>OZ022244.1:18372919-18455419 GCA_963978895.1 Erpobdella octoculata
CATCAACAAAGTCTTTGTTTGGCTCATCAACAAAGTCTTTGTTTGGCTCATCAACAAAGTCTTTGTTTGGCTCATCAACAAAATCTTTCTTTGGTTCATCAACAAAGTCTTTCTTTGGTTCATCAACAAAGTCTTTCTTTGGCTCATCAACAAAGTCTTTCTTTGGCTCATCAACAAAGTTTTTCTTTGGCTCATCAACAAAGTCTTTCTTTGGCTCATCAACAAAGTCTTTCTTTGGCTCATCAACAAAGTCTTTTTTTGGCTCATCAACAAAGTCTTTCTTTGGCTCATCAACAAAGTCTTTCTTTGGCTCATCAACAAAGTCTTTCTTTGGCTCATCAACAAAGTCTTTCTTTGGCTCATCAACAAAGTCTTTCTTTGGCTCATCAACAAAGTCTTTCTTTGGCTCATCGTCGCCATTTCTGCACGGTTCATCACAGCCCTTTTTTTGCATGCCTCGTCCTGAACATCTTTGCACGGTTTATCGGAACTGTCTGTTTTTTCTATTTCCTTCACATCTTTTAGATCTTTCTCAAGAAACTCTTCAAAAAGTTTTTCGAAAACACGTTCCATAAATCCATTAAATCCCTTCATCAAACTGTTATTTGATTTTAAAATGACTCTTAGTCTATCTGATCTAAAATCTTCTGTGGATTCATCTGATTTAGAATCCTCGGTACCGTTCTCTGTTCTTGGCTCATCTTTTTTAGAGTTTTTTCTGGCTGCATTGCTATTGTTGTTTTGGAAAAGTTTATCGCCGTCATCTTTGTTTTCTTCCAAGCTACAATCGAACGTTTTCTTTTCACATTCCAACTCGGCTCTTTCATCAGTGTCAACTTTCGTATCGTCCAGCGGATCTTTCTTCAAATCATCGCCATCGTCTCTCAAATCAGTGTCTTTTTTTTTGTCAAGTTAGCTTCGACGTATTTCTCCATTGGAGTTTCATCCGTTTTTAAATCCTCGGTTGCTTCATCCGAGTCAGATACGTCTCTAAAATCTGACCCTGAATATTCGGTGCCGTCGTCTGTTATGGAGGCATCCGTTTCAGAACCGTCGCTGTATAGGTAAAAGCCATCGCTGTTATTACCATTATTATAATCATCATCGTCACTTTTATCCTCATCGTTTTGCATTTCGTTTTCAACATTCTTTTCATCTTCTTTAGTTTTGTTGTCGACGTCCAAACCGACTGTATCATTGTCACCATCTTTGCATGGTTCATCCTGAGCATCTTTGCAAAGTTCATTATCATGACCGTCTTTGACAGGCGCATCATCATGACCGTCTTTGACGGGCTCATCATCATGACCATCTTTGCATGGTTCATCTTGAACATCTTTGCATGGTTCATCTTGAACATCTTTGCATGGTTCATCTTGAACATCTTTGCATGGTTCATCTTGAACATCTTTGCATGGTTCATCTTGAACATCTTTGCATGGTTCATCTTGAACATCTTTGCAAAGCTCATCACCATGACCATCCTTGCATGGTTCATCTTGAAGATCCTTGCATGGTTCATCTTGATCATCTTTGCATGGCTCATCATCATGACCGTCTTTTTTGTTTCCGCAATTGTTTGTTTCACCATTGAAGAGTTCAAGAAATTTCTTCATTTCCTGCTGTGCTGCTCTGTTTTCCTCCCGTGTTGCTCTGTATTCTTCTGCCATTTTGTTCAGAGCCTTCATCAATTCATTTTCTGTTTCGAACTCATACTCTTCTGGGTCAAACCCATGGTCCTCCAATGACGTCCGGAGGCGGTCCACGTGGTCAGACTTTCTTTCTTTATCACTGAGTTCTCGTTTTCTAAGTTCACGTCTCAACTCGTGTGTCAAGAGCTCATCCAATGCTTTCAAAACCATTCTTGTATCCCACTTCAAGACACCGATGTTACGATATCACCAAATCGTATACCGGGCTCAATAGAATGGTTTTGTAGTTTATTGGTTGATAATAAATGAAGCTTAATAAATCTTATTTATACCTTCTAATATAATAATAATAATGTCTATAATAATTGTTCTAAATCCTTTAACGTCTATCAATGGGAAACTGATCGTAATATCAGCGATTTTACATGAATATATATATATATATATATATATATATATATATATATATATATATATATATATATATATATATATATATACATATTGTAACATTATCGCCAAATCGTATACCGGGTTCACTGGAATGGTTTTGTAGTTTATTGGAAAATAATAAATGAGCTTTGATAAATCTGTTTATACCTACTAATATAGTCATCATAATTCAGGGTTTACATTCTATAAAATCGATTAAGCGGAAGCTGATTATAAAATTAGTGATATTACTTTATTGCCGCCTTCTTAATTCTGTTCGTCCCGAACAGCATAGTCGTTTTTTAGAAATGCGACTCGGCCACCAACACAAAATACCTTTCTTCACTCGTGGCTTTGACCGCAATTCGCAAACAACATGGTCAAGTCTCTTGACTGTTTGAAGCAGTTTCTTCTAGTCTCGCTGGAGCCTGCGTGATCTTCCGATTCGGCGTTTTGGGGTTGAACACCTCGTCAAATCGCTACATTCCAATCTCCTCACACAAGACTGTCGAACACAGCGAGCCCACACCAGGCCACTGACGGCTCCACGCAACCGAATCCGCAACTGCACGCCACAGTCAGTTTCCGACTTTTCACAGCTCCTCAAGCCCCGAAACATAGGATTGTCGTCAGTGCAGAACTGAGATGTGCGTAAAATTTTTTTTATTTTCTGTTGGGCTACTATCTGATTTGATGTTGTATAGTGCCAGGAACATATATGCAAAATTATAAGGCATGAAAACTTTTATCGAATAAGGAATACAGAGGTTTTTTATCTTTTCAAATTACATATAATTTAAATTTAAATCAAATTTAAGATTATATTTGAATGCAACAGTTTATATCTCATAATACACTTTTAAAAGTGAATAATATAGGTTTAAAATGTTTCTTGTCACTTGTATAGTTTTTTTAAGCGATTTCCCATGAGCTGTTGGTGATACTCGACTATCTAGAAATCTAGAATACAAGCTGTCAATGAGCTTTCAGCCTTGTCATGTTTCAGATCATTATTGAAGCATGTTGCAAACTTGGCAACACGTTCCGCACAGTCATTAATGACTTTCATGTTTGCTAACTTTTGCTTGGCATCGACATATGCAAGGCAGGCTGCCGTATAGTCGATCAGCAATAACAAAAGTTCGGACAGTTTTAAGAAGAAATTCATTGATCTTGCTGTAACAAAATCAGAAAATGTTATTGTCTGAAACTTTTCAAATGACTGCGGATCAACCACTCAAAGAATCAATTTTATTGGTTTTCTCACAAAAGCAGCAATCCTGGGTTTTTTTACTTTTCCACACAAAGTCCTAAAACAACTCAAGTCATATCAAAGCTTTTCTCATGTAATTTGTTTGTCAACTGGGCCAAATGACTCCGAAGTTTAGAGTAAGCGATGATTGTAATCATCTGTTGGTGACTGTAAATCAAGTTTTCGCGAATATTGTTCTTGTGAACAGACAGATGCGTTGAAGAGCATGTAATTCATGGAATGTAAGTTCAAATTGTTCACGGAATAAGTAGATTTTAAATCAATATATTTCTGGCACGGTAATAAGCTCTTGTCCTAAAGGACTGAAATGAATGCTATCATTTCCATCATTACTAACAGCATTGTTTGCACACAGTACTAAAGGTGAAGTTTGACAATGCTTAACGTGGCTCTGACCTTCGACCTCTAAGCCACAGATCACTTATCTAATTTTATTCACTCGTTGGCTTATTTAACAGAACAACTAGAGGCAGCTCATTTATAAGCGCCTACCCACACCCGTTGCAGACGCCGCGGGACTCGAGCTGACGAATTTCAGGTCTACAGACAAATACTATTACATGAGTATTATTAATGTTTTTTAAAACGCATATCTTAAAAACCAAAACTGTACAAGTTTTGAAATTTAATATTTTGATTCGTCTTACAAAGTAAAAATATACGTTTTTCACGATTTTTTGAAAATTTTGTTTCCGGAACCTCAGATGTAGAGTGGACATCAAATGTGGTTATATGTTTTTAAGAATCACTGCCACTCAAAAACTGAAATGCCTACAAATGTAAAATTTTGTATTCAAATTCTACTTGAAAAATAAAGGTACACGTGTTTCACTATTTTTTAATAATTGTTCTTCCGGGACTTCAAATGTGTGGTGGAAAAAATTATTTGCTTAGAAACTCAAAAACAACAAAATGAGAAAATGTTGAAATTTGGTATCTAGATTCTTCGCAAAAAAAAATACGTGTTTCACCATTTTTTGAAAATTCGGTTTTCGATACCTCACAAATTTAGGATGGAAAGAGGGTTATATATATGTTTTTTTTTAGAATAACTGCCACTTAGAAACTAAAAACACAACATATGTAAACATTAGTATTTACTACTTGCAAAATAAAGTTAACATGTTTCACCATTTTTGGTTCTGGGACCTCAATGAGGTGTGAAAAAAATTATTATTTTTTTAAAACTGAAAATGTGAAAACTTTAAAATTCAGTATTTATATTTTCCTTTAACAAGTGAAAATTAATTTTTAAAATGAAAACATGCTTTTAAGACAGTTATAAATTTTCATAGCAATTTCTTATTGTACAAATATTACTCCGGTGAATAATAAAAAAAAAGTTTATTTATTTATTAATTTTTGTGAAAAAGACAGGACACATAGTGCCACTAATACTATCAAAAACATTAAAAAAACAAAATAAGAAAAAAACATAAATTGCAAAATAACTAAAAAAGTTAGGAACCAATTGAAGACGAAGCGAGATGTTCTTTTAAACGGGTTTTGAAAGCTTCTGAAGACTTATTGGTCGTCACAACACTAGAAGGCAAGTTGTTCCAAGCTTCCACTATTCTGTTGGTGAAAAAGTACTTGACCCAGTCAGACGAGGATGGAATTTTGTAAAGCTTGTAGGGATGGCCTCTTGTACAGTAGGGTGTCGACAAGCTGGTGCATAATTTTATAGCACCGCGACATATCAATTTCAAGACGGCGTTGCTTTAATGACTGCAGGTTGAGAACTTTCAGTCTATTTACGTAAGAGACGTTTCTGAGACCTTCCAGTCTTTTAGTGAAAGATCGCTGGATTTTTTCTATGTCGTCACACAAATATTTTAGGTGAGGCGACCAGGCTTCGCTGCAAAATTCCAATAACGGTCGAACGTATACACAAAAAGCCGTCTTCATAAGCTCCTTGTCGCGAGAGTGGAAACATCTTAAAATTAAACGAGTTCTTGCTTGGGCTCTATGAATTATTGTTGAAATGTGCTTATCAAACCGTTGCTTACTATCAACTACAACGCCTAAATCCCTAAAATAGTCAAAACAACCTTGAGATTATTGTTGTCAATAGAGTATGAAGTTACCATCGCATTTTTGTTATTAGCGATTTAAAAAACGAAGCATTTATCGGCTGCGATGTTGAGCTGCCACTTTGTACTCCACTCTACTAGTCTCGAGAGAGCACTGCTTAAGTCGTTATTGGGTTCGGTTGTTGAACGGCAGGAGTAAATCTTGATATCATCAGCATATAGTTTTGCAGTAACATTCAGATTATCAAAATTATCAACAACGTCATTGATAAAAAGCAAAAATAAAATAGGGCCTAGAACACTGCCTTGAGGAACACCACTTGTTACAGGTTTTTCTGGAGATACATTGTTGTATAGCTTTACACATTGACTACGGCCAGTCAGGAAGTTTTTGACCCAGTTAAAAAGGTTGTCAGCAAGACCATAGGCTTTTAGTTTAGTTAAAAGCTTAACGTGTGAGACTGAGTCAAAAGCTTTACGGAAATCATAGTATATAACATCCGTCACAGCTCTGGCTTGAAGGTTGGAAGTCCAATCATGTAAGCATTCAAGTATGTTGGTCGTGCATGATTTTTTTCTAATAAAGCCATGTTGATGTTTAAAATTTAAAAAGTTACTAATCAAAAAATCGATAATTTTGCTATTGACTATTCGTTCCATAACTCTACAGAAAGTTGAGGTAAGTGAGATTGGCCTATAGTTGTTTGGATCAGTTGAAGAACCTTTTTTATGAATAGGCAAAACATAGGTTTTTTTCCAGCACTGCGGTAGGACTCCAGATTTAAAAAAGTATTCAAATATTATACCTAGTGGTAAAGCTAATGATTTGGCGCAACGCTTTAGTAACAAATTGGGTAAACCATCAGAACCGGAAGAAGTGCTAGGTTTTAGTTTCTTGAGAGCGTTTAAAACTATGGCCGGGCTGAAATCTATAGTCGTAAGTGGTGCCACATTGTCAGCGGAAATTTTAGAGCTGAGTGCTGGGTTGCTTCCTTTGTCACAAGTGAACACTGTGGCAAAAAAATCATTAAAAACAGATGCTATTTCTTGAGGAGAGTTAGTGATGGAACCGTCAGGCAGACGCAGAGCAGAAATTTCGCTGTGTGTACTAAGTCTTTTGTTAATAAAGTTATAAAAGCTGCCTAAATTATTTTGTTGGATCATTTCTTTTTTTTTCTTAGCGTGATAAGCTTTAATTTTAGTGGAACATTGTTTAGCAGTCATTGTATATTTTGCTTTTACGGCGTGACATAAGCTGGTTTTCCATTGTTTCCACAAAGGAGCTTTCTTCTTTTGCATACTTCTTATGTACTTTGGGTATTGGACGCTTGAAGTTTTTATGGTCGATATGGAAGTGAGAGGAACAAACATTTGCACACCATTGTTGATAATTGAAAGCAGATAATTCCAACATTCATCAGCAGTAGAGAGTTTCTGGAACTGGTTTGACCATCCAATATTTGAAAGATACGTTTCGAAATCATCATAGTTAGCTTGACCAAAATTAAAGAAAGATTGTTTCACATAATGGTGTTGCCTTCCAGGGGAAGGGGATTTGAATATGATAACATTGTGGTCACTGGTACTTATAGGGATGGTTGACTGCATGCCAAAAATAAAAGTATTGGAGTTAGATAGTACAAGATCGAGAATATTTGATTCACGAGTAGGAATGTCTACAAACTATTGAAAATTATTATTATTGACAAAATCTATAAAAGATTTGTAAATTAGGTTGTCTGGGACAGGGTAGTGGTTCCAATCAACATCAGGCAGATTGAAATCACCAAAGAGTACAACTAATTTGTTAACAGAGCATAAAGAGAATAAGAATTTAGTGCTAGTTAGAAAATAATCAGTTGCAGTAGCATCAGAACCACTAGGTCGGTAGTGCCCAATAACTTTGCAAGAAGAGTCCTGCCATATCAAGTCAATACATACTACTTCAATGGTTTCAAAACCCTTTGGAATTGTCACAATGTCATAATGAAAACCGATTTTATAAATAAAGCAACTCCACTGCCTTTTGTTGGTCTATCTCGACGTACAACACTATAACCAGGAGGGCTGATAGAACTATCTAACATATCAGAACAGAGCCATGTTTCAGTAACACAAAAAATATGTGGATGAACTTTATCCATAAAATCATTAAATTCAGCAAGTTTGTTGCACAGACTTCTAATATTAATTAATGCCCATGTCATTATGTTTAGTTTGTTGGGCACGCCACTCCCAGAATGTCCACACATACCACTCGAACCAGCTTTGTCATACTCGCTTGTCATACAATCAATTTTGGCAGAAATTGTTCTACCCAGATTACTAACTGATGGATTTGACTTGATTTGTTTTTTTCTTCTTTCCATTTTTTTAAAATTGGGTTGTCCATAGGACCATAGACAACCCATTTCTCGTTTCCCTGGGCTGATTTACTGTTGGCTTCTTTCCACATTTTGTTATAAAATTGCCTTTGCCTAATTCTGAGGTCTGGTTCCACTCTATATTTTGTTCCATTGGTGATGTTGTATTCTTTCAATTTGGAGTTACCCTTTGCTTCCAACAGTTTTTCTCTTAGTGACCTGTTTTTGAGTTTTACTAATATTGGTCTATGATCAAAATTAGGATTATTTTTTCCAAGTCTTGTGGAGTATTCAATCATTGGTTTAATTTGGTTTTTATCTAAACCAACCAGTGTTGGGGACTATTACTCTAAAAAGTAATATATTACTATTACAGTTACTTGGTTAAAAAATGTAATATATTGCTATTACAAGTTACTTTTTTAAATTTGTAATATATTACTATTACAAGTTACTGACAAAATGTAATACTATTACACAGCTATTACTTACTACTTTACTTCATGGCGCTAAGTGCTCGAAGCTTTATTGAACAGTGTGCACAGGTTCAGAAACTATATAATCAAGGCAGGAACAAATATAAATCAGAAACTACAACACAAAATAAATTTTATTTCAGTGCAAAAGTCTAAAAATAGCTATTAAAAACAATGTTAATCATATTCCATTATTATCGCAAAGTAGGAGTTGCACGATTGTGTGTAAGAATCCGGCTACCAAGGCTAAACAAACGTTTTAGAGGAGCACTAGATGGCATACCAGTGTTATACAAGCGGAAAAAAATGATTTCTCTTTGGAAGATTCATCTATTAACCACCGCAGACGAAATTGGGGATGTGTCAAACTTGATAAGATCATCTCTGGTAAGTAGCTTGCCAACACCGGTCACAAGAACATCTACCAGAGAAGATGCCAATTTTAAATTTTCACGTTTTTTAGCAGCTGCTTTTTTATGTTTACAAATTTTACAAAATGCTAAAGTGTTGCAAAGATTAAGATTTATCTCGGGAGACCTACAAACAATATTACAAATCGTGTTTACTGCGTGATAGTAAGAGCTCCGAATTGTATTATTTGAAACGATAAGAGCATTTCAAAAGCTACCTACGCACCCTTAATAGCAACTAAATTTATTGTATGTGCACCGCATCTCTTGTGTGGTAGCAGCATATATGCTTGGTCAAATAAAGTATCTTCTTCCAAAATTAGACCTACTTTAATGAAAGCAACATCATTTTCTTCCTGGGTCAGCTGATTGTTATTGTATAATAAATTGATGTGAGATTTCCATCACTAAATTTGTTAAACGCTGTTACAAAATTAATCCTTTGTCAGTTACTGTCATAACAATTTCTCACGTTTTGCCAACCTTGCTTTACACCATCTAGTGCTTCAGCTAACACATTGTAGGTATGAGGTCCCATTAGGCGACAACAAGTAAGCGCCGCAGATTTTCTGGATAGCGGTGCTGGGTCAATCCAGTGGCTCGTAACTCCCAAGTAGCTGCGATTGCGGTAAAGAAAGACATAGACAGCTTAGCTAAACGGGTTTCTAGTTTGCATAGATATCTAACATAAAGCTAAACTCGACAAAGAAATGTCAAATGATTTTTTTTAAATATGTAACGATAAAAATAACGTAAATTTCGTTACAATTACTCAAAAAAAGTAATATGTTACTATTACATATTACTTTAAAATAAAAGTAATCGTTACTATTACAAGTTACTGAAAAAAGTAATACTATTGCAGTAACGCGTTACTTGTAACGCGTTACTCCCCAACACTGAAACCAACATTCCTAATCTCCAAAATCTTTACAATAACAGCAATGTCTTCCTCCATTCTTTCTTTTCGGTCAGGTTTGTTTGATTTTTTGATGCCTCTGATGATAATGTTGCTTTTTTGGTTTCCAGCTTTGACATCTCCATCACAACTCTACCAGTAACAGACAATGAAAGTTTTTTTCGTCATTGTCAATATGCTTTTATAACATATTTTCTAATCATTTTTGCTTCTTACATTTTATTTTTGTTTAAATAAACTGTATATTATTTTGAAGTGGCTTAATTTTACAATGATCTTCTAAATTTCAAAATGTCCGCGGACATCCTATGGACATCCGCACAATCAGTGACCCCGGGTTACTGGTAGGGTTGGGGTAGCGTTAGGTTTAGGGTTAGGGCTATGGTTAGGGTTATGGTTAGAACCGGAGTCACAGATTGTGCGGTTTTTTTTTAATATTTTTTGTCAATACAACCTCTCTGACGCAGGGCCGTAGCCAGAGGCAAAAATCTACCGAAGATGAAAGACCCAATCCAACTTTGGAAATAAGCTATATGTCCCCCATAAGTTGAAAATTGTAAACCATATTCTCATCTCACATTTGTTTTTTCCTCGTTTCAAATATAGCCTACACCACGAGAAACATTATATAAAAATGTAATAAAAAATAATGAAAAGATTTAATTGCCAACTTTATTTATTTAAGTGCTATAATAACTTTTTAATGTCCAGATGCATTCCAGCAGAAAAAATCTAGATTATTGATTCTACAAATTTGTTGTAACCACTTTTTAGGCCGCTTTCTGTGCCATTTTCCAGTTTTTGAGAACATATCTCAGGAGAAGCAAGATCTGGCTTAAAAAGCCCAAGCAAATTTGCTGATTGATCAACCAACTTTTTACAGGTTCTTTTCTTGCATGGCAGTTGGAAGCAAAAAATGGAACTCAATCATCTAAAGATAGTTTATTCAATTCCTGCAACACACGTTCAAAATAAATAAAACATGGTCACATGAAAAGGAATTTCAACAAAGATTGTTAGAGCATTTGTGCAATTCTTCTGTTTTACAGTGATTCTGAGACCCGTTGGTTTGACTGCAATAAGGTGGGACATAGATGTGGGTCCGTTTTTATTTTTCCTTACACTGTGGACATTGGACAAATTTTGACGTACATGGCCTCCAGTACAACCTTTATGCCGACAACACTCAGATTTATGGGCACTGCACTCCAGATAAAACAGCGGAATTATCTGGAAAAATGTCGCCCTTCATCAAGAACGTTGGTCGTTGGATGTTCAAGAAACGTTGCAACTTAACCCGAAAAAATCGGAAGTCTTGTGGTGTTCATCCATCGGACTCTGGTCGATGCTCTCAAAATCTTCAATTCTTACATTAAACCCACTTCAAAAGTATAAAACCTGGAAATCTACATCGATTCTGATTTGTCGATGCGGTCACAGATCTACTGCATCATTCGCATGTTTCGCCATTCTTAGACAGATTCGAAGTGGTGATTGGTGCCTTGCCGGCTGTCGCTAGAAAAGCTCTCATGACCGCCCTCATCATACCTAGGATTGATTATGGCAATTCCACTCTCGCTGGTTTGCCAAAGAAGCTTCTTTCCCGGATCCAGTCCATCATCAATACTGCCGCCTAAATAATCTTCAACCGCAAGAAGTACGACCATGCAACTCTTTTCGTCAAGAACTCCACTGGCTCCGCATATATATATATATATATACATATATATATATATATATATATATATACATATATATATATATATATATATATATATATAAATACCTAGATAAAAAAAAGATAATAAGCACACACACGTACACACACGCACACTCATATGTATATGCACATATATATATACACATACATACATACATACATACATACATACATACATACATACATACATACATACATACATACATACATACATACATACATACATACATACATACATACATACATACATACATACATACATACATACATACATACATACATACATACATACATACATACATACATACATACATACATACATACATACATACATACATACATACATACATACATACATACATACATACATACATACATACATACATACATACATACATACATACATACATACATACATACATACATACATACATACATACATACATACATACATACATACATACATACATACATACATACATACATACATACATACATACATACATATATACATACATACATATATACATAATTACATACGTATATAAAACCGATAAAAATATCACGTACCCACATACGCACAAACACACACACCTAAGGTATACCGTTACTAAATAAACTAATTTACAAAAAAACTCATAAAAATTTGTGAGTTGAATCAAACACCTTACAGTACCACCCTCACGGTGCAGGACGCTTGGTGACAGAGGTTTCAGCGTCATTGGGCCCAAGAATTGGGACAGCTATCCGCATTCTGCTCAAGATTTTTTTTTCTCTAAATCTTTTTAACATTTCTTCATAGTTAGTGGCTCTGAAGTTTCGTCCGAGACATAGATTCACTTTAAATAGACTTTTCGGAGCAGAACATGTTAATGAAGTTAGTAACTGAGCAAAGACTATTTTTAATTGCTATTTTATTGCCAGTTTACAACCAAGATTGCCAAATTAAATCCTACGTTATAAACGTAGGACCAAAATAATCATGATGACCGGACTATCAACTAGTTTGAAATAATCTTCTGATAGCTCCATTTGCTAAATTCTCCAGATTCAAAAGCATGTGTTTTCAGTTTGTAAAGCTATGACTGCTGAAAAAATAATACAAGCTCCTCAAAAATTAGATTAATTTATTTAAAAAAATAAATTGTGAATGATTGTCAGCAAGGCGTTCTGAAAAATTTTTAACTGAAAAGTTGTTAACTGATTTCGTAGCTGCAACACTTTTTTAAAATTACTGTAACCGATAAAAAAGATTATAGTTCTCCATCGCATTGACTTAATATTTTAGTGAAACTACAATGAATTAGTTTAAATAATACAGTAAACAAGTCAACCGTAAAGAACTTCGTTTTTTTAAACACACTTTTTTACATTATGAACATCGATTTCTAAATGTAATATCAGTTTTACCATTGTTTAGAAAATTCTAGTCATAGTCATGATCTCGGTCATGATTACCTAGAAGTTCTTTTAATTGACGCACGGGCCATCTATGGAATCAATTGGGAATAAAAAATTTATATTAATTTATAAATTTATATGAATGAATAAATCCCTTTGGAAGCTATTGAATATTGGTTTTTGGCGGGTGGCTAAAGTCTCTGTTGAAAGTTTCAAAATTCTAACTTGTCTAAAATTTGGTGAAAAATCAATTCAAAAATTTTGAAGACAGACGAACAGAGAAATCAAGTTAAGTAAAAGTGTGTAAAAAGATTTTTAATATTTTATTTCAGTGTAAATATTGAACATAGAACTTGACAAAAAGTTAAAAACAAGACACAATCACAACAAGTTAATAATATTATGAACGCAATACAAAGGAGGATCACATACTGAAAAACTGAGGTGATTTTAATTTCTCGAATAAAATTAAAAATACTTTAATGCAAAAAAATTAAATACACGTTGATATACCAGAACGGTGCTCGATGTTAATTATACTAAACAAAATTTTTTCATCACAAAGACACAACGTACAAAAACGCAAAATTGCTGTTATATTGCAGTAATTTAAATTTCATTGATGAAACGAATACAAATTTATGATAAATTTATTTATTTCAATTGAGAATTCTTTTTTGAAGTTCGACATATTTGCTTAGTTTGTCCAAGTCTGTTAGTGATTGGTTCAATTTCAATTCTTCTCTCAACCTTCTGGTCAGCTGTGCTTGTGCACGTGACTGAAAATTACGTTTTTAAAATTTATGTTTAACAATTAAAATTTATAAATTTTAAAAAATAGAAAACTATGGAGTTATATTCAAATCATACATTTTGCTAAAAGAGTTTATTAATACATATATAAACTAGAAAGAGCCAGTCAAAATGACGGATCTTTTTCAAATCTCATTATATATTATTTTTCGATTACAGTGCCATTTTTTTTGTCTTTAGGACTGACAGCGGACATACATAGATACATACATACATACATACATACATACATACATACATACATACATACATACATACATACATACATACATACATACATACATACATACATACATACATACATACATACATACATACATACATACATACATACATACATACATACATACATACATACATACATACATACATACATACATACATACATACATACATACATACATACATACATACATACATACATACATACATACATACATACATACATACATACATACATACATACATACATACATACATACATACATACATACATACATACATACATACATACATACATACATACATACATACATACATACATACATACATACATACATACATACATACATACAGACAGACATAGGAAATTATATATATACCAACTTTTTGCACGAGTGCTTCTTTTTCTTGTATCAACATTTTACTTTTTTCGTCTTTATTCATGATGTTTGTTTCTAAAGATGTCCGCCATTCTTTTTCTTTTTCTAAAATTCTGCATGAAACAAACCCAAAGTTCTATTTTAAATATCTTCAGAAAAAACAAACAATAACCTCAATCAAAAAATCTATTAAACATACTACATGAAAATGGAAAATTAAAGTTAAATTTGTTATATTAAGAAGCGCATAAATAAATACTTCAAATTTTAAAATTTTAAACTTTATAGTTTACAGGAAAGATTCAAACTCAATCATTCTAGTCAAAAAATAAGTTTAAGACCGCTGCTTCACTTTGGCTTTTCTACTTTTTATATGTCCTGATTAACTTTCATTTGTCCTGATTAGAGTACTAGACGGCGTGAGTTTTCGCGGCCCGTCCCGGCCCGTTTCATAAGCCGAAATTTCAGGCCCAGCCCGTGCAGTACTCTAGTCCGTAGGTCCGTGGATGCCCGTGGAATGTAATGAAGTAATGACGACGAAAACTTTCAACGTCATTGTAACTATAAGCATATTTTGTTTATTTTTGCTCGGAATAATACTGTTGCGATAAGGTTTTGCAATGAAATTTTGTCACTGTTAGAGCATTTTTTTAAATTACGTTTTTAATTTTTCGGGTTATAATAACTTGTTAATGTTGAAAACATACATCTGATATGGATTAGATCAATCGATATTCGCAAGATTGAATGTGCTCTTCATCTAATAGTCTTTAGCGTTGCCACAATACTTAAATACAAGTAGTAGAACTAGTGTTTTATATAAACTTTATATGAATTATTTTGATATATTCATTTTAAGTTTTGTTACGCAACTGAATTGGTACAACATTTAATAACTTGTGCTAATTTAAGATGTTCAATAGTTACTGTTATAGAAACAGAAAAATGGACAAACCGACAGACAAGCAGATACACGTATTTTGTGTCAGACAGTATTAGAGGAATACCAGATAAAAACTTCCACTGGATATCAAATTTACCATTATGATAAAAACCAGTTTCAGCCGGATATCGGATGCTCTATACAAAACCTCCTAGCGCGATTATGAAAGACAGACGTGATAACACTTGAAAATTAATTTGGAATAATTTTAAAAAATGTTACAAAATTAATTTGGAATAATTTTAAAAAATGTTACTGCTAACAAGATTTTGAAAAAATAATTTGTATATATATATATATTTGTGGAAAAAATAATGAATATCCATCTTCTGCTTTAAATTTTAATTTGTCACCGGATAGTAATTACCGGATACTGGATTCTGACTGGATAGCCCAAGTTGAACCATCGAATCAAATATATACTGAGCATCCAGCTAAGCACAACATTTTCCTATTGACCAAAAAAGTAGAACTACTCATCTCAATATAGAAACTATCAAAACCAAAGCGTTAACTTAAACTAGAACTTTCGACTAAATTTTGTTTTAGTAACATTTATAATTCAAGTTTTCAACTCCGTCTTAAGAATATCCACTTTCAGCTAAACGGCTTGGTAACTTTTCGCCCATCCAATGGATCTAAAACGTTCCATTTCCAAAGTTCTTGTGACAAGTAAACTGACAGACAGAATCATGTGTCTCGCATTTTGAATAATAAATTTACTAGAAATTGTTTAAAAATACTTTTGTCTGTTTTCTCTTTGCAATTTTTCTTTTGCTTCCCTTGATCTCAATAGAGCTTCTTTTTTTCTTGCCAATTGAGCTGCTTGCATTTCTTCGGCATGTTTATCTTGCTACAAAAATAATTTTTTATTTAGAAAAACATCTTTAGACAAATTAATTTTTTTACAAATCTTTAATATTTTTTAATTTGTTAACTTCTAATTTTTGGTAGATCACTTTTTATGATAATCTGCAGGTATATAAAATGACTGTTTGTTTGTCTGTTTGTCTTCTATACAACACATGACCGCTGGTCTAATTTTAATAAAATTTAGCATTGAGGTATATCTCAGATAAGAGTAAAACATAGGGTTTTAATTTAAAAAATTTTTTAATTTTTTTTATGACAGACAAAATTTCTAGGCCAAAGGTGCCTATGTACGAACATCAAAGGTTATTGTGTACCAAAATTCAAATAGTTTACGTAACAAAGTTTGAAGAAGGTTACAAGCAACTTTTAACAAATTTTTTTACGTTTTATGAGCAAAGAGAAGTTAGACCGGAGTTGGAGACCGAAATGGAGCGAGAGAACGAGCAGGAGAGGAAGAGCGAGCGGGAGCAGATGAGCAATCATATATGTTGTCTTGCAATTGTTGTTTTTGTTGAGTTTTTAATGTGTTATGAATTTTTTTTAATATAGATCAAACAATAGTCACAACAATTTTGAAGTCTTTTAAACTGATAAAATAAACCAAAATAATAATAAAAAATTAGTCCAATAGAATGCAGGGCAACCCAATAGAGAGCAGTATAACTTGGTTATTCTATCATTGCTTACTTAAGTTGGATTCTACTTAACATTTTAAAAACTTAACAAAAAATGGTTTCCTAGGTATTTTTTAGAATCTGGGCAGTCAGGTTATCATAGATAACTAACCGTGACCATTCGCCCAGGGTGGATTTCAACTATAAGCTCAGCCAGCTGAGCTATCCTATTGCTATACAAAATTTAAAAATAAAATAAATGAAAATGGGTGTAAATATTTAAAATATTCTGAATATTATATGATATATTGTACTTGTTGTCGGTAGAAGAGAGCCTGTGCTTGCCAGTCTTTTAATTCTTCTTCCATCATTTTCTGCATTTGTTGAGATTTTTCTATTTTCATCTGAAGTTCTTGTCTGGTTGCATACAAATTTGTTTAAACTTGTCCTTAGTTTACAACTTGAAGCAGCAAGTAATTTATTAAATAAATTAACTTTTTTGAATTTTACTTCTACCTTATCCTAGCAGCTTCTTCTTCTTTGCGCTTCCTGGCCTTCATCTCAGCAGCTGACAAAGTCGCTTCAATGTTTTCTTGCATGGATGAGTGTTCTCGTCTACAGGTTGACAAAAAAGACATAAACTTTACAATTTTGTAAACGTTTCTGCTAATGTTGCAAAACATTTTGTTGAACTAACTCAAACAATTTTTTGTCTTCTTTAATTTGCTCTAATTTTTTTCTTTTCGATTCATTTTTTTGGGACATGTTCTGTAAACATAGTTTAAATGGTGTCAAAGTTCTGGTTTCGACAAAGGCAACACGGGTTCAAACAGCATGCAACATCACAAAAACATGACCCAACTATTTAAATATATAAATCGACCAATTCGTTGAAACTTGAATGAAAACATGAAACAACAAAACATTCTATTCAACATTCACCCAATTCTAATAATTACCAATCAAATTTTATCAACATTTAATTATTTATTTATTTATTATTATAATTTACCTGTTTAATTTGTTCATTTCGGTCTTTTTTTATTGCAAGTGCTCGTTCTTGTTCCTGTTCCTGTCTCTCTCTCAGTTCTCTTAAATATTCCTCTGTTTTACGTTTTTGTTCTTCAAGACGAAGTTCCTGTTTGAATGAATTCCCTTGTTGATACAAAAAAAATTGTATACTCATTTTATTTATATAGCTCTAGTTTGATTTTTAGTCACAAGTTAGAATTTTATTCATAACTAATTCAATAAAGAGAAATTTTTTTTATCCATTTTTGTGTATTATTTATGATATGTTTTTAGCTAAAAATTTATGCCTAAAGGTTATTACTGGCATTACATTATATTAGCATTCTATTCTTGGAAAAGATTGCTGCACCATTTTTATGCTAATGTTTCATAACTTCTGTTTATGGGATATTAAGACTTAGTCAACTACCAAAACTGCCTTTAAAATCGCTTACCCTTATCAGTTTAAACCACCAGCTACTCAGTCTGTCGGGATGATTATGAGGAATTCTCATCAACTTATATTTTTTTATTATCAAGCCAAAAAAAAACTTACTACTCTTTTCTTTCGTTCAATTTCTTGTTGAATTTTTGCTCTATTTTCCTGTTGCTGTAAAATGAATGTAAAGCTGTTATTTAAAAGAACTAATCGTGTTAAAAACTAGCTTGGATACTCGTTATTGCCCAGGTTTTTTGGCCTGCTGAAAAATACTGAGCGACATGGACACAAATAACTAATATATATATATATATATATATATATATATATATATATATATATATATATATATATATATATATATATATATATATATATATATATATATATATATATATATATATATATTATACTATCATCATCATTATTATTTAAAGTACGACAAATATTAACAATATTAATGAGGATCGTTCAATGCAAATACCAGGTGCGTTTAAATTATTAAAAACTAGCAAAAACAGGTCAAGATCATGAAAAAGAGATCATTACCATTACATTAAGTTACAAAATCTTTAAAAAAAAAATTTCTTTTACCGCCAATACCACCAACAAACGTTAAAGCTAAAATCATAATGTTATTTCTTTGATGTTTTGAATCCTAATAATATTTTATTCTTGTATATACGACCTCCTTTGTGTCATAGCGGTATGAGAATCACAACCCACTTAAGTGATGAGTATGTACCTACGGTGACTTCTGTCATATAGAAATTCTCAACTTGATCTAAAATCACTTGATTTTTTTTTACTTTCAAGTTCAGTATGAAAGGTTGCGTGTGGCGCCATTCAAAGTATGAAGTTGTTGATGATTAGTTGTTTTGGGAGGGAAAAATTTCAAACTACAAGAACGTGTTTTAGTCTACAAGTTGTTTTAAAGTGACAATTTATTTATTTCCTGTTTTTTGTGGATTTAAAAGTAAAAGAAATTAATGTATTTATTTTTAGCAAGTGTTAACTAAAGTTGAACTTTTTAACTGTTTGCATTGTATCACTCCCATGAATTTGTCAATTCTAATTCTATTTCGGCTGTCAACGACCGTATCTGTTATTATTATTAAGTTGTAGGAGTTCATATATATTTAGGCCTTACTAATTTTTTAATTGCTTGTTATTATGTAAAAAATATAAAAAATTTAGAATACAATATTTTCAATACAAAGTGAACACTGAAAATTATCTAATAATTTAAATAAATTTACATTTATTTGATTTCACTTAAACGTTTTGAGACAATTTTTGAAATTAAAAAAATATAGACAAGTTTCTTATAATTTCCAACTAAATTGAAGCAGCAGAAATAATTTTTATCAAATATCTATTTTATTTGTCTTAGAACATCTGAACCACGTGAGGTATTAAAAAACCTTTGTTTAATAAAATATAATATAATATTAATATATATGTATATATATATATATAAAAATATATAAATATAAATATATATATATACATATATATATATATATATATATATATATATATATATATATATATATATATATATATATATATATATATATCTATATATATATATATATATATATATATATATATATATATATATATATATATATATATATATATATATATATATTATCTTTGATAAGTTTATTGAACTACTATTTGAAACGTCTTAACTCAACCCACTCATTTTGGTTCTTTTTGTAAAGGTTGTCCATTAAGCGGGAAGGAATTCCCTTCGGACGAACCTTTTGGGCACCTTATTCCTTTCTCAACTGATCGATTTTTTCTTTTTTTGAAATTTTGGTTCTATATTTTTTCTTGTCGTTTTGATTATTTTCTTTTGTTTAAATTTAATACTTATGTTGGTGCTCAATAAATAAATAAAAAAGAAAAAATACATAATATATCTCGAGAATTTTATCAACATTTATGTTTATAGTTTAAAAAATTGTTTTTTATATCAAATTTATCCTTATCGTTATTACTATGAATTTGAATTAATTTAAACTGTGATTCTAAAACAAGCAATTACAACTAGCCTTTTTTTCTATAGAAATTGTAGACTTATAGATAGAGGTGCATTCCTCGATGCATTCTTGTGATGAATTGTGCCCACAAGGAAGGCTTCCTTTTAATAATGAAGTGTTCAGTGTTGGTCGGCTCTGATGAATATAAAATATTTCAATTTATCAATGCCTTCACATCATTGGTCCAAATTAACTAACTCATTATTAAAGGACACTTATCCACACCTACATGCCTACACATTCACTTTAAGCACTAATCAAGCACACACATACACAAACGAACAGACATTTAATAAAAAATTCAAATAAGTAAATAATAAAAAAGTGTACCAATTATGTACGTTTATTTCTTCACAACGAGCTTGAACAGGTTCAGTCTCGTTTAAAATTAGTTCATTATAAACGAGAAATTGGTTGAAATGGTTTTGGTTAAAAATACTTTTATTAGATTTGTTTCGTTGGTATTAAATTATTAAGTTACAGCAGATTTGCTTGGGTCGAGAAAAAGGACAGCTTTGATAGTTTGCAGTCAATGGAATTTTAAAGATATAATTCTTAAGTTGTGTCACACCGGATGAAGAAATAATTAAAAGAAAATTCAAAAGTGTGATTGCATTTGTATGTGAACTAATAAATTTATTAAGTTTGAAAACCTTATAATTTTAACAGTTTTGTTGTGTGTAACTACCCTAACGCGTAACTACCCTGCTTGTATGATGCAGATAGGTGTTCATGTAGTTGTGTTTGCGAGTAGATATTATTAATTATTACATGTAGTTGCGTTTGTGCGTAGATACTATTACATGTAGTTGTGTTTGTGCGTAGATACTATTACATGCAGTTTTTGTTTAGATAGGATAACATGTAATTGGGTTCGTGTATAGACATGTTTATAAGTAGTGGTTTCATTAGCGTTTTTCTACAATTAAGTTCAATTATAATTAATATGCACATTTATGTTAGATTTTTAACTACATTTTATCTTTTAATTATTTTTATTCACCAACCTGTTCGTTCTGAAAATGAATAAATACGTTTTTAAAAATATAAAAACAATTGGAAAACATAATTAATCATTTTTATAATAAATAAATTAATTTGCTTGTTCAATCAATCAATCAAATTGAACTTAGGCTATCTAGAGCATTTTCGTAAATTCAAAGACGCGTCTTTTGAATTAAAATATTAATAATTGATTATTTACAAATAAGTATTATATTTCATAAATAACTATTAATGATTATCATTTCTCCTTGTTTAACACATTAGATTTTTTATTATTTTTGTAAATAAGTAATTTGTAACGCACTGCGTATCGAGATTGGTCTTTGTTAAAACTTTCATCTAGTTGAATCTGCAAATAATTTAGCTAAAATAAAAGTTAAGTATAAGCCAAATAATTACATATGAATTAAACAAGTTGTAATCATTAAAGCAGTGAGTGCAGAAATAGAAATACATTAACAGGGCAAGTTATATCATTTAACCAACTTTTTCAAGCCTGAACTTTTCAAATTTTTCAAATTTTTTTAATCTACATTTGTAACTTGCACACAAACCTTTTGTTTACTACTCAGTGGTCTCAATTGAGATGTTGACACCGATAGTGTTGACGTTTCAGGGGACTGTTTCAATCTGGAAGCCTGTTTGTCACGTGATACAAGTATTCTAATTAGGTTATTATCTATTTCATTTGCTTCTTCTCGTCTCTCTCTCCCTCTCTCTTTCTCTTTCTCACTCTCTCTCTCTCTTTATCGCGTTCTTTATCTATTTGTCTCCTGCATGCAAATCAAAACTAGTAATTAGTAGTAATATTAAAAAGAACAACTACATTTCTCAGTCGAACCTTCATTAGACGAAAAATCAGAGTTTTGTGAGAAAATAAATTCATTAAATAAACAAATTGAATATTATTGGGAATCGGGAAAAACAACTTCGATGATTTTTTTAAAAATACAAACTTTGTTTGAGCTGTAGAAAAAAAGTTCAAGTGTGAAAAGATGAAATGATTTCAAGAAGTTTACTCAAGTCAATTAATGTTTATATTTTCTATTGATGCTATTATTTATTAACCGACTTTTCATATACGACTTACACATTCAGTGAAATTAATATATGAATATTTTATTTATTCGTCATAATAATTAAAAAGTGAATAACATCCAGCTTAGAAAGATTAATATTAGGTTATCAAATTGAACGCACATTGCAATAAAAGATTTAAATAGATCAAATTTAAATTATTTAATCAAAACATACAAAGTTAACGAAATAAAAATTGATTTAATTTATTAATAGATGCCATTTAATTTTAGAGGTTGAAAAATGAAAAAGTCGGAAAATATTGAAAGTTTTGTGAAACTTAGGTTAAATGGTTATGCTGATCATCCAGCCTTTGGAGAACAAAATCACTTCGAAACAAAATATTGGAAAATTCTTCAATTATTTCTTGATTTTTAAATTACCTCTTCTGCCAGTTTTGACCTGTACAATTTTTCCGCTTCCCAAATCATTTTTTTTTCTTCCCTCATTCTTTCTTCTTCTTTTTCTTTTTCTTTTTTTGCAATCAGCACAGCCAGCACTTTCTGATCCTGCAATTGTAAAAATAAACCATACAACTTAAAAGTCAGAAAAGACAGTCGTATGAGCACGAGGTTGAGAGATATACAAATCGGTGAGACAACTCTATTTGTCTATCAGATGCGTGGCGTGGCTGTTTGACGCCAGGAGACAAGGTACTAAATGGCGTCCATCTTACAAGAAAGAAGATGCCCGGGGAGAAGACATGAAGCTTTAATCAACTTCCACTTAAAAAAAAATCGAACATTGGGAAGGGGTTAAAATAATTTTATTCTATATTTTTGAAACCCATGAAAAAGCGCTGTCCATGGTACGAGATAGTTGATGTATTGGTAGTTCTATAGGGGGACGTATCATGTTTTTAAAGGGCGGTTGAGAATACATTTTTAGATTTGTAATACAAGCAAACGGAAAAACTGATGGTGATCCTAACATCCTCAGATAGAAAATTTTAAAACCACCAAGAAATTTCAGCATTGTGAGATTATTGTTTTCTTTATTCAGACAGACTGGATGCAAGCTAATTGACGTTCCAGACATTAATCATTAATATAATTCAGTCAATTATTATTTTGTGTACATTTAAGTATATTTCTTTTTTAAATTAATTACATCTATAAGATTTCCTCACTTATTGCTTTAAATCATAAATGCGTATTTCGTTTAGCTATGTTTCAGTGAGATACCTACTATTTTCTCCCCTAAAACGATGAGCATTGAAATGAACGTACCCTATACAACACACGCGGTGGAATGCAAATTACAGCGGCTGTTTTTCTTTCATTGCATTCGTCTGGTTGCATCGTTAATGGATATTATTTGACTTTCAAATAAGAGCATTTCTATTCAACGATGTTGTTGTCGGTGATCAACATTTTTGTGGCTTTTGCAGCTTTCAATGGTAGGTAAATTTTATTGCGAATAAACTAATATATTAACTTGACAGGTAAGCGTTGAAATATTTCAAAAGAAACAAATATCAGAACGTGACTGCATAATTGTGTTAACATATGATTTATTGAAAAGCAAGTTTAGTTCTTTAATCTTTTAATACCTTACCTTCGGACTCAAGTGCTCAAACGTGACAGAAAGTTTCTGAAATTGTTCGAAAGCATCCAGTCCCCCGAAAGATGTCCTGCCGCTTTTGCTCGCCTTCGGCATTCTGAAGGACTGGGTGCGTCTGAGGAAGTCGCTGTCTGGAAAATTAGGTGAAACCACATTTGATTGTGGCACCACTGTTTTCGGCGTTATAGGTTTAACCATCGGTGGGGTTTTATTAGTTTTTCTGTCATCGGCCCCACTCAACATCAACAAACCGGCATTTGCATGTTTTGCACTTGCAGGTCTCGTAGAATTTCGAATCTTAAGTTCTACTGGTCTCTCTTTGCGGCGTCCTGAAGACATTCTTTCTTTGTCATCATCTGTTTGTGGAATGTTGAGAGCTTCATCGTAGCTGATGATTTTGTTAAGCAGGTTGCTTTGAGGTTTTGTAGAAAAATTCTCACCTAAAACGGGAGAGTCACAACTGTTGTAATTTTCATTTTCCATCTCGAACGATTCAGTTTCTAATTTATTAATTTCAGCCTCAACATTTGAAACGTCTTCAACCTCTTCGTTTAGAGATTCCAGAGTCGAAGCTTGGGAATGTGAGTCTCCCTGACGGTTGCTTTCCATATTTTCCATATTTTCTGATGTCACATCAGGCTTCGAGATGACATTTTCATCCATTCCATTGTTGGAAATTTTCAAGCTGTCAACAACTTCAATTTTGAGATTTGAAAATGCATTTTCCAGTTTAGAAACGGAATCTGCATCAAGTCGATCTGATATTGAAGATCTGTGCTCGGGCAGTTTCGACTCAGCAATATTTTCCATGTTTTGCCAAGGAATTTCTGAATTTTTACAAGTTTGTTCAACATTTGAAACTTCACTCGTCATTGCATTATTGTTTGACTCACTTTGAGATGGCTGACTATGATTAGCTGACAAGGAATTCGAAGATTTTTTAATAGGGGGATCAAGAATGGGTTTCTTCAATACAGATGATAAACGGGGTTGTTGCGACACCGACAGTGTGGGCGTATTTTCTTTTTTATTTATGTTTTCAAATAGGGCATCACCGGCCCATGGTCTGCGTGTGTTGAGAGAGCATCTCTGCAAATGTTTCCTGACTAGAAAGTGATCTTCGTCGATGTCATCAAAAAAGAATGATGATGAAGAACGATCGTTGTTGCTCTTGTGTTCCTCGCTGGTTGGAAGTTTTTGCTGTTCGTCGTTGTTTGGCTCTGAATTCCGAAACATGGTTCGAAGGCTGGGTAGTGGTTTTTAATTAACACTTTTAGATTTTTGTACACCTGTCCACGCTGTAATAAAATTGTAAATATAAAAATAAATTATAAATCGATTTTAGTAAATTTTTAAAGCCTGATTGCTGACACAGCTAATATTTGGACTCATACAGTTCTGATCTCATTATTAATCTTAAAGTTGCTTTGCAAGAAACCATCAAGATATCCATGAAAACTGATAATAAGGTACCCTTATCAATCAAATAAATATATTATACGGCCAGACGTGGAATCTTCTGGTACAACAGCTAATAAAAGTTTTACGAAAACCTCAAATTAATTATTAGGTTGTAATAATGAAAACATTTTTATCCGAAACAATGAGCAGTTTTAAAATTCAAAACGTTGCGATGGTCGTATACAATATTCATAAATAAAGTCCTCAGCAGGCCTGCATAGCACAGTAAAGGAACTCAAGTAGGCATATTGCTTGCTACTTCTCAATTCATTCAGCTTTGCACAAGCTAAAGCTTATTCAAAACTTTAAACGTAAGCATTGAACATGTGTGCGTGTGTTTAAGTGATTTGTACGTGTGTCTAATTGAGACCCACAGGTGAGTCGTTCAATAAGAAGTTCGAAATTTGTTAGAAATCTGATAAGGCAGATCAAGAGAAATTAGCATAAAATTTTAAACTAAGACTATTACTTTTCACTTTATACTTAAGATTACTACAAATTAAATTTTAAGAAATAAAAACTTTTCGTTTCTTTTGAAAGAAAACAAAACATTTCATATAGGTGTGAAAAATCTAAACTAAAAAACCGCACAAAATAAGTATATAGCTTCTCCTACAAGTTTGACTGTTTTTGTAATAAAGCATTAAATTACTTTATCTTATATCAAAGAGTAATTATATGTTATAATTTACCAAAATATAAATTTAGGTTTATTTACGTCTTCAGGATATTTATATGAATATTTTTTAATATTTTTAACATTTCATTCGATAATATCTGCAGTAAACACAGCAACAACAATAATAACAATAATAACAACAATAACAATAATAACAATAATAACAATAATAACAATAATAACAATAATAACAATAATAACAATAATAACAATAATAACAATAATAACAATAATAACAATAATAACAATAATAACAATAATAACAATAATAACAATAATAACAATAATAACAATAATAACAATAATAACAATAATAACAATAATAACTATAATAACAATAATAACAATAATAACAATAATAACAATAATAACAATAATAACAATAATAACAATAATAACAATAATAACAATAATAACAATAATAACAATAATAACAATAATAACAATAATAACAATAATAACAATAATAACAATAATAACAATAATAACAATAATAACAATAATAACAATAATAACAATAATAACAATAATAACAATAATAACAATAATAACAATAATAACAATAATAACAATAATAACAATAATAATAATATAAAATGAAGATGAGCAGTAAATAACTTGAGAACATTAAATACTTTTGACCCGTGCCTTACTAATAATCTTTAAACAATCAAACATTCATCGAATTAAGTTCATCGCTGACAAATCAGCTTCCTTTCGTCTCCTAAATTAAATTAAGCCAAACTACAACAACAAAGTTTAAATCCAACAAAACTTACAATTATATTGATCTTATAATTTCTTACCACAAATTTTTTAAGAAGATCAATCTCTCCTTTTCAAAACGAACCATCTTCAAAACGAATCACCTTCAAAACGATTCATCTTTTCACACAATCCAACAATATTTCACAACAAGAAAATAAACAGAATAATCTTTATATTTGTTTGCTTAATTTAAAGCAGAACACAGATGAACTTAACAATATCCATAAATAGTACACTGAATGTAGAATATTCTCATCTACATTTTTGGACAATTTCCTCTCCGGACCTCCCCCGATAGATATTTCCTGCCTTGGACGTTTCCCCAGGGCAGGATATTTTTCTTTGTTTTATAAAAAGAACCCACGATTATCACCTCCGGTCATCAACTATTTTGGGAAGGAAAATGGGTTAGTGCCTACTGATCCCAGGACAACTGATCCCAGGACAACTGATCCCAGTACAACTGATCCCAGGACAACTGATCCCAGGATAACTGATCCCAGTACAACTGATCCCACGGACAACTGATCCCACGGACAACTGATCCCATGGACAACTGATCCCATAGACAACTGATCCCATAGACACAAGCAACTCATTTTAACTCATTTTTTGACGACAATGGTGGTGATGATGCTTACGTAGCCAGCTTACGTAGCCATATATATATAATATATAATATTTTAAAATGTTTTTCGGAAAAGTACCAACGATTACCCTCCCCCACCCCCTTTGTCATTAACTATTTTGGAAGAAAAAAAGGTATAAGATTTTGGAGAAAACTTTTGGAATGGGTGGATTTTTGAAACATTTTGTACTCCAGCTTTTTGCTGAAATGGCATTCCTGCCCCCTCTAATTTTCAAACTCCCCACAAAGTCACGGAGTCTGAATCTATATCTATATATATATATATATATAAAGCTCGTGACGGTGTTTGTGTCCACACTCCTCCGAAACGGCCGAACCGATTTCCATGAAATTTGTTGTGTACGTTTGGGAGGTCTGAGGATAGGTAGGGGAGAACCGTACTGAATGGCCACTGTACTGAACGGCCACTGGGATTTTCTCATTTGTTAAATTATTTTTTACGCCCATTTCTTTTTTTAAATGTGTATATATATATATGAACTCTTTGTTCGGTGTCGTTTTTTGCCTCTCGTGTATTTCGTTCGGCATTTATAGAGCTTTTTGGTTTTTCGCAAGAAAAAGTAAAAACGAGTCAGGTCAGAACTATTCTATTCTTATCAAATATTGAAGTTTATATTTTGTAAGATTTTTTTAGTAAATAAAGAGATGTTTGATTAATATTTTAATCTAAAGTTTGGATGTCAAAAATTATTATTTTGCTCGTAGCAGACTAAAATGCTCGTACATCTCGGTTCGTACTAAATGGCCACTGTAAGGTCGTACTGAATGGCCATAGTCATTCAGTATTGCTGAATGTTTAAATTTTCATAAATGTGTTGAGGTTCATTATTGATCAAAATTTTAATGTAATAGAATGAAATTGTTAAATATATTCAAGACAAATACATATCAATCACTTCTTAATAATTTCGAAATATTGCGAAAAAGAGCATGTGTCCAAAACGTCAGGACTGTTTGTTTTATACATATCATAAAGAAAGTTTTAAATGTTAATACTTTTCTTAATACGTGTTGCAGTAAACAAAAAACGTTGTTCCGAAATATTGAGAAAGTATCTATAAAACTCATACCGGCTAAATGGAGACTTATTTTTAATCGAGCTTGTCTTAAAGAAAATCTTATGCCATCTTACATTATTAATATATATATATATATATATATATATATATATATATATATATATATATATATATATATATATATATATATATAATGACTCTCTGTATGTGCGTGTGTATGTAGCATATGCATTGCTAAACCATTCATCCGATCGTAATAAAATTTTGACCTAGAGAGTCAATGGAGAAAGGTTTTTGTAAAAAAAAATTAAAATTGGTCACAAAATGAGCGGAGTCGGGGCGGGAAAGCAACCGGAGCCTGAGCGGGAAAGCAAGCGAAGACGGGAACTAGAGAATGAGCGGGAACGGGAACGCAAAAGCAAGCGGGAACGGAAAAGCAACCAAGAGCGAAAGAGCAACCGGGAACGGGAGAGCAAGCGGGAAAGCGATCGGGAGCGGGATAGAGATCGGGAGCGAGAAAGCGGGAGCGGGAAAGCGACCGGAAACGGAAGAGCAAGCGTGAACAGGAAAGCGACCGGGAACGTGAAAGCAAGCGGAGAAGGAAACGGGAGCGAGAGAGAAAAATGATACAAAAACCTTTAAATATCCCGGGCAACGCCGGGTTCCCCGCTAGTTCTGAATAAAACACTGAGCTTAGGAAGGTCGTAGAAGAACTAAAACATATTATTAGATTGAGTAATTAATAATTAAATAAATAACAAAAATAAAGCAGAATTTATGGCACAGTAACAATTATAATTTGTAATTATTTTGGGAGTTAAGATGAGAAGAGACACAACAAGTTTGAAATTTAAAGCAAAAGTACTCTATCGACTATTATTTGATTGTGATTGTAAACGTTATGATCATCAAGTCAATGAAGTATTGTGTGAGAAAATGAGACTTGGACGCTGTGCCAATTAGTGCCAATTAGTTCGAGTGATTTTAATGCAGCGAGGTTGATGAGTGAATCTTCCACATAGCTGGTGATACGACTTATCTTTCTTTTAAACTATGCTTCTTTTCATAAAAATTAAATCATGATAGATTTTTGCTATTCATATTTATAATAAGAACTTAAAATAATAGAAAAACATGTTTTGTTGTGGTTGTCAAAAGTGGATCGTTAGTAAGTAAGAGCAGCTTCGTCTCTATTTAAGATATCTAGAAAAACATTGGCAGATCGCAAAAAGAAGATATCGAGACAAAGCCGTGTTTTGGTCCAAAACCACAGTATGGCTAACAATATCCAACCAGTGGAGAAATTACCCTACATTAGAGGCTGACAACTTTGATTGACTATATTTAAAAAAGAGTTTGGTTTAAATATTTCAAGCAAATTATATGTGATGTAAAAAAATAATGATTGCAATAATGTGCCGTTTGATCCTAATCTTCAACGCGTTTTCATAAAATTTCAACAAAAACGTGAGGGCGGCTGTAATACCCTATTCATTAACATTATTTTACTAGAGGTTTGTCCGTCCCAAGGATGACCACCCAATAAGTCCAGCCCGCCATACAAAAATTTTTAAACACCTTCTCTAGACGCCGCATCACAGGTGTCATCTTCACACATATCGCTCAATATACTGCCACCAAACACGAAACTGTCAAAAACATTTACTGCAACAGGAATATCTTTAGTACATTTGATCAAGCAATCCTACGAAACGTCTCCGACAGATCCGACGACTTCCTCAAAATCTGTCAGAATCCAGCTACACTCAGCTACAGGGCCCACCTCGGTGGCGCCCCGCTACAAAACTGGATCAATTATCTTTTTTGTTTTCCTCATGCCCTACCTGCTCTGTTCAGTATGTACGGCTGTTTTTTTCTGAGACACAGCTGGTGAACTCCGGTTCAAACTGGATTTTGCCGCAGCAACCCACAAACTTTTCTTTACCAACAACACGCTGGTCCAGAACAGTATCCACCACTGCCTCAGCCGTCTTTGTCACCAGACTCTAAATAGCTTTGCCACCCAGACAACACTCAGGCAAATCACTACCAGAAGATCTCTCGTTATTTTTCGTTTTTTGCTGTTCACTGGCAGCATCGCCGTACCAGCCGCTGTTATTCCGTCTCAGGACGAACCTTATCATCAAGAAATAATTCTTCTTTTGTTATGTTTATAGCTGCTTTGTTTTTCCTTTCCGCTCTCTTCTGTCCTGCTTCGTTTAGTTTTTTCTTCATTTTCTTATCAAGTTTGTTAATTCCTCATTTGTATCATACTCGTATCCTTCTGGGTCAAACCCATTGTTTTCCAATGACGTCTGGAGGCGGTCTACGAGCTTGGGCTTTTCTCCCTTAGTGTTCGGTCCCGCCTCAACTCAGCCATGGAAAGTTCTCCAAGTAACTGCAAAACTAATATATATATATATATATATATATATATATATATATATATATATATATATATATATATATATATATATATATATATATATATATGTATATATATATACATATATAACCACTTTTATTTATTCAACTTATTCAATCTTGTTTGATGGCACTTAAATTGTTACCCTCCATCTTTGTGGCACCAACAGTCTCAGACTTGAATGAGCACGTAAGCCAGCTCGTGACTTTTAAAGAAAATATTGACTTGACATGATTTAGATGACTTGTATGACTTTCATCGGATAGGGTAAGTATAGAAAGAAGAAAGAAGTCTATTACGATTTTCAAGGCTATGACCTCAATTGTCAAACACATTTTCGGATTCGTAAATGTTAAATTTAGAAATATATTGTTTTATATTGCTATATATATATATATATATATATATATATATATATATATATATATATATATATATATATATATATATATATAATTAATATTTACAATATTTTGTTCTTTAATCGAAAATGTCTTAAAATTTTCATCGACCATATTAGCTGACACCACCAAGAAATAGTGTGGGTTGCGAGTTATTTGTACTCACGGAAAATTGAGTACTTATTTGCTCTGGCCAAATGCGTTCATCGGATTGTTGAATGTTTCTGTAAAAATAATTTTAGATTTTTCTTACGAGGAGGAGTTATTTATTCAGATATAATAAACCAGTCTGATGTTTTTTTAAGACGAGACTTTTTAATGATTTTATTAATTTAAATTATGTCACCACTTAATATTCTTATCCATTCAAGTAAACAAAAATAATATTTAGCATGATTGTGATAGTAGAAATGATGGTGGTGATGTTGATGATGACGACGACGACGGCGATAATGATTGTTGGGATGATGATAGTGATTTTGATGATGATGATGATGATGATGATGATGATGATGATGATGATGATGATGGTGATGGTGGTGGTGGTGGTGGTGGTGGTGGTGGTGGTGGTGGTGGTGGTGGTGGTGGTGGTGGTGGTGGTGATGATGATGATGATGATGATGATGATGATGATGATGATGATGATGATGATGATGATGATGATGATGATGATGATGATGATGATGATGATGATGATGATGATGATGATGATGATGATGATAATGATGATGAAGATGACGACGATGATGACGATGATGACGACGATGATGATGAAACTTATTGTTTATTGTCACAAAACAGGGGACTGGCGGGGATTTTTCCCAGCGCTTTCCTAAATTCACTTTTACGATTATACAACTGTCACACATCAACATTATTTCATACTCTCTGAAAACATAAGTTTAACCGATATAATACTGCATTTCCACATCAAAATGAAATCCACCAAACTCCAATAGTGACGCTCTATGATGCAGTTTTGGCCCCGCACAGTGGCGTAACGAGGTTATCTGGCGCCCGGGGGGCAAGGTATAAAAAATGCGCTCCCATCTTCCACTGTTATCTCAATTGGACGACCAAAACCGAGTGAACCGAAAGCGCCCAAACCCTATCCGGGGCTCTGTAAGCCCCTTGCCCAAGAAAATTTTGGAAATCACTTGTGTGAAATAGTGCAAACATACAATTTGTTAATTTTACATGTTTTACATGTTCAAAAATTACTAAACTTTGGAGAAATTCTTGTTTTTCCTTATGTTTTTTTGGCGCTCCAGAGCCTGGCGCCCGGAGTCAGATACCCCTCCTTGCCCTCCATTTTGCTACGCCACTGGCCACGCAGTTTGTATGCCGAGTGATCGGTTACTCGGTTTTCCGGAACAAAACAGGTCACGTCATCAATGTTGCGGACAATTTTGAATTGCTCGATCAGATATCGCCCTTTTGATAAGGTTACCAAGAATAAACAGCAAATTCAAGATGCGGACGGACGTAGGAGAAGTAAAGTGTGCGCCACAGCATTAGGTTGCGGCCCGGGCTCCCTTCCAAAAGCTTGCCAATGTTGATGTTGAAATGACGCGCGTGCCCGTGTGTTTGGAGACATACTTGAGTTAATTATTTTGAAAATTAAATTTTTAAATGTTAGGGTTATAGTAGTCCATGGGTCCAATTTTGAAGACAGTGATGTAAATGCAGCATTTTCCAGATGAGCAAAATTTGTCCGACAGGGTTCCCGGTGTTGCTTAGTTTTTTCTCTTTTTTGCCAATGAAACGTAAAATAAATAACAGATTTGTTTTAATTTTCCAAAACTTTCTTATCAATGAAGTTTACCTGAATGCCAAATGTTGTTTAGATTTCTCCTGTGGCTTGAAGGTTATAAACGACTGCTCACACACACATATTATTTTTTATATCTTTAGTAAAAATGCATCTCCTTATTAGAGTATTAATTGAATTTTTTGGGTATAATACCTGGTAGCTTTTTTGAGAAGAGAAAGTTGAAATCTTGGAAAAAATTATTTACGCACCACAATGGCAGAATGGGCTTGCCCAGATGATCATCAATCGCGACCTTAACATTAATGAAGAGACCGTCATCGACATTATTATTCAGAAAAAAAGTTGGCTTAATTTCATATTGTAATTTACTGTTTTAAATTAAATGTCTTATGGTTTGTTATTACTAATTATTGCTGAAACTGTCCCCGCCCCCCCAATTATTTTGGCTGCGCCCCTGTGGTCACATTCTTCCACTCAGACTCACAGCTTTCAATCAAAACGCGCTGCTTCCTATCTTTCAGCCATGCTTCGATCCATGGGAGTAGCTTACCTCGGATGCCGTAAGCTTTTAGTTTGTGCAGTAGACGTTTGTGAGGTACTCTGTCAAATGCTTTGGTAAAATCGGTATATACTACATACGTCAACTACATAGCCGCAATGAACAGCCTCGGTATGTCACGAGTTTCAAGTAGATTTGTCAAACAGCCGTTGACGACGCAATGCTGTATGGTGTTTTTATGTAGAATGATTTCCATTTCTTTACAGGACACGGTAGTGTGAGAGATAGGCCTATAATTAATTGGTTTAAGCTTGCTGCCTTTTTTTAAGATTTGGGAAACATTTGATTTTTTCCATGTGTCCGGTATAACTCTGGTCATGAAGGAGCTCTTGTAGATAAGAGCCATTAGTTTGGCAAGTAAAACTTTGCAATTGCTGAGGACGCGTAAGTGCAAACCGTCAAGACCCATCGATTTGGTTCTGTATAGACGGTGGAGTTGTTTTTGAACAGTAGTTGTAGAAAAACAGTTTTCATTTACATTACAGATTGATTCGGTGCAATCTCTGAAAGCTGGCATGTAACTCTCAGGTTCGATGACAAAACAAATTAAAAATAATTGCTCAATGTGGAACAAATTGTTTCACGGTCCGCAGTTATGGTGCCATCGGCTGTCTGAATAGACTTGATGTGGTCGTTGACATGCTGTTTGCTACGGAATTGTGAAGGAAGAAGTTTTGGACTGGATTTGGAAGCGCTGACTAGTTGTTCCTCGTACGTGTGAATTGCCGACTTGACTGTTTTAGCTACGAGCTTGACAAATGTAGATGTTATGGGATGTGAAGTACAACCACTTCGTTAAATCGGTCGATAACAAGCTGATAAATATCAGGTACCGAAAAGCCATCAAAGAGGTTTCCCCAGCTGGTGTTTGAAATGTATGTATTGATTTTATTCATAATTGGTATTTTAAGTAATTTTTTAGTTTATTTTACTCAATTACGTTTTAGTTTTTATATAATATTCTGTAAATTTACTTGATTTGTAACTATTTTGATGTGTAACTTTTTTATGTGTAATTTTTTGATGTGTAACTTTTTCTATTTGACCGCTTAATGAGTTATCAAAAATTAATTTGTGTTTATGCACAAAAATAAATTTACTTTATTTAATTATCTTTAAATATTTAAAAAAAGTATTTTTTGAAGAGTCGAATAGGAGACAAAGGAGATGAAGGAGTCGGTTCGGTATACTAACTCCGAGTTGTCATACATACATACATACATACATACATACATACATACATACATACATACATACATACATACATACATACACACATACACACATACACACATACACACATACACACATACACACATACACACATACACACATACACACATACACACATACACACATACACACATACACACATACACACATACATACATACACACATACATACATACATACACACACAAAAGACATTGTAACCTAAATAAAAGTTTGTAAAAAGCGTTGCAACAGGTTAGGAGTCTAATTCGTTATCTTAAAGCTAAGGAAAACAGATACTTTGGAGTCATTGAACCAACAAGGGCCTGTAACTAACAACTTCACTGCAGCAAACCGATTACACGCCTCTTTTAAAAAAATCTTTTGAACTGAAGCATTAATAATTCAGTAGCTTTACAATCTGAGTCAGATTGTAAAGCCAACTTTGTATGCAACACTTTCATTTAATTCAGTTTATTAAAATCAAACGGGTTCTTTCTAGGAATTGTTTTAATTATTTTTATAAAACTAATAAAGCTAAATTTGACTCAAATTAGGTGACTTAAATTTTTGTATAAATAGACAAAATAGACAAATAGAGTGGTAAACTAGATTACATTAGTTTCTCGAGCTTTGAAGATGATTCTAGGACTGTTCATCAAAGGACGATTCATCAAGGGACTGTTCATCAAGGACTATTCATCAATGGACTATTCATCAAAGGAATATTCATCAAAAGACTATTCATCAAGAGGACGGTTCATCATAAGGACTGTTCATTTAATGTGTGTTCATCAAGCGGACTATTCATCAAAAAAGTTGATAAAATTGTTTAAAATGTTATTTTCAAATAAAATATGCCACCAAAATGTACGGTATTTTAACTATTTTATATCAAATTTACAGTGCTACTGCGCTTGCATCCAAATACTTTATTATTATGTTTTACCTATGGAGTCTAGATAAATCACCTTCTGTCATCATTTTCGCTTTGCAGTTAAAAACTTGATGCTTGCTACAGCGCTACTCTGTCTGTCCTTTATAATTTTCACGAATTCTCCAATATTTAAAATTTAAATAAATAAGTGTCTGTAAACGTAGACGAGTATGCTTTCTAGCGATTGGTAACGTTAAATATTTTTCGAATTATCTTTAACTGTAATATTCTTTGTTGAATATAATCTTTTACTTGACTCAAATCTGAAATATCTCACTTTGTAGAATTTAGCACAGTTCTATCAAATCTTTTGATAAATCAAATTTCTTTTACTAAGACAACCTTTATTTTTTCAATTACTACCATCTGAAATCATTTCATAGGAAAAAGCTAAACAACAATTATATATATATATATATATATATATATATATATATATATATATATATATATATATATACTAGCGGAGGCACCCGGCGTTGTCCGGGGATTTTAGAGGCTTTCCCGTTCCCGTCGCGTTCCCGGTCGCTTTTCCGCGTATATATATTACTAGCTGGGTTACCCGGCGTTGCCCGGGGATTTTAAAGGCTTTTTATCGTTTTCTCTCTGGCTCCCGTTTCCTTAACCGCTTGCTTTCCCGTTCCATGTCGCTTTCTCACTCCTGGTCGCATTTCTGCTCACGGTCGCTTTTCCGGCCCCGGTCTCTTTTACTTTTCCCGATCCCGGTTGCTTTTACGCTTTACCGCTCCAGCTTGCTCTTCTTTTCGCTCTTCTGTTCCTCCATTAAATTTTAGAGCCTTCCCAATGTGGCTTAGATGGGCTGTAGCGGAATGCTGTGCACAGTCATCAAAATTGATCTGTTCTCTCGTTAACACTTTGTTGTTTGGTTTGCTCGTTTAGTTACGTCTGAACTTCCTCAATTTTAATTAGTGTTCTTTAATGTATTGGTTCCACTCTGCAAGTGTGATCTTCTGCAAAGGCTTATTATGATTGACTGAAGCTGGAAAAAAAAGAATTTATTAGTTAACGGCTGCAATAATGTTAAAATCCGCTCATATATCTCAACAGGTTATATTTATTTTAAATACTTGTAAGATTATAAATGCTTACAATAGATTTATCACACACTGTTCAACAGCTGCTTTTCGAAAAATCGCTAGTCTTAGTTTTTGAGTTGTTCTTAGTTTTTAAGTGTCATGTCTACAGAAAGCATATAACGCTACATGTGGCATGTTAATAAATGTTGACCCGTGGCTTTGCAAAATGTGATATAAAACACAGATTAAAATAAAACATGAAGTAATAATAATATTAAAACCTTCAAAGCATTAACTTAATGAATTTTCCGAGAGTTTTCTGAGATCATCAATTTGGAACAATCGAAGAGTACCACTTTTATTTAGCAAATGATGCAATTATAAATTGAACAAAACAGCAGCAGATTGATAGGCTGGCTTGAGAACTTTGTTCATGATTTTGTTGAAACACAAAAATACTGCACTTGCTTTCATTTCTTTCAAATTTCATGCACCTCATATATCAGTGAAACTTTTACAATAAATTGGTGTTGCATGTAAGATTTTCTTTAAAATGTAATTTTCTAATTTCCTCTGAAAAGTAAAAAATAAAATAAGACCGATAAATTAATTCATAATCTTATAGTCATAACTATTCGTGAATAATAATGGTTGTAATGCCATCACATAAAAAAAAAACTTACCTGCCCAAAAAAAATTCTTATTTACCGATAGGCTGATAGCAAGCTCGTCACTCAACAATATTAGATAAGGAACAATTGAAGTCAGAAGCCTTGAACGATAAATATGAACAATGAATTTAAATTTATTTTTCCAATCTGCAACTCCTTTTTGTAAAACACAAAATGTTAGAGCATAATGATAATCTTATAATAATTAATAATAATATAACATAATTAAACACGTGCAATGCAACAAACGAAACAAATTGAAAGATACACAGTAAATCATGATTTTAAAAACTAAAAACAAATTACCAAAGCTTTGCCACTTACTTTTGAATGGGAGATATGAACAATGAATTTCTAATTTGATTTAATTTTAATTTGTTAAGTCTGGAACTCTTTTTGTGAAGCACAAAATATCTCTAAATAGAAGAAATTCTACCTGCAATTTATTGATTAGTCCTGAAATCCAAAGTTATCTAGATTTAAAAAATAAGTTGCTAAAATCAAATATAAAGTTTACCGATAGCAGAGCTGTCGTATCGGAGGTTCGGAAGAGAATGAGCCTCAATGAGCTCTATGAAATCAAAACAAAGGTATCCGGCGGCACCATAGATATCTATGGGCAGCACTAAACAACACACATATTTATTTAATTTAATATTTATATTTAAAACCTTTAAAACTTAAGAAAAAAAATTAAAAATATTTTGTATAATTTAACTATAAATTAATTTATTTTTATTTTGTAGAAAAAAAATTTACTCCAACTTACTACCGCTGACCAAAACGTTTTTTGTCCATAAAACAACAACGGAGGAACCAATTTATTTAACATTTTACAGGAACCACCGCTTGAATAAGATACATAAGTGTGCCAAATTTCAATTAAATCTGTTCAGCCGTTTACATTTTATGTCCGAACAAACAAACAAACAAACAAACATTTCATTTTTATATATAAGATATATATATAACTATATATATATATTTATATATATATATATATAACTATATATATATATATATACATACATACATACATATATATATATATATATATATATATATATATACATATATATATACATACATATATATATATATATATATATATATATATATATATATATATATATATATATATATATATGTATATATATATATATATATATATATATATATATGTAGTTCCCGCTCCGCTCATTTTGTGTCGGATTTCAATTTTTTTTCTCTATATTTGATTCCCCTTGACTCTCAAGCTTGTGTGAAAATTTCATTACGATCGGATGAATGGTGTAGCAATGCATGAATAACATATATATATATATATATATATATATATATATATATATATATATATATATATATATATATATATATATATATATATATATATATATACATAAATACATACATACATACATACATAGATACATACATACATACATACATACATACATACATACATACATACATACATACATACAAACATTCATATATATATATATATATAAAGGTTCATCCGAAGGGAATTACTTCCCGCTAACTGGACGACCTATAAACGAAAATTCAGATTTAAATACAAACCGAGACAGAGAAATAAAAGTTAACATAAGTGTATAGGAGTTAACATAAGTATATATAAGTTAACATATTTGTATCGAAGTTAACATAAGTATATAGATATTGAAATTATGAATCAAGCTGTAATATGTAAGATTTCAACGATTTTTTTAAATAGCGAAATGCTTTTCAATGAGGAAATTGTTATCGGAATACTTGAATACAACCGCGGACCAAAACACTTTATGGAGAATGTTTTGAGAGTTGTTCGAGCAGAATCAGACCGAAAGCAATGCAAAAAACGCACATCGTGAGAATGTACATGAGACGATTTAGTGAAAAGGTTATCAAATGACGACGGTAACATATGGTTGTCATATTTGTACATGAAAATACTAACAAGAAAAGAATTAATTTGATATACATTCAGTAGGTTATTCTCGATAATTTTCATTTTACAAGATGATGCAAAGGGCAAGTTAAATAATATTCGGATGATTCTTTTCTGTAAGATATGGAGAGACTTTAGACGTGTAGGATAATTTGAAGCCCAAACAATATTACAATAGCACAAGTAAGGGTAAACGAGAGCGTAATACAACATCATAGAAACATTTTTATCCACAAATCGACTCACGCGAGATAGAATTCCACAGTTTTTTGCAACTTTAGAGGTGACGTAACTAATATGGTTAATCAGTGAGAGGTGCTCATCAAGCAACATTCCAAGAAATTTACACGAGGAAACTCGCGCAATAGGTTTATCGTCAATAAGAAGTTGATAATCAGAACAAATTAATTTATTTCTATGGTGGAATAAAATATAGTTGGTTTTACTTATATTTAAAGAAAGTTTATTAGCACAAAACCATTTATAAACGGAAAGTAGTTCATGATTAGTAACATCATATAAATCTTTTAAGTTTTCACCAGAAGCAAAACAGTTGGTATCACCGGCGAACAAAACAAATTCGAGACGACGCGAAACAGTGCACAAATCATTAATGTAGATAAGAAATAAGAGAGGGCCTAGCACCGACCCCTGAGGCACGCCACAAGTTACCCGCAGCGTTGATGAAGTGACTTCGTTGTAGTGGACTTGTTGAGTTCTACCGCTCAAGTAATCCCCAAACCACATTAATGGAATCCCTCGGACCCCATAGTGTTCAAGTTTTCTTAGCAAGACTTTGTGTATCAAAAGCCTTGGCCAGATCCAGAAACACGCCGATGATGTAGTTTCCTCGATCCATAGCCTCTTCCGCAACCCTCGAGTGCAACAGAACGAGCGGCATGTAGGTAGAGTGATTTTTTCTAAAGCCGAACTGACTCCTGGTAATGATGGAGAATCTGGCAAGAAATCCATAGAGCCTGCAGTGCATAGCTTTTTCAAAAAACTTTGAGAAGAAACATAAAATAGATATTGGCCGATAATTGGAAATGGTATCATTTTTGTCAGATTTGGGAAGGGGAATTACTTTTGCCGACTTTAACTGATCAGGAAAAACCCCTGAAGAAAAAGAGCAGTTTATTATGCAGGAAAGAATATGGGCTATCCGTGGAACAGAGCATCTTGCAATACACGGGTCAATTCCGTCGATTCCACTGCTCTGTGAGATTTTTAATCGTTTCGATATTTTAATGATCTCGCCCGGTGTTGTAGGTACAGCATCGAAAGAATGGACCACGGGATTACCAAGATATTCATCAAATGTTGCATTAGGAATTAATATATTTTTTGCGAGATCTGTGCCAATGCTGGAAAAATGGTTATTAAACGAGTCAACACTTTCTGTAGGAGAAGTCAAATAACTCCCGTCACCCGCATCAAAAGTCCTGCACTGCTCCACAGAAGATCGCTTGCCCATTAGGCTACCAATGATATATATCAATGATAAAAAAAATTATACGCACACACAATGTCACAAGAGCACAAATATACACACATATATATATATATATATATATATATATATATATATATATATATATATATATATATATATATATATATATATATATATATACATATATATAAATGACTGCTCCACAGAAGATCGTTTGCCCATTAGGCTACCAATGATTTTCCATGTTTCTTTAGCATTGTTTTGACATAAATTGAATTTTTTTGAATAGAATTGTTTGATTGTTGCAATTTTCATTGATTTGAAGCGATTACGGTACACAGTGAATTTCTCTTTATTGGGCACTGGATTCTAGGACTGTTCATCAAAGAACGATTCATCAAAGGACTGTTCATCAAGGAGTATTCATCAAGGGACTATTCATCAAAGGACTATTCGTCAATGGACTATTCATCAAGAGGACGGTTCATCATAAGGACTGTTCATCTAATGTCTTTTCATCCAGCGGACTATTCATCAAAAAATTTAATAAAATTGTTTAAGATGTTATTTTCAACCAAAATATGTTACCAAAATGTAGGGCAATCTATATCAAGTTTACAGTGCTACTCTCCAAATACTTTATTCTTTATAATAGAACTAGCGAAGTACCTTGTGTTGCCCGGGTTTTTAGAGGTTTTTTGGTAATTTTTCTCTCTCGCTCCCGTTTTCTTCCCCGTTTGCTCTCACGCTCCCGGTCGCTCTCTCTTCCCGCTTGTCTCCCGCTTCCGCTCCCGGTCACAGCACCAGAAAAACCAAATTCGACTGTTTTTGTAAACCATATATGTACACATTTACCAAAGGCCACAAACACGTCAAATCTGGCATCGTTGGTTTAACACCAAGGGGCCAGGCTTCAAAGACACTTATGCCTCGAGCAATCAGCAAGTTTGTAAAAGACATGGTTGTAATATACAACAATTTTATTCGTCACATACAGTAAATAAAATAACTGGACAAGAAATAACGTCAAGATCTTAAGATCAAACGAGCAAAAGACAATTGAATAATAAGTTTTAAAAAACTGCTTTCAACTGTTCGTACAAACTGTAAGTATATACACACTCAAACAGCCAGATACCATACACCTCAAAACATCACTAACATCCGGTATACCACTTCTGCCTCACTTCAAAGAGACGAACACGCTCGCTTTAGCGAGGTCAGGAAAGGTCATTTCAAAAAGACGCTTACGCTCGTCCGGATCGTCGATAAATCAACCAGACTCAGATTTCATGCAAACTTCAAATAAAAACTAAATACATTGGAACTCATTTAATTGATATAAAAGACCTATTTTGTTTTTTTAATAAAAGTTGCGGTAGCAAATAGCGCTGAGAACAGCTAAAAAATGTAGCGGCTCTGTCATCAACGATCTTGTCAGCCAATGGTACCGCTCTAAACAACCCTGGTTGCCATCACTATTTTTTTAAATTACTGATATGTTTGAAATTTATTTTATCAAAGATGAAGAACTGTATTTTAAAAATACATCAAATTACTTTACGCTGAAAATATCTTGGGTATAAATTGATAAAGGTTGCTGAGTGGCTTCAAAATTTGATGAATAATCCTCTTGATGAATAGTCTTTAGATGAACAGTCCTTATGATGAACCGTCCTCTTGATGAATAGTCCTTCGATGAATAGTCTCTTTATGAATAGTCCCTTGATGAATAGTACTTGATGAACAGTCCCTTGATGAATCGTCCTTTGATGAAACGTCCGCATACCGGGCACTGTCGGGCTCTTGAGGTATTTTTTATATAAGGCATATATATATATATATATATATATATATATATATATATATATATATATATATATATATATATATATATATATATATATATATATATATATATATACATACATACATATATATATATCAATGATAATATATATATATATATATATATATATATATATATATATATATATATATATACATACACACATATATATATCAATGATACAAAAATTATACGCACACACAATTATTATTTATTTATTTAACGTGCTCTCTAAAAAGAAAAATTTCTCAGAGCATGAGGCGGCAGTGCCAAAATAAACGAACGAACAGAATCACACATCAGAAACAAAAAGGGTCAATATCCGTTCGTCATACGAAGAAAAAAATGAGTTTTAAGTCGTTTCCTAAAAACATAAACGCTATCGACACACGCCGGATCGGTAAGTTCAATCGGTAGATTGTTCCAGGCAGTTGGACAAGAAACTGCAAAAGCCCAATGTCCAAACGTCCTGGTTCCGCAGGAAGGAACAAGAAGCTGACCGGAAGAAGCCGAGCGAAGGTGAGATCGGCCAGGAAACTGAGTCACCGGAATGCACAGACCGGAGAGGTACGACGGCGCAGAACCATGGAGGCATCGGTACGCAGTGAGAGATAGCTTGAAGTCGATACGCGCCTGCATGTTCAGCCAGTGTAGTCGGTCGTGAATCGCTTTAGTGACATGACCGTATCGAGGCAATCGGAGAATCAGCCTAGCCGTGGCACGCATGACACCATCAAGCCGCCTCATTAACAGATCCGGTATTCCACTGAGTAGACAATTACAATAATCAAGTCTAGACAAGATCAAAGCGCGGGCAAGTGCATGCGAAGAATCGACCGTGAGGGATTTGCGAACTGACCTCATCTGTCGTAGATGGTAGTAACTGGTGTTGACCAATTTTGCAACGTGTTCGCTGAAAGTCAGTTGAGAATCTATGATGACCCCAAGATTGCGAACCCTATCGTCGAGACGAATGATGTTTCCAGCTATATTGATCTCGTCAAAGGTGCAGTGCAACCGACGTCTAGAAGATCCCAGTAGAATGACCTCTGTCTTGGAAGCATTTAACTTTAGTCGATTGCATTTCATCCATTCCATTATCTCCGAAACGCAGCCGTCCAATCTGTCCGCGAGCACACCGATACACTCAGTGCCGCAATGATCGTAGATTTGTAGATCATCAGCATAACCATGAATATTGAAACCACGTTGAGCAACCAGGGCAAAAACATCTGAAGTGTATGCAATGAAGAATAGCGGTCCTAGAATTGAACCCTGTGGAACACCACACACAATCGAGGACCAACCAGAAAGGATACCTCCATAACGAACACACTGCCTCCGATCGCAAAGATACGAACCGATCCACCGAAGAGCAACAGAATCAATGCCAAAAGTACGCTTGAATCTGGTCACGAGGATTCCATGATCAACGCAATCGAATGCAGCGCTGAGATCGAGCATAGCGAGCAGTGTTACCATCCCTCGATCGGTTGCCAAGAGAACATCCGAAGTAACCTTGAGTAATGCAGTTTCCGTCGAACGGCACCTCCGATAGGCAGACTGATGCTCCGGTAGAAGGTTGTGTCCATCCATGTGATGTTGAATTTGTTTGTTAACCGCCCGTTCCAAAACCTTAGAGACGAACTGAAGATTCAAAACTGGGCGATAACTGGCAGGCAGAGAAACATCCAGCGTAGATTTTTTCAAGATTGGCGTGACCTCGGCCACTCTGAATGGGACCGGAAAGTGACCAGTGTCCAACGATTTATTAAACAGATCTGTAACAAATGGGGACAAGGTTTCTGAAAATTCTTTGATGAGCCATGTTGGCGCCGGGTCTAGACCACATGACTTGTTTGGAGAGTTCTTAATTAGGTCCTTGACGTCATCCTTAGTAATAGTCGCAAAGTTGCTGAAACGTTCTCCAGAGAAGGTGTTGAACTCAGGCGTATCCGAATCAAGGGTAGACGCTCGGACGTCCGTGACATTCTTCTGAAAAGAACTCATGAAATGCTCTGCAGTCAGACCATCCTGAAGAATGAAAGATCGTTTCTTTCCCATCACGGCAGACAAATCTCTCCACAGCTTGCTTGCGTTTCCTGCACTCTCCGCAATCGTATTTCGCCAGTACGCATCCTGTGCTCTCCTATAAAAATCCTGGCAAAAACGTAACTGCGCAACCCATTTATCACGGTCAGAGATCAGTCGGGTTCTTCTGTAAATTCTTTCAAGAGAACGAGCTTTTCGTTTCTGCTCGCCGCAAGCAGTATTGAACCATGGAGTGATCGGACGATAATTTCTCAAGGCTGACCGACGTGGAGCATGCTTCTCAACAAGATCGGTCAGTATTCTGTTGTACATCGCAGCCATTTCATCCGGTCCAAGGCCGCTCCAACTGCTGTCCTAAGTGCAGAGTTTGCTTGATTTGAGATCCTGTAAAAAAAGATCACGATCAAAGGTCTTCCATGCCCTGCCTGTTACCATTAGTGATACAGGATTTGGTTTCATGAGTGGCAGTCTTGAAATGATGAGAGAATGATCGGACACAGATGGAACATACACTTCACAAGCAACAGAAGATGACTGAGCTGGGTCCTTCGTAATGACAACGTCTAAGGTATGTCCGGCTTTGTGGGTTGGTGAAGAAATATTCTGGACAAGGCCAAAGCAATCCACGATCGTGTTGAATTTCATTGTCCATACATCATCCGGTTTGTCCAAGTGAATGTTGATATCTCCAACGACAAGAATATGGCAGCTGTGAACAGTTAATTCTTCAAGCATCTGGCTGAAATCCTCCAAGAACTGGTCAGAAACTCGCTCACTTCCAGGCCGGTAAATGACCACAGCAATTGTTCTAACACTCCTTAAGATAAGCATTACAGAAACGAATTCAAAAGTCTCAACTTTGCTGGTAAGATTCATTCGGCGGGCTTTGCACGATTCTTTGCAAATCCACGCAACCCCGCCCCCCAGTAGACGACCAGATTGCATCTTTTGTGTAGCAGACCTCTCCAAACGTTTTCGTTCTCGTGCCTGATCCACGCACGTGTATCCATCCGGTGTGATTCTTGCGAGAGTGATGTCTTCTGATGATTCGTGAAAAGTCTCGGCAACTGCGAAGGCATCAAGATCATGTTCAGCGATGATATTTGTCAGCGATGCACTTTTATTTCCGATCGACTGACAATTCAAATATCCAATAGTCAAGTACTTGTTTCGAACGTATGATTCTGTGTTGGAGCTTTTCAGATTTTTCCCGCAACGGGAAGTCTTCTGGTAACTATCCTGTCCCCCGCGATGAACAGATTCGTCTCTCCAGCTCGTATTCTCTGCTTCATACTTTCGACTAGGAGTTTTCTTTTGGAGTCATATCCCGATGTATAAAAACTGCTGACCAACCTCCTTCCTTCATCATCTTCAAGTTTTTTGCCAACTTGAGAAGATTCGACTGTTGATTTTCGTTTTTCAATACCAGTTTCAACGGTCTTGGTCGAGCAGGTTCACTCTCTCCTTCGATTCTTTTCCCAATTCTAATTAAGTTAACAATTTCGACATCATCACAAGAGATTAACTTCAGCAATTCCTCGATCTTTGATTTGTCATCCGATTTGCGCTTATCAGGTGTAAACGAACTCGACTCGCCCAGCCCATAGACAACAACAGAGGTCCTTCTCCTGAGCTTGTCGGCTTCCTCATCTTTGTCATCCTGTGTCTTTGCGTCGAGAGCTTTTTTAAGGCAAAGCTGTAGGCCTGATGCCTGCTCACCCTTCTCAGTCAGAACAGAATGGTGTATTTTCTTGACGCCTTCTGATAATTCGTCAACCCTTTCTTTGAAAAGATCGGACCACTTTTTTGTTGCTGTATCAACCTTATTTGAGAGAGGTTCAAGATCAACATCTGCAATTTTCTTTGTCAAAACCCTAATTTCTTCGAGGACCTCGTTGAGTTTTTTCCTATTGAGGGAAAGTTCTTTTTTCTCGTCTGCAAGTCTCTCCTCCCTTTTTCCGGAGTCTTTCTTTATGGTATCTCTGATTTCCTTGATATTCTGAGCAATCACCTCCAACCCTTTTGAACCGTCCTCGCTGCTTGTGTGAAGTCTTCCTAGCAGACTATTCATTGCCTCTGTATTGCACCTGGCACACTTATCGCACAGGCTCAGTCCCAATTTCTGAAAGACGTCGGAAGCCTCCTGTTTAGACTCCTTGCGAGTTTTAACCACATCGGCCATGCTGGGCGATAATTCAAACCACTATCAACCGACGGAAAAAACGTGAAAAAGTTGTTTACGCGTTGAAAAAACCGTCGGTATTGAAGTAAAACAGGCACGCAAGTCGACCCGCACCGAAAACCAAATAGTTCAGACTGATATTTAAGAGAAAATCGATGATAACATGCGCCGAAATATAGCCGGCCGTACGTAAACATAAACATAATGTCACAAGAGCACAAATATATATATATATATATATATATATATATATATATATATATATATATATATACTTATATATATATATATATACATATATACATATATATATAAATGACTATTGCTTAAACATAAGCATTCACTATAAAATGCACAAATAATAAAATAAAATAAACAAATATCACAAAAATACGTAAGATGAGCCATCTTTTTTTTTTTTTTTTTTTTTTTTTTTTTTTTTTTTAACATTTATTGAGCACGAAACAAAACAACAGTGAAGTTATAAATAAGGAAAAAAAATCAAGTGCTCAAAAGGTTCATCCAAAGGGAATTACTTCCCGCTAACTGGACGACCTATAAACGAAAATTCAGATACGAACCGAGACAGAGAAATAAAAGTTAACATAAGTGTATAGGAGTAAACATATAAGTTAACATATCTGTATCGAAGTTAACATAAGTATATAGATATTGAAATTATGAATCTAGCTGTAATATGTAAGATTTCAACGATTTTTTAAATAGCGAAATGCTTCTCAATGAGGATATTGTTATTGGAATACTTGAATACAACCGCGGACCATAACACTTTATGGAGAATGTTTTGAGAGTTGTTCGAGCAAAATCGGACCGAAAGCAATGCAAAGAACGCACATCATGAGAATGTACATGAGACGATTTTGTGAAAAGGTTATCAAATGACGACGGTAACATATGGTTGTCATATTTGTACATGAAAATACTAACAAGAAAAAAATTAATTTGATATACATTCAGTAGGTTGTTCTCGATCATTTTCATTTTACAAGATGATGTAAAGGGCAAGTTAAATAATATTCGGATGATTCTTTTCTGTAAGATGTGGAGAGACTTTAGACGTGTAGGATAATTTGAAGCCCAAACAATATTACAATAGGACAAGTAAGGGTAAACGAGAGCGTAATACAACATCAAAGAAATATTTTTATCCACAAATCGACTCACGCGAGATAGAATTCCACAATTTTTTGCAACTTTAGAGGTGACGTAACTAATATGGTCAATCAGTGAGAGGTGCTCATCAAGCAACATTCCAAGAAATTTACACGAGGAAACTCGCGCAATAGGTTTATCGTCAATAAGAAGTTGATAATCAGAACAAATTAATTTATTTCTATGGTGGAATAGAATATAGTTGGTTTTACTTATATTTAAAGAAAGTTTATTCGCACAAAACCATTTATAAACGGAAAGTAGTTCATGATTAGTAACATCATATAAATCTTTTAGGTTTTCACCAGAAGCAAAAAGGTTGGTATCATCGGCGAACAAGACAAATTCGAGACGATGCGAAACAGTGCACAAATCATTAATGTAGACAAGAAATAAGAGAGGGCCTAGCACCGACCCCTGAGGCACGCCACAAGTTACCCGCCGCGTTGATGAAGTAACTTCGTTGTAGTGTACCTGTTGAGTTCTACCGCTCAAATAATCTTCAAACCACATTAATGGAATCCCTCGGACCCCATAGTGTTCAAGTTTTTTAGCAAGACTTTGTGATTCACTGTATCAAAAGCCTTGGCCAGATCCAGAAACACGCCGATGATGTAGTCTCCTCGATCCATAGCCTCCGCAACCCTCGAGTGCAACAGAACGAGCGGCATGTAGGTAGAGTGATTTTTTCTAAAGCCGAACTGACTCCTGGTAATGATGGAAAATCTGGCAAGAAATCCATAGAGCCTGGAGTGCATAGCTTTTTCAAAAAACTTTGAGAAGAAACATAAAATAGATATTGGCCGATAATTAGAAATGGTATCTTTTTTGCCAGATTTGTGAAGGGGAATTACTTTTGCCGACTTTAACTGATCAGGAAACACCCCTGAAGAAAAAGAGCAGTTTATTATGCAGGAAAGAATATGGGCTATCCGTGGAACAGAGCATTTTGCAATACACGGGTCAATTCCGTCGATTCCACTGCTGTGTGAGATTTTTAATCGTGTCGATATTTCAATGATCTCGTCCGGTGTTGTAGGTACAGCATCGAAAGAATGGACCACGGGATTACCAAGATATTCATCAAATGTTTCATTAGGAATTAATATATTTTTTGCGAGATCTGTGCCAATGCTGGAGAAATGGTTATTAAACGAGTCAACAATTTCTGTAGGAGAGGTCAAATAACTCCCGTCACCCGCATCAAAAGTCCTGCACTGCTCCACAGAAGATCGCTTGCCCATTAGGCTCCCAATGATTTTCCATGTTTCTTTAGCATTGTTTTGACATAAATTGAATTTTTTTGAATAGAATTCTTTGATTGTCGCAATTTTCATTGATTTGAAGCGATTACGGTACACAGTGAATTTTTCTTTATTGGCCACTGTCGGGCTCTTGAGGTATTTTTTATATAAGGCATTTTTCTTTTTGCAGCACTTCATGAGATTTGGCGTCATCCAATCCTTATCAAATCTAGCAGGACCACGAGTGTATTTAACCAGTGGAAAACACTTGTTATATATTTCGAGATACTTATTAATGAATAATGAGTAAGCAGAGGACGCATCACCACCATCGGCCATCCCAATCACCCCAGACCAGTCCATCTCACCCAACATCTGTTCAAACATCTCTTTCTGTCTCAGGCTGGTCAGCCTTCTAAATGAAATCTGATCTCTTTCAGTATTGGTGCGAGGTGCGAGATCAGTTGACAAAAAAATCGGAAGATGATCAGAGATATCATCAATCACAATCCTAGCAATAGAATGTTGTAAGGGGTAGTTTGTAAACATGTTATCAATTGCAGAAGCAGTTTTAGAAGTTATCCTGGTAGGCGCCGTAAATGCCGGAAGAAGGCTGTAAGAAGCCAGTAAATTGAAAAAATCAGCCATAGACGAGCTCTGTTCTCTACTGAGAAAATCAATATTGAAGTCGCCCATTAAAAGAATATTCATATTTCTTTTGACGAGACAATTTAACAAATTGCTGAATTCTATGTTGAAACTGTGTAAATTTGTGTCCGGGGGACGATAAATAACACCCACTAAGAAATTTCCAGTTTTTTGACAATCCATTGAGATTAGAAGAAGCTCGAATGAAGTAACACTGCTGTTCCAGAGTGAAGCATCAACTGTTGAATACTTGATCCGCTCATCAATAAAAAATCCAACTCCACCACCTCTTTTCATGTCTCGATTTTGGAACACGAAGTGGAAACCCGGTATTTCTATGCCTTTAGACGAATTTTCATCCAACCAAGTTTCTGTGACCGCCAAAATTCGAGCTCGACTTTGGCGAAGTAGTATCTTCATCTTACAGTGTCTTCTTACCGCACTTTGCAATTCCATACATTGATATGTTTCAAATTTATTACAGACTTTAAAATAATTAATCATGTATATATTTTTAATCAAAGATAAAGAACTGTCTTCTGAAAAATACATCGAATAATTTTTCACTGAAAATATTTAGGGTATATATAAAAATAATAAAATACATGTTTTAGCATTTTTTGAAAATTTGGTTTCCAGGACTTCAAATGTGGAGTGGAAAATAGGGTTATTTGTTTTTAAAGTAACTGCTACTCAAAACTGTAAATACCACAGATGTAAAAATTAGTATTTAGTTTCTATTCTAAAAATAAAGATATACGTGTTTTACCATTTTTTTTAAATTTGGTTTCCAGGACCTCAAATGTGGGGTGGAAAATAAGGTTATTTGGTTTTTAATGTAACTGCTACTCGAAAACTGTAGATGCTACCTGAGTAAAAATTAGTATTTGGTTTCTATTCCAGAAATAATAATATACGTGTTTTACCATTTTTTATAAATTTGGTTTCCAGGACTTCATATATGGGGTGGAAAATAGGGTTACATGGTTTTTAAAGTAACTGCTACTGAAAAACAGTAAATGCTACAAAAGTAAAATTAGTATTTAGTTTCTACTCTAAAAATAATGATATACGTGTTTCACCATTTTTTGAAAATTTGGTTTCCAGGACCTCAAATGTGAAGTGGAAAAAGGGTTATTTGATTTTAAAACAACTGCTACTCAAAAACTGTAAGTGCTACAGATATGAAAATTCGTATTTTGAGGTTTTGTGCCGGTTAAAAGTAGACGAGTTCAGTTTATCACCGGACGGACGGGCCAAGCCGTTATTTTAGGGTCTTCATACGCCCCAGCCCAAACCTTAAATCAAGATGGGACGGGCCGAGATTTTTAACCCAGTATATAGACTTTTTAGTGATTTTAGGGTGTTTAGACGGGCCGGGCTAAACCTGAAGTCAATGTGGGACGGGCCGAAGTTTTTCATCAAGTATATAGAACTTCTAGGCCTGTAAAAACGGGCCGGGCCCATATTAGACGGGCCGTGCCGGGCCATGAATTTCGGTTTTTGAAACGGGCTGGGCCAAGTTGCCGACGGGCCGAGCCGAGACCTAAAAAAATGATCCGTGCAGTACTCTACTATGTATGCACGGTTCAAATTCTCTAATTTCATGCGAGCGAACCCGCTACGGGCACTGCTAGTATATATCGAACAGATTAATTGAAACAAAAATTTTTTTTTTGCATTTCTAGCTTTGGCATCATTTTTATTATTTGTAATGGCAACACTGTTACTATTTTCCTTCTGCACACAGTCTAGCGAGCGTTCCGCAGTGTGTAGCACGTGTTTTGTGATCGGTAAGTGGTTTTTTTTCTTATTTTCGTTGTTTTGAATGAAAGTTGTTAAATGTTGACATTTTTACCGTACCAACAGAGATGGATGTTTCAATGAATAAGCGAGTTATGATAGTGACAATGTCTCGGTATACCACTAAAACTCAAAGAGACATAGCATCAGAGGTTGGGGTAAGTTTGGCTACAGTCAATAGGATAATCAAATGCCACAAGGAGTCGGGGGACATCTCAGTCAAAAGGAAGGGGAAATGTGGCGCGAAAAGGAAAACAAGTAAACGAGATGACCAGCGACTACTCTATTCTAGTCGAAATGATTGCCGTAAAACTGCTGTGGACCTTGCTCGAGAGTTAGCTGAAACTGGTGTGGACGTAACTCCCATGACTGTTCGTCGAAGACTCCTTGAAGCAGGAAGACCAGCTAGGAAACCAGTCAGGAAACAAATTTTGACAACGGCAATGAAGGCCAAGAGACTTGCATGGGCAAAAAATATGAAAATTGGACATCAGAAGATTGGAAAAGAGTTTTGTTTTCCGACGAGAGTCACTTCATCGTTCAAGGCCACCAGATTCGCTTCATTCGTAAAGGAAATGAAAGACTGAGTTCTTCACACATTGTTCAAGCTACCAAACATCCTCTTAAAAAAATGTTCTGGGGGTGTTTCTCGTATTATGGAGCAGGGCCACTTGTTCCAGTGACTGGAATGATGAATAGCGAGAAGTATCAGCCAATATTAGCCGAAAGAATGTTACCAGAAATGAAAAAGCGGTGGCCAAATGGTGGGGGAATCTTTCAGCAGGATTTAGCTCCCTGTCACACTTCAAGAAAAATGGCTAAATTTTTCAAGGAAAGTCATATAACCGTTTTAGACAGGCCTGGAAATTACCCAGACATCAATCCGATAGAAAATCTATGGGCCATTTGCAAAAATCGGATGTCCAAATCGGATTGTACCACGGTGGAAAGATTAATTTTAACCATAATTCATACATGGCTTAGAGATGAGAGGATGCTGTCAACCTGCCAAAACCTGGTAGAATCAATGCCAAAGAGAATACAATTATTAGTTGAGGCCAAGGGAGGCCATATAAAATATTAATTCCTAATAGTTCGTTGGTATTTTAAGTTATCGTTCAAAATAATGACAAATAAAAGATTTTATGAAAAATTTCATCTTGTTTCAATTAATCTGTTCGATACTGTATATATATATATATATATATATATATATATATATATATATATATATATATATATATATATAGTTCCCGCTTGCTCACCCGCTCCACTCATTTTGTGACGGATTTCAAATTTTTTTCTCTATATTTGATTCCCCTTGACTCTCAAGGTTGTGTGAAAATTTCATTACGATCACATGAATGGTGTAGCAATGCATAAAGGACATACATACATACATACATACAAACATTCATTTTCATATATATATATATATATATATATATATATATATATATATATATATATATATATATATATATATATATATATATATATATATATATATATATATATATATATATATATATATATATATATATATATATATATATACTAGCGGGGGCACCCGGCGTTGCCCGGGGTTTTTAGAGGTTTTTCTAATGTGTGTCACTCTCGCTCCCGTTTCCTTCTCCGCTTTCCCGTTCCCGTCGCGTTCCCGGTCGCTTTCCCGCTCTCGGTCGTTTTCCCGCTCCCGGTTGCTTTCCCGTTCTCGGTCGCTTTCCCTTTCCCGCTCTATCTGTCGCTCTCAGTTGGCTTCCCGTTCCCGTTTTCGCTTATTTATGTATGTATATGTAAGTATATATATATATATATATATATATATATATATATATATATATATATATATATATATATATATATATATATATATATATATATATATATATATATGTATATGTATATAGTTCCCGCTCACTCACCCACTCCGCTCCGCTCATTTTGTGACGGATTTCAAATTTGTTTTCTCTATATTTGATTCCCCTTGACTCTCAAGGTGGTGTGAAAATTTCATTACGATCGGATGAATGGTGCAGCAATGCATAAAGGACATATATACATACATACAAACATTCATTTATATATATTTATATATATATATATATATATATATATATATATATATATATATATATATATATATATATATATATATATATATATATATATATATATATATATATATATATATATATATATATATATATATAATGTCGGTCTTGCTTTCTACTTTTGAACAAACAAACAATTAATCTAATTTTATGCCAAAAATGAACTTTCTTCCTTTAGCCATTGCAGGGCTGTATACTAATGGGGTACCTGGCGTAGTCCAGGGTTTTTAGAGATTTTTCTAATGCGTGTTTCTCTCGCTCCTGTTTACTTCCGCGCTTGCTATCATTCTAAATTTTCCCTTGCTGAGTATCTTGTTTAATGTATTAAATGATCTTTCTACTGAAACAGCTGGTACTGGAATAATAATAAAAATTTCACAGCGCTTGTAACACAGTAACCCACGGTGGCGTAGCAAAGTGGGCAGGGGAAGGGCCATATGCCTCCGGGTACCAGGCTTTGGAGGCGCCAAAAGGCAAAAGGAAGGACAACAGTTTTACCAAATTTTAGTCATTTTTGAACAAGTAAAACATTTAAAATAAACAAATTTTATTTCTGTATTTTAATTTGCTCTCAAAATGCACTATTTTACACAGGTGATTTCCAAAATTTTCTTGGGAGGGAGCCCCCGAGCTCCGGATATAGTTTGGGTGCCGTCGGTCTCCTTGGTTTGGGTCGTCCAATTGGAAGAACATTGGAAGATGGGGTGCATTTTGTATATCTCGCCCCCTGGCGCCAGATACTCTCGCTACGCCACTGGTACCCCATATTGTACGTCAGCTTTTAATATTTTGATTAAATTACTTGTGTGTGTTTTGTACTTTTCTGATTGAACCACTGTTTTTATTGAAAATGTAAAAGATTTCAAATCTGCAAGTACGGCTTCTACATTGATAATGAGAAAGCTGTTACAAAAATGTATGATTTGTTTGCATTGTGGACCTGACATTGATTGAAAATTTTCAAAGCAACTTGCCAGTTACAAATAACATACTCTCAACCGATTTGTCAGATATTTGCAAAATTGCTGTTATAAAATTGGGAGTGCACCCGGCTAAAGATGAAAGCGGATAATATCAAGCATGACCAAAGAAAAATAATAAAACTTTATAAAACTTTATAAAACTTGCAGTCTACAGCGCTAGCAAAGTATCTTTATATGGCGGAACAGGCATATTTGTTTTATTTTCTCACTGGTTCTTTTGTAAATGTAAATTTATAATGCGCTTTTTTTAAAAAGTCACAAAAGCGCGTCGCGTCAAATCATAAATTTAAGAATAAAGTTCTGTCTTAAGCAGCTTCCTGAAACCGCCGAGGTCCAAAGCTGGATTCCTCAGGTCAGCAGATAGGCTGTTCCAAACAACTGGACCAGCAGTGGAGAATCCGCGCCTGCCGAGAGTCGTTGTCTTTGACGATGGAACGAACAAGTCGCCAGCAGCCGCCGATCGAAGGTGGGACCGACCAGCAAGCGTTGAGATCGGTACACACAATTGCTGCAGGTAGACCGGAGCCGTGTGGTGGAGGCACTTGTATACCATCAGACCCAACTTGAACTGAATTCTCTGCGGGAAAGGAAGCCAGTGAAGTTGCGTCGGCATGAGATCTGATACGGGAGACCAGCCGGGCAGCTGAAGAACAAGACGAGCGGCTGCTCGGAGAATGGATTGGAGCCTATTGATTTGAAACTGTCTAAGTCCGGCCATGACACCATTACAGTAATCAAGCCGGCTGTGCACGAGTGCTCTAATGAGTGAATGGGCGGAGTCCATGGTGAGGCTACGGCGGACGACGCGCAGTTGACGGAGATGATAGAAGCATGAACGAGTAAGATGAGAGATGTGTGCCTCCATAGACAAGCTACTGTCGACCATCACGCCAAGATTACGAACATAAGTGGAGGGCCTGACTGAGACACCAGCGATGACCAGATCCCCCTTCGGACAGAAGCTGAGTCGACCAGGCGAGCCCAACCAGATCACTTCGGTCTTAGAAGGATTGAGTTGCAAGCGATTGCTTGCCATCCAAGTGCCAATCTCGCTGATACATGCAGACATCCTGGGGACCAGATCGGAACACGACGCTGGCGGGGAGTGATCGTAAATCTGCAGGTCGTCAGCGTAAGAATGGACAGAAAACCGATGTTTCGTGGCAATATGTAGGACGTCCGCGGAATAGAGAAGAAACAACAACGGGCCCAGAACGGATCCCTGCGGGACGCCACACAGGACAGAGGTAGGCGTGGACAAAAAAAATGGTTCTACATTCTAACATCAAAGTATTATGTTTTCAAATTATGGCGTAGTTACTCTATAAATTTATTTAAAGTTGATTTTTAGGAAGGGGGCGTCTTAGCTCCGGGAGGCCACGCCCCTCCGGAGTTATGCCTGAAAAAACCCAAGCTACGACCCTTGAGAGTTCACATGTCTAACTTTAAAGAAAGACATCATTATTTTTTAATTGTTTTTGCAACAATAAAAATAAACTTATATTTTATTTTGGTTGTCATAATTTCGTCTGATACATATGTACCATAACAACGGATGTTGTTGAGTAAATTCAGCGCACCATCATTTTATCGTGTTTATTTAGTAATTTAAAAGTTTAAACTTGTTCGGTGTCGTAATTCAATACAAATAAAAGTTAGGTAAGTGCTGCTTTGATGTGTTTTGCACGGACGTGTTATTTTATACTCATCACAGTAGTTTAATCTATTAACCTTTAAAGTAAAAATGATCGTTTACTTTGATAGGCTGAGCCGGAGTTAATAAGTGAAAGATTACCAATAGTGTGTATGCGTTTAGTTAGTGTTAGTCTTAGTCAAAGAAAGGCCTAAATATAAACAATAAACTAAATAAAGTGTCTGTCTGTCTCTACTTGTGTATAGCAGGGGCCCAGCCCCCCAGAAAGCTTGCTTGCCCGTGTTTTCGAGACATATTTGAGTCATTGAGTTAACAATCATTTGGCAAATTAAATATTTAATAAGTTAACAAAAATGTTATAGTGAGAGTTGTCTATGGGTCAATTTTTGAGAGTTGTCCATGGGTTAATTTTTGAAAAGCCAACCCATCAGAAAATCTGACCCGACCCAACCTATTTTTGTTTTTTCTCTTGTGACCCGACCCACCTGTTTTCGACCCGACCCGACCCAGTTTGGCTAAGTAAGACCCAATTGGTAGAACGGCCACATACCGCAGTTGGTGTTCTGCAACATTGTCAATATTCCATCTACCCGCGGATAAATACGCTGCTGAAACTCTTCACCACTTGCCCTTTCTTCCGCGACAGCAGAAAGATCTTTTTCAACTAGACGCAAACGCAAATCTTATCTACGCTCCACAATGGGCCAGACAAGGCTGAATGGGTTTGTCCAGATGACTATCAATCGCGACCTTAACATTAATGAAGAAACCGTCATCGAGTTTTTTTCGCAGAAACAACGGCGGCTGAATTTCAGATTGTAATTTACTGTTCTAAATTAAATATCTTATGGTTTGTTATTACTAATTATTGCTGAGACTGTCGTTAAGCCTTAACTTTTGTGGGTTGTAAATTTCTCAGTAAAACACCTTGCTAATCAGTTTCACCCCCGCCCCAAAAAAAATTTCTGACTGCGCCCCTGGTGTATAGGTAGACTCAGTACTATACTATACACTATACTATCAACGACTAAGTAAACTAGTAACCAGTAGTATCAACTGTTTAATAATAATATTGGTAAAAAACTCATTTCTGACTGCGCCCCTGGTGTATAGGTAGACTCAGTACTATACTATACACTATACTATCAACGACTAAGTAAACTAGTAACCAGTAGTATCAACTGTTTAATAATAATATTGGTAAAAAACTCATGCAAAATATTTGCTAATTAAATGTAGTATTAAACTACCAAAGCGAAGCGTATTAAAGAAGTATTGTAATGAAAAAATGCTATTTTGGGAGGACATCTGTCAAAGTTAACGATTTGCGGAACTGGCGTTTATAAACAAAAAGCAAAGTTCGCCTATGTTTTCAAGCGAAAAAGAAATCGATGAAAATATTAAATTAATTTATTTTCGGTATAACTAAATACTTCATCGGACCTATTATGTAATGAATCAGGCCTATTACGCAATGCGTTGGGCTCATGGTTTGACCCACATTACCATGCCAGATAAATGGCAAAAGGAATAAATTGTCTTAAAATCTATTTTTCCGTGAACAATTTAAACTTACAGCACATGAATTCCATGCACTTAAACATATCTATCTGTTCTCAGTAACAATCTATATGAAAGCTTTATTTACAGCTCCATATAATGATTTTGTCTAATCCAAACGTTAAAGTCATTTTTTCCAGTCGACAAGAAAATCACATGTATTGCAGTGAAAGCAAGAAAACCTTAAAAACTTTGTTTGGATTTGTGTAAGAGACAAGTCATTTTTATATAATTGTTTATAGTCTTTGATATCAGGTGTTTTAAGACTATAATGGTTGTATATAGGAAGCACCTAAGTACTTCCGGTCATGGATCGTAATTTGATCCTTTTAAATTTCCTTTCTCCAGGCTTGGGACTGGCTTGCAAAGGCAAGCAGAGTATAGCATTTTTATGTATAAAGATAGCTCTATATATACTAGAGTTTGATCGGCACAAGCACCTGTATTTTTAAAAAATCTAGGCTGCATAATTATAAAATAATCAAATAACAGCCACACTGAATCTTTCAATCTACCAAACAATCAACAGGTGAGCTAAACATCCATAAACACACTAACACACATATATACACATGCATGTCGTTTGTTTTCACAAAATCCAGCAGGTAAACTCCACAGGCATACTGCATACACTCACACACATAGATGGTTATCTTCACATTATAAGGATAGGCTTGATTAAGTATTTTAGATGCATTATGATGCAAAATGATGGGCTCATATGACCATCTTGAAAGCAAGAAAATAAAATAACATGATTCAAAGATTCAAATGATTTGTTTACAACACTTTGCTGGCAACAATAATCACTTCTTTATTACTTTTGCCACTGGTTTACAACTATGCTTATCTATATATAAACAAGTAAATTAAAAACGAATTTTTAAAACCAATGCTCTTATATGTAATTAAAACACAAATTTTGCAATCAATTTTTTCTTATATTACTCTTTTATTTTATATTAAAGTCGAAATATCTTAATTATATCGAAATATCGAAATTAATTAAAATTAACTAAATTAATTGACTTATTGTAAAACTAATAATTGAATATTGCATTGTCTTCTATTTTGAGCATGTATGCAAAATTTGAAAAAAATCTATCATCAGGAAGTGACTCAAAAATTGATTGCAAGATTTGAAACAGACAGAAACAGACAGACAGAGAAACAGACAGACAGAGAAACAGAGACGACGAGTTAATAAAAGCATTGGTAAAAATGAGTGTTTGTCTGTGAGTTTGTCTTTTATAGAAATATGAACCCTTGGAGCGATATTGATGGAATTTGGCAAAAAGGTAGTTCTCTCACAAGGAAATTAAAAGAACCTGAAAAAACATCAGCTACAGCAACACTGATGTTATATGTGGAAATGCTAGCTGTGCTTTACTCTGAAGCAGCATGTAGTGGGAACTGCTGGCTAAAAATAAAAAATGATGACAGATTGAAAGTTTTGGGCTCATTATTTGAAAAAATAATTATGTGTACCAGCAACTTCAGTGCCAGTGGAGCAGATATTTAGACATGGAGGTCTATTCATGAAACCAAATCGAGCTTGTTTAGACAAACATTGTTATCTGAACTTGTATTTACTAAATGCAATAAACATTTAAAATAATAACAGTTTAAATTTTAAACAGTATATTAATTTAGTCATTGACTTTTTCATGCTTCAGTTTCTTAGTTGAAAAAAGTTTATTAAGACAACTTCATTTTGAATAATTCAAAAGTCTTGGCCTTAAACTCGGTCTTTTCTCAATATGTCTTGATCTTGCCTTGCGAATAAAAATCTTGGTCTTGATCTTGCCTTGCAAATAAAAATCTTGATCTTGGTCTTGGGTACATACATGCATACATACATACACACATACATACATAGAGACATGTTCCTTATGATTGCATAAGGATGTGCTTAGCGAACGAACCTTGACTTTGTTGAACCAGGTGTCAGCATTCTAGAATGAGCCAGTGAGTGAGTGAGGCTTGGAGATTATATATGTAGATATAATATATATCTATATATATATAAAAATCTCGTGTCATAGTGTTTGACTTCAAACTCCTCCGAAACGGCTGAACCGATTTTTATGAAATTTTTTGTGTACATTTGGTAGGTCTGAGGATAGGTTGTAGGCTATTTAGAATATTTTGTTAAAATTATTTTTAAATGTTATAATGAAAAAACAAAGAGGTGCAATTATGTCCTTTTCATAGAAAAATGCAACAGATAGAAATGCATATATATATACACAGTAGCGGATCCAGGGTGGGGCCATGGCCCCCGTGGATTCCAGTTTACTATTTTTTTAAATACTAAAAAATAATTTTGACTACTTTTTATGTAAATTACAAAATTTTAGCATCTGGCAGTGGTTTTCCAGTGAGGTTTGTGGATATAAGATCAAATGTTTGATTTACCCGCCATTTTTGGCCCCTCCCGCCATTTGTTTGTCCCCCGCCAAAGAAGTCTAGATCCGCCACTGTATATATATATAAACACACACACACACACACATGCTTCTATGTTTATATATATATATATATATATATATCTGTTTCCTATAAAAGAGTATCTTGAACTGTCTGATTAATTTGATTTGATTAATTTTTATTGATTTAAGGCCTAAATTATGTCGGAAACATTAAATTCATGTATTGTCATCCAGAATAAAGCTTTCCTGAAAGTTTTAGAGCTCTAGGTGGTCTAAAAGTGGGAAAGGAAACGGGAGTGTGAGAGAAAAACGATAAAAAAACCTCTAAAAAGCCCCGGCAACGCCGGGCACCCCGCTAGTATATATATATATATATATATATATATATAAACATAGAAGCATGTAGACTGGACATCTTTGGGGAAGAGCAAAAGTATCATTTCAAGAGACATGTTGGTCTAGTGGTTAAGACACTGACTAGCTTGGGTATTCGGAGTACCTGGGGTTTCCTTGAGCAAGAAACTAACTCACACATGGTCACGTCTACTCAGCGTTTTTTCCTTTAGATGTCGATAAATTAGTACCAGTTTTGCAACTAGGGTTAATAAGGTTTTGCACATCCAGATTTCGGATACACGTGCGGGTGGCAGGAAACTGTGTAATCCCATATGCACTAATATGCTCCGAAGCTCGCTTGATCGTGGGGCCACTTTAAAAAATTTTTCATACTTTTTCACTAGCTGTTCCCGGCACTGCTGTGGTGTGGGCTATTTAATGAATTAGCACCCTAGTGTTATAAGTAATATAAATAATAATAATTTCCTCCTGTCTGTTCATTCCTCAGGATGACATGCTATATATTTATATATTATCATCTTTAGTCTAAAGCTTATCAGAATTTAAAATCAGTAATATATTGGCTATATTAAGTTTTTGTTTGTTAAAGGATGCTTACAGGAAAAGGGGATGAACTTTGTCACAACAGTTGTGAGGCATTGGTAAGTATTTCTAGTAGTCATAGGTAATGTACATTCGAACCCATTTATTCAGTTTTTATTGTCACCTCGGTGCTTAAGGCTTATTGACTGTGTTTATGTTATAACGACTGTCATAACATTCTTGTTGTTGTGCTAAATTATATTTGATTGGTCGATTAACAATGCAACAAACCTGATAATTTTGGTACTTCTTATGAAATAGAGGACAAGAAACTAAACTGAAAGTGGGTTCGACTGCACAATTTAGTTGAGTCTTGCATTCCTTGTCATATCAACAATTATGCAAGTTATTCATTTTATAATTCCCAACATAATATCAAATTTCTTAAAAGGTAGGTTATTGCTTATTACAAAAACAGCAGTAGATAACTAGTGCCTACTAAGAAAATTTAATAGCTAGGCTAGTAGAATGTTGTCTTAAAGCTATTGTGGTTCAGCTCTTGATTTATATCTAGTTACTTATTTCATCTGAAATTATCAAGTATCTATAACTGTGGTTCCTTATTTATTTAAATTTAAATTGTCAATGAAGACAGAGCAGAAAAGATGGAGTGACATGAACACATCATTGAGGCATCTCAAGTTTTCACCTGTTTCAATACTTTCTTTGGACGAATTCCAAATGAATCAGATGAAAGGTCAGAAGAATTTTTTAGATTTGTTTTTTGGCAGTGTTTTAAAGTTGTTTATGGTTGTTTTGATGCATATTTTAGTTTGATTTTGCTTTTAGCTATTTTTTTCATAAAAAAAACTAAAATAATATTAGATTATAATAGCATCTCTGGCTTGAAGGGTGGTGTCAGTACTCAGTATTTGACCCTTGTGCATGAGTGCATATGTGTATGTGTGGATCTGCCAGTGATATTCCAGTTAAAATATTTCAGTTCGAGTTCGTGTTAAAGTTATTAAAATCGCAATTTTTCAGTTACAATTCTTTATTTCTGTTACAGTTCATTAACTGGCATGCATGAGCACAAGATAATAACTATACTCCGCAAAAGACAATGGCTTATCTCGTGCATTATACATAATAGATGTATATTTAAATTTCAAGTTCAATTCATTTCAATTATTCATTTTTACTTATTTTTTCATAATTTCAAATAATCATTCCTAAATCAAGCAAATTTATTGACAAAAACTAGAGCCTGCCACATTTTTTTAGCAGAATGGTTTCATCATAGCCAGTGAGGCAACTAGATCAAACTTTCGGAGAGGGCAAATAAATAAGTAACCTAAGTCTAAAACACAAGCAGATACACATTTGAAAACAAATTAAGGTAATTTTCCAGACCAGGTGCTGATATTATTTCTGATGCTAAAATGATTAAAAAATAATTATTTGCAGGTAATTTTTATCAAATATTTTACAAAACAACAAAGTCTTATTTTCTTTTAGATTTGCCAAGTTCTTCAAGAACTTCAACTGCAGAATGCACCTTTTTTTCTTTGAACTTGCATCATAGGCATCATTGCAGGTCACACATTGTGCTCATAAGCTAGCTTTTTAAGCATTTAAGAAAACTGAATGAGCATTCTGCAGACACTGTAGTGACCAGTAGTGTTGATAGAATCTTGATGAGAATGTTGATGTTTGGCTAAAACATCCTTTGAGAGGCACTAATTACCATTAGTGTTTCAATTGCATTGCCCGGAACTTTTTCTTTGATTGCTTTCTCGAAGCTATTTTGCCTTCCAACAAACAAATTCAAAGGAAAGCACCCCAAGCTTCTATGTTTACAATTTATATTGGTTTCACATGACATCTTAATAAGCATAGCTCATGCTTTTCTGTTTGATTGGTGATGGTTGGTGACATTCAAAGCATAGCAATGCTATAAAATGTCTTGCTTTATGAAATTCATGTGTGCAATAATATTTTAGGTGAAACATTTTTATATTTAAGATTTCTTGGTTCTGTCATGCAATGATTCAAGAAATTTAAGAAAAGTCATTGAAGTTTTAATTAAAGACAGCAATCGACGGCAGATTCTCCACCAGGGCTTGTTGAAAGACAATTCTCAATTAAGGTTTTAATAGTATTTTTTTTAGAAACTATAGTTGGAATTTAACTGATGTAATATAATATGTCTTTTTTGTGATTTTGTATGTATGTATTGTTAACTGAATAAACAAACTCAAACTCAATGTATTTGGAACTCAAACTCAATATATTTGGAACAAAAACCTGGTGACATCTCTGCAATAATAATAAATATATGTTAATTTTCTTGGAAGGTGTTTTTTAAACATTTTTCTTTTTTTTATTCCAGAGAAGAACTGAAACTAAAATCAGAAGTTGTTAAGGAGAAAGAATTACAAATTATGGAACTTGAAAAAGAACTTTCTGAAGCCTCACCTCATTCTAATGTGATTACAGTTTATCAAAATTTTAATTTAACATTTTACAGTTTTTTATTGTTTCAAATGCAGTTAGTCATCATCAATATTCAGTTAGAGTTAAATGATATGCATATTCAATTAGATCTAGGTGATATGAATATTCAACAAAAGTTAGATAATAAATTGAATATTCAATTTCAGCAAGAAGTTGAAGCTAATAGTGAGGATTATTCACGGGAATGTGAGAAATGTGTTTCATTAGAGGAAGAAGTCATAAGACTAAGTAGAGAAATAAGGTCTTATAAAGCAGAAGTTTGTATCAACTAATAAATTTTAACTTCTTTAATTTTTAAATCGATATGCATATATTATTTATTTTATTCATATATGTACAATGTACATATATATATGTATTACTTATTTTATTCCAATGTGGATATATCATTTGCCTAATTCCTATATGTATTTATTAGGGCAGTTAAGGCAAGACAAAATCTGTATGAGACTTGCCCATTTTTGTTCATATCTGTATCCGTACCTAACATACAGGTAAAATGATTTACCTGCTGACCATAATACACTGAAAAAGTTCCTGCTTTACTTTTACAGTAAATTGCAAACAATAACCAAGAAAAATCCCGAAAAAATGCTTTATAAAGTTTTATTTAAATCCAGCAGAAATAAAGTGCTATTTAATAAAGTTCAAAACTACAATGGATTCGCTATACTCAATCTTGTTCATACACACACTTGCAGCTGTGTACAAGTGTGTTTGTTCATATTGAGATCTGACCAGCAACAGTTTGTCGACATACTCAAGATCCAATCTGGTATGCAAGTTGGTCAGAGTGTAACTTGCAGCACTGAAAGCTAGCTCGGTTTTGTTCTGAGTTGCAGAAATAGCAAATAAACTTCAAACGACCTTTGTCAGTCTTGGAAGTTTATTGCTTGTAGCCTGCATTTTCCTAAATTGCAATGAATGAATGATGAGTTTATTTATATAGCGCCAGATAAGTTCAGAGGCGCTTACGAAGGCTCCTTTGGAATAGGAAACTTCGAAGAACACGCTATTTTCATAGACATGAGAAGTTAACCCTAGATAACGCTGAGTTTACGTGAGCACATGTGAGTTAGTTTCTTGCTCAAGGAAATTACGTGCCTGGACCGGGAATCGAACCCGGGTCCTACGACTCTCAAAGCCGGTATCTATACCACTAGACCAACACGTCCCACACTATGAACTCAGTTCGTAGCTGTTCACCGTCAGATTAAGGTACTTGTCTACTTCACCACCAGTATCAGAATCTCTTAGTATTCTTCAATATTCTCTAAAGCTGAATCCGGTAAAACACTTTTAAGGTTTTTTCTGTTCTTTTATGAAAGCACGGAGGTCTTGATAAATATGAACAACTTTACCTGGTCTCAACTGCAGGCTAGGATGAAATAAATATTTTGGATACAGAACAGCCGCACAACTGGCTCCAAGTCAACTTTGGGAATCTTTCACATTTTTTACCAGCTCAGTAAGCAGGAAGGACATTTTGTCGTCTCTGTACTTCTGACTTTCTTTCTGTTACTTTGAGTGCAGTTCATGCAACACCGGCTTTGCCAACCAAATAAAGTGTTCCCTCCTCAACCATTGAAGCACTCGATTGCTTGCAAAAATATTGCCAATGGATGAGGCTGGATATAAACGACAGCATGGGTCGTCACAGTCATATAATAAACTACCTAATTATAATAGTTGATTTTATTTACGTTTATTAAAAGTATTAAAAATCTTACGGGTAAACCCATTGATGCCCTACCCCTGCAAGACCTGTACCCATGAATATGGATGGGGTACGAGTGAACCACAGCCCCAGGATCAGTGTTCCCTCTAAGGACGGAGACTAAGTGAGCAAAAATAAAAACATGTGGGCTGAAAAAAATTAAAAATTGATGTAGTGAGTTGGGCATTATCGGCCCAGTATGACTTTATTAAACTAAAATTTCAGCAAAATATTAGGTGAAAAACACACAAAAGTACGCGATTAATATATATATATATATTAGAAGTAGCCCGTCAAAAATGACGGATCTTTTTAAATCTCCTTATATATTATTTTTTGATTGCAGCGCCACCTCTTTAGATCTTTAGGACTGACAGTGTAAAATTGCATAATAACTTTTATTACACGCCAGCGCGAACTAATTTTAGCAACTGCTGACCACCGCTACTGCCTCGTTATGCGAAATTGCTAGCATACATACATACATACATACAAACAAACAGACATAGGAAATTATGTATGTAGGTATATAAAGACAAATGTATTATAAATATATACACAAATGAAATTCACTTTCAAGTAAAAATAAAAAAATAATTGAAAATAAATTAGTTTGCATGAGATTCTCTTCTTCCTTTTTCTGATTTCCACACATTATAAGACTTTGTCAATGTTAACTGTGTTTCACTTAAAAACATCTTAAGTGCAGAACAATTCAAGTTATTTAATTTTTCAATTGAATCTAGATGACATTTTTGATTGACATGATGCTTGAGATATCAATTTTGCAATCAGTCTATTTCTTTCCCCGAACTCCAATCAGTGTCCACTCCGGCTTCCTGACATATTTTACAAATAATTTCTTTATTTCTATCACAAAATTTGAATACTTCTCCCAGTTTCACGTCCTTGCTGCCACTTGAACATGGTATTGCGGTAAGAACACGAAAATCATTCAGCCGTTCTTTTTTTAAATTATTCGGCTTTTTATTTGAAGGAGATCCAATCGGCTGTGCTTCTGCCTTTCTCTTTAACATTTTAAATTTTTTACCAAAGTAACGATAAGAAAAACTAAAAATTACGACCACGAAGGGAACTGAGTGAAAACACAAAGATAAAACGGAAAAGTAAACATAAATTACATTTTAACGGCAGGTAACGTATCCGAATTTAAATGCTGTGTTAAGCTAAATTGTTTTAAATTTAAATTTTTTAAGAATATTTTTTCTGACTTGAAATTTTTTAAAACTTGAGAAATTTTTTGACTGCGCTGTTTTAAAAAAGTGTGCGCTACCGGGTAGAAATGGGTGCGCTAGCGCACGCCAGCGCAGCTTAGAGGGAACACTGCCTAGGATATATATTATTTCTTTTATTCATATGTGTATATATTATTTAGTTTTTTTAGATGGAAAGACAAAGGTTAAAGTCAGCCAAAGTATTTGAAGAGTTGACCAAAACTTCTGCCAAAGAAAAAATTGATCAAAAGTAAGCTATATTTAAATTGAGATATATTGAAAAGTTATTCACCATTAGGACTTATGTTTATAAACTGGCTTACACATTGAAATGCTTAGCTATTAGGGATGTCACAGGTATCCGGCCTTAAACCGAAGTTCGGTACTACCCGGTCTGTTTTGGCTACCCAAACTCGAACTTTTGAAAACGCGAAACCGAACTTTCTGAAAATTAAAACCCGAACCCGAATTTTTGAAAAGAGAAACACGAACCCGAAATTTTTAAAATGAGAAACCCGAACCCGGTGTTTAAAAAATTAAAGCCCGAACATCCTTACATACTTACATAATCATATTTTTATATATATAGATGACAAAAGCGTCCTTTAAGTATAGTAGTCTATTATTTTAATCTTCAAATAAATAATTTGAGGGCACATAAGAACCGTTTATTTTATGTTATTGTTACAGAATTTGTTATGATAAGAACGCGACGCTCATATGTAATGCAATGCCAATTTAAGAAAAAGAGCTATTTTCAAACAGATATTAGGAAAATTATAGACAATATTACACAACATAAGTTTTGCTGCAGTACTTATGCTGTTTATTATTGTAATACAGAACTTCCCAAATATTTCACTTAATCCGTTTAGCCAACAATAAAATATATATTAGCGCTAAGATCACTCTCCGGCGCATTTCCAAAATTATGAAAATTTTACTACCCAAACTCGACCGGAACCCGAAGGTTTTTAATTTTGAAAGCCGAACCCTAAATTTTGAAAATCAAAAACCCGAACCCGATTCTTTAAAAGTTGAAAACCCGAACCCGGTTTTTGGAAAAATGAAAACCCGAAAAGTCCAAAAAGTCGTACCCGTGACATCCCTATTAGCTATCCATTATTTTATAAATGCTTGAGATTTAAAAATGGTGTTATTTTTTAATGTACAATTCTACCACTTACATTTTACAGTTATAAGAAGCCATAAATTCGATTTTTATAAATTATCCATATTTTTTTTAAAGGTTAGTGAAAGGAGTTAGTTAACCTGGCAAGACACTCATAGGCGCTGGTGGCAGAGCGGTAGAGCGTTCGCCTGTTGATCATTAGGTCAGCAGTTCAAGCCTCACCGGCGTCACCACCAGCGTAACTCCCTTAAGCAAGGAGTTCACTCGCATTGCTAAAGGGGTAGGCGCCTATAAATGGCTGCCTCTGCAAAGAACCCTTCAGTGGCCTTGAAGTCCTTTAGGATTTACGCCACTCTAAATATTGTCAAACATTATTACAAATTAAATTCAATATTATTCGTGTTAAATAGTAGCTGAGAAACAATTATTTTTTTTGTAGGTAGAAATTTCTTTGGATACTGAATCCAATCAGGAAATTTCTACCAATGAAACAAATAATGGCCTCCGGAATAACTTTTTAGCACAAATTTAATGCAAAAAACTTAAACTTTCTACCAGTTGGCCAAAGTATATTATTAACTCTTTTAGATTTCTATTATTTTTGAATAGATCTTTTTAGTTTCTTGCCCATGTTTAAACGTTTATATTTTTTAGTTTTGACATATTTCAAACAAAACATTGAAATTTACATGTGTTCATTTTTTTAGAATTGGTCCAAAACTCATTAAACGAGTTCTAATTAATAAAACAAAATGAAAAAAAATCTCAAATTTATTTTCTGGCACTATCAGCAGCACAGTTCACCATTGTTCAAAATGATATTTTTGTCTCCTCCAAGCCAATTTGCGTGGTCAGCCATGTGTTTACTTTTTTTAATCTCAAAGTGGTAGCGAATCATCACATTGGATGCAGTAAAAGGACCAGTAAAAACACTGATGCAGATAGAGGGATAGCCAATCATTAAACCCTATGAAGTGAGCTATCTCATCCTCTGTGGTTGCTTTTAACAGCATATCTTTTGATTTCTTTGATTATGCAAACGTAAACAACACAAGTTTAACACAATCTCATCAGCTAACTCAAAGCAGTTTTTAACTCCTCATGGACATTTTTCAGAACCGGCTATTCAAATGACTCCACCTTGCCCAATGTAGATATCAATCTTTTGTTTAGCATTTTTGACCGAGTAGCTCTGAATCAATTTATGAAATCATTTATTCACCTAAAGAATCATTACACTGCCTAACACCATTTCACCATGGGTATAAAACCTCTAGCTGTCCAAAAACATTGCAAAAACAGCATTTCTATTATCAGACAAATTTTCTAAAAGGTTGTGTGGGAGCAATATTCATGCTGTCTACGTCATTATCATAAAAATCTTGTTCAAAAGCATTTTTCAAACTTCTGGTTTACGTTTCTCATTTCAAACCAGAGATAAATTTCAATTGATAAACAAAATTAGCAGAAAACACTATTACTTACTCAAGCATGCACTATTACTAACTCATTTGCATGCACTACCTTATTAGACTAATTTTAGAAAAAAGAACATGACTCATACATGCCAACAAAGTGGCCTAGTTTTTATCCAATTAATTTTAATTCTGCATACATACATACCTACCTGCATGCTCACGTTCCCGCTCACGCTCATTTTTTTTTCCACTCTTTCCTAACTTCTTTTAGCCCATAAAACATAAAATAGATTTAAAAATTGTTTGAAGCCTTCAAACGTTGTTACGTAAACTAAATTTGAATTTTATAACACAAATTACCTTTGCCCCCAGGCACTTTCAGCCTGGAAAGTTTTTTGGCCCACCTGAGCCGTGAGATCGGAGTTGGGAGTCCAAACCTTCTTAACATTCTTCCCTTGTATGAGAACTACCTCCTTGCCAAATTTCATCAATATCGCTCTCCCGCTTCGCTCCGCTCATTTTGTGACCGATTACAATTTTTTTCACAAAAACCTTCTCCCATTGCCTCTCAAGCTTGTGTAAAAATTGCACTACGATTGGATGAATGGTGTACAATGCATAAAGGACATCTATACTTACATACATAATCTCATTTTTATTTTTATAGTTATATAGATTCCCGCTCGCTCTCCCGCTCCGCTCATTTTGTACCCGATTTTAATTTTTTTCCACAACTTTTTTTTCCTGTATAAGAACTACCTCCTTGCAAAATTTCATCAAGATCGCTCCAGCGGTTTGGATTCCTATAAGAGACAAACTCACAGACACTCATTTTTATATATAGATTGTTGTGGTTGAAAGTTATTGGCCCATATAATAGAACTTAGATAATAAATACTAACCAAGTGGTCTTAAAATTTTTTTTTAGTTTTTTTTTATTTATGAAATAATTTTTTGTTTTTTTATTTGATTTACCAAATTTTTTTAGTCTTTTTTATTATTATTTAGAATAATGGGTGAAGTCAAATAAAAACTTTTAACAAGGGAAGCATTTAAAAACAGTGCTTTATTTAAAATTTTTCAATTTTAAACAGTTCCTTTGGAGAGTTATCTCTCCAAATTGATCAACAAACATCAAATTATCAGATATGTAAAATCCCATATTTGTTTCAATATATTTTAATTTCAATTGTTCTCTAATATTTTTAGTATGACATACATTTTTGGGTTATTGTTATATTTGATGATGATTGTTCATCATTATTATTATTATTTATTTGTAGCGGTGAGAAAAGATTGAAAGAATTGTTGATTGGGAAAGTAGCTCATGATATGTCAGTGCCAAGTTCAAGCTTTAAATTACTTATCAAAGTAAGGAGTTTTTTTTTCAATACATATATAATAACTAGAGCTGTGCCAGTATGGTTTTTTTTCTGCCAGTACCGGTTTTTGGCCCGGTATAATGTTGAAAAATGGCTAGAAATAATGTTTGGAAGTGCTTTAGTGTTACCGTCCGTGGTCGGTCGCCAGCTAGGACGCTAAAACTAAACTAAACTACAATTAGTCATGGTTCAGTTAATAAAGCGAAACAGTGCTAGACCATTAGGGCTATGCTATTGTTAAGAACCGTTGTCCGTAATGGAAGTGTAGCAAACAATGGGCATACAGGTAAATTCCACTGCCCATACTGCTGCTGTAGGTCTTTAATTTTTTTTACTTTTACGCGTGATGTGCTGAATGCCGATTGTTCAATACCGGCACCCTTTAATACCGGCGGAACCGGTATTGCCAAAAACCGGCCGGTATACCGGCACAGCCCTAATAATAACATATGTATAAACTAGCAGTGCCCGTAGCGGCTTCGCTCGCATGAAATTAGAGAATTTGAACCGTGCACATATAGTAGAGTACTGCACGGATCAATTTTTTAGGTCTCGGCTCGGCCCGTCGACAACTTGGCCCAGCCCGTTTCAAAAACCGAAATTCCTGGCCCGGCACGGCCCGTCTAATATGGGCCCGGCCCGTTTTTACAGGCCTAGAAGTTCTATATACTTGATGAAAAACTTCGGCCCGTCCCACCTTGACTTCAGGTTTAGCCCGGCCCGTCTGAACACCCTAAAATCACTAAAATGTCTATATACTTGGTTAAAAATCTCGGCCCGTCCAACCTTGATTAAAGGTTTGGGCAGGGCCTTATGAAGACCCTAAAATAACGGCTTGGCCCGTCCGTCCGGTGAACTCATCAACTTTTAACCGGCACAAAACCTCAAAATACTAATTTTCACATCCGTAGCACTTACAGTTTTTGAGTAGCAGTTATTTTAAAATCAAATAACCCTTTTTCCACTTCACATTTGAGGTCCTGGAAACCAAATTTTCAAAAAATGGTGAAACACGTATATCATTATTTTTAGAGTAGAAACTAAATACTAATTTTACTTTTGTAGCTTTTACAGTTTTTGAGTAGCAGTTACTTTAAAAACCAAGTAACCCTATTTTCCACCCCCCATTTGAGGTCCGGGAAACCAAATTTGTAAAAAATGGTGAAACACGTATATCTTTATTTTTAGAAAAGAAACTAAATAATAATTTTTACATCTGTGGTATTTACTGTTTTTGAGTAGCAGTTACTATAAAAGACAATTAGCCCTATTTTCCACCCCAAATTTGAAGTCCTGGAAACCAAATTTTCAAAAAATGCTAAAACACGTATTTCATTATTTTTGGAGTAGAAACTAAATACTAATTTTTACTCCTGTAGCATTAACAGTTTTTGAGTAGAAGCTACTTTAAAAACCAAATAACCCAATTTTCCAACCCACATTTGAGGTCCGGGAAACTGAATTTTCAAAAAATGGTGAAACACGTATCTTTTTATTTTTCAAAAAGAATCTATATACCAAATTTCAGAAAAAAGTTTGTTTTCCAGTTTTTTCCCCTCAGGAGCAAAATTTTCAAAAATCCTTTCTTAGCGGATGTTTACGCTATAAAAGTAATATAAGTTCCAAATTTCACGTTCCTAGGATGAGGCGTTTGAGCTCGGCGTTGATTATGAGTCAGTCATCTGTCAGTCAGGACATGTTCTTTTATATATATAGATATAACAAGATTATATCATATTTTATTGCATAATAACTGTAGAGGTTATAAAAAGGATTTGGTTCTTTAAATCAAGAAATTTAGATATCAAATATTTATTCAAAATAATATTCAGAATATTTTCTGATATAGAGCATCATATATTTTATAATCTTTCAACGTAAGCTCAGGTATGTCCAGGGCCATTTTAGTATGGTCGTATGCCCTAGGCACTTTCCCATAATATTGCATTCATAGGCCCCATTAATTTTATTTATTTTACTAGTGTGGTACCCGGCCTTGTCCGGGGTTCTTAGAGGTTTTTCTATCGTTTTTCTTTCTTGCTCCCGTTCCCTTCCTAGCTTGCTCTCATGCTCCCGTTTGTTTTCCCGCAACCATTCGCTTTTCCGCTCCCATTCGCTTTCCCCCTCCCGTTTGCTTTCCCACTCCCGATCGCTTTCCTGCTTGCTCTCCCATTCTCGAACGCTTTTCCTTTCCCGCTCACTCTTTCGCACTCGGTTGCTTTTCCGTTCCCGCTTGCGTTCCCATTCCTGATCATTCTCTAGTTCCCATTTCCGCTTGCTCTCCCACTCCTGCTCCGCTCATTTTGTGACGGATTTTAATTTTTTTTCCACAAAAACCTTCCTCCATTGACTCTCAAGGTTGTGTAAGAATTTCAATACGATTGGGGAAGGATGTAACAATGCATAAATTACACACACACACAGTCATTTATATATATATATATATATATATATATATATATATATAGATTGTAAATTATGTGCACACTATTTTTGAGTTTTTACGTCATTTGTTGAATCATGATCATTTTGAGACTGCATTAATGTGTGTTATTTGAAAGATTTGCTTCAAAAGATTAACATTGTCAATAAAGCTGTTCAGGAGCCAGGTTTTCAGTTGTGCACAATCATCAAATTGTATGGTAGCTTAATAACCCACTTTCATGACACGTAACAAATTTGAAATGTTTGAAAGTATAACAAAAGAGTGCCTAACATAACAGATTTGTGAGATACGAGCGAGCGATGTTTTGTTTTGAGATACGAGTAACATTTGAGATACGAGCAACATTTGAGATACGAGTAACATTTGAGATACGAGTAACATTTGAGATACGAGTAACATTTGAGATACGAGTAACATTTGAGATACGAGTAACATTTGAAATACGAGTAACATTTGAGATAATCAGCCGCTGCATGGAAGAAGCTGTGGCCTAAGGCTGTAGTCGAAAGACCTTCGAAGGATTCAAACCCGAAGTGGCAGTGAAGGAGATTGTGTCTCTTGGAAAATCCATGGGCCTGGAGGTGGATGAGAGAGATGTGAACGAGTTCGTTGAGGAGTATTCTCAGGAACTGATGACCGACAAGTTAGAAGAGTTACATTCACAGAGCCAGAGGTGGAGGAGGTTATCTCTACAATCGAGATAAAAGAGATCCTGGGAATGTGGGAGAGAATGTCACAGTTGGTGGAAAAGAAAAACCCCAAAAAATTGGAACTGGTCACGCATTGGAGCTCTTTAATGACACTTGCATAACTCATTTCTGCAACATACTAAAAGCACGTAGCAACAACAACTGGGGTGGCATTTTGGGGGCTGGAACTGATTAATGGCATTTCAATTAATTTAAATGTGGATACGAGCAATTTGACGTACGGGCAAGGCTACAAAACAAAGTAAATTCATATCTCGAGGTACCACTGTATGTCTTTTAACTCTTGTGGCCCACCTGACAGTGTCCAGGTTGAGAACTTTTGTCTTAGAGACATACAAATAAAAAACAAAAGAACTAATAAAATATCGAATATTTAAATTGAAAAACAAAGTACTATGTCGAATATATAAATAAAAAATAAAGTACCATATCGAACATATAAATTCAAAAACAAAATACCATATCGAACATATGTTACACTTTTGAAATTATGATTACTATGTCAAAAAAGTTCATCACTTAGATACAAATTAAATGTTCTTGATTGAATAAATTGAGTTTTTAAGTTTTCTTAGCTTAATTGAGTGTTAATCTTCAACAGTTTTATGAAAGTAAACTGGGTGAATATAAAAAACGAATCATGCCAGTGCAAGTAAGATCAAATGGAAGCTCAAAATCAGATGAACAAATAAGGTTTGTGTTTATAAGTTTTCATTTCAAATTTATTATTTGATTTCTGATCTATATATTTATTCTATTTGTGCATCTGTCTGTAAGTAAATGTAATTGTAAAGTTGATTATTTTATTTCAATTTCAACAATAATGTTATTTAAAGTGAGGTTAAACCAATTGTAGTCAAGAAAAGTAGCATGGCGGACATTAATAATCTCTATTTGTATTTCTCTCTCTTTCTTTCTCCCTCTCTCTCACTCTAATTTTTCCTCTCTTTTGTCTCTTTTCCTCTCCTTCCCTTGTTTATTTGTTTTCTCTTTTTTGCTTCTCTCTCCTCTTTTCCTTTTTTCTGTTTCTCTTTCTCTCTCACACAAATCCTCTCTCTCTCATAGCTCCTTATTTTTTGCAAGTTAATGTAGATGTAAATACAGAATCAATTGAGCTATGATGTCTATCACCCCGTGCGGTGAAAGTGAACAAAAAAATAGCGATAATTAAGCATCTGCGTCCTGTTATTTTTTTTTAAACGATACGTAACGACTTCTGAATTTTGTCTCGTATGAAACCTTACGATACGAGACGCCTCGACCAATAACGAGACAAAACCGATACGATACGATATCGAGATCTCGACTGAAATGTCAACTGTGGAAATTTTGTCTCTAATAAAACGAAATAACGAGACATTACGAGATAACTCCAGTCATTTTTTTATTTAACAAAAATTTTAGCTATTTGACGGTATTATAAAAAAATCACTGTCCACTATAGGCGATGGCAGATCCAGGTGGCAAGCAAGAAGCATGAGACTGAGAAAGTTCCGAATTTCAGCTGCCAAAACTTTATGAAAACAAGACGACGTGCACAAATGCACACTACAGGTCACACACTTATACTCACATACAACCAAGAGTGTAGCCGAGATTATAAAGATATATCTTAGATGAGCTATTATTACGGTCAATTACGGATATTGAAACACTAAAATAATCATTCCAATTCTATGTAGCAAATTTGAAAAAATAAGTTTATTAAACAGACTAAAACAAACATATAATGATAAGGGCAAGCATATGCACTCAAACAGTCATTACACTCATTAATAATAGTCATCGATGCCAGGGAGTATGATTGCCTTGCCAGCCGTTGATGCCGGTTCCCAGACTAAAAATAGTAAATATCCAGGGGCTACAGGCTGTTAGGAAAACCGAATTTAAAGTGGGGATGATAATAGTTATAAACTTCTGTCAATAGGTAGATTAATTAATCAATGTTGATGAATCAATTGCAAATATTCACAGTTGTGACAATCGTTAATTAAATATGTATGACTTTCGTTATTTATTGAAAAATAATTTTTAAAAATCTCGGTATTTGTTTCGAGACTTTGATACGAGAACAAAATTTAAGTCTCGCTATTTTATTTCGATACGAGACTTTTTCCGCAGGCTGTATCGTTTCAATGGCAATACGGGATCTCCCATATCGTTTTGAAATCCTGGTTGATACGGGAAGCAGATGCTTAGCAATAATATTTTAGTCTGACGACGAAGTCAGATTATTAAACCAAAATGTATTACAACAATCTGGTGTGGGTGGCATTAATTGCATGTGTGTACAACGTATTCTAGTACTCTCTTTTTCTTTCTCTCTCTCTTTTTTTTAATGTTAAAAACAACATAGATACATCTCAGTAAAAAAATAATTTTTTTGTCTAAATAATGTAGAGAATAAAAAAAATTTAACGTTTACAATTTAGTGGATAAGTATTCTGATCAACTGTTTAAACGCAAAGCAAATGTTGTGTATTTTCTGTTGGTTATGAAGAAAGCTAGAAGGCTGCCATCTAGCAATTGTATTCTATTTATATGCACGTACCTTAGCATAATATTTATGTATATTTAATATGTTTGAGATGTATATATTTATTCTATTCGATATGTATATATTTAGTCTATTTGAAAGTCATCTACAATTAATTTTTTATTTTATCTGAGAATCTTTTTATTTTGTTTGTCCAATTATTTATTCTAGGTCTTCAAGAATTAGTGCTAGACCAAAAAGCAATTTTTTCCCAGACTCTGAATATAAGTTAGTTTTATATTTCAAGAAATATAAGTTAGTTTTATGTTTCAACAAATTTATGGTTCTTATTGTTTGCTTTGATTTGTTCTTTGTTCATGTTATTGGAAATCAGGGATTAACATCCTTCTATGTTGTGCATGTGAAAGATCAATGCCAGAAATATTTGTAAGAGATTCTCTTGTAATATCTTGGTTGATTGGTTGATAATTTAATTTTATAAAGCACACCTCGATCTGATGAGACTTCCACCATCAGGAACAACAGTACAAAACTGGTTGATCTGAAACAACAACCTTCTTCTTTCTGCCATAAATACATCGAGGTTTGTTTAATAATAATTATAAACATTTAAATATATTTTTCCATTGATATTCAAAATTCAAATTGTAGATTATTTATTAAAAAATTCAGATTGTGTGCAAAGAATTAAGCATTTGTGACTTAGAGGACATTCAGCCAACTTTAAGAAGATTCAGCTTAGCCTGTCAGGAGAGTTTGAAGCATGAAAAGGTATGTTATTTTCAAGGATTGTAACCTTATATGAGCACTGTATCTTTGGAAAGGATTTTCATGTCACTTTTCACTCTTTTACTTTTGCTTTTTCACTTTTTGGTCAATTTTAAAATGACAGCCGAGTCAGCATTTTAAATCGCTTTCCAATTCTCCTTCGGCACTCATAATGTCTGCAAGATTTGAATCACTGACCTTTCAGTTTACAGGTGAACAGCTTCCCACTGTACCATCAACCTTTTTGAATAATTTCGTTGATGACAATTAATATTTTTATGCAAATTCTTTTTATATGAATCTGTTAACAAAAATAATTTCACTGCTTATTTCGTCAAGTGCATTGTTATAAGTTGGTATAATTATTTATTTTACTTATTTATTATGCATTATACATTTACTTTTATTATTTATTTATTTGTTTATTCACGATAAAATATTATATAAAGTATGTAAAAATTATTTCAGTTCTTCAAAGAGGTTGCACAATTGACTGCTACTGCAAACATTCCTCGAAAACCATGCAGCCATCAAAATGAAGATTCGTTATGCACAAGCAAGGATTGCATAATCTCAACGCTTGAATACTGGATATTTCAGATGAAGCATTTGAAAGTAATTTATTAGTTTCTCATTTTGAATCTCATAATTCTGATTTATGCATTTAGTGATTTGATTGTTTCCAGAACTTACAAGAGTCAGTAAGAAATTTATCAGAACAGCTGTTTCCATGGAAACCGACAAAGTTAATTAACAGAGTTTGCTCTTCTTTGGAGTTGGTTAAATTTATTGATGGATTGATTGAAGTTGGATGCTGTGGAAGGAATTGTAGGGTTGGTTTAGTTTCAAATAAATGATTATATTTATTTCCTTAATTATATATTCAATTATTTATTTATTTATTAAATGAGTATTGTTTTTATGTAATCAATGATTTTTTTGGTATATTTGTTTATCAAATTGTTTATTATTGCAGAAAGAAGACTTGAAGACCACAAGTAGGGAGCAGTTAGCCTGCATTGTGACTCATTTCCAGGAATTGTTTGATGTTCCAAAATTGGAAGGTGTTTATACCAAAATGAGTCAGCTGTACAGAAAGCTGGGGGAAAACCACAATTTCATCAACAATATTAAAGATATTCTAGGCCTCGGTTTGTGACCTGTGTTTTATTTGTATTATTTTGAGAATAACATGCCATAACCGAACGAATTGAAGTTAGAATAAGAAGCATGAACCAGGATCCTGCATATGGGATCATACTGTTTTGTTTGCCATCCACACATGCATCTGAAATGGAAATTTTTGCTGATCCTGAATCACCCCAGTCATAAATCTGGGACTCACTTGATTACCACGAGCTGTGGAAGTTTCCCGGCGTGTGTTTTTCCTGCCCAGAATTTGAACCCGTGATACCTATCCGAAAAGTCGAAAGCTCTACTGTTGTACCACCGCAGTTATTGGTTTATGGAAATATTTTGTTATAAAACTCTTAACTCCGCCTCGCTAATTGCGAGCCAGTCCCAAGCCTGGATGAAGGAGGAGGGACAGTTAAAAGGATCAAACTTTGATCCACGACAGGAAGTACTTATGTGCTTCCTACATACAGCCAATTCAGTCTTAAAACACTTGGTGTAAAGGACTATAAACTATCATAAAAAAAAAAAAAAAAAAAAAAAATATAAAACTCTGTTTATTTAACAGAAAAGTCTTCACGTTCCAATGTTGTCATAGAAAGAATTACAAAACTTCAAAATACATCACCTGTAATCTTACCACATAAGGAAATTGAGAGGTGTGTAGTTTTTTATTAAGCAATAAAATTTTTGTTGCATCATATTTTCTTCAACCATTCTGGACAGATGTTGCTATGTGGTTTAGTTAAACTGTTGCACCATATTTATTAGAAAATTAGTTTTATAAAGAAATTGTGATTAATTATTTATTTTAATAATTTGAAGCTTGTTGGAAAAGATAGAAATGCAAGATGCATTTTGTTCAACATTTCAAGAGACCATGCAGGAACTTATGTGTTTACTAGGTTTGTTGTTATTTATTAATGATAATAATAATAATTATTATTATTATTATATTAGTCCTGCAAACAATTTCTCTGTTTAATTAATATGTATATGTGTGTGTGTATTGTAATAATTTTCATCATTAAATGATCCAGGTGTTAACTCCATTGGTCAAATCCCTCCTGCTGTGAAACGACTTGTCAACAAACAACATCTCGATTCTGATACATCTACATTCTACTAACTCTACAATTTTACTTTTATTTGTTTTCTACTTTGTTGTTTTTTTAACGTAAAATTAAATCTAAACAGGATGATGATGATGATGATGATGATGATGATGCTGACAAGATTTTAATTTCACATGTTCTATATGTCATCTAAACAGATCTGATAATATTATAATAAACAATATTTTATTTGTTTATGATTAATGATTAATTTCAACCAATACTTACTCGGTAGGTGAGAAATTGTTTGCAAATATAATTTCTCTGTCTACAAAGTCGTTGTTCGTTTTTTTGTTTGTGTGGTGAAAACCTTTGAATATTTTTGTACTTTTATGTGTAAAGTCATCAAGCTTCATTATGAACCTGTCGATTGTTCTTATATTGTGACAGTTGCTTATGTCATGTGTATATAAGTGATTATTGAAAATTTGCTCCAAAGTCAAATAAATAATATATATTTATAACAAACTAGCGGGGTTCTAAGAGGTTTTTCTGTCGTTTTTCTCTCGCTCCCGTTTCCTTCTCCGATTGCTCACCCGTTCCCGCTCGCTCTTCTGCTCCTTCTCGCTTTCCCAATCCCGCTCGCTCCTCCCGCCTTCTTTTGCGCTCCTCTTCCAAAATCAAGAATTTTATGGGATCAATTAAGTTCAAGAAACTTTGTTTTGAGCAGAGAGTGTGAATTGAAGATAGTTATTAACTTGGACGACAATTGATATAATTATTCTTTCTTAATTATTCTTTAGCAACAAGTAAGCCGTAAAAAACCAAGTTTTTTAACAAATCATGTATATTTCTGAATTTGTTTTTTTTTTCATTTATTTAGAAAAATTACTTTTATATTACCTTTTTGGAATTTATATGTAAACATTAATTTATTTGTACTTGACTTGTTTTTGTTTTAAAACACAGTTAATATTTTTAATTGATTTTTTTTTTAAATTTTTAAATTTTAATAGAATGCATTGTCATGAGGAGCAAGCCTATATTTCAAATTTCAGCTCGATTGGATAACGGGAGGTTAATTAATTTTCACTTTCAAGGTTTGCAAACATTCAAGCAAACAAGACTGGCGGTGAAGTTAATATAATGGATTTAAAAAACTACTCTTATATGTTATTTTTTTAAATTTAAACTAAACATCACAATATCAATTTTTTTCATCCTAATCAAACTCCTAGAGTTCAAAGTATATAATAACAGGTATGAAAATAATAATAGTGATAACATGAATTTTTAAAGTTCATCAATGTCGTGAATCGTCATCTGATTTTTCAAACAGATGATAAAACTACGACTGTCATGCATCATTGTCTTCATAGACGTCTGATTGCTTTCTATTATAGTTTCGTCATCTATGGATGACATGTATTATCGAAAATGGCATCGACTTCTGTTCTGTCAACAACATTGTTTTTGAAAGGGTATTTGAGTCATTCTGAAAAAACCGACATCATTTCATTGTGTTGGTTACAATTATTTTGTAGATTTGTGGGCCTATACGTGAATATATACGGTATTCTACCCCCGAATTAAAGAAGCACCATAATAAATAAAAAAGCAGCCCTATACAATAGTTCAAAATAATTTATATTAACAAATTTAAATTATGTACATAATATTTAGTAATATACTTATAAATAAAATCAATTTAAAATAAAAGTAAATTTAGTAAAGAGTTAAGCTCTCAATCAATGTATACGCTCGTTTCAAGCGTAAAAACATTGATGGATTTCCATTTATAGCACACAAATTTTTACCATTATTAGGTAGTTACATGTTGAATTTTTGTATGAGGGGCAAATCCATTATACACGAATAAATTTGTAAACAATGGCATAAAAAATGTTATCATTTTTTCAGGATGGGGGATTTTTCTTGCCCCTATGGTCGGGCACTCATGGATGCGCCCCCCTTAACAAAATTCTGGATCCGCCCCTGCCCCATATATAAAGAAACACCCCCATAAATAATGAAGCACCCACACTCCCAAATCAGCTTTCGACCAATTTTTAAGAAGAAGTTCAATCTTTTTAGAAAGTTAACATTAATTTTTAAGAAGAAGATCAATCTTTTTAGAAAACATTTTCTGAAAATAAAGTACGACAATCTCTTTTCTCCCGGTCATCGACAATTTTTGAAGAAAATTATGTTACGCCAGTCAAGCAATAGTCATGTAAGCTGTCAGTAAAGGACTCCACTAATGATGTGAGGGAGCATCCACATCATAGTCCCATATTTAGCTTATATTAAAAATTAGTTTATACGGTTATGGAGTTTATTACTTTGCTGTCCAGATAACATTGGAATCTTTTTACCCCGCTTCTAATCGATTTGATCCCTTTGGTCTTTTGACTTCAAATTTTTGCACATAAACGTACTTTTGAAGAATATTGTCAAATCCAGGGGCGTCATTCGGCTGGCGGTGGCAGGGGAACTCCCAAAGATTTTCCAAAAATCTTCTAATCAATTTTTATACCACCTATACTTGATCTTTTAACTTCAAATTCTACATTTGAACGTACTCCTAAACACAATATAAAAATCCAGGGGCCCCAAAGAATTTCCAAAAAAACTGATTTTTGGAAAAATATAAACAAAGGAAGTTTTAGAAAAATTTTGTAAATGAAGCCAATGCTTGAACCAGGGGCGTCATTTAAGGTGGGCAAGGAATTTTTTGGGAAAAATAAATATGAAGAAAGTTTTAGAAAATTTTCGAAATGAAGAAAATACGCTATTCCAGGATTATCATTTGGGATGCAGCACGTGATTTATAAAAAAAAGGAATTATCATAAAAATATTTTTAAAAATAATTATGGAAAAAGTTAGGAAAACATTTTGGGGGGACAGGGGTAGTCGTTGTTAGCTCCCTCTAACTCATAAAAACTTTATAAAAAAATTAATATGGAGGTTTTAGAAAAAAATGAGAGACGGGGAAACCATTTTTCCCCTAAATAAAAATAAAAAAAAGTTTAAGAAAATTTCTGGAAAAAGTAAAGTAGTCCCCGTTAATCTTAAGAACATTGTTTATAAAAAAAAGTATTTTTTACTTCCACTTCTTATTTCTAGATTTGACTTTCTTTAAACTTCAATGAGTGGACGAGTAGGTAATAAGTAAAATACATTTTAGTATTTGCTCCGCGTAGTAAAGTTTTAATTGAACTGCCTATCACGTGATTGAGCAAATCGGGC
>OZ022244.1:18462919-18660469 GCA_963978895.1 Erpobdella octoculata
CGTTTCCTGGGTCAGCTAGTATATATATATAAAAGTTTGTGTTGAAAAACTTGTTTTTTCCTGTACTTGTTTTAGAATGGTTCTAGATATTATTAGTAGATGATAAGCACCAATAAGATTATGTAAACTTCAATACTTGTAATTGAAGTTTGTCTAATTAAATGCTTACGTACTCACGAATAAAAACAGATTTTATCGATATAAATGTCCATTAATTTTTTCCATAATAATTTACAGTCTTCTACACAAGGATTTTAAGACTGATATAGCAGTATGTAGAATATACCGAAGTACTTCCTGTCGTGGATCATAACTTGATCCTTTTAATTGTCCCTCCTCCTTCATACAGACTTGGGACTGGCTTGCAAAAGCTAGGCGAAGTTGTCCATTAATTAATTTAATTCATTCTGGAACATAAAACCACAACTAAGAGAATTTAGGCCCATATTATTTGAATATTTATAAGTTTGTGTGAGTACTCACCACCCACAAATAAGTTAGTATATTAGTCATATAAAAGATATAACTAAGTTTATTCAAGTAGAAAGGAGATATATATGTATAAATCATACAGATCGTATATATGTATAAATATGCACAATTAAAAAACCGCCTTTAAAATTTTCTCCTCAACAAACTGACTTACGTACAACTTTATTGGAATTATTGAGAATTAACGAAATGTGAATGCATTCTGGGAAAAAGATAATTTCTACGATTTCAGTGAATGAAATTCAAACATGAATTGTATTTGAGTACACACCTGCCTGTTTCCATAGCAGCACAATCTGATGAAGACATGCGACGTTTTGACGCGTAAATTTCGAATTGAGATAGCTATTACTATTATCACTAAAGTTATTATCATAATCATTACTATTATGCGTGCTAATAAAAGAAATTTTTCTAGAGCAATCATCATTTTGGTGCAAAAGACGTTATCATTGACACACATGTAAACCAGATGAATCTTGATTATGATAATAGTAGTGATGATAAACATGCTCAGAATGATGATGATGATGATGATGAAAACGCCGACGATGACGATGACGATGATGATGATGATGATGATGATTATGATGATGATGATGATAATGGTGTAATGATTACTTAGGATGATACCATGATTGTACAGCATAACAATGAGGATGTCTTTTTTATAATAACCATGTTAAAAGCGGTATGTATATATATATATATATATATATATATATATATATATATATATATATATATATATATATATATATATATATATATATATATATATATATTGTATATATGAAATTTATCTACAATGAAATTGTGGATAAATGAAAAATCACATAGAAGCAATTTTATAAAGACCAAATTGATAGTGGAAACATATAATTTAATTATTTAATCAAAATGAGTTAACACAAAGCATATCTGTTTTTAAGTTCATCAAAACTATCGTGAAAACCTAGATGAGTTTTCAATAAAAAAAAAAGAAATTTGTATTTTTAGACTTTTTTATGTGATTTCTAACAAGTTTACTTCCGGCAGGAGGTGTTTTTGACGAAAACTGATGTGAAAAAAATTACAAGAATTTTCGAAAATTTCTAAAATTCAAAATTCAGCAGATTTTCAATTTGCGGCAAATTTCGCGGTATTTTTAAATAGACCAGAACGCTATCATGTGAGTATGAAAAGTTTTAACATTGTCAGCCAAACTTAATAATGGCTTGAGAATATTTTTAAAACATTACTTGGAATCAACAGTAAGGCAATTCTTGGTCCCGCTGCAATCGATCAAACGAGAAGTTACCACCGACATGTAAGAATCAAAATCTTCAACAATTCCACTATCTCTTTTTTTCTGTTTGTAAAACGCTTGATCAAATTTGGCTTTCAAACGTCTCCACTTTTTGTCAACAGGAAATGAATTAGAGCGATCGTACGAAGGATTTTGGAAATTTTGCAGAGCATCTGGAATTGGCATTCTCAGAGAAGAAGATGTACCTTTTTTTAGAAGTGCTGCAATGTTCTTGCAAAGAAGATGAAAATACAGGTGCATACTTTTGTCACTTGAACACCTGGATTGTGCTGGGTTCTCCGAGTGGAAGTTTGCCAATCCGTCAGTTCTCTTGTCACTGTCGAGTTGTCTGAGAATTGAACTTCTGTCAAAGGTTCCGACTTCTGGTCTGAAAAGATTTCTGCAGTGGTTCAGCATAATTGTTTTTGTAACATTCTCTTTTTTTTCATCTCCTCTTCCTTCTCTCCTGTCGTCATGGCTTCGAGAGAGAGTAGTGCAATCTGTTCGGATGGGAAGTTTTACTTTATTTTATTAATCTATTAAACAATTTATTTAAATGTATTTTAAAACATTTATAACGTTCAATCTTCCTTTAATAAAAAACCGTTTGAACATATAAGATTTAAAGCTGGAGCAGGCTGGTTATGTTATTGGTGGACCCACAAAATATATTTTTTCGGAGGTGATGGACCAAGAAATAGGGTAGGTTGAGTATCTTATTGCTCAATTGCAGCATAACCAACAGTAAACTTTTCTCAGCCTCTGTAAAAATTGACGTGCTAATAAAATATAAATTGCAAATTCTAAGACTGTCTCACAGAAAGAATGCAGTCAGTGTGTTGAAAGATTTTCTCTATCATGATTAACGTTTTCAAGTTGATTGTCATTAAAAGATGATGTTGTGAAATGTCATGGTGGGAAAATTGTTACCGATGGAGAAGCATAAATTAATTGAAAAATTGCATGGATAATTAGTTGATATATAAAAGCTATAAGCTATTTGAGCAGTTACAAAAATTACAGAAATTCTTCTGGTGGTGAAAATGTTACAACATAACGTAACGTAACGTAACGTAACGTAACGTAACGTAACGTAACGTAACGTAACGTAACGTAACGTAACGTAACGTAACGTAACGTAACGTAACGTAACGTAACGTAACGTAACGTAACGTAACGTAACGTAACGTAACGTAACGTAACGTAACGTAACGTAACGTAACGTAACGTAACGTAACGTAACGTAACGTAACGTAACGTAACGTAACACAGCACAGCACAGCACAGCACAGCACAACACAACACAACACAACACAACACAACACAACACAACACAACACAACACAACACAACACAACACAACACAACACAACACAACACAACATAACATAACATAACATAACATAACATAACATAACACAACACAACACAACACAACACAACACAACACAACACAACACAACACAACACAACACAACACAACACAACACAACACAACATAACATAACATAACATAACATAACATAACACAACACAACACAACACAACATAACATAACATAACATAACATAACATAATATTTATTAAAATTAAATTGTTTAGAAGACCATTGAAATGGTTTATTCTGCGAGCAGCAACTTTAAATTTTAAACTTCAAGCGTGACATTCAAGCAGTTTACATTACAAATTCCTCCAAGGATTACAACTAAAATATTCTCAGTTTTGCAGCAAATGTTGGCAATAAATGTTCTTGATTTTTAATGTTAATTGAATTTAATATTAGTTACTTTCTTTGAAACAATGGCGACATTCATCTTTTGGTTTTCCTCTTGTTCTGTAATGCGATTCTCGTCGGATGTAATGATTATAACATCTGTTGATCCAAGAGATGACCCACTCACCAACCATTTTTTTCAGTCCCGACCTGCCTAACCACAACGTCATCGAATTGGTCGATGATTGAATGACGTGAGCCAACTCGTCTTCTGGAACTCCCTTATCCAACAGGTAACGTAATATCTCTCTGGCAGAATCGTGGTCGTCCAAAGGAAATGAGAAAAGTCTGGTCCTGAATATTTCTTCTAACTCGAATGTTAACTCTGGCATCACAGCCTTGCTGTTAGTTGTAAAGTTGGACATGTTTGTCTGTGAGGTATCAATTTCATCGAGTCATTCGTTTCGTGGAATTGCAGGCAGAAACTAATTTCTAGAACCACAAAATGACTTTTTCTTTTGCTGTGAGTAGTAAGTAGGTGGTACAGTGTATCTTGATTTGGTTCATGGAAACATTTGAACTTTCAGAAAATTCCTAACTGCAATAAAAAAATAAATAATAATAATAACCATGATTCTCAAAATGTAGAAAATGTGCACTAGCAGGAAAATGTGAGCAAACTGAAGTTATTGAAAACTGACAAACGAAATTCAATTGAAGTGTATTGTGTGAATCAAGTTATCGTGAAGGGTTGATGTGGTTCCATCATCACATTAGCAATTAAATAAATAAATCATCAAGAAGTTTATTTTCGATCTACATCAGACAGCGAAAAAATCGAAAAGTAATTTTCTACAAACTTCACAATTCCTTTTAAATGAAAAATGAGATATTTTCCCATACCGCCTGTCAAATAAAAAGCTGAAAATAGCGCGGGAACCGCTAAGCTCTTTATATACCAAGAATAATTAGAACTGTTATTTATGTCGAAGGAGCGCATTTTTAAATGTTTTGCTTTTAGCATTTAGCGTATGTGTTGTATTTTAGCAATAACCAACGATCTTTAAGCAAATACAAACAAAAAATTAAGTTTATTTTTTACAAACAGAATTTGCTTTTTCAACCGAATTTATAAACGAACACATTAATTATGTTTTGACTCACCTCTGATTGTTGTTTTTATTTATTGACTCAGCGTTGAAGTATTTTACAGAGGAGCGTTCAATGCATATGAGCCATTGTAGACAAGTGTAAATCCAGTTTCTTATGAGATGAAATTTAACATCGAGTAGTGTAGCTCTTAAGGAAAAAGATGCCTGCTTATAAGCGGAGAAATGCATTCTCTTCTTCACCATCATCTTCTCCACGTCTTTCCCATCAAGATACTTTTGCAAATTTTAACTTTTTATCGTTGAAAACATTTCTTATTTCAATGTGGAAAAATTTAGGTTTTTTTTAAATTATTTATCTTCATGATGACTTGTCGGTTCGTACCCGCAAGAGTTTTGATCCATCTGTAATATTTACTTTTGTGATAATTTTTCTGCCAAAACTAAAAATTATTGTATGCATATAACATGTACACAGTAGGAGAGTTGATGGCTATTTTTAACAATTCTCTTTCAATAATAAGATTTAATGACTCATAAATTATATAAGAGATTACACAAAAATATCCCTAAAATACATTCATAATTTTTTAATAATAAAAGAGCAAAATGTAAATAATCAAATATTACAAACACTTAAATATTGATGTTTTTATGTTTTTATGCCAGTTTTTTTTATGTACTCAAATATCAACACGGTGCCATTTTGATCACAATTTTGCTCTCTATCTTTCTCTCTCTCTCTTCCTTTCTTTTTCCCTCTTTCTCTCTTTCTTTTTCTATTTTTCTCCACGAAGCAGTAAAAATTTGTTTTTAGCTACTTCACCCCCTCTCAAGAAAAAAATACTGCGACAAGTGCGAGTCAGAATTTTTTTGTTTTCCAGTTTTGTCCAAAAAAAATTTTACATTTGAAAAAAATAGTTTTTATTTCCACTAAAAAAACTACCGCATACGTAGAAATTTTTGACTTTTTTATTAACACAAAAAATAGAAAAAAATCACCCCGACGTAGTAGAGCCTCGTTACGTAATAAAAAGAAGCATAAGAATAAAAACAACTTGTGTTGTTTTTATTCTTATGCTTATCGGACATAATTATTGCTTCTTTCACTCATGGAGGACATTAGATTGGACTGCATTCCTGTGGAGTAAGTTTGTTTTTATGATTCATAGTATGGCATCCAATAAATTTCATCTGACGAATTTTATTTTAATAGTTCCAACTTTTTTATAGTTTTGAACCAAAAATAGATAACAAACGAATAATTATTTATTGATTTTTAAAAATAAAACAGTAATTTATGCTAAGAATTGATTAAACGACGTTGCAGAATTGAGCCAGTTCACAGGTCATGCGTCATCACTGGTCATTGGAGGGTTCAGGATTTGAGACCGTGTGAAAGGTGTGCATGCGTTAAAAAGTGCAGGTGTAACATGTCGGTCAATACTTCTCCAAATATTCCTACTAGAGCTGTAGGTGCAATTAATGAAGTCTGTTTTATTTAGTTTTTTGGCTTATGAAATAGGAGCTGTTTGGGAGACTTATTTAGAGTTTAAAAAATAGTTTTCTTCAAATTATTTTTTATTTATTAAAAGAATGGTAAAATAAAAGTTTAGAAGCGCTTAAAAATCAAAATACAGAAATAAATCAACGGAATATAATTATAATTTGATTACATAAATACGGGTTTCATCGTTAAAAAATATTGCAGTTTTTCTCCATTTGTTGCCTTGGTGGTGCAAGTGGCTGAGTTGGGTCAGATCGACAAAGTGGGCCCACTGACAACTCCACTACGCACGATAAAGCGGGAATTATTTTATCATTTTTAAAGTAATTTAAAACAAGTACCAAATGTCCATCTATAGTTATCACCATGGCGTCCTCTACCGAGAACTATAAAACTACGACTTTGCGGAAAAGATGAGGAAATGACAAAGCTAAAGCAGAAAGACGAAGAAGAAGACTATGATATTTGTGACGACGATCACCATTTGCATGAAGATTTTCAAAATGTTGAAAGTGAACCAGTCAAATATACAGAAGAAGAACACTTTTTTGAGGACTGTCAAGGATGTAACAGAATACCATTCATTTTCAATAACGACCACATCTTCGACCGACCTGTAAATCAAAGAGTCTGTCATAAATACACACAACCATGTAAGTAAAAATTTTACACATAAATAAAATATCATTTTTCGAATTTATCAAATGTATATAAATAAGTAAAGTTTTCAAATGCTATCCAAAGGTATCACTACACCACCATATTCTGCATTCAGAGTTCTCGTGGGTTCAAATTGCTCAATAATTAAAAAAAATATTAAAGTCAACGTAAAAAATAAAATTTAAAGTTATTACATGTTACATAAAATTGGTCCATGCTTATAAATATAAATATCAACAATGATCAACATTTTATTTCGCTGAAAAGGCCAATGAAGTTCAAAACTGTAAACAATGTTTGATTTATTCCAAATAACTTTTATCAGAAATAAGATTATCGGTTGTAGAACAGTGCGAAAATAGCGTGAAAAAAGATTCGATGATAGATAAACTGACCTCTCAAAATATAGAAAGTGCTGATAAGAATGCAGATGAAGAATAATATAAGCACACCAGAATGCACCATTTTGGGTACGCAATTTTGGGACTTTACAAATTAGAAAATAAAATATTCCTAAAACCTAAAACTATAATTTGCCTTTTTATGTATGCTAGTCCACGATTGTTTGTAACCATCATATAAAATCTTTTCTATTCTAATAAATCATCTTTATTATGGATTATTTTGGCATGGAAACCAATAAATTTAAAATAACTTAAAAATAGGTATAAATACATTTATTGATGTATACCGCTCAGTGGCGCACCCAGGATTTTTTTCGGGAAGGGTTTAAAAAATGTTTATTTGAGTGTTTGGAATTTTTTTTTGTAGGGTATGGAATTTTTTTAAGCTTTAAATATTTTATACTTCTTAAACCCTATTAAACAAGAAAAGTGTTAATACAGTTAAATCAAATTTGATTTCAAAGACCAAAATAGTTTTATTTTAAATTCAAAAACATCTAAATTGTTTTAAATGTCAAGAAATATTGTGTACTAGCGGAGTAACCCAGCGTTGTCCGGGATTTTTAGGGTTTTTTCTATTGTTTCTTTTTCTCTCTCGCTTTTTCTCTCTCTCGCTACAGTTTCCATCCCGATCCCCGCTTTCTTTCACGTTCCCGCTACTGTTTCCATCACAGCTTGCCCTCCCTTTCCAGCTCCCACTCGCTCTACGGTTCCCATTCCTGCCTGTTCTCTCGCTCCCACTAGTTTTCCAAATCCCGCTTGTTCTCCCATTTGCTTTCCCGCTCCCTCTTCATCTCCTTCCTAATTTTTTTGCCCATAAAACGTAAAAAAAATTTGGTAAAAGTTGATTGAAACCTTTTTTAAACTTTGTTACGTTAACTAAATTTAAATTTGGTTACGCAAAAACCTTTGATGTTCGTACATAGGGACGTTTGGCCTAGGAGGTTCTTTGATTAAAAAATATAAATAATAAGCCAGTATTTTAACAAAACAGATGAAAATCTTCTTTTTAATGAATACCATGTTGTGTTAAAACTCGTGTTAAAATCTCGTAGCATTTGGTCCGTTCTCGAGTTTAGCGCTTAGCAACACATTTAGCGACTTATTTTTATTTATATAGATTAATTAAACAAATAAGTTATTTTAATTTTATAATATATCAGATATTTTATCTAAAATATAGTCCGTTATTGATGTGGAATATCTATACAAATACAAATAAGAGTTGAACCACTTAATCTGTTCTCCGATGAAAACTTCTAAAACAGTTTTTTGTCAAATATTTATATGAAAAACCCTAAATATTTTGTATTAAATTGATAGTATGGGTGTACTACAACCAGTGATATTTTTGTTAACGAAAACTGAATAAAAACGGAATTTTTTATTGTATTCGTTAATAAGAACGAAAAAAAAACTATAATTATTTAAAGAACGTAAATAGAATAAAAACTATATTTAAATAGTACAAACTGAATAATAATAATAACGAAAATTATTTTCTGAACGATAATAAAATAAAAATAAAATTTAAATCATGCAAACTGAATAAAAATAAAAATTAAAATTAATTTTCGAACGAAAATTATTGAAAGTTGTGTACATAGATGTTCGCCTAGATAACCAATATCTGTGGATATATAATCTCTATGATCTAGATTTCTATGGTTGTGCAACTGTTAGTTGAAATACACAACCATTTCTTTCTTAACTTTCGTGTTATCATAAACGTTGTAATCATTGAAAATAATTATGAGTTCTCTTGCGAAAATGCTTGCTGGGCGAAAAAAAGATAGTTCCGTGTGGGAATTTTTTGTTTACGATTCCAGCACCAGCAAATCTAAATGTAAGGCAATGGATTCTCAAAATAAAGAATGTGGAATCCAACTTAGCGGGAAAAATTCCACAAATTTGAGTTCGCATCTAAAGATTTCATAAATCTGAATTTGTTGAGCTCGAGATTATGGAGAAAGAAAGAAATGTAAAATCAAGCCTCAAACGTAAAGCCGAGGCTGAATTAGAAGGAGACCAGCAAACAATCAAGCAGTGTTTCCAACGGAATTCAATTGATTGGCATTGGCATGTTGATTCAATAGAACACAAAGATCGAGTGAACAGCATCGTCGACATGTTAATCGAAACTTGTAATCCGGTGACGCATGTCGATAAACTCTCCTTTCGGTACATGTGGAAAGTTGGGGATTCGAAATTCAATCTGCCAGGTAGTCAGGTTTTAGAATTATTTTTTAAACAATAAAGTTACACTAAATATTTAATTCATATTATGTTTTTATGATTTCTGAATCATTTTCAATTTTAAACATTTTACTTTGCTTTAGGATCTGCTTCATTTTCAAAACACATGAATGATCTCTTTGAATTAAAATCAGAGCAATTGAGGAACCTCTTTGCAGTTACAAGACATGTCACAATATGTCTTGATAGCTGGACAAAGAGAGGTCTCACAGCCTCTTTTTTAGGGATATCAGCATGTTTTTTGATAAGTTGTCAGAAAAGCCAGTCCATGCATTCCTTATTTTGATGGAAATCAAGCACCCACAACACACTGGTGAAAAACTGGCTGGCTGCCTGGATGAGTGTTTAAGAAAATGGGGCATCTCTTCTGAGAAGGTCTTGTTGGTTGTGACAGACAATGGAACCAACATGATCAAAGCTGTCAAATGCACTGGATTTTTGGAAAGAAAAGAAAGGGTGCTACACTAAATTATTTATGCTTGCCGAAGATTTACTTACTGCCCCAGCCTCCCAGGCATACGTTGAAAGAATTTTTCTGTGTGTGGCATCTTGACAGCAGGCCGTCGTAATCGAATGAAGAAATCCCTTGAAATGAGAGTTTTTCTTAAACTCAATAAAAATATTATTTCTTAATTGCTCTTAAAATAAAAATTGGTGACTCTATATGTATATTTTTTGTTTGAAATTTTGATCATACCATCTTCCTGTGTTACAAAATTGTTATTTTTCCATACTGCATGAAATTGGCTATAGTAAGAAAAATAATTAGAGCATGAACTAAAATTGAACTAAAATCAAATAAAAACGAAATTTTTTTTATCTGAATAAAATAAGAATAAAAACGAAAATTCTTTCAAGAACTGTAATAAAATAAAAACTAAATTTAATTTTGAAGAGCTAAATAATAATAAGAACTAAAATTATTTGATGAACTAAAATAAAATAATAATAATAAATAAAATTTAAGAATAGAATAAAAATAAGAACTAAAATTATTTACTGAACTAAAATAACGCTGACTACAACATATATAATGGCTAATTAAAAAAGATAATTTTACATCAATCTTTCAGTGATTTTATAATCAGTTTTTTTATAATAGTCTGTAGTCCTTTACACAAGTGTTTTAAAACTGAAATGGCTGTGTTTAGGAAGCACTTAAGTACTTCCTGTCGTAAATCATATTTGATTTTTTCAACTTTTTTTCCATTTTATCCAAGCTTTGGACTGGCTCGCAATTAGCGAGGTGGAGTTATATAATCAGTTAAACCAGTTTATTCATGTATTTTCATGCAGAGCAATTTTTTTTTAATAATTTTTGTGGGGGGTTTAACTACAAATGATCCCTTTGATAGTAAATAAACATAATATTTTACATAAATCTTTTTTTAATTTACACTAAATAAAGCAGAGTAATAGGTTTCATGCATTAAAATATTATTGGAATAATTTTGATGGGAAGAGTTCTAACCTTAGAAACCCTCTTCTTTAGGTGTGCCTTTGGCTAGACATACACTTAAGCAGGCCAAATATTAGGTTTTCAAGCATTACAAAATTTTTCGAGATTAATTTTGGTGGAGTGGGGTTAAACCCCCAGAACCCCCCTACGTGGGTGCGCCAATGATACTACTTATGTATTTATCAATTATTACATCCTTCCTTTAAATTTAAACTAGGTCAAACAATTCTAACCAGCAATAAACAGCAGCTAAAGTTGCACCAATAAGATAACGTGCAGCAAATTCGTATACAAATTATAAGTTTAATAATTTCAAGCTGTTTCTTAGGAAAAATTATGAAAGAACAAGATAATGCGCACTCGCATAGTCGGTTAATCTAATAGTGAGAACTAGTGTTGTCTAAGTTAACGGAAACTGAAACGGAATATCCATTAACGGATTTGAAACAAGTGAAGCAAATACAAAGTTTTTTAAAAACACAATTGTATATTTTTACACTGTACAATATACATAAACAACAAGCATATTAGCATAGACAATAAATAGTTCGACGAAAATATCACAAATAATTATTTAATTAAATTTTGTCCAACCAATCCGAAAATTTGATAGAATGCATTATTAATCAGTTCGGAAGTATGTTTAAATTTTTAAGTTTCTAGCTCATCGGGAAGTTAGTTTAAAATCGATTGCAAAATTTGACGACAGACAGACAGATAGAGAAGTCAATTTAAGTAAAAGTGTGTAAAAATTCCGTTGACGGATTTAAAACAGTTCCGTTCAGGGCCGTATACAGGATTTTTCGGCGGGGGGTGTAGGAGGTAGGGTGGACTCTAGAGTTCAATATGCCTGCAGGTATAATGGACTCTAGAGTAAAAAATGCCCAAACTCGTGGGTAGGAGGTACGGTGGAATCTAGTAGAGTCTCATACTCTGGAGTCGGATATACCTGCGGCACTTTGGACTCTAGAGTACAATATCCCTAGAGGTAGGATGTACTCTAGCAAAATTTAACAGTATAAAATTCGAGATACCTGCAGGCATAATGAACTCTAGAATACACCAAATAGTGTTATAGACAAAAATTTCATTGACACTCAATTCTTTAGCTTGCAAAGCCGATTTGTCTGACCCAGCAATAGGAAAAAAATTATATTCTGTTGGAAGGACTGCTTTGAGTCCGTCAAACATCATTTCAAAATGTGTTTGTTCAGTAGATTTGTGTCTGACTGTACAAAAAGCAAACGGAACACCTTGCAAGGCATCGGACCACCTCTTTTGGTTGCTTTTTAGAACTTTCAGAAAACTACTTCGGATTGTTCTGTTCTGACGCTTTACAAGCTCATTTGCCTGCGGGTGATAAGCACTTGTTATTTTTTGCTTTGCTCCTGTCAGTCGATGTAATTCAGTAGACAGTTTGTTGCAAAATTCACGACCTTGGCAACGTGGCAACGACTTCAGCTGTTTTTGAGACTATAGGTTTTGTTTCCACCCATTTTGAAAAGTAATGAACAAAAACGCAAATAGCAACATATCCTTCTGTTGTCTTTGGTAAAGTCTACAAATTTACAGCAACATGTGACTTAACTTATTTGCTGGGAATAGAAATAGAATGCATTGTAGGAGTGGCTTTGTTGAAGTTAGTGTTTTCGCGTTGAAAAGATTTACAAGTTGCAACAAATTGTCTCCCATCCACGTTCATTTCTGGCCACCATACTTCTGCGTCCAACAATTTAAATAATTTTTTGTCCCTGCCAATATGCCCATCCATAGCTGCCCCTTGAATTGTCTGTTTCTCTTTACTCCCTTCAGTATCATTAGTTTTATTGGCACAGTATGGTTTAGTTAAAGATTTGTTACCACAACTGCCTTGATGAATAGCTTTTAGAACATCTTTTCTGATTTCTGCTGCACTTTTTATAACGCGTAAATAGGCTGGGGTCATACTGTTAGACTTTGATTTTTGCTGGCCTTATCGGTATTGCAGAACATCTTTGTTTAATATGTATTTGTTGCATATTTTTTGCATGTTTGCTTTCTGACCTGGTCATCCTTTCATGTGTGTTAGATAAGAACCATCTCTTAAAAATCGATCAATGTCGTCAAGTTGTTTTTCTTGTTTCTTCTTTAAAATTAAATCACCTGTATCGCCTTCATTCATTTTGTTTTTAATTGTTATTATCCACCTCAATCATATTTTTGTTTTTTTAAAAGCAAAATTTCCTGTTATTACACAATTTTTGAGTTTGAAACAGCCAAAGACGCTGTAAAACAAAAATGAAAATCGGGAACATTTAATAACATAAAATATAAAGTAATCAAAATTATAAATTTGTATTAAACATGTACACGATAAGTTGAAAATACAAAATATTCCATAACATAGAGTAAAATTAAATTATAAATTTGTGCTAGAGTTTTCCATTCTTTAAGTAGGGTGGACTATAAAGTATGGAACAAGTATGGAACATTTAAAAACATAAAGTGAAATGAAATCAAATTATAAATTTGTATTAAACCTGAAAACGGTAAGTTGAAAATACAAATTATTCCATAACATAGAGTAAAGTTTAACTAGAAATTAGAAACTTGTGAGAGTTCTCCATTCCTTAGGTAGGGTGGACTATAGAGTACTTGTCACCTGACTAGAGTACGTTGTGCCTGGATGCTAACCAGGTAGCCCGTAATCTAGAGTACATCATGACTAGGTATAGCATACCTATAGAGTACATCCTACCTAGGTATGGTGTACTCTATGTACTCTAGAGTGTCTCCGGTCTAGAGTCCACCCTACCTCCTACAGGGGGTTATGGTAACCGAAATCTTTTTTTTAATTATTTTTTTTATAAATTTAATACTTCATCATAAACAAATAAACAATATAAAAATTTCTAACCGAATGTTTTTGTGTTATTAAAACTCAAGTTTTAAAATCAATTTTTTTTAAACATTTTTTTGCAAAACCTAATAATGATATAATAATAATTGTCTTCAAGCAAAAGCATATACGCAAAATTTAGGATTATTTATCATCAAAAAGTAACTTAAAAATGATTGGAAAAAATAGTACCAGAGATTAGAAGCTAATGGAAGCATTAAAAAAACAATTACATAAGTCTCAGCGAGATTATAATATAAGATTACATGCCGACTGCTTGTAACAAATTTTATCCCAAATTTCTTAATGGTTATTTTCTTATGTCTGTTAAGGAGAGCAAGCCGAGTCCAGTGGCGTAGCGTAGGGGGGAGGGCGGGTGGCGGTCCGCCCCGGGCGGCCCCTTTTATGGGACTGCAAGTTTTCGAGAAACAAATTGTTGACAATATATAGCGAATAACAAAAGGTGATGAAATTGCGGTATGCAGCCCAGTCGATCACATATTGGTATGTAACACGGTGATTGGTAGAAATAATAATAAAAAGAAAATGAAGTACTCGCAAATTCAGGCACTGCTTGAAGCCGCTAAAACTTCACTAAAACCAATGGACTATGTCAAAGCGGAAAAGCTGATTGAAGAGTATTGTGATATAATAGCTATTGACAAAGAAGACAATGGAAAAACAAAGATCGTTGAACACCGAATTCGAACTGGTAATACAGAGCCCATTCGTCAACTGCCACGAAGGCTTCCACTGGCAAAGCGAGAAGAAGCTAGAAAGATGTTAGAAAAGATGAAGAAACAAGGAGTTATTGAACCATCCAATAGTCCATGGAGTTCACCTGTAGTACTTGTTAGGAAGAAAGATAACTCGCTACGTTTTTGTGTCGACTACAGAATGTTAAACGAGGTCACACAAAAAGATAGCTAACCTCTACCCAGAATTGATGACACCATCGATAAACTTTCGGAATCTCGAATGTTTTCTACTTTAGATCTTAAAAGCAGATAGTGGCAGGTGGGATACCTTCCAAAAACACGAGAAAACTGCTTTTTCCATAGGTGAAGGATTGTGGCAATTTACAGTGATGCTATTTGGCTTGTGCAACGCAAGTGAAACTTTCGAGCGACTCATAGAATATGTGTTACTAAGATTAAATTGGAGAACGTGTCTTGTTTATTTGGATTACAATATTGTTGTTGGAAAGACGTTTGAAGAGCATCTACACAATCCTGGAGGTTTTCCAAAGGATCCGAAATGCTGGTATGAAACTAAATCCAGCAAAGTGTGCACTTTTCAAAAGCAAGGTGAAATATCTTGGGCATATAGTTTCTGCCGAAGGGGTAGGAACCGATCCTGAGAAAATTCAAGCGATTAATCATTGGCCTGTTCCGAGAAATTCTCAGGAATTAAGAAGTTTTCTTGGTTTGTGCACATATTATCGACGATTTGTGGCCAATTTTTTCAGCATTGCAAAAAAATTATATAAGCTTACAGAAAAAAGGGCGCCGTTTGATTGGTCAGAGTCGTGTCAACAAGCGTTCGAACAGTTAAAGACAGCTTTGAGTTTGACGCCGGTTCTGTCGTATCCAATCCCTGAAAAGGATTTTGTATTAGACACAGATGCAAGTAATGAAGGAATAGGGGCAGTGCTTAGTCAAATTGTTGACGGCAATGAAAAGGCTATAGCTTATTATAGCAAAACTTTGTCAAAACCGGAGCGCAATTATTGCGTCACCAGACGTGAGTTATTGACAATAGTTGATTCTATTAAGCACTTTCACAAGTATTTATATGGTCAATAGTTTTTGTTGAAAACGGATCACGCTGCTTTGAAATGGCTTTTAAATTTTAAAAACCCAGAAGAACAAGTGGTTAGGTGGATCGAACGCTTAAAATCATACGAGTTTGAAATTCAGCATCGGAAGGGTGAACAGCACAAAAATGCTGACGCACTGTCACGACGACCGTGCAATGATGAATGTAAGTATTGCATTCGCATGGAGGGGAAGGAAATAAATATTCAGTGTTTTCAGGTACGGTTTCAAATTGACAACACTTGGTCAGATGAAGTGATTCGAGACGAACAATTAAAAGATGATTATATAGGGCCGATTTTGAGATGGATGGAAGAAGAGAAGAAACCTGACTGGCAAGAGATTTCTGAACTGAGTCCTGCTACTAAATCGTATTGGGCACAATGGGACTCTCTAAGGGTTGTAAACGGATCTCTAAAAAAAATTTGGGAAAGCACTGATGGTTCCACCAATGTTTTGCAATTAATTATTCCAAAAGTAAAAGTGCCAGAAGTGCTCCAACAAATGAACTCCGGAGTATTAGGGGGACATCTAGGGATGAATAAAACGTTGGACAAGATCCGCCAAAGATTTTATTGGGTATACTGTAAAATGGATGTAGAAAAATGGTGTCAAAAATGTGATACCTGTGCCGCTAGTAAAGGACCACACGCTAAAACAAAGGGCCATTTACAACAGTACAATGTAGGTTCCCCTTTTGAAATAATTGCTATAGATTTAGCAGTTCCATTTCCAGTGTCAAAATCTGGCAATAAGTACATTCTTGTGGTCATAGATTATTTTACGAAATGACCAGAGGTGTTTGCTATACCTAATCAAGAAGCAGTGACAGTTGCCAACGTTGTTGTTGATGGGTGGGTTAGTCGCTATGGAGTACCAATGGAGCTCCATTCAGATCAAGGCAGGAACTTCGATTCACAATTGTTTAGAGAAATGTGCCGTGTTTTAGGTATACATAAAACCCGCACAACTCCCCTTCATCCTCATGCTGACGGTATGGTGGAACGATTTAATCGAACTATTCAACAACATTTGTCTAAGATGGTCGGTGAAAACCAAGTTGATTGGGATAAACACATTCCGTTATTTTTGATGGCTTACAGAGGATCGGCTCACGACACGACAAAGGCCACCCCAAGTAAAATGTTATTTGGATGGGAGATACGACTTCCTTGTGATCTTATGTTTGGAAGTCCGGTAGACAAAGTAGAATCGGAAAGCAAGTATGCTGCACAATTGCGGGCTCGGTTAAACGAAATTCATTTGGTAGCCCGAAATAGGATCAAGGCAGCCAGCGACAGAATGAAAACTTGGTATGATCGTCAATCAACTATGAAAGAGTTTAAAGAAAATGATTTGGTGTGGTTCTACAATCCACAACGTAAATTGGGAAATCACCTAAACTTCAACAAGACTGGGAAGGACCATATAGAATTATTAAAAAGATCAATGATGTCATTTACCGGATTCAAAAGGGCCTACGTACTAAGATGAAAGTAATTCATGTTGACCGCCTTGCCAAATATTATGGAGGCAATGAAACTGTTCGGGACGAACAGGATTAAGAAGGGGGTAGTTTTATATCTATGGTACAGGTTTCACTTTTCCCATCTATTGATATCCCGACAAATATTATTATTAACATTTATTATATTAAAAGGTATAAGTAGCATTAACCAAGCTTTATTTATTATCATTTAATAAACTACAAAACCATTCTTCTTTATATATATAAATTTTCGGATCGATTGGACAAAATTTAATTAAATAATTATTTCTATTCTATTCTCTGTTTATTTGTATCGCGCAAATTCAATCGCAGGCGCTTCACAAATGCGCTGCACCATTCGTTTGATAAAGAATAAAAAAAAGTAAAATGAAAATAAAATAACAGTAAAAAAATAATTAGTTATCAAAAAGTGCAGTTTTCAAAGATGCTTTGAAAGTATGGAGGGAGCTTTCACAGCTTCGAAGTTGAGTTGGCAAGTTGTTCCAGGCAGTTGGAGCAGAGAAGAAGAAACCTCTCCGGCCTATTTGTGATATTTTCGTCGAACTATTTATTGTCTATGCTAATATGCTGCTGTTTATGTAGTAAAAATATAAAAGTGTGTTTTCAAAAAACTTTGTTTTTGCTTCACTTGTTACGATTATGGGTGGAAGCTTGAATAAAGCCTGGTTTGGAAATTTTCTCAATTGACAGTTAAAAACAGAAAAGCAGTTTAACAATGGTCTGAAGAAGTTGGGTTCTGCTGAAAATCCAAAACCAAATAGAGTACCAAAGTACAAAGCAAGCATCTTATTAGTGGCGCTGGGCTTATACAATCCAATTGCCAATCGGCTGACTGCAAAAAAGCGGAGAATCTTATGTTTATAGGCACGAATTTATCGGTGTATTTTATTAAAAATGTGTACAACAAATTGATTCATCAATGCATCTAAACTGAAAGCATATATTCTCTGCATTTTGAAGGAATACAAATAGCGCTAATCGGTCAGTCCCGATTATCGGTCGATACCGATAACAAGGCGATAATTATATATATATATATATATATATATATATATATATATATATATATATATATATATATATATATATATATATATATATATATATATATATATATATATATATATATATATATATATATATATATATATATATATATATTATTATTATTATTATTATTATTATTATTATAAACCAGGCACGGGCAAGCCCCTCGCCGAACAATATAAACACAAACTGAACGCGCAAACAAATATTAGGGATGTCACGGGTACCCGAACCCGAGTTCGGTACTACCCGGTCTTTTTCTGATACCCGAACCCGAACTCGAACCCGAAAGTGTGAAAATTTGATACCCGAACCCGAAAATGTGAAAACTTGATACCCGAACCCGAAAATTAGAAATCTTGTTACCCGAACCCGAACTCGAACCCGAAAATGTGAAAACTTGATACCCGAACCCGAAAATTTATAAGCCTAATACCCGAACTCGGAGTTGTGAACAAATACATTTTTTTAGTAAATAAATATTTATTCCAGTTTTAAAAATAGCAACACAAACAGAGTTTTCATAACTTTTCAAGTTTATTAAAAATGAAATAGTATTAGGAACCGATTTCAGGCAAGTTGTACTTCATAAACAACAGTTTTTCTGCTGTCTTGCCTGATAATCGGTTCCTTAGCGCTCATAAATAATTGCAGCACCACTGAACAACGGTTCCGATGGAACGCTGGTAGCTGGGGCCGCCAAGTAGCGTTTAGCGATCACCGCTAAATTTGGAAAGTTTGTTCTGTTATCTTTCCACCACAAAAGAGGGTCTTCGTCTAAAGTGACCTTTTTTTTCTTCAAGCCGCGAACGAACTAAAATAATTAAGCCTCCTTCGGTCGAAGAAATCCCGGATAGCCATGACTCTAAACTTTTTACTTCAGTTATATAACCTTATATTTATTCATTCATATACTCAAAGTTTTTCTGATATAACAAAGACCCTTTGTTATAAAGATAATCTTGCATAATCCTAAATTTTAACTGGCAAAGTCTATAAATGATCTATGCGTCACAGTCATTTTATTGGCAAATGTGTAAACTACAACACTAATCCGCCTTATTACCCAACCGGACCGAGCCGCGAAAAAATTAATAAATGATAATAATTTAAGAGGTAACGTATTATACTAATCGCAAGCCATACAAGTTTTGTATTATCATCTTTGCGTAACAAATAACACAAATAGGTCATTTTATTGGTGAGTGTGCAAGCTAGACCACTAATCCGCCTGATTATCTGGCCGGACCGAGCCGCGAACGAACTAAAATAATTAAGCCTTCTTCGGCCAAAAAATCACATTATTTGGAAAGCTAAAAAATTAACTTGTTAGAGTTTATTCAATACGTGTAATTTCCAATGGATGAATTGATCGCTCTCGTTTGTATATGTATATACACTAGGTAAATTTAAAATCAATCCACGAATTTGAAATCATAAGCCAGTACCCGAACCCGGTTTTTGGAAAACTACAAACCCGAACCCGAAAACCTGAGTTTCACAAACCCGAAAACTCGACTTTTACAAACCCGAACCCGAAAACTCTAGTTTCACAAACCCGAACCCGAAAACTCTAGTTTCATAAACCCGAACCCGAAAACTCTAGTTTCATAAACCCGAACCCGAAAACTCCAAAAAGTACTACCCGTGACATCCCTAATATAGATATATATATATATGTGTGTGTGTGTGTGTGTGAGTGTGTGTGATGCCTGCATTAACAGGCGCATAAGAAAGGAACTGTTATATTATTATTATACTGAAGAAAATAACTATGTATATCTGTCAATTTGCTAGTTAACAGTATCATCCGTAAAGTAACTTAAACGTAGTCAATCAATGACCGGTAAAAAACATTAAACATAGATATGTCAATTTTTCCCACTTTTAGACATTAATTACCTAGTATATGAACCATGAATAGCCGAGAAAAAAATTAATCAGATCTGTGTTAAAAAATATTTTTTATTTTATTACAGATAATTAACATATCAATCATTCACACAATAATGTCTCTATTATTCTTCTTTAACAGCATACTTATTGAACTCCAACAATGCAGGATGCACATCATATAGGAATACAACTTTATGCCAAGAGTGAGTTCTTATTGTTTTATCAATAAAATTCATTGCTTGCTATCTAATCGGGAACAACCTTTTAAAAACTGTTAATTTGAACTGCAGACACATCAATGCCAGAAAGTAAAGATGATAATATACTGATGTTACACTGAAGCAAATGTTTTATTACTTTTCACTGAATTACATCTTTTTGAAATAATTTTGAAATTGTCTATTTGCTTTTAGGTTTCCAAAAACTTGCAAAATATTTTTTAAAAACACCACAAAATAATTTAATTTGGAGATGGTGACAACTCTGGGACAGAAACTAAAAAAAAACTAACTGAGCAAAATTCAATTAAAATATTAGAATGAGAAACCGATACCACGACAAATCACAAACGCTTTTTACTGAGAATAACAGTAACATATTGCTTCACAAATTTCGCAATGTTTGCTGGGTCGAGTCGTTTGTCTCCACTTTTCATGATCTGAAAAAATGTTTGTTTGTTTGATAAACATTAAACTTCCTTCATTTACAGCAATTTAGCACACATCCAAGATCATAAAAAGAATTTAGCTCCACAAATTAGAGAAATATGGATAGAAAAATCCATTCCTGATATTTTTTAAAATAAATATTTGATATCTACATTTCCTGATTTATAGAGCCACATTCTTTTTATAATCTTTCCAGCTATGCATTAAAATATGATATAATCTTGTTATATTTATAAGAATTTGATTTGTTAGGATACACAAGATGGAGCTGACTCCCTCTCCATCCATTAAAACCTAACCGCTGTTTCTCTCCATTGCATGAGCAATAAATGATTCCTAACCTAATTTAATACAAATAATTTTATAATTACTTTTGGAACAGCCTTCCTCATAACAGATTTGTAGTCATCTTTTGTTATCTTCTTGCTTAAGTAATAAACTTTCAAAGCATCCTTAACCAAACCTTCTACAACTTGAAGCTTTTGGGTCTGAAATAATTTCCGCATAAAAAAATATTTTAAATTAAAAAAAAATTGAAAAAAGGAACAACAAATTGAAGCTACCTTATCTTCTGGGAGATTCAAGCAGCCCTTAGATGAATCACTAGAAAACTTCCCATCTGCACCATCATCATAATCTATATCCATTTTTGTATCATCATAATCATCATCTTCACTGGCATTGCCATAAATATCACCAATCTTCTCCTCTTTTATGTTAGTTTTAATATTTTCAGAAGTACTGGAATTATAAATATTTGTACTTCCTACATGATGACTGGTGGCCTCAATCTGGCTACTATTTACAGATCCTGTATCAAAAGGTAACACTTGAAATGCATGCAAAGTTTCATTTTTGGAAACACAACCATCAGGAGATATGTGCTTGCGACCATCTTCTGACTTCACCTCAGCAGCATTACAAACTCCATATTCACTAGAAGGCTTGCAATGAGTTATGTTCACTAGATCCATAGCGATTTTCTCTTTGCCTAAATCACAATTATTATCAAACTCGAAATTATCTATGTTATGATTATTTTCATAATAATCATCAGCATCATCTTCCAAACAAACAGGAGAGTAATTGCCGGTGGGGTTGATAGATTCATTCATTTCACAAGCTTGTGCTGAGAGATTTGTCCCACAGTTGGTTAAGCCTTTACTTTGAAAATCTTTCCAGTCAGTGCACAAGGAGTAATTGCCACCCGAAGAATTTGATGAATCAGAATAGGAGATGAGAGATGGGGACGGGTCAACTTTCGTTAGAAAATCTTGGGATGGTGAAAGATGAGGTGATGATGATGGCGATGAAATGGATGATGAAGTCGATGGAACAGCATCTCTGAGAAAGAAGGTTGATGATGAAACTTTAGCTTCACTGGATCCCTGAAGTCTCAAATCTGGCAGAGGTTTTACAGGCACCAACTTTCCTGAAGAGTCCAAACAAACAATTTTGTAAATAACATTGCATTAAATTAAATACATACATTGGGCTTGTATCGAACAATGAAAAAATCCTCAAGATACAAAGCATAAACTCTCACCTTCTCGGCTTATTTTAACATCTGAGGACTTCAAATGCAAAACTGTTTGACTCTTCAGAATGTCACCGAGGATGTCAAAAGATTGAGAAACTGAAGATTGTCTGTAAATGAAAGATTAAAACAAATGAATCAACTTATCAAAAACTCTAACTCTAAAAACTTATCGACTCTAATAAAAACGAAAAAGAAAAACAAACACAGAAGCATTCGATGAATCGGCACTTGTTCTTTGCAGAGCTGATGGAACTGGATCCGTTGTTGCTGCACTGCTATTTGATAGAAAAAATTCGTTCATAATACTAAAGTGAATAAATAAAAACTCTGATAGGCGACAACTTGAAAACAAAACTGTACACTTTATGTAAGAATGTTCATATATAAAAGAACGACTAACTCAAAGTCGAAAACACGAAATTGATCTCCAAAGGCAGAAAAAGTAGGAACTTCTCTGTGTGGTGAAAAAAACGAAGCAGACTTTCTTTGGCTTCCTGATTGACTTACTCGAGAATGTCTTTCACTTCGCTGTAAAATTTTAATCTACAGTTGCAATAAATCAGATGATTTTAAAAGTTAATAAAAATCCTCACACATTCAACCACTAATGGAATATATAATCTCTAAACAAATTAACCTTTTTTGAATGTTTTTTCTTTCTTTTTGAGCTTTTCTTTTTCTTCTTTGTTTTTGATTTAACACTTTTGCTACTCGATGTTTTAGAAGATTTCTTTTTTCTAGAAGATTTTCGTTTAGATTTTCTCTTGGTTTTTTTTACTGGTGTGCGCTTCGGTGGGCGAGCCTAAATGCAAACGATTCTCTGTAGAAATACTCAAAAAAATAAAATAAAATAGCAATAAACCTGTTCTTCTTCATAGTAAGGATTCACGTCATCATCTACTGGACTGAATCCGTAACCTAAGAGATTGTAGTCACTCATTAAGAAACCATCGTCATATTCTTCTACGTCTGAGTCATCATCATCGTCATCATCATCATCATCTGTTTCCTCCGAATCCCCAGACTCTTCGTCTTCAAGATTTCCAAGCAGGTTCCTCAGAACACGCTGGTAAACGAGGGTGCGAGCGATCATTCTTGTAGTTTGATTGCGTGAAGGTCCAGCTGCATTGCCTGCTTCAAAAGTAAACGTAATTTCTATGATACAAAATTTTTACGATACAAAACAAACGTACAAGTAATTTCTATGATACAAAATAAATGTACGAGTAATTTTTACGATACAAAATAAATGTACGAGTAATTTTTACGATACAAAATAAACGTACGAGTAATTTCTATGAAAAAAATAAATGTACGAGTAATTTCTATAATACAAAATAAAAGCATATAATATTGAAGATATCCTCACCACATGTATCACAGAACCAGTCACCTCTTGGAACTCTTTGCAAGGGGGGATTCAAACAATCAATGTGAAATCTATTTAAAATTTCATTAAAAATAAATTAAATCTTTAACTTATAGAAATATAAAATTCTTAGAAAAAATATTAAGTTATATATATATCATACCCCTTATTACATCCATCACATAGAAGCAATCTGTCCTCCCTGTCTCCCAGTCTACACAACTCACACACTGTAACATCCACAATCTCAGCTTCTTCTGCTTTCTTCTTCTCTTCCACTTTTATTTGCCTCACTTTTGTATCATCAATATTTTCACGAGCAAATATCAAGTAAAACACTCCACGATCTATGGGACAAGTGTTGCAGCTCTGTCAAAACAAATTTGTGATAAATTGAATCTAATGGCAGGCATAATACCAACAATGCTAAAGTTAAACTAAGGAAGTTTTAATAAATAAAATAACATTGTTAAACATTTGACACTTCATTGGCAAACCTTAGACCATTCTATGATGCACCTGAGACAGAAAAGATGGTCGCATCCTTCAGGAGAACCAACTGGAACTCTTTTGATCTTATTCAAACAGATGGCACACAATTCCCCTTCATCTCCCGACGATTCATTTTCCGACGAAGAAGATTCTTCTATGCATTTTCGTCTTTTCTTAACTGGTCCAAAGTCAGATTCGGAACCGGAACTTTCAGCAGACTCGCTCGAACTTTCTTCTTTCAGTCTTTTCCATTTGCCTTTATTTCTTTTTGTTTTGTCTTTAAAGTACAAAATAAAACAACAAATTATTTCATCATTATCTATTTAAAAAAATTATTCACTGATTTTGCAAAATTCTGCGACCCAGTCAAAATCGAAAGTCTTATAAGGTTTTAATTAACCGATAAATAAAATAATATTCAAATGCAGGTCCAGTGACAAGCCATCATTATTATCTGAGTATTTGTTGATAATTAAACTCTGCCTTCATTCAGTTCCTTCAATATCAATACTTACAACAGATTGACATGATGGTAGTAATCTTTTAAGCTTGTCTATTTATTTTGATATACTCAAAACTTTGGAAATTTAGGTCAAGTACCAGATATTGAACAACTACAACAGTGGCAAAAGACCATATATTGAACATAAAAAGCATTGAATCAGCTACAGTGCATTTGTTTATATTTCTAAGATAAACAAAAATAGGAGAAACAACAACAATTAATTTAAAGATTGAATGATTTAATTGCAGTTACAATTTATTCCAAAATCACAATATTTATCCCAATCACCTTTATATCATAAAATTTCCTCACAAGAAATAATTGTAATTCAAATGCTTTTTTAGTCAACTCAATAGTAGTAATACACAAATTATTAACAGAAAATACTTTTACTATATTTCTGTTTTATAAAACTGAAAAATATTTTTAAATTTATAAACTAAATTAGTTCAAGGCTTATGTGAAGGATTTAAGAAAAAAATTATTTATCTAGCCCAAAACAATTTTCAACTTTCCCCGTCACTAACAGCTAGCAGAGTTCTTTAAGACTTATTTTAATAGGACAAAGTTAAGTATAGTAACTTGCTATGTGAAGGAAGGTGATACCAAAAAAATCGATGTCATAAAAACATTACAATTTTGACTACATATAACATTGGAATTTGAAATCCGATAAACTTTTTATATTTTTTAATAATAAAGTTTAGCTTTTCTTCTAAAAGAATATCTAAGCAGCATTGCTGTAGCTATCCGCCCAACATTTGAAATCGGCGTTTGAAATAAGACAGTATTGACGAAAAATGCTGCATCTGAGCGCTCGAGTTCCGTGTAGATGTGGAAAGAGTGCATTGAAAACTTTATAAGTTGAATAACTTTAAAAGTAAACATGTTACAATATTATTTTTTTTAACTTAAAAACTAGCGACACTAATCTATAACGTGTATAAATGTTATGTTAATGGTATTAAGTTAAGTATATTAATTTGATATGTAAACGAAGGTGATACCAAGCATGTCGTAAAAACAATAAAACTCTGACGACATATAACTTTTGAATTTGAAATACGAGAAACTTTTTATTTTTTTAGCTTAGCTTTTCTTCTAAAAGAATATCTAAGCAGCATTGCTGTAGCTAACTGCCCAACATTTGAAATCGGTGTTTAAAATAAGACGGTATTGATGAAAAATACTGCATCTGTGCGCATAAGTTCCGTGCAGATGTGCAGATGGTAACCTCGCTAGCCGCACTTTTTTAGCGTTAAGGCTCAAAGTCTGCTGTAACTACTTTCGATGTTCAAAACGCTATATCTTCATTAATTTAGGTCACATAATAAAAATGTTTGCACATTTTTAATTCTGGTGATGTAAACTTTATTAATATTAAAAATTTTTTTTTTTATTTTTTATGCACCTGCCTAATTAAAACCCAGAACATACTTTCTTTAAATTGTAAAGCATATGCATATAGTTAATAAGATTTGCCTAAATTTTAACTTAACTTATAAAAAAAAGAATAGGAACATAAGAAAATAAGAGTCCAGTATTAAAAGTAAAAGGTAATAAACTAATAGAAAAAAATTCTTAGAAAAAGAAGCAACTTCTTGACAGAGTTCTTGTAATGTCAAGAACCTGCCAAAAAGTAGAAAATAATTTTTTTTTTTTTTTTTTATAATAGTCCTTTACACCAGGTGTTTTAAGACTCTAAAGGCTGTATGTAGAAAGCACTTAAGTACTTCCTGTCGTGGATCAGAATTTGATCCTTTTTATTTTCTCGAGGCTTGGGACTGGCTCGCAATTAGCGAGGCGGAGTTTCGAGAAAATAATTTCTGATCACACCTTTTATATTGAGAGGAAAGTTGCTTTAGGATTGTTTTTAAAAATGACCAATTATGACAAAAAGAATAAATTTCCTCCATCATATATCACACATCTACATGTACCACAAAAAACAATCCTGAAGCAACTTTCCTGTCAATATAAAGGGTGTGATCAGAAATTATTTTCTACTTTTTGGCAGGTTCTTGACATTACAAGAACTCTGTCATTAAATGATTTCTGATTTTTCTCTAAAAAATTTAAAGATATGAAGATTTCCAAACCCCAAACCTTAGTTCAAACAAAAAGCTAGCCATGGAAAATTCAATGATGTACAGCTGTGTACGTGCCCTAACTGCTGTCTGCTTCTTACACTTGTCAGGCCGTAGGCAGGATTTAATGAGTGAGGGAGCTATGAAAAGTAGTAAGAAGGCTACTAACAAAACGAGGGCACCTAAGAAGCCTGAGCGCGAGCATCGAAGGTGCGAAGCCCCACTCGATAAGGAGATTCGCCAAAGCATTTTGTAGCATTTGGCACAAAATGGCATCCAATTTTGGATATCCTATTATGTGATTTTAGGTTTTATAAGAGTTGCAATATTGTTGCTCGTAATAACATAGATTAACAATTTTCTAGAGCTTGACTGATTAATCGGTAGCATTCATAATCGGGCCGATTATTAGCACAATCGGAACGATCGGCTTCCGATTGTTCTTAAAAAATACAATCACCACACAAGCATCACAGGATTCAATTATCACCCATATCATCGACACTCTTGCCCCACTTGAGGATGCAACAAAAGAGGTTAGTGACAGCCAGACTTCGATTTCGGTAGTTCTTCCAATGTTGAGTATGTTACCCAGATTACTGGATTGCAAGCATACAATGAGTGAGGGAATTCAGACAATGCGACAAGATATGCTGACATCACTGAATAAGCGTTTTGTGTATACGAGGGAAAACAAAAAAATTGTGTTGGCAACAATTCTTGATCCATGTTTCAAGAATTTTGTTTTTGATGATGCAGAGTTAGCTGCTAATGCAAAGCAATGGCTAAATGAGGAGTGTGTAATTCTCGCTTCAGCGAAAAGAAATGAAGGAGTTATGGAACCATCGTCAAAAAGGCCGAGAGTAGAGATGGATCACGGTCCATCAACGTCGCGACTTTGGGATGTTGTGAGCGAGCCAGCACCGCAAAAAAACTCGTCGATCATGGGCAATAACAATGATGCAGTGGATGCAATGATTAGTTTATACTTGTCATCAGCAGCATTGCCTCGCACAGAAAGTCCATACGTCTGGTGGAATACCAACAAATTCCATCTCCCAAACCTAGCCACACTTGCGAGAAAGTATCTTTCCGCACCAGCGTCAAGTGTCCCCAGCGAAGTGGAACAGGACAGATCTTCTCAGATCGCCGTGGCTCTTTGAAAGCCAAAACAGGAGAACAGCTCCTACTTCTGAAGTACAATCTGCCTCAGTTTTCTTTTAACTATTGAGAGTGGAAAGTGCCAGGGGCTCAAGGACTTTAACTAGACATTTTTAAATATTTAGATTTTTTAATTGCCTGCAAGTTCTGAAGAGTATAGCTCAAGTTTAAGGTGTAGTCTAATTTTAACAAAACACCATTTACCAAAATAAAAAAAAACAGACAATCGGTATCGGCTCCACAATCGGGTAAATGTGGAATCAGTAAAGCTCTATAATTTTAACAGGCAATTTTGTCAAATAACAGTATGCTTGTTGTTATCCACAATCTTGATTTTTGATGCGTGCATGGCTCACCACTGGGATAACGGCACTGAATCAAATTGTCCAAATTTAATTATTGATTAAGACAACCGTTATAGTCCACAATACAATAACTTGCTTATTTTATTTTTTTATAAAAACTTGTACATCTGTATCAAATGCCAAGAGTTGATTTAATTGCCTCTGACTGGGCAATTAGATCAATCAAGGTTACTGGTTTATCTTCGTCCAGTCTTTGTAATAGTCTGGAGCGGACTTCAATGTATTCTGAAGCCTGGAGTCCGGAGACGTATTGGAGACATATAATGGTTTCCTCGTTCATCTCTTTCACGTTTGCTGCTTCTGCTGAAGCAATGATCTTGTTTCCATAGGAGCGGAAATCTCCTCCTGAAGCACAAACTAACTGATTGAAATCAAATCTAAGTCTGAAGATGCTTTTCTTAGGTCCAAAAAGCTTCTTCAAAGTTTTAATTGTGTCCTCCCAGCCAAGTTCGTTGGGCAGAGAAGGCTCTATTCGAGTGATGAAAATTGAGTACATAGGTGTATCCAGCAGAGTTCGGAGGAGATCAGTCCGATGATTTTCTGAGAGATCATCGTTGTGCTCTTGGATTGTGTCTTCAAAGTGTTTCAGCCATGAGTCGAAAACACGTTCTTCTTCCGGATCGTAAGAAAATTTTTCTATTCTCTGACGCAAGCGGTCAAAGAGGGCCTCCTTTGAATCCGGTTTCCGAGTAGAAAAACTTGTGATCAGTTCTTTGATTTGTTCCTGGTGTCGACGTTCTGCGTCTGCTTGTTGCTTTTTTGTGTCTTCTCTTTGTTGATTCATCTGTTCTCAGAGAAGATCCATTTGCTGTTGCTTTTGTTGCATCAATGAGATGAGTTGGTTATTGATGTCCATTTTAGCTTCTTGGGTTGAAAAACATTAACAACAGACAGATTTGAATAGACTGGCTACCAGTCAGTTGTAAATTTTTATTGTTTTTTAAGAAAAAATGTAAATCATATATTTATAAGAGTATTTTTAATAAACTTATTATGGCAAAATGTAAACCAAAGTTTGTATCTTACAAATAAAAACGAACAGTGAGATGAGCAGACAAGGTCGATGCGACCAACTGACTTCAAAATGATTCCGATGTGGTATTTAGTTACTATTAAAAATTAAACCGATATGAGAGGGGTCCTGTGCATTCCTCTAGAACAGTGCTGTCCAACCTGCTGCCCTCGGGCTGATCTCATGTGGCCCGCCAGGGTGCGTGCTCTTTTTCTCAAAACACTTGTACTTTTTATTGCCTCGTACAAAAACCATAAACCATATTCAATTTTAAGCAAACTAATATTCTAAACATTAAAATAACTTTAAAAATGTACTTTATTTATCGAATACCTATAAAGATAGGCTAGGGTGCGTTAATGGGTGGAGCTAAATTTCGGCAGCCATACTTATTTTCCGCTCAAAATTATTGAATTCAAGCATAGTATGGTTCTTAAGGATAAACACAAGGAAACGACCCCAATTGAGTTCTGGATAATGTATGTTCTTTCTTTCCACACATACATACATGTTGCAGGAAAATATTGACCATGTTTAGAAGCACTTATGTATGCGAGACTGGATTTTCAGTAATGATTAACATCAAGTCAAAAAAAGAAACTCTTTGACTGATAAACATTTAGAAAACTTGATGAGAGCAGCTGTTACTCAGTACCAGCCACAAATGAAAAAAATAGCAAATTCAATTCAAAGTCAAATTGCTAATTAAACACACTCTTATTTTTAAAGTTGATAAACATATTCAGATTTTTATTTAAAGCATAATAAAGTAAGTTAATTAGTTGATAGTTGAATTTTTAAACTAAAGACAAAAATGAAATAACAGTTTAAAATGTGTTGTATTATATTATGTATATTATGTGCGGCCCTTGGCACCTTGAAAATTATTTGAGTGGCCCATTGAGTCAGAAAGGTTGGACAGCACTGCTCTAGAGGTCTAGAAGATATAGGCCGTCCAATACAAATCGATAATGCCTGCTCAACCTTACAGTAAGGTTTTAAAGGTGCTTAACTTGGTAATCCTGCAGTATAGCGTCCTGAACCGATTTCGATGAAAAATGGCCGGTTTTTTAACGTAAATGATATTTAAAACATAAATAAGGGACATAAAGACTAATTACAACATAAATAACTGAAAAAAAAAACAAAAATTATAGCACTTTAGAACATTTATAAATTACTCCCGATGTTAACGTAGTTCCCGATGAAGATCTATTTGTCAATAGCGATAGAAGTGAACAGTAGGAATAAAGGTAATAAAAATTAAACACATTTAAAATAAAAATAGACAATTTAGGAAAAAAAATATAAAAAATTTTGGAAGTAAAAAATTGAAAAATATTAGTTTGCTTTAGAAGTACGAGTTGCGTAACCCGCTCCATGTCTAAAACCGTTTCTTTAAATGCGGCGCTTTATGTCAAATTGCCTTAAGAAAAATTAAAAAAACATTGAAAACAATAAATTAGCAGCAGAACACCAAGAAAAATTAAAATAATATCAAAGTAAAAGTACTTGGCGACTTGGCTGTCTTTGGTACGGTTTCTATCATATTTCTTGGAGCAGAAATTTTGAGTTTTAGAGGTCATGTGGCTAGCAGAATCGTTTGGAGAGCGAAAGAGCGAGCGAGAAAGCGACCAGGAAGAGAAGAGCAATCGGGAGCGGGAATGCGGCCGGGAACGGGAAGGCGATCGGGAGCGGGAAAACGATCGAGAGCGGGAAAACGATCGGGAGCGAGAAAACTAGCGGGGAAGGAAACGGGAGCGAGAGAAAAATGATGGGAAAACCCCGGGCAACGCTGGATCCCTCGCTAGTCATAGATAAATTTCCACTCAGCGCTCTGATTTTTTAAAATTTAAATAATTAAAAATTTATTTGTAACTTTTTAAAATGTATTTATTATTTTATTATGTTATTTTATTTGAATATTAACTCTTCCTTGCTTTTCATTCCTTGAATTGTATTATTCCGCGTGTCAACATTGCCTTTGGATATTTTTGCTTAAAGTCGGTTTTTAGTAAGTTTTTCTGCAAAATACTTGTTCGTAATATGTTTTGATAATGTTCTATGGTTATTCTATTAAACAGTTTTTTAAACCGTTTTTTCATCGAAATCAGTTCAGGACGCTATACTGCAGGATTACCGCTTAACTTTTCGCATGAGTCTATTTTTCAAATGCAGATTAGAGATTAGATTTGAGGATTATTTGAGGTTAGAATAGATTTGAGGATTTGCGGCCAGTGTGATGTAACCATATGCTTTTATTTATAAATTTGTAAATATATATCAATGATTGAGATTATTTTAATCGTTTGATTTTTTAAATGTGGAGTTTTAAAACTTGTGGGTGGAGCTTACGGCTTACGCTGACCATGATTTGTTTACGTTTCCTGACCGCGACTTGCTCTCTTGTACAGGATAAATAATATATGAAAAAACAAAAAACGTTAAATATTGGCAATCAAACCCATGTCATCCATTGATGAGCCCTTAACAACTGGAAATGCTTATTCCAGGAACAATAAACCAACAATTAAATCACCACGTCTTCCATCGGTGGTGGTAAAAAGCCGATATAAACTGCGGAATTTTATAAGAAAACAAGTAATCTGCGGACTGTACCCTTTATCGAAGTTTAGGGCAGTCTAAACATACCACATCGCTTACGCCAATTTTCAATTACCCTAAATATTTAAAAAAAAGTTTTTGTGCAGAAGCCACATGACATATGTTATATATTATGGTTGTGATCATACTAATAATAATAATGATATAAAACAGCCAGCTCCTATAATCAAACTCTTAGAGGCAGGGCCGTCAAGAAAGGGACAGGGGCGGAAAATTCACAGGAGCCCGGAGCAGTGCAAAAAACCCGGAGCAGTGCAAAGGACCCGGAGCAGTGCAAAGGACCCGGAGCAGTGCAAAAAACCCAGAGCAGTGCAAAGGACCCGGAGCAGTGCAAAGGGCCCGGACCATGACATCAGATTTGCCAACAGACAAAGAAATACCAGAAGAAAGAGTTAACAAGTGAAGGAAAAACGAGTTTTTCAACACAAACTTTTATTTCAAATACACTCGATTTAGAAATACGAAAGATATTCAAATTAAGTTTTTCGGTTTTTTTGTAAATAAGAATTGAAGTTAAACGAAATTAATCTAGAAGCATGAATGGCAGGGTTGTTAACGCTACCACTTGTTCAAAGTAGCGCCGCCATAGATATCTATGAGCGCCGCTCTTCGCTACCGCTACCAGTCTTATTAGAGCGGCGCTACAGCTACCGCTACTGAAATTTATAAGTAGCATCGCTACAGGTACCGCTACCGTTGTCGTTACCGCTTACCGCTACTCTGCTGAGGACTCGTAAAAAGTTACAAAGTAGCACCAACAACCAGTACGTGATTTTTATTGACATCAACAGTATTATACTTGCGAGAAATTCGCTTTCTGGTCATATTGCGCCCCAAATTTGTTATTCCCGCTTTTGCCTCGTGTCTGCCAGTCCGGCCCTGCATGCCCTGGTCATGTCTACTGCACAAGTGCACAAGCTAAGAGTAAAAACCTAACTTGAATAAATTGTGCAAATCATTTACAAACCGTCATGTGCTTCTTCAAATTAAATTTCGACTTGTTGCCAGACGAGATATTCTTTCTGTGTGCATCGGTTGGACAATGCAGACTACGATATAGAGAACTTCCTTCCGTTTTGCTTTCACCGGTGTAGAAAAAATAATCCGGTGGTACGCAAATCCGTCCTACACGATCGATTTCACCAGACTTTTTAGCATTATCCTCACTTGGTTATTTGGTTTTTGACATCTTGTACGTTCTATCTGGTAAGATAACGACTTTTTTCCACAAACGATGAAAAAACAACTAGACAAGAAATAACTTATAGATTTTAAGTTCGAGCAAGTATGCGATAACGAAGGAAAAGTTGAAACAGCAGCAGAAAAATTAAATTCTACTGTTTTTGTAAATCGTATATGTACATATTCACCAGAGACTACAAACACGTCAAAGCATCATGCATGCCCGCTATGTCAAATCTGGCATCGATCATTTAACACTAAAAAGCCACTCTTCAAAGACACACATGCCTCGAGCAATCAACAAGTTTGTAGAGGACATGGTAGTAATAGTACAACATCTTATATATATATATATATATATATATATATATATATATATATATATATATATATATATATATATATATATATATATATATATATAGGGGTAATGAATCAGCCGCTCAGGGGACCGGCTAGATATTCTTCAGTCTTGCAGTTTTTTCTTCGTTAGCGTGTTTTTGACAGTTTGAGTTATTCATATTAAATATTCATTTTGCGTTGGCTAATCTGAAAACAGGCTTTCTGACAGCATTATGGAACTGTGTTCTGAAGAAAATAAACATGGCTAGTAACCTTCTCCAGTCCGAAAAAGCTGATCTGGAACTTTCAGTGAGTTTTCTCCAGTCTCTGAGTGAGTTTGTTGGAATGCTACGTAAAAAACAAGTTTGATGGGTTTGTTGAACTAGGAAAAAAACTATCTGGAACTTTACAGTTTACTGAAAAACGAAAAAAATACTTCCGACGAACAGCAGATGACCTAAGTGCTGAAAGCCTCACTATTTCTTGCTCAGGAAAATTCAGACTATCCACTTTTCTGGTAATTATTGATTCCCTTCCTCTTGACCTAGACAAGCAAATCAAAGCCTACTCAAAGATGGTCAAGCTGTTCTCTTTCTTGCGGCGCACTGATGTGGAAGAACAAGTTTCTCTCAATGGAGTGGTAGATTTCTACTCAAGAAATTTGTAGAGTCTGGGCCAAGCTGAGAATAAATGGTTCCAGTGAAGATCACTGCTCAAGAATCTAAAGGTTACTTATTGTTTACCTCCCTATATGCTGAAATTGATGCTGCAGAGTAATTTCAGTATAGCTTTCCAGAACACCTGCATTCTTTTTCGTCATTACCTGTGACAAACTGTGCTGTTGAGCAATCTTTCAGTCACCTCAAACGCATCAAATCTTCTCTGAGGTCAACACAGACTCAAGAGAAATTAAACAACCTATCTCTCTTAAACATTGAAAGTGATGTAGGGGAGATTGGTACTGAATGGACCGCAATTTTATGAAATGCGCTTAAAAATTCACAATAAATTTATTTCATAGATTTTGTAAATATTTTAATGACAAGTAACGCTGATACATGTAGAAACAAATAGTTAAATTTAAATAAAATTTAAGCTTTGACGAAACTAGTTATATGACGAGTGTGTTGAAACAAGTCATTTGGAGAGATGTTGTGACAGTTTTAATTTGTCGCAACGTTGAAAAACACGCGCGGGTGACATTGCTGACATGTGTACGCATGGACATGTCAGAGTCGAAAAAAGCTCCAAGATTGCGAACCGTATCTGACGGCGAGATCCAGTCAACGGCCAAGTGGACTGGATCTGTTGGACACTTGTTTTTTCGACATCTTGAGAGCCAGATGACCTCTGATTTGTTGGAATTAAGATGGAGGCGACTGGAGCACATCCATTGACTGATGTCACCAACGCACGCAGAGACCGACGATGAGAGTACAGCAACATTGTTCAGATCACAACGACCATAGATTGTACTGTCATCTGCGTAGAAGTGAGATTGTAACCCGTGACTTGCGTTGCGTTGATCTTCTCTAACTCAGCAGTGTGTAGAATGAAGAGGGTTGGTCCCAGGATGGATCCCTTGGAACCCCGCAGGAGAGTCTTTGCAGTAGGGGAGACCGAGGAGATTTGAAACAAAGGCGAGTTGAAACAGTACCGATTTCTCGGAACTTAAAACCGTTAGCGAGCTAGTAACATCGCTTTTCAACCATTTCCCTCCACCTGCTGTCGTGTCAGTTAGCGTCGGTGGCGTAAGTCACGCGGTTGTGGAGTTCTGCGTGTCATGTGACAAAAATCGTGAAAAGAAAGTTTTTAACGTTTTTTTACGATGCCTATACTTTGATATAGGTTTTGTATTTTAGTTTCTGTTATAAATGTTTTGAAAGCTCATTAACTACAGAATTATTATATATATATATATATATTTGATACAGTTGATTTCTGTGTATTTGTTTCACGATTGTGGATTAAATAAAAATTGGGAGGTTTTTTCTTACTGAGGAGAGTTTCAACTCTCCACGTTTTCAATTTTTATCAAAGAACAGTCACTAAAAAACGGGCACTAAAAATATTGTTGATTTAATTTGTTTATTTTGTTTCAGTATGCTTACTGATTATAAAAGAAAGACTGACAGAGGTAAGGCGAGTCACGAAATATATTGTTGTAAAATCGTCAAATCGTATTACAGGTCTAGAAGAATGGTTTTCTTGTTTATTGGATGATAATAAATAAAGCTTGGTTAATGTTACTTATACCTTCTAATATAATCAATGTCAATAAAAATACTTGTCGGGATATCAATAGATGAGAAAAGTGAAATCAGTACCATAGATATAACAATATGATCTCGCAGTCGAAGTAACTTTACGACAGAAAAGTCTCCGTGACGCGGCTTCGATTTACAACCTGAACTTTCTCATATTTACCACAACTGCTTGTCCGATTGACGTTTTTTTATTTTCATATTATTTTTATTTTTAACATTTGTGAGATTTTTGTAACTTAAATATTTGAAGAAATATTGATCAAGACTGATTGTAATACTTAACCCTGTGAACATTCATACTTGGGACCTATATGGGTCCCAAATGGGCATCTTAGTGGGTCCCAGATGGGCTGCTCATATAACACCCGTGTCAAGGTGACACACAGAATTAAGTGGGTACTATATGGGCTATATGAGCTAAAAATAAAGATTTAAAATGGGCATAATGTGCCTGGACCCGACTGGACCGGGAATCGAACCCGGGTCCTACAACTCCCAAAACCGGTGTCTATACCACTACACCAACCAAAGTATAATAAGAATCGATTTGTCAGTCATATATGGTCAAATGATGTAAATCTTCACAAAAGTGAATATTAAAATTTTAGTTGAAAATTATGTTTATTTAAAAAATAAATAAAAGAATAAGTGAATTTTATTGATACAATTAATAAAACAAACAAATTATAACAAACTTGGTTCAGCCCACTTATAGCCTAGATATAAATTAGCCATGAACCCCGTGTGGGACCCATATAGCTCCCCTATTGACGTTTTGCTATTGCAAAAGCCCATTCAGCTTATATATATAGGACCATATACAACCCATATAGGTTATCCCTAGCCTAGGAACCCTACGTCGTTACTTACTGAACTAATATATCAATACAAAATATTATAAAAAAAAGTTGTTTCGTACTTGAAAAGTTGTATTTTAATAAATACCTTTAATTTATAACATCATTTATATTTTACAGCACTTAACACTTCTAAAAAAAATTTATGTTTCAACTCTCCTCGACCCCTGTTTCATCTTACCTCGGTATGAGGGGAGTTGAAACAACTTGTTACGGTTAATTCAATTTTTCACCGCAATATTTAACGTTTAAAATTTATTTTTATTGGTACTAATATCATACGATTTCTGTCTATAGTATTTGGTGTATGAAACAAAATGTCAAAATTGTTTCAACTCTCCTCGGTCTTCCCTACTACAAGACAAGTTGAATTTACTATAAAAGACCAAATAACAAGCCAATGGTCTCAAAACGACGAGGCAGCCATACGACCGGCGCCTCAGTTCTGTTAGGTGTTATGTAATAAAACATCATCTTTGGGTATTCAGTAACGCAAAGTAAACAGAAGATCAAAATGAGAACTTTTGAATTAATTTAGACCAAAATTATATTTTGCCACATTTGCGTAATTCCAGTTGCACGGAAGACGTTTCCTCGCGAAAATGATAAGATAAAAATAAATAGAAGATAAAAGCTGTATTTAGTTGATTGAACTCTTGAATTGTAGAGAAAATTGACCTTTCTGTTATGAATTTTATGGCTTTATGGTTTCCAAGCAAATTAAAAATCGATTTATGAAAATATTAAGATTAACATAATTTGCATCTAAAAGATCCTCTGGTATGCATTATTTTGAAGATTTTCTTCGATCCAGTTGCGATGGGCAGCTTTTGCGCTTTTAATGCCTTGAAGTTTTATTATTAACTTTATTGACATCATCCTCTGTTTATATGGGTAAAAAATTTTCCTTCCAGTTCTAGATATTACTGCCTTTTCATTCATATTACAAATTTTATCCTTATGGCATTGATTACTTCTGTCTAACAAAAACAGATTTGTTTTAATTATTTTCATAGTTGAATAATATAACTTCTAAAAGTATATTTGATGTAATGTTTTCTGATTAATTTTTGTAAATAAACTGCTTTTTTGAATTTGCTTTTGTGATTTTTTTAGTTAAAAAGCTGTGTTAATAATAATAATGATCTGACAGCCACGCAAGCGTTATTTCAGTATGGATCACCAGCTACTTATTGTATATTTCATCTCCTAAGCTTTACTGGGTGCATACTCCCCTATGGGACTGGACTGGGGTATCTGCACACTATGACGTATCAATTATGATCCGCCAAAAAAGTGGAAACTCCATAAAAAGTAACATATTTTGCAGGTTATTTAGAAAATACCTAAAAGCAATAACTCATTAATTATTGATTATAATTTTTTGTATTTTTTGTTCTTGTGGCTAGAGTACACATTAATAAATTTCCATACTTTGGTGAATTATTATAAAACCTTATTTGAGACTGGAGAATAATTATAAGTATTGAAATGCTTAAACATAGACAAACATTTATGACGTCAGCATTTAAAATAATAAAAAGGTCAGAAAGTTACGGAATTTAATTTTTCACACATTGAAAGTAGTTTTGCTTTTTTTAAGACAAATATATTGTAAAATGACAACTTCAGCTTCTTCATCTGGTTCAAATATGGTAATAATTATTTTTTACATTATTTTATATTACCGGGTTTTTTCGCATATAACGCGCATCTATGAAGGCCTGGAGAACGGTTTAACGACAAATTGTTCACAGACAAAATGTTCCCGACAAAACGTTCACGACACATAGTTCACGGTAAAACACTCACGACAAAATTTTCACGACATAATGAACACCGACAAAACGCTCACCACAAAACGTTCACCTAAAATGTTCCCACACAAAATGTTCACAGACAAAAAACTGCAAAGATAATTAGAATGGTCAATGCAGTCAGGGTGGTAAAATCTCAGCTAGAAAGCAAACTCACAACACAGGCATTTGACAAGCAGTTCAAAACCACATTAAACGCAGCTGAACGATTGGATGTTGATGACCTTGAAGTATTGTAATGAAGCTTGCAGAATGGTTAGATACTAAATCTTCTGGCATCAGTAAAAAACATCAAAATTATCCTGAACTGGAGTCAACCTTGTCTATGCAGCTGGCACAGTCAATGGAAGTAATCAAACCTGAGCGGCTCTGTTAAAGTGATTCGGGCTTTGTTAGGTTGATGCTCATATTTCAAGTATCATCGTTCAAGGCAGACAGTTTTTCCAGTATCTTTGCTAGGTTAGAAATTGACTCAACAAAACTGAATGCACCTGCAATTTATAATTTTCATCAGAACATTTTAGATGACGTTGACCTAGACTAGTGGTTTTTTGGTTCTTAACTTTTTTCCTGCGCCGCTTTGGACAAACTCGTTTTGACCGCACCCCTACTTTTAAAAAATAAGTAAATGTGTTTTGCACTAATTCAATTAAAAAAAAACTTAATTTAAATATTTTTTGTATTTCTAAATTGAGTTTATTTGAAATAAAAGTTTGTGTTGAAAAATTCGTTTTTTCTTTTACTTGTTTATTTTTTTGTTTTTTCTCTGTTTTTCTCTTGCGAAAGCTTTTGTATAAACGTGTTTTTTTTTCAAAATTGATCTTAAACTCACCTACAAAAAAAAATTAAAAATTAAAATTTTTTTTTGAGTTAATACCTCCAAACCTTCGCTAAATAAAAGAGAGGAAAAGGAGAATAGAAAAAAAGTCGAAAAATATTTAACGTGAACTACTTTGAGGATTGAATTCATCCTAATTCGTATTTGAAAATTATTACTCCCCCTAGTTAGACGGCAACAATAAGGAATAGGGACTAGGTTTATATACTTTCTCCATACATATATAGGGTAGAGGGTTTTAAAAAAATGTGTTACATTTCTCACTGCATTCTTTGTTTTAATTGATAACATTATTTTTTACTTTAAGTATTCTTTACATTAAATCTTGTAATCAATTTAAAAAAATTCATTTAAATGATATTAGGATTTGTTTCTGATCAGTTAAACTAATTACAAACGTGTAGGGATGTCACGGGTACCCAACCCGAACCCGAAGTTCGGTACTACCCGGTTTTTTTTTGGATACCAGAACCCAAACTTTTGCAAACGTGAAAACCGAACCCGAACTTTCTAAAAATTAAAATCCGAATCCGAACCCGCTTTATAAAAAAAAGAAACCCAAACACAAAATTTTTAAAACGAAAAACCCGAATCCGATGTTTTAAGTAATTAAAACCCAAACTCCGAGCTTAAACAAAATTTAAACACAATCCCGGAGTTTTCAAAACTTGGTACATCTAATGAAATCTAGGATTAAAAATTATTTTCAGACTTTTTGTTTTATGAACAACTTTCTTTTTGCAGTATGGTTCAATCAATATATGAATTGCGCCTCTGAACAGTAGCCTGAATAAAACGCTGGTTTATGGGTAGATAAATAGCATTTAGTTATGATCACCAAGGTCAGAAAATTTAGCTAATTTTGTCCACCACTGTACTGACAATTATTTTGCAATAATTACTTATAATACCAATCCTTAAAAAGAGTTATAACACAAACAATAACTAAGTTTGTGAGACGTGTTGGTCTAGTGCAGGGGACTCAAAACGTTTCTGCCGGAGGGCGCATTAACTGTCAATAGCAGTTTGGGGGGCCGAATACACTCGAGGTCCAAATAATAAAGAATCAAAACATAGATGCTGTTTTTAATTACATATTTAATATTATTATATTTATAATTTTAATTTTATTTAATATTATATTTAATATTCACCAGACAGTAATGGTTGTAAACCTCCTAGCCGAATTTTTTTATGTTTGTGGCTGGCTGAACAAATATTTCGGCTGATATCCGGATTAGCCGAATTTACGCGTAAAATTATTATTCGGCTTGAATTTTAAATTATCCGGCTGATGATTCAAATTTGTGGCTGATAATTATTTTAAATTAGGCTAAAATTTAATATAAAATTATTTACTAAAGTTAATAAAGTTCAAAATTTATTACCATTATATAAATTATCAAATTAATAGCAATTGTCAAAAAAGTTAATTAAATCATCAAAAATGTCATATGATAAACAAAAGTACATCATAAAAAATAATATGAAAAAATTTTTTACATTGCAAATTTAAAATTGTCATGTATAAAAACAATCTGATTTAATTTATCAGCACTTAAGGCTGATCTGCGGCTGTTCATAACTAATCCACATGTTGAAAACATACTTTCGACTGGTACTGAGCTGGCAGATGTTGTCAAATATACTTCTGCAACTTGAGATAATACAGGAAAATCATCTGCATGGTTTCTCCAAAATGTAAGACAGTCTGTATGTCTGCTATCAACAAATGACAAATGCCTAGCAATTTCAACAGCATAATCATTAGTAGCATTATCCATATCACTCGTAGAGCTCCTTGCTTTCAATTCATTCAGCATTTCCTGACGCAGTTTCATACGCTTTGTTGCTGGCTCATCTTCATAACTTTCCATCTCAGGAGCGGTTGTATGAGTTATTAGTTGTTTGTCGATGCACCTTTTTATTGCCTGTTCTAAAAGTTCAGTTGCAGTGTTACGTGAAATTAGTGTTTTGGTTTCTGGGTCCAACACTTGTTGTAATTTGATAATGTTTGAATCTGGCAAACGTGAATCAAGTTTGGATAGAACATCTTGCTTGATTGCTCGTATTTTTGGATCCTCATCAGGTTTGCTAGTACATAGCTTTCTTATTTTTGCTTTGGCTAATGGAATGGAGGATGCATTTGGAATAGCACTACTGAACAACTCCGTTAAATCTTTAAAAGGTCGTAAAAAACATGCCAGCTCTCTTACACTTTCCCATTCATCTTCGTGTAAACAGAGGTCGACCCTGATTAAGAAGAAAATAGAAATAGAATAAAAAAACTCATATAAATAAATATATATATATATATATATATATATATATATATATATATATATATATATATATATATATATATATATATATATATTTTTTTTTTTTTTTTTTTTTATAATAGTTTATAGTCCTTTACACCAGGTGTTTTAAGACTCTAATGTCTGTATGTAGGAAGCAGTTAAGTACTTCCTGTCGTGGATCAGAATTTGATCTTTTTTACTTTTCCCTCCTCCTTTCTCCAGGCTTGGGACTGGCTCGCAATTAGCGAGGCGGAGTTATATATATATATATATTTATACAAACATATATATAGGTTAAGCTGGCGTTCGGAAATTTTATAGCGGATTTTCGGCGTACCGTTTTCGGCTGGCCGCCGGCTAGCCGTAATTTTTTTTCGGCGGATTTACGGCGGCCGTAAAAAGTTCGGCGATGGCGGCGGCCGGCGGCGGCTAGGAGGTCTAAATGGTTGTGACTTTCTTTTACTTTCTTAAGTCATATATTTCCATTCTTAATTTAAATGCTCTACTAAAAACTTTCTCACAACTTAGACATCTTACTCCTGTGTAATATGATAAAGCTTGCGATTCTGTGTCCGTATCTTTCACAATGTTTCTGAACTGTCTATGGTTGAGCCCATGTGACCTTATTAAATTCACCATTAGGGCATAGCCGGGTTCGGACCCTGAGACCCGGAAATGCCGGGTCTTAGAGACCCGGTAGGACCCAGACCCGGCGTGCGAAATGGCACCGGATCTGGGTCTGAAAAATCTTTCGTTGTCTCGTAACTTAGCATATTAAATTATAAACCTAACATAAACCCTAACCTCCTAGCATGTAAAAAGTTAAAGCGAATAATTGAATAATGTGTGCATGTTGGAGGGGCAGCGTCAGCCAATTGTCGATAGTACTGCTACCACGTCAACATCGATTGTTACATCATCAGCACTTGACGATTATTGGCTGGAATTCGTCTCTAAACAACCGGCAGGCGATTTTGAAACTGACAACGACATGCGTTATTTCGCAGAGCCACTCCATCCTCGTACAGGCACACCACTTGATGCTACATTTTATTGGAAGTCTCAAACTGCAAAATTTCCAAATCTTGCATTATGTGCAAGAAAGTTTTTAACGACACCGCCTCTAGCGTCGACAGTGAGCGAGTTTTTAGCACTGCTGATTTGATTTGCCCGGACAACCGATCCTACTTGTCATCAAAGAAGACGGAGTATCTTCTATTTATAAAAGTTAATAGGAAACGTAGTTAAATTGGTATACTCTTTTATAAGTAAAGATTAAGATATTTTTAGATTGGATATTTTTAGAAACTGAAGTAAAAACAATTCAAGTTTGAAACATTTATTTTATTATTTTGAGATGTTGTTCTTTGTAGATGACCACAATATTAATGGCTTCATATGTAATTCTGTTTTTCTGTGAATTTAAAACCAGCATAGTTCCGGTTTTTGATCTCTTTTGCTTCCTTTCATAAATATAGCGCAGTGAATAAAAACACGTGTCAGGAAAATGTTGCTAATATTCAACAAACTAAACTAAGGGTCGTCCATAAAGGACGTCCGCACAAAAAATACCCCTTTTGACCCCCCTCTCCCCTTTGTCTATTGTGGTCTTCGTAGTCAGTGTTTACTGAATGTATTAATAATATCACCTTTCTTTTTGTTTGAAACGAAAGGATGAAGACCATGCGTATTTCTAGAAAATGTAAGACTATATTTATTAAGATATACAATTTCAATTATTGTTTAAAATGGTGTTGTTGAATATTATTTTTATTAACAAGACAAAGTGTTATTAAAATTATGCCACACAAATTGGACTGGACCTTGGAACATGTACTATAGCTGTCACGGTTGTCTCCATCGTCGATTATTATTTTAAGCACACTTTCTTGTAAATTTGTTGAGTGCTGACGTAAGCGCTTTGACTTAAGAAAAATTAAAAAAACATTGAAAACAATAAATTAGCACCAGAACACCACAAAAAATTAAAATAATATCAAAGTAAAAGTACTTGGCGACTTGGCTGTCTTTACGTCTTTGGTACGGTTTCTATCATATTTCTTGGAGCAGAAATTTTGCGTGTTAGAGGTCATGTGGCTAGCAGAATCGTTTGGAGAGCGAAAGAGCGGGCGAAAAAGCGACCAGGAAGAGAAGATCAATCGGGAGCGGGAATGCGGCCGGGAACGGGAAGAATTTCAGTTCGGGAGCGGGAAAACGATCGGGAGCGAGAAAACTAGCTAGTCATAGATAAATTTCCACTCAGCGCTCTGATTTTTTAAAATTTAAATAATTAAAAATTTATTTGTAACTTTTTAAAATGTATTTATTATGTTATTTTATTTGAATATTAACTCTTCCTTGCTTTTCATTCCTTGAATTGTATTATTCCGCGTGTCAACATTGCCTTTGGATATTTTTGCTTAAAGTCGGTTTTTAGTAAGTTTTTCTGTAAAATACTTGTTTGTAATATGTTTTGATAATGTTCTATGGTTATTCTATTAAACAGTTTTTTAAACCGTTTTTTCATCGAAATCGGTTCAGGACGCTATACTGCAGGATTACCCAGGATTCAGTACACCACATTTAGCCCACAAAATTTGCTAGTGAATAATACACTGCAGGAACATTGGTTGTGGAATGTGTTTCTCATTACACATCTGCTTCACTTGTCCAATCAAGCCTTTCTTTATGCCACTCATGTTTTTTCCTCTATCAACACAATCAACAGTCAAGCAAATGAAGTTATTCCAGTCCAAAAAAATAATATTTTATAAAAATTAGTACAGATTATATATTTTATTTATATATAAAAGATCTCCAGGGGCCGGATGAGAGGGCCTCGCAGGCCGCATCTGGCCCGCGGGCCGCAGTTTAGAGACCCCTGGTCTAGTGGTTTAGAGACCAGCTTGGGTATCCAAAAAACCCGCGTTAGATTCCAGGTTTGTGCGCGTAATTTTTGAGCAAGGAACTAATTAACTCAGCCTTTCATTTTAACTGGTTGATAAATGAGTGCTGAGTTGTATATATTTTTTGTATTTCACTTAATCAGCTTAGCCAATCATAAAATATATACTAACGCTAAGATCACTCCCAAAGACGTTACTTATAGAGTTCCGTAATGCTACAATCAAAAACAGAGCTCTAGAGTCATTGTTCAGACTTCAAAAGCAGAAGAAAAATTCAAGAGAATCTCAGTCACTCATAACTTGACAAGAACTGAAAGAGAGCAGTGCAGAAAGCTGGTTGAACAATGCAGAAAGAAGCAGAATGGAGAAAAAACAAGAAACTGGCTATACAAGGTAAAAGACTTGCCGGGGGACATGAGAATAGTAAAGCTGAAAAGAAACTGAAAATAGTGGAGTATGGTGAAAAAAAGAAGGTGGCACTCAAAAAGATGGAAAAAAACAATGCAAAGAAAGATAAGAGAGGTTTGATTACGGTGGACGAAGAAAATAAAAAACAGTGCACAAGGGGCGAAGTTTCATTTTTGAAAACTGTTTAAGTCAATGCCAGAAGTATAGTGAATGCAAGTAAAAGAGCTGAACTTGAGTTATATGTGGACAAAGAAAAACCTGATATTATTGGAATAACCGAATTTTGGGCTAATGAAGAAATAAAAGACAACGAGCTAGAACTTAAGGGGTATGTAATGTTCCGGAAAGACAGAGACATTAGAGGAGGAAAATTACACGGAGGAGGTGTTCTATTGTACATAAACATCAATCTAACCTCAATTGAAAGAGAAGACTTGAAAATGACAGGTTCAAAGAAAGTATAAGGCGCGAACTAGAGAACGGAAATGAAACATTGTTAGTTGGAGTTTGCTATAGAGTTCCCGATTCAACAGAGGGAAGCGATATTGGACTGCATGAATTAATGGTTAAAGCTTCAAAAACAATTACTGAGATGTTTCGGTAATGGAACTTGAGGGGTATGTAATGTTCCGGAAAGACAGAGACATTAGAGGAGGAAAATTACACGGAGGAGGTGTTCTATTGTACATAAACATCAATCTAACCTCAATTGAAAGAGAAGACTTGAAAATGACAGGTTCAAAGAAAGTATAAGGTGCGAACTAAAGAACGGAAATGAAACATTGTTAGTTGGAGTTTGCTATAGAGTTCCCGATTCAACAGAGGGAAGCGATATTGGACTGCATGAATTAATGGTTAAAGTTTCAAAAACATCTTGCATCGTAATGGGTGATTTCAATTTCCATATTAACTGGAGGCAAAAAGATGGGAAGAACCGAGCTGACAAGATGTTTCTAGATTGCTTAGATGAGTGTTTTTTTCAACATGTAGAAGCACCAACAAGAGAAAATAACATTCTGGATCTAGTGATCTCAAATGAAAAGAACCTTTTAGAAGAAATCACAGTAGGTGAAGATTTTGGTACTAGTGATCATCAGATTATTAGATTCAACATTGTTTTTGAGAATCAAAAAAAACCAGACAAATTTCAAAAGAAGTACAACTACTTCAAAGCAGACTACAACAAAGTAAGAAACAAAATTAAAGAAATTGACTTGCTAAATAAACTGGGGGACATGAACATTGAAAAAAGGTGGAACATATTTGTGTTTCACATGAAAGATGTTATTGAAGAAACAGTGCCGACCCACAAGCGTTTCAACAAAAAGCGACCTTGGGTCAATAAAGACGTTCAGAGGGCTAGAAGAACTAAAATTAAAGCATGGAAAAAATGCAAAAACTAAAACTTAGTGTTTTGGAAGGCTATGCAGAAGAACTGGAACTGGCAAAGAATAAATATGTTGAAAAAAGGAATTTAGCAAAAACGACAAACCGAAGGGCGATTTGAAAATATGAGGAAAAAATTAAGTCGAAACATAAAGACTCACAGCAAAAGGTTTTACAATTATATGCGAAGCAAGCAAAAAAGAAAAGACAAGGTGGGGCCACTAAAAAAACAACTACGGCAAGATTATAACCGATGATGAAGTTACGGCAGAAATGCTCAATAACTATTTTGGATCAATTTTTTTTTTTTTTTTTTTTTTTTTTTTTTTTTTGAAAAACAACATGGCGTTTTGTAAGCTGCCGGCCGCGCTCAAAACTTTGTTCGCGTGTATTTCTGTTATTTTTTATATAATTACAACTTAACTTTTGATTTAGTAATTAGTAATGCAGTTGTCGCGAGAATTTCGATACCTAACTTATGAAATAGTAACTTTGAATCCTTCGAAAAGGGATTGCGATAATCCGATCTATTTCTAGAAACTTGTCGTTCTATATTACACCAAACTTGAATATAAATTTGGACACCTTAAAGCAGAAGAATCTCGATTGATTTCGGAACTTTTGAACTTGAAAGAATTTAAAAAAAAAAGATTTTAATTAATTAATTATTAAATCTGTTAATTACCATCAAATGGAGGAGGTGGCAGCGACGCGCGGATGTTCACTCATCACTTACACAAGGGGGCAGTTGTTTGCTATAAGAAGGACGGCCGCCTCGAACCACAATTTGTTGTACAACCCAACTCCGCTGTATGAACTCAAATCTTTAGGACTGCTCAGATATAGAGGCAGTCGAAGACAGAGCCATAGTAAAGAATCAGACAAGAAGAAGTTTAAAAAAAAGAATACACGCCCAAGAGTCCTGGTGAACATTGAAAGGCACCACCAAGTAGAGCCCGAACGGAAAGAGAACTCCTGTTTCACACCCTCTATATATGTCTTGAATATCAACAGCCTTGCCAAACCACATGCAATTCAACATATGCGTGCCGATGTACTTTCAATAGGCCCCGACGTTGTGGTATTAACTGAAAGCAAGCTCAATAGAAATCACACAGACGAAGAGTTTGGAATACCGGGATACCTTTGTTACAGACGAGATCGGTCACAACTTAAATCAAATGGAAAGCCGAGAGGTGGTGGAGGTCTGGTGACCTACGTGTCGGTCAAGTACCAATCCAGCATGTACAACCAAAAAATGGAGGATTCGCGAATAGAACTCTTGTGGATAATGTTGGAAAATGGTGGGCGCAGGGTAATTGTTGGGGCGGTTTACCATCCTTCTAAGCCGATTTACAATGAGCAAGATCTTCTCCTCCAACTTGAACAGGTGATGGCCGCAGTTCACCATGACCATGGAGATACCAAGATAGTCATAACCGGTGATTTCACCCAGCTAAAAGATAGCGACCTGCGACTGCTAGGACTGTTTAAAGAAAAGACCGAAGCCACTAGAGCTGGTCATCATCTGGATAGGGTCTATACATCGGAGCCAATGTACCGAAACATCTCAGTAATTGTTCCTACAGTTAAAACGGACCACAAGGCCATTTACGCCTCGGCAATAGATTACGACACTCATCGACCGCCCAAGAACAAGACCAAACTGAAGTGCCGCCTGCACAGGCCAGCCCAGCACGCTGCATACTTGGCAGCTTTCTCAAAAACGCGACAAGAGGAGGATACAAACAGTGACTTCGTATTTGACGTCGATGGCGGAGCCACTCCACCGTCGCTGCAGGAGTCGTTCGACCGTTTCTACCTGCAGATGCAGAGATTGTTGGATAGGTTCTACCCAATCAGGAACATCACAGTAACAGATCGCGACCCTCCGTATATCACACCAGAGATCAAGCTGCTGTTGCGAAAAAAGAACGGACTGATGCTAAAAGGGAAGATAGAGGCTGCTGATGCAATTTCTCTAAAGATCAGAAAAGGAATAATCGCCAGAAACTGTTCCACACTTACGGGTTCCGGAACCATCAGAGGCCCAAAGGACTTGTGGGAGCGAGTTAGGCAAGTGACTGGTAAGGATAAACGACGAAAGAACAACTCTACCACTAAAGCAATCACTGCAGACAAACTCAATGACCATTACGCAACCATCTCGACGGAAAGCAACTACGAAGCTTCTGCAGAAAAACATAGCGTCTGCCGAAATTCAAGATTTTTCTCTGCCTGGCAAGTCTTCCGTGCTTTGGAGAGACTAAAAACCTCCGCCTCCGGAATGGATGAAATTCCCTCCTGGTTCTACCGAGTCTCGGCACCAATACTTGCCGAACCGCTCGCCTTTCTATTTAACTTGTCGTTAAACCAATCACAGATACCAGACCGGTGGAGGAGATGTCAGATAACCCCGGTTTCAAAAGTAGTTAATCCACAGGGAAGCCACGAGTACAGACCAATTTCAATTACACCAATACTCTCAAGGATTATGGAAAAGATGGTGGTACAGCGATTCGTCTATCCAATCCTGGGAAGTTCCGGGTACAACCACTACTTCCATGACCAATATGCTTTCCGTCCAACGGGATCCACAACGGCGGCACTAATCAGCCTGACACTACACATTTCCGAACAACTACAAATCCACCCGTATGTCCACGTTATAGCACTGGACTTTTCAAAAGCCTTCGATACTGTCCGCCACTCAGAGCTTATGAGAAAGTTTGCCAAACTACCAATAGAAGACGAAGCGTACAACTGGCAGGTTGACTTCCTTAGAGGGCGAATGCACTGCACTAAATTCCAAAACCAAGTGTCGTCTTTAAAAGAAATAAATGCAAGCATCGTCCAAGGTTCAGGAATTGGACCCAGTTGCTACATTGTTGCGGCATCAGACCTCTCCCCCAGCATAGATGATAACCGTCTAGAGAAATATGCAGATGATACATACCTTATAGTACCACCGGGTAATTCTCACTTAATCGTTGATGAGCTCGCGAACATACAGATCTGGGCAAAAAAAAATAACCTAAATTTAAACGATTCAAAAACAAAAGAGTTGGTTGTGCGTCGCCCCAGAACAAAGGCAAACACACTCCCAACCCCTTTGGTCGGAGTGGAGAGAGTGGATGTAATGAATGTGCTGGGAGTCCTGATCGACGGAAGGCTCTCATTCCGAGAGCACGTTGACTGGATCAGCACAAAATCTGCACAGTCTTTATATGCACTAAGAAACTTACGGGCTCACGGGCTGTGTGGCCGGGAGCTTTGGACGGTCACGGAGGCGACACTTATATCCAGGATCACCTACGCCTCTCAATCATGGTGGGGTTTCATAGGTTCGGGAGATCTTCAACGCATCGAGTCAGTCATTAGGAAGGTGACACGCCAGGGTTTCTTGGCTCCCGACCGCCCTGATTTTGTGCACCGATGCGCCGTGGCGGATTCAACTCTGTTCAACCAGGTTCTGTCTAACCGCCTTCACGTCCTTCACCATCTTCTTCCAGACGTCAAGAAATCGGAATATCACCTTTGTCCTCGAGCTCACGACAGAGTAATTCCGCATGCAGATTCCTTACTTAGAAAAACCTTTATCCATAGATCGCTGCACTCAAAATAACTCAAAATAACTTAAACAATGCCGAACTCTATTTTAAATCTATGATAAAAACAAGTTTTTAGATTTTTATTTTAAGTCTTTAACTTTAGATTGTCGATTGTATTCATTTTTATTTAATTCTTATTTTTTTTTATTATTTAAATGCAAACCGCTGTGCGTCATTGTCAGGCTGGTTAATAAAGATTTACTTACTTACTTACTTACTTACAAAAGAAGACTTAAATTGCATTCCAGAGCTAAGACGAAAGTGCGAAGAGAATTTTGATCAAGTATTGACAGACGTTATTATCACGAAAGAAATGGTTGTGGACTTGCTGGGAAAACTACGAGAAGACAAATCACCAGGAATAGACGAGATTCATCCAAAATTTCTGAAAGAAGTGAGACATGAAATTGCAGAAGTTTTGACCAGCTTATTCAACGATTCCATCATGTCAGAAAGATGTGCCGAGGGACTGGAAAGAGGCAATAATAACACCTTTGTTCAAAAAAGTTAATAGATGGGAGACCAGTAATTATAGGCCAGTAAGTCTAATATGCATCGTTTGCAAAACGTTAGAAAAGATCATCAAACGGAATGTAGTTGAGCATCTAAAAAACAGCAAAACCATACAAAACAGTCAGCCCGGCTTTGTAAAAGGAAGATCTTGCTTAATTAATCTTCTAGACTTCTTCGAAGATGTTTACAAAAATCTAAATAAAAATAACTCAATAAATCTAATTTATCTGGACTTTACAAAAGCTTTTGTCAAAGTACCTCATAAAAGACTAAAAAAGAAATTGCATGCATACGGAATACAGGGGAAATTACTTAAATGGATCACCAACTGGTTGAAAGAAAGAAGACAACGAGTAAGGATCAAAGAAGCGTCTCAAGTTGGGCAGATGTAACAAGTGGAGTTCTACAAGGATCAGTGTTAGGAGCACTATTGTTTATAATTTACATAGATGACATTGACAATGAAATAGCATCAAACATTTCAAAGTTTGCAGATGATACAAAACTATGTGCAAAAGTCGGTATGCGGACTTTTCATCAAAGGACGATTCATCAAGGGACGGTTCATCAAGGACTATTCATCAAGGGACTATTCATCAAGAGACTATTCATCAAAGGACTATTCATCAAGAGGACGGTTCATCATAAGGACTGTTCATCTAAAGACTATTCATCAAGAGGACTATTCATCAAATTTTGAAGCCACTCAGCAACCTTTATCAATATATACCCAAGATATTTTCAGCGTAAAGTAATTTGATGTATTTTTAAAAGACAGTTCTTCATCTTTGATAAAATAAATTTCAAACATATCAGTAATTTAAAAAAAAATAGTGATGGCAACCAGGGTTGTTAAGAGCGGTTCTATTGGCTGACAAGATCGTTGATGACAGCGCCGCAACATTTTTTAGCTGTTCTCAGCTATTCGCTACCGCAACTTTTATTAAAAAAACAAAATAGGTTTTTATATCAATTAAATGAGTTCCAATGTATTTAGTTTTTATTTGAAGTTTGCATGAAATCTGAGTCTGGCTGATTTATCGACGATCCGGACGAGCGTAAGCGTCTTTTTGAAATGACCTTTCCTGACCTCGCTAAAGCGAGCGTGTTCGTCTCTTTGAAGTGTGGCAGAAGTGGTATACCGGGTGTTAGTGATGTTTTGAGGTGTATGGTATCTGGCTGTTTGAGTGTGTATATGCTTACAGTTTGTACGAACAGTTGAAAGCAGTTTTTTAAACTTATTATTCAATTGTCTTTTGCTCGTTTGATCTTAAGATCTTGACGTTATTTCTTGTCCAGTTGTTTTATTTACTGTATGTGACGAATAAAATTGTTGTATATTACAACCATGTCTTCTACAAACTTGCTGATTGCTCGAGGCAAAAGTGTCTTTGAAGCGTGGCCTCTTGGTGTTAAACGACCGATGCCAGATTTGACATAGCGGGCATGTGTGATGCTTTGACGTGTTTGTGGCCTTTGGTAAATGTGTACATATATGGTTTACGAATTTAGTTTTTCTGGTGCTGTGACCGGGAGCGGAAGCGGGAGACAAGCGGGAAGAGAGAGTGACCGGGAACGTGAGAGCAAGCGGGGAAGGAAACGGGAGCGAGAGAGAAAAACGACCGAAAAACCTCTAAAAACCCCGGGCAACGCAAGGTACCTCGCTAGTTCTATTATAAAAAATAAAGTATTTGGATGCAAGCAGAGTAGTACTGTAAACTTGATATAGATTACCCTACATTTTAGTAACATTTTTTGGTTGAAAATAACATCTTAAACAATTTTAACTTTTTTGATGAATAGTCCGCTGGATGAATAGACATTAGATGAACAGTCCTTATAATGAACCGTCCTCTTGATGAATAGTCCTTTTGTGAATAGTCCTTTGATGAATAGTCCCTTGACGAATAGTCCTTGATGAACAGTCCTTTGATGAATCGTCCTTTGATGAACAGTCCTAGAATCCAAAAGTCAACAACAAGGAAGAAGCGAAGATATTAGAAAGTGATCTAGCAAAATTATTCCAATGGTCTACAGACTGGCAGATGCTCTTCAATATTGATAAATGTGCAGTAATGCACATAGGAGCAAGAAATAAAAAATTTGAAACCAGCTGAGTGACGAAGCAGTTTCTGTTGAGTAGATTGAACATTTTAAAGTGATGCTTGGACAAATTGGTTATTAACCAGCAGTGGTTCTCACACAGGCTATTTAGTCTTCTGAACCACTTTAAACCATGTTATTATTATTATAAACGGATTTCCAAAATTAGGAAAATGGTACTGCCCAAACTCCACCCGAATCCAAACGTTTTTAGTTTTGAAACCAGGACCCGAACCCGAAATTTTGAAAATTGAAAACCAGAACCCGACTTTTAAAAACTTGAAAACCCGAACCCGGTTTAAAAAAAAAGAAAACCCCAAAATTCAAAATTGAAGAACCCGAATCCGAGCCCGAAATGTGCAAAAAGTCGTACCCGTGACATCCCTACAAGCGTGTAAAAACATTGTCATTATTTATTTATTTGTTGCATTTTTTATCCTATACACTTTTGAAAAAGGATTACGTTGTTATAGCTTTTCAATTTAAACTCTTGAAATAGTGATTTCAAAATAAATCATTTCTAATCTATTTGTATTTTTTATTGTACAGTCCAGTTCGGTAAAATTGCATTCGAATATATCAACATTCGAGGTCGACGTCTTTAATGGCGAGGAAATAAAGAACCAAGGTACATTTACATGTATATATATATAATTGATTGAGCGGTAAATCGATAATAAAATTAGCGATAATTATTTCAATATATATATATATATATATATATATATATATATATATATATATATATATATATATATATATATATATATATATATATATATATATATATATATATATATATATATATATATATATATATATATATATATATATATATATATATATATTAGTTGAAATAATAATCGCTCATTTTATTATCAATTACAGCACGTTGACTTTACAGAATTTAAAACGTTATTATAGGTAACTTATAGAAGTAGAAAAGACTTATCAAAGCTTTATTCCTCATTTTCCAATAAACTACAAAACCATTCTTGAGAACCCGGTATACGATTTGGCGATATCGTAAGATTGGTGTCTAGAAGTGGATTAAAAAAATGGTTTCAAAAGCATTGGATGAGCTTTGGATGATTGAGTTGAGAGACGAACTGGAGAAACGTAACCTAAGCGATACAGATAAAAAGGATGAACTTAGGGAACGCATCCTAGCTGCGTTAGTGAATGAAGGCTTTGGGCCTGAGGATGATGAGTATGAATTTGATATTGACGAAGAAGCTGTGGTTAACCAGAGAAAGCTAAAAAAATTGTTAGAGCAAGAAAAACAACAAGCTAGAGAAAACGTGACAGCACAGGGGAGGGCAGGAAAAAAATTGATTCTTGATGGTCAGGTCGGCCTTGAAAACTGATTAGCAGCAGCCGGTTCAGCGATGTTTCAGAAAACAACAACAAAAAGGATGAAAATGGGAGTGTTTCTGACATTGGTTTGCCTGGGTGTGGTCTGAACGGTACGACTGTTGAGAGTTTGGTCGCAAGGACGGTTGAGGCAATGTTGGACACGGTTCTGGACCAGCGTGTTTCTGGTGAAGAAAATGATGTGGGTTGCCGCGGCGAAACCCAGTTTGATCTGGAGTCCACCAGCTGTGTCTCAGAACATGTGACAGATGACAGCCGTACAGACTGCACAGGTCAGTTGGGTCATGAGGAGGGCAGTAAAGAAAGAAGTGGTCCAGTTTTGTGGCGGGGCGCCGCCAAAGTTGGACCTGTAGCTGAGTATTGCTGTTTTCTGACGTATTTTGAGGAGATCGTCTGATCCGTCAGAAAAGTTTTGGAAGATTGTTTGATCGAGGTTACTAGAGATGTTCCGGTGGTAGAAAAGATTTTTGACAGTTTTGTGTTTGGTCGCGGTTGCTTGAGTGAGGTGTGTGGTAACAACGTTTGTGATGCGGCCTCTGGACATGGTGTTTCACAGTTTTTACATGGCGGACCGGATTTGTTGGGTGGTCGTCTGTTCCGGGGTGAGGTTGGACTTGGAAAAAGTAATTTTGGAATAGATGGAGCGGAGCTCCAGTTGATGTCTGCTGATCGGAGCGCCTGTGAAAGGGATGCTACCCCGGATGAGTCGGCTGAGAAGGTTGCTGCTCCGGATGTTGCGGAGCAGTTTGAAGCCAGTGCCTCAGCTCAGAACACTTTGCTAACAATTTTGTGTTTTTGGGAGGTTTGAATAGTTCTGCACTGACGACAATCCTGTTTCGAGGCTTGAGGAGCGCTGAAAAGTCGGGAACTGACTCTGTCGTGCAGTTGCGGCTTTGGTTGCATGACGCCGTCAGTGAGTTGGTGTGGGCTTGCTGTGATCCTTGTGTGAGGAGATTGGAATGTAGCAATTTGACGTGGTATTCAAGCTCACAACGCCAAATCGGAAGATCACACAGGCTCCAGCGAGACTGGAAGAAACTGCGTCAAACAGTCAAAAGACTTGACCATGTTGTTTGGTCAAGGCCACGAGTAAAGATGAAAGTATTTTGTGTTCGTGGCCGTGTCCCATTTTTCAAAGGCGACTATGCTGTTCGGCACAAACAGAATTAGGAAGGGGGTAGTGAAATAATTACCGTTGATTTTATTATCAATTACCGCTCGTTGACTTTACAGATTTCAAAACGTTATTTAAGGTAACATATAGAAGCAGAAAAAACTTATCAAAGCTTTATTTTTCATTCTTCACTGTGCAAACATTTTTGTAAATTGTACAATATTTAAATGTGGCCCTGAGGTTTGAAATTTTCCAAAAACAGTCAAAATAAGAATTTGTAATATCACACGAAATGAAGAAAATATAGTTCCTACAATTTTTACGTAATAAAAAATATATTTTTTAAAAAACAACGTTTTTCTTGCGACTTAAAAAGTATAAAATAATATTCCTATAATTCATATACAACGAAAAACGTTGCGGCGCATTATTTTTTATAAGCATTTGTTTTATTAAAGTTGTTGATGTTGTAGCCGTAGCCTATAATGTGCCCGCAATGTTTTCCATTGTACATAAATTATAGGAATATTATTTTTTACTTTTTAGGGCGCAAGAAAAACGTTGTTTAAAAAAATATATTTTTTTATTATGTAAAAATTATTTTCTACTCTTGCGTTTTTGATGGGTGAAATTTAAGAATTTGAGCTTTTAGAATAAATGTATTCCAATGATTGGTTAATCACAGGCAACGTGCAAACCAAAGCATCACTCACCCCACAAATCGAAATAGGAGGCAGCGCGCGCGCGTGTGTGTGGTATGATGTCGAATCTTCACATACAACGACTGACTCATTCATTCAAGTTCATTTATATTCATTATTATTCGCTCATGCAGGCTCACCGAGTTGTTTCCTCTTCCTCCTTCTCTCACTCTCTCGCTCATGGGATCCATGCAAGAGAGAATGAGAGAGGGAGAAGCAAAATAGAGCGAGAGGTGGTTAGTTATGATTTGTCTGCAAAAACTTTTTTATTAGTTGGAGTGCTATTCTCAGAATTAGTATTTATATTCTATCAACGTTAATCTATAACATATATAAAAATTATAACTGTAAGTACATGCCCAGATACATCGGACAAACAAACACACAAACAACTTTGTGACCTAATAAAAACGTTGTAAAAAGGAGTTGGTTGTTGCTTATTTGAAATTTTTGTGTTAATTTTCTGGTTGTGTCTTCAAAAGCCGTTTCAACGATTAATCTTGTAATATGATGGTGACATGCTAAGAACAATATACATTTATCCAGTTTTAGTTCAATATGGAAACAACCCCCATTTCGATGGCTAGTTTTTAATGCTGTTGTGTCAAAGCATAATGTTACAACTTAATTCTTGACATCCAATTTTTTCAGGCAGTTCATCACGGCAGCTGCTTGAGCTTTTTTTGTTCCAGAGTGGCTTTGCCAATCTAAGCAGCTGTTTAACACCAACTCTGTAAATTAGAGTTTTAAAACCATCTATGTGCTCTTATGAAGTTAAATCTTTCATTAGTTTTCTATCCCAATCGACGATCAAATTCTGATTTCCGATTTTCAAGTTGTTGTGACTTGGTGGCTTGTTCTTGCTTGATTAATGCAGTTCATGTTGATGTTTACAAACAATTATCGTAAAAAATACTGGATGCAACTTTGCTGAAAACAAATGTGGCATTCCTTGAAAAATCCTAGTTCTGTTCAGAGCTGAAGCAAGTCCAGGAGTCATAATGTTGGTATTTGCTAGATTTATCTTTGATACAGCATCAGCATCACCTTAGTCTTGAACTGGATCTTGATCTCCATTATCTTCTACATCAATTGATGCCTTTGATCAATCTGATTTAACAATAATCAAACGTGCTGAAGCTTTGATCTCCTCGCGTGTTTGCATTTTTATAACGTTTTTATTAGGTCACAAAGTTGTTTGTGTGTTTGAGATCTTTGGCAAACAATTCTCAAAAAATATCTAAAAATATAACAAAAAATCCCAAAAAACATATCCAAAAATCATAACTGTAAGTACTCTCTGAGAGAAATTATTCGTAGTTTTATTATGTAAAATCATAACTAACTACCGCTCGTTCTCTCCTTCTCCTTCTTCTCTCTCACTCTCTCTTTTTCCCTCTCCCTCTCTCACTTTCACTCCTGCATCAACTCATGAGCGTCGATCCAAGGGAGATGCTGGTATGGGTCACATGCATGCTGAACGAATATGAATGAACTTTCATAGTCACAGTACACACAAAGTACAGAATAAGAATTTAATAATCGAAGAATCACGGGAAGGCACTAAGGCAGTGTTTTTGTTTTATACTATGGGGCTTTCTAAGATAGTAGATATACTATGGGCTTTCTGACAAATTTGTTTTATAACAATTTGTTTGTCAGTTAATATATGATCATAATAACTCAAATTCTTATAAAAGTCCAACGTCGATCCAGCAGAGAAAGAGTGTATTTGCTTAGATTGCTAGTTATGTTTGTATGTTTTTTGTATACAGTGGCGTAGCGAGGGTATCTGGCGCCCGGGGTCAAGGTATAAAAAATTCGCCCCTATCTTCCACTCTCATCCCAATTGGACGACCAAAACAGAAGGAGCCGAAGGCACCCAAACCATAATCGGGGCTCCGTGAAAATTTTGGAAATAACTAGTGTGAAATAGTGCAAGAATACAATTTGTTAATTTTACTTTTTTTAAATGTTCAAAAATAACTAAACTTTATTAAAATTGTTGTCTTTCCTTTTGCTTTTTGGTGCCCCTAAAGCCTGGCGCCTGAGGGCAGATGCCCCTCTCTGCGCCCCCTACACTACGCTACTGTTTGTATATTAGGTTGGGGTCGTTGGGGAATACGAGTCAGTCTTCACGTGGCACTCCCTGTGATTAACCAGTCATTCCAATACATTTATTCTAAAAACTCAAATTCTCAAATTTCATCCATCAAAAACGAAAAAGTAGAAAATAATTTTTACATAATAAAAATACATTTTTAAAAAACAACGTTTTTCTTGCGCCTTAAAAAGTATAAAATAATATTCCTATAATTTATGTACAATGGAAAACGTTGCGGGCACATTATAGGCTACGGCTACAACATCAAAAACTTTAATAAAACAAATGGTTATAAAAAATAATGCGCCCGCAACGTTTTTCGTTGTATATGAATTATAGGATAATTATTTTATACTTTTTAGGGCGCAAGAAAAACGTTGTTTTTTAAAAATGTATTTTTTATTATGTAAAAATTTGTATTTGCATTTGCCTCTCAACGTTTTTGAGCTCGCTGGTTTTTAAGTCACCGAACCCTGTCACAGGACCAATTGATCCTGGACATCTTTTTTGTCTCTGATGACAATGGCAATAAGTTGTAGAGCATGAGCATAAGCAAATTTAAAAAAAATCATCCAACTTTTTTACAAAGTTGTTTTCCTTGTTTTTGCGACCCGGAGAAGTCTGTGTGTTATGTTTCGGTTGATCTTTCCAGTCAGTGAACTCGTTTTCCAGTTTAAAGATTGAAAACTGAAAAAGAACAAACTGGAATCCTTATTTTCCCTAAATAGAAGATATAAACTGGATTGTAGATCGACTTGCACCACAAACTGTTTTTTTTTCATTATGTAGCTAACGAAAGTGTCCAAATGCTTGCTGGTAAGATGTCAACTTAACACCACGAATTTCAGCATTTTAAAAGCTGGTCAAACAAATCTGTAATTTAATGCTGTAATGTACCAACTAATAACTATTGATTTCTAGGTTTACATTCTTTTAGCACTGGATCGATAGAAAACAGATTTTGGGACATTTCAGAAAAGTTCAAAATATCTATAAAAAAAATTTTAATTTTGGTTGAATGGTTATAATATACTTGTTTGTAGTAAAAGAAAATTAATAATATTAATTAATTTTAAACTAGCATTAAAAATTTCATAATTTTTTGCATTGCACTTTTGGTCATATTTGAACAAAATTAAACCCCCAGTGCCACCCCTAAATATTGTCCAAACTCAAAACATTTTTACACAGAGTGTTTTTGATGTAAATGGAACAATATGATGGAGTTTCAGGTATACATTTCAAAAAAATTTTAAGGGCCACCCTAATATATATATATATATATATATATATATATATATATATATATATATATATATATATATATATATATATATATATATATATATATATATACATTTATTTATTCTAATTTCAATAAAACTCTACCTCGCTTTATGTGTGACTGTCCTAATTGACCCAATTATGAATAAAGAAGGAGGGGAAACAGGAAATAATTTGGCATTTCTATCACTTCTGCTATTTCAATTTTACACCATGTGTGTAAGACGATAAACTTAAATATATAAAAATTTCAATTACAGCTACCAACGTGACATATAATTGCGAGTACACTGGTCCAGTAAAAGGAGTTTTATATGTAACAAATTATCGTTTAGTTTTTTGTGGTGAAAAAAAAAACTTTGGGGTAAGTAATATCTTTTAACTAAAATTTTGAAACATTTTTTGTCTGCAGTTTAAAGTTGTAAAACTTCAATAAAAAAATATATTATAAGACTAGTAAATAAGATGAGTGTTTGTTTGAGTGTTCATTTCCTTTCATGGATAAACGAACAATTTTAAAGACAAAAAAACGTTAAAAAATTATATCTCTTAAAATGATTTAATGTTTTTGGAAAAAAGATTAATAACTGTAAAATTAATAACCTAAAAAAATCATTTTCTTACTGATTGCATTACCAATTATTACCAATTAATGATGGTTTTAGTTGTTTCTGTCTTTTGGGTGCCCGTATAATTTGTCTCTTAACTACTAATCTCTTTCTACCAATTCTTTCCATACTTTTCGTCTTCTTGCGTTTCGTCTCGAAAAAAGCGTGCTTGAGCTATTATTTTTCTAGTGGTATTTTCTATATCAGATGTTTTATTAGTAATAACAAGACTTCTAATAAATAAAAAAATGTGTAAAGTTTTAGTGATACTTTAATATTTTCGCATTTTTACTGTTATTAACAAAACTGTATTAATGCAATTCTACATAGTTTTACATATTTAACCTTATGTTTTATTTCTGATTATAAATGCATTGATGTAGCAGACTACAAAAGTGTCATATAAATTCTATATTTCTGATTTGTGGTTTTGCTAATTTCAACGATTTATTTCTTTAAATTATAAATGATAATGCTAGCACACGCATTAATAACTTCTGAAAAATTTTCATAGCATTTTTATTTGTTTTTAATGACATGCGTACATATTGTCATGTTAGTGTAGAAACTGTCGCTATGTTAATCGAAATTAACTCAAATGTTTTTAAAATTCTAACTTTTTAACCAAAAAAGTCATGCTAATATTATTTATTGAATTTTTATGTATTTCAGGGAGTGAATATTGGTCCTCTTATATCGTACTTCCATCTTCCACTCGGATTTATAGAATCGGTAGACAAAACACCATTAAATAGAAAAATTAAAATCAAGAGCAAGGTTTATTTGTTTACAAAATTCCAACAGAACAAAACCAATACAATTCAAATATATTTTTTAATCGTTAAAAAACTTTAAACCATTTAATTATTATTTTCTAGGATGCTAGAGTATTCAATTTTGAAAGTAACAGAGTGAATACAATTCATGATATGGTTACCAAAGCTGCATTTGAAATAAATGATAACTCGGTTTGTTTATACATGCGGTGGTGGCTCACTACTAGGTTACTAAGTCGTCACTTCAATTTCACGACATTGTTTGCAAAAATTGGACGAGTGAATCAAAGCGATAAAAGTAGTGGTGTAAAATTTCCGGAAGATTTTACATCGGGAACTTTCCGGAAACTTTCTGGAAATGTTTCGAAAACATTCCGGAAAGTTTCCCAGTATAAAAAATTTAGATTGCGAATTAAATTGGGTTTGAATATATTTTTAAAAAATGCCTATGGCTGCAAAAAATATCTTTTATTATTTTTGATCAACAACTACAAATAAACTTTAGTGCCTCTGAAGCAGCAGATATTAATTTTATGTTCCTTTCTGTCTCAGTGATGATATCAGATATAGGTTGAAGCAAATTGGTAAAAACCCCGGTTGTAACCCAGAAACATGAATCTAACACTCTTTTGCAAGTGCATTGTCGCTGACATTTCCTGATATTTTAAAACTGTTAAATTAAAATTAAATTTTATTAAAATAATTTTTTGAACACTTCCACCTGCTGGAGATTTTTTCTGGTAGAAACTGTCTTGACGAAAATTTCCTGGAAGTTTCTGAAAATTATCTTACACACTAGCTTAAAACAATAGATTAAAAGATTAAGTTGTACTTTGCCGCATAGCCATAGTCTAATTCTAATGGGTTAATAAGGAAATGCTGGCTTTTGTAGTGCGTTTCCAGTTGCACGTAGTCTGCGGAGCGAGACAGCTCTTCACCATCAACTGTTGTGGGCCTTCTGTGCCAGCGATGTTCGCAACAACTGTCATTAAAGCCATAATTAATTGGATTTTGGTGCCACCACTGCTGCTTATATAAATAGATAATTAGGTGATGAAAACTAGTTTTGTTGTTATTTTACAGCGTCTTTTTGCATTCATATACAAAAATACATTTAAAGAAGATGTCTGGCAAGGTTTTGATATAAAAGCGGAGTTTTTAAGACAGGTTGTCAAATATGTTGCAAAATCTTTTAAATAATCTTTTTGGCTATATGAAATTTGTTAACATACATACTAAGAGCCAGTCGATCAATCGATCAGTCGATCAATCGATCAGTCGATCAATCTATCAGTCGATCAATCGATCAATCGATCAGTCGATCAATCGATCAGTCGATCAATCGATCAATCGATCAATCGATCAGTCGATCAATCAATCGATCAATCGATCAGGCGATCAGTCAAACAAAATGAAATTATATAGCGTATTTAATGAGTTTGAATGATTTCCAAACAGCACTCTTTCTTCCCATTGTTAACTTTGTTAGATTCGTAAGTTTACTAAATTTAAATTTTAGCTTTTTCAATATTTAAAAACACAACTAGCGACTTTGGAAATAAAAATTTTGCGATACAACACAACACATTGCAAAAAATAAGAAATATTATGAAAAAACATGCGATATTTGTTAACATTTGTGGCTATAAGTAACACCGCAAAAATCTATACCCATCATCACGATAACCTCACAGCGTTTGTTTTTATCCCTGCAGTAATCCCGCAACTTCATCCCTATTATATAGAAATATTATGAAAAAACATGCGATATTTGATAACATTTGTGGCTATAAGTAACACCGCAAAAATCTATACCCATCATCACGATAACCTCACAGCGTTTGTTTCTATCCCTGCTGTAATCCCGCAACTTCATCCCTATTACCGCGCTATTCCTACAGCAGTTATCCCCATTTTCGCGGAATTACCGCAAAATAAGCGGTATTCCCGCTGTCCCCAATACCATGCACACTTCTACTTCATCAAAGGTCTTGCTTGCTTGCCTGCTTAATTGTTTGCTTGCTTGAATGTTTGCAAACTTTGAAAGTAAAATTTAACTAACTTTCCGTTATCCAATATAATTTAAAATTAAAATAGAAGCTCACACTCCTCGTGAAAATGCATTCTATTAAAGTTTGAAAAATCTTTGAACAAAATTAATTTAAAATTAAAAATAATTATTATCTATGTTTTAAAATAAAAAAAAACTTATTAGACACAAGTATATAGATGTTGGCATATATAAATTAAAACATTTTGTTTTAAAAGAAAAATTTGTCATCAAATCCTGAAATATAAGGGATTCGAAAAACCTCGTACTTTTTTCTTTGAATTTTTTTAAGATCTGGATTTTTTTTTAATGTGATAGGAGCTGCTAATTCTCGACAAAACAAAAACTATACAATAGTTTAATTTTAATGTAAAGTTTTAATTAGCTAATTAAAATCAATATTGCAGGGTGTTCCTAATAGTAAATGGAGAATTACTACGTTAAATAGCATGCATGAACTTTGTCCCACTTACCCTGATTATGTGAGTTAATTGAATACCATGATAAATTTGAACTATTGACAGGGCCGGATTTACTCTGGTGGAAGCCCCTGTGCAGTGTGGTGGTGGAGACCCTTCTGCTCTCTTGAAGCGGAAGATCCGCGCGGTCAAGTCCGGAAATTATTTGAAAATCTTCATTGCAGTAGATGACTTCCAATCACTTAATAATTCAAAAAAGTCAGGCCTATGAAATACTAACACAACCATTTATATAAAATAGTATATAGGATGAGCATATCTTTTAAGATGGCCTGCAGTGTGTAAGGCACGTAGGCCTCGAAACATAGAATCAGAAACTATACGAGACAGACAATCATCATAATAACTAGATTAAAGCAATCGATTGAAAAAACAATTATTTAAATATTAAAAAATTTAAAATTTCACAAAATTAATTTTTTCATGAAACTTGAAATGAGTTTTATTTGTTTAGTTTCAGGTCATCCATTTGTCTAAGTATAGCGCAACCGAAAGTATTTAGTTCGCATTATGCTGTAGTTTATATAATTAGTTAAATGAATTTACTTGCCGGTGAAAAGAACAATTAGAATTATTTTTCAAAGTATTTGAGAACCTTCTAGAGCATCAATCGAACGACATTTTTAGGCAATTCAATAGTGAAAGTGGGAAAAACAATAGAGATACAAACAGATTGGAGATCACGTGAGTCTGACTCCTCTGCTGATTTCGTCAATTCATTTACTTTTCTAAATTGTTTAGAGGCCATCTTCGAATACGGAGCGATAATTCGTTTATCTTCTATATACTTATTCTATACTAGCGAGGTTACCCGGCGTTGCTCGGGGTTTTCAGAGGTTTTGTTAACGTTTTTCTCTCTTGCTCCAGTTTCCTTCCCCGCTTGCTTTCCCGCTTCCAGTAGATTTCCCGTTCTCGCTTGCTCTCCCGTTCCCGCTCACGATTGCTCTCCTGTTTCTGCACACGCTTGCTCTCCCGTTCCCGTTCCCGCTCACGCTCATTTTTTTTCCATCCTTTCCTAACTTCTTTTACCCCATAAAATGTAAGAAAGATTTGCCATACCTGGCTAAAAGTTGCTTGAAGCCTTCAAACCTTGTTACTTAAACTAAATTTGAATTGTATTACGCCATTACATTTGATGGTAGTACATAGCTAGTTTTGGCCTGGAAAGGTTTTTTTGGCCGATCCCTGAGCCGGGGGATTGGAGTAGGGAGTCCAAATCTTTTTTATTTTTCTTCTCTTGTATGAGAACTACCTCTTGCCAAATTTCATCAAGATCGCTCCAGCGGCTTAGATTTCTATAAGAGACAGACTCACAAACATTTATCTACATATACATATATACATATACATATACACACACACACACACACACACACATATATATATATATATATATATATATATATATATATATATATATATATATATATATATATATATATATATATATATATATATAGAAATTTCGTGTTATAGAGTTTGAAATTGAACTCCTCCAAAACGGCTTAACCGATTTTTATAAACTTTTTGGTGTACATTTGGTAGGTCTGAAAATAGAGGATAGTCTATTTAGAATATTTTAAAAAGTTCCTTTGAAAAAGTAAAGTATATATATATATACACTTTAAATTTTCAAAGTAACTTTTTAAAATAAAATAAGTTATGAAAGAGTGGACAAGAAAAAATGAGCGCGAGCTGGAACGGAAACGGGCAAATGCCGTACCTAGTCGGGCAAATGCCGTACCTAGTCGGGCAAATGCCGTAACTAGTCGGGAAAATGCCGCACGAAGTCTGGCAAATGACTTTTTTTTATAATAGTTTATAGTCCTTTACACCAGGTGTTTTAAGACTGAAATGGCTGTATGTAGGAAGCACCTAAGTACTTCCTGTCGTGGATCATAATTTGTTCTTTTTAACTTTTCCCTCCTCCTTTCTCCAGGCTTGGGACTGGCTTGCAAATGCAAGGCGGAGTTTACGCAAATGACTTTTTTTATTTTTTTATTATAGTTTATAGTCTTTTACACCATGTGTTTTAAGACGCAACGCAAATGACTTTTTTTTTTATAATAGTTTATAGTCCTTTACACCAGGTGTTTTAAGACTCTAATGGCTGTATGTAGGAAGCACTTAAGTACTTCCTGTCGTTAACCAGAATTTGATCTTTTTTACTTTTTCCATCCTCCTTTCTCCAGGCTTGGGACTGGCTCGCAATTAGCGAGCCGGAGTTTCGTGTCTCTAATGTTTTTTTATATTTTTTATAATAGTTTATAGTCCTTTACACCAAGTGTTTTAAGACTCTAATGGCTGTATGTAAGAATTCTAGATTGAAGTACTTCCTGTCGTGGATCAGAATTTGATCCTTCTTACTTTTCCCTCCTCCTTTCTCCAGGTTTGGGACTGGCTCGCAATTAGCGAGGCGGAGTTCAACGCAAATGACTTTTTTTTTTTTTTTTTTTTTTTTTTTTATAATAGTTTATAGTCCTTTACACCAGGTGTTTTAAGACTGAAATGGCTGTATGTAGGAAGCACCTAAGTACTTCCTGTCGTGGATCATAATTTGTTCTTTTTAACGTTTCCCTCCTCCTTTCTCCAGGCTTGGGACTGGCTTGCAAATGCAAGGCGGAGTTAACGCAAATGACGCCCGAAGTATCATTATAAGCAGGTGTCGTGAACCAAACAATGGTGTCTCAGTTTTGGCCCTATAATAAAGTGGCAAATGTTTCGTATTAAAATTCTTATGAAGTTGAATAAAAAAAAAAATATATATACAACAGCTTCTAAATTACTGTTTAGTATTTTTTTACTTCGTTGTTGAATTATCGTTTTAGTTTAGTCTCCGATGTTAATTTTAATTTTTATTTTTTCTGTCGCTAGAGTAATTATAATTACTCATGTGATTAGTTTATGAATCATTGTAGTGACTCTTGCTCCATAAATGCATTTCGTTAAGTTTGGGAAATTTTTTTAAATTTACTGAATTTTAATTTTTAAAAGCTGCTTTATCTATTTTTTGAGAAATTATTTTTTCTGTTTTGTAATGTATATTATCTACTTCCTGGTCCTACGAGACCAGCCGCCAGGCTCGCGTTGAGAAGCCGCAAACATGACCACATTACCCCCAATACTCCACGAACTTCACTGGCTTAGAATTGAACTCAGGATAGTGTTTAAGTTGGCACTCATCATTTTCAAGTGCCTCAGAGAGATGGCCCCACAGTATCTTGCCTCGTCACTCCAACGCCTACATGACATGCCATGTCGAAAAGGATTTCGATCCTCTTCATCGTCGCTTCTCTTTACTCCGACAGGACGTCTCAAGAGTGTTGGAGATAGGTCATTTGAGGTTGCTGGGCCAAGAATCTGGAACCAACTCCCACCAGAGGTTACATCCACTTGCCCCATTGAAGGCTTCAGAAAAGTCCTAAAAACACACCTGTTCGGTGGTCTTGAGGCCCATTGACATGGACTTACGCCACCTTAAATATTATCTAACATTCACTCATTCATTCATTCATTCAACCAGATTAGTGTCGATACTCTACACACCGACATTGTTAATGTTTGGTATGGGAGCTATGGATGCCTATGAACTAAATGAAATTGATGTCCATACTCTACACACCGATATTATTGTTTTGACTGAGTTTTTTTTTTTTTTTTTTTTTTTTTAATTTTTTACCAATAAATATTGAAAACTTGATTCAATGTTTATTTTGGGTTACTCTAGCGACAAAACCAAATGCCATTTTAATTAGAGAGTCAAATCTGAGACACCATTATGTGGTTTGTCAGCTCTGCTTATAGTGGACTGATGTATTGGTTGTGCCAAAACTCCGCCTTGCTTTTGCAAGCCAGTCCCAAGCCTGAAGAAAGGAGGAGGGAAAAGTTAAATGGATCAAATTATGATCCACGACTGGAAGTACTTAGGTGCTTCTGACACAGCCGTTTCAGTCTTAAAATACTTGGTGTAAAGGACTATAAACTATTATGAAAGAAAAAAAAATTGGTTGTGCCAACGTTAATGCGGCCAGCTTCTAGAGGTTGTGTATGACCACGGCGGTTTTGGTCATGTTTTGACGAGTTCTTGTCCAACTGCTAACCTTCGAACGACATTTGCCGGAATTTATATGGCATTTGCCCGACTTCGTACGCCATTTGCCCGACTTCGTACGCCATTTGCCCGATTTCGTACGCCATTTGCCCGACTTGGTACGCCATTTGCCCGACTTCGTACGCTATTTGCCCGATTGGCTAGACCGATTCGGGCAAATGTCAAAATTCGGGCTTTTGGCATTTCCCCATATATATATATAATATATATATATATATATATATATATATATATATATATATATATATATATATATATATATATATATATATATATATATATATATATATATATATATATATATATATATATATATATATATATATATATATATATATATATATATATATATATAGTTCTCGCTCACCCACCCGCTCTGCTCCGCTTGTTTTGCGACGGATTTCAAATTTTTTCTATATTTGATTCCCCTTAACTTTCAAGGTTGTGAATTTCATTACGATCGGATGAATGGTCTAGCAATGCATAAAGGACATACATATATACATACATATAAACATTTATTTATATATATACTAGCGGGGTTACCCGGCGTTGCCCGGGGTTTTTAGAGGTTTTTCTAATGTTTGTCTCTCTCGCTCCCGTTCCCTTCTCCACTTTCCCGTTTTCGTAGCGTTCCCGGTCGCTTTTCCGCTCTCTGTGGTTTTCCAGCTCCCGGTCGCTTTCCCGCTCAGAAGTTTTGTTATCGATTTTCTCTCTTGCTCGCGTTTCCTTCCAAGCTTGCTCTCCCGATTCCAGTCGCTTTCCGCGTTCCCGGTCGCTTTCCGCGTTCCCGGTCGCTTTCCGCGTTCCCGGTCGCTTTCCCGTTCCCGGTCGCTTTCCCGTTCCCGCTCGCTTTCCCGTTCCCGGTCGCTTTCCCGTTCTCGGTCGCTTTCCCGTTCCCGGTCGCTTTCCCGTTCCCGGTTGCTTTCCCGTTCCCGGTCGCTTTCCCGTTCCCGCTCACGCTTGCTCTCCCGTTCCCGGTCATGCTTGCTCTCCAATTCCCGGTCACGGTTGCTCTCCCGTTCCCGTTCCCGCTCATTTTCTCTTTTACATTCTTTCATAACTTCTGTTAGCCTATAAAACGTAAAATAGATTTGCTAAGACTATATATATATATGAATGTTTGTGGGTTTGTTTGTCTATTATAGAAACGGGAAAGAGACCCGGAACGGACAGCGAGCGGGAACGGAAAAGCAAGCGTGAGCGGGAATGGGAGAGCAAACGTGAGCGGGAACGGGACAGCGACCGGGAACGGGAAATCGACCGGGAGCGGGAAAGCGACCGGCAGCGGGAAAACGACCAAAAACGGGAAAGCGAACAGGAGTGGGAAAGCAGGTGGGAAAGGAAACGGGAGAGAAAGAGACAAACATTAGAAAAACCTCTAAAAAACCTGGGCAACGCCGGGTATCTCCGCTAGTACATACATAAACACACACACAGACCCACATACATGCACATACACATACATACATACACACATACATACGCACATACATATATATATAGTTCCCGCTCGCTCACCCGCTCCGCTCCGCTCATTTTGTGACGGATTTCAAAAAAAAATTTTTTATTTTTGATTTTCATTGACTCTCAAGGTTGTGTGAAAATTTCATTACGATCGGATGAATGGTGTAGCAATGCATAAAGGACATTAACATATAAACATATATACATATATACATATATACATATATACATATATACATATATACAAACATTCATTTTTATATATATAGATATATATTAATATATATATATATATAAATATATATATAAATATATATATATATAAATATATATATATATATATATACCATGTCTATCACATGTTGAAACATATCCTGAGTAGAATCAACATCCAACGATTCTGGCGCATCAGTACAGATACATTATATATATATATATATATATATATATATATATATATATATATATATATATATATATATATATATATATATATATATATATATATATATATATATATATATATATATATATATATATATATATATATATATATATAATTATATATATATAGATAGATAGATAGATATATACTAGCGGGGTGCCCGGCGTTGCCCGGGCTTTTTGGAAGTTTTTCGATCGTTTTTCTCTCACGCTCCCGGTCGTTTTCCCACTTTTCGTCCACCTAGAGCTCTAAAACTTACAGAAAAGCTTTATACTGGATGACAATACGTAAATTTAATGTTTTCGACACGAATTAGGCCTTAAATCAATTAAAATTAATCAAATCAACTTAATCAGAAAATTCAAGATACTCTTTTATAGGAAACAGATATATATATATATATATATATATATATATATATATATATATATATATATATATATATATATATATATATATATATATATATATATATATATATATATATATATATATTTATATATATATATATATATATATATATATATATATATATATATTTATTTATTTATATATACGCGTTTCTATCTGAATGGAGTTGTTAAAATTTAGCAATCAACAAACAATATCTTGCAGCAACTGTGTGATTATCTTTGTTATTGAAGTGCTCTTGGATAAACAATATTTTTTGTTTTTCCGTCTGGTGCGTACATAAATAAATCAGAAGGTTTTCCGACGCGTGAGCAGGCCACATACAACTGTCCATGTGAGAAGCACGCATTCTCTAAATTTAGTCCACACACTTGTAGTTATTGTCCCTGTGCTTTGTTGATGGTCATAGCAAAAGCAAGTCGCACCGGGAACTGCAGACGTTTGAATTCGAATGGCATATCAGTTGGAATCATAGGGATGCGTGGCAACAGTACATCCTCACCTTTAAATTTTCCGTTTATTTTCCGTAGCTTGGATTATATTGCTCATCATCATTTTCACTGAAAGCCTGGTACCGTTGCAAAGTCATGGTGGATTTATGTTTCGGAGAAGAATAATAAGCGTGCCAATTTTCAATGTTAAAATGTGCGGCGGTATGCCTGGCAAATCAAGAGAATTGAAGAATTCAGTTGGATAATTGACAACTTCGTCTTGATTCATTAAAGTATCAATTGACTTATACGTTGTCGCTTCGCCTGGTATTTTGTTTTGAATGATGAAATTGATGTCATTGACATCGTTGTTCTTGGCTGCTAATATGGCACGTACACTAAGCCACTGAAGATTTTTGTAATTCAGTGCGATATCTGGGTAAACTTTGTGAATCAATTCGTCTGTGCTTGTTGTCATTTTACAGAATGATTGTTTCAGACATGCATTTAATTCATCAGCAGCTGTTGATCGTGCTATAACTGGTAGAGTTTGTCAAAAATCACCAGACAATAAAATAAGAGCACCACCAAAGATCTGTTCTTTTCCTATCAAATCTTTTAGTGTAAAATGAAGCGATTCCAATGCCTTTTTGTGTGCCATAGTACATTCGTCCCATATAATGAGTTGACAGGAATGAAGTACTTTACCCATTCCGGAATTTTTTTTATATTGCAAGTTGGTGTCTCAGTGCTTTGCATATTCAACGACAATTTTAGTGCTGAATGTGCGGTTCGACAACCATCCAAAAGAGTTGCTGCAATTCCAGACGAAGCGATTCCAGTGCAACATTTTTTTGTGATCGTATGGTTGCTCTAATAAGTGAAATCAGAAAATTTATATATATATATATATATATATATATATATATATATATATATATATATATATATATATATATATATATATATATATATATATATATATATATAGTTCCTGCTTGCTCACCCGCTCTGCTCCGCTCATTTTGTGACGGATTTCAATTTTTTTCTCTATATTTGATTCCCCTTGACTTTCAAGGTTGTGTGAAAAATTCATTATATATATATATATATATATATTAGGGATGTCACGGGTAGTACTTTTTGGAGTTTTCGGGTTCGGGTTCGGGTTTGTGAAACTAGAGTTTTCGGGTTCGGGTTTGGGTTTGTGAAACTAGAGTTTTCGGGTTCGGGTTCGGGTTTGTAAAACTCGAGTTTTCGGGTTCGGGTTTGTGAAACTCAGGTTTTCGGGTTCGGGTTTGTAGTTTTCAAAAAACCGGGTTCGGGTTCGGGTTCGGGTACTGGCTTTGATTTCAAATTCCTGGATTGATTTTAAATTTACCTAGTGTATATACATATACAAACGAGAGCGATCAATTCATCCATTGGACATTACACGTATTGAATAAACTCTAACAAGTTATTTTTTTAGCTTTCCAAATAATGTGATTTCTTTGGCCGAAGGAGGCTTAATTGTTTTAGTTCGATCGCGGCTCGGTCCGGCCAGATAATCAGGCGGATTAGTGGTCTAGCTTACACACTCACCAATAAAATGACCTATTTGTGTTATTTGTTACGCAAAGGTGATAATACAAAACTTGTATGGCTTGCGATTAGTATAATACGTTACCTCTTAAATTCTCCTGCTTTATTAATTTTTTTCGCGGCTCGGTCCGGTCGGTTAATCAGGCGGATTAGTGTTCTAGCTTACACATTTGCCAATAAAATGACTGTGACGCATAGATCATTTATAGACTTTGCCAGTTAAAGTTTAGGATTATGCAAGATTATCTTTATAACAAAGGGTCTTTGTTATATCAGAAAAACTTTGAGTATATGAATGAATAAATATAAGGTTATATAACTGAAGTAAAATGTTTAGAGTCATGGCTATCCGCGATTTCTTCGACCGAAGGAGGCTTAATTATTTTAGTTCGTTCGCGGCTCGGTTCGCCTGATAATCAAACGGATTAGTGGTCTAGCCTACACAATCACTAATAAATCATTATTTCATTTTTAATAAACTAGAAAAGTTATGAAAACTCTGTTTGTGTTGCTTTTTTTAAAACTGGAATTAATATTTCTTTACTAAAAAAATTTATTTGTTCACAACTCCGAGTTCGGTTATTAAGCTTATGAATTTTCGGGTTCGGGTTCGGATTCGGGTAACAAGTTTTCACATTTTCGGGTTCGAGTTCGGGCTCGGGTATCAAGTTTTCTCATTTTCGGGTTCGGGTATGAAGTTTTCACATTTTCGGGTTCGGGTATCAAATTTTGACTACATTTAGTGTATATATGAAATACCAACAATAGAAAGTTAAATAATAATCACATGCAGTTTTTATTTTTTGGTTGGTAGAGGCCCCTTACTGGTGGGGACCCATGTGCAGTGGCACACCCTAACTATGCCTAAATCCGACCTTGACTACTGACTATTGGTTCTTCTCGGTTCAATCAAACTATTTTATAAGTTTGTTTATTTTAGCTGGCAGTTCCGCTCTCAACCACAGACAAGGAATTGAAAACTGCAGCCGAATTTCGTAGCAAAAAGAGAATACCGGTGGGGGAATAGTCTGTAATTTTCTGTATTTATGAAAAAAATTGTGTTTTTATTGTTATTAGTTTATGTTTATCATATAATAAAAAAGCTTTTGAATATTTAACGTGAAGGTCTTGTCATGGGTTCATCCTAAAAATTATGCTTCAATAACGCGATGCAGTCAACCAATGGTTGGCTTTTTGGATAGAAGAAATACTGCTGATGAAGAATGTGTTAGAAAAATTATTGAAACTGGTGGGCGGTCAGAACATTTCAACATTTTTGATGCAAGACCTTGGTTAAACGCTGAAGTCAACAAGGTGACTGAAACAATAAAACAATATTTCTGTTTTAAGTTTTTGGTCAATCCAAAACACGTTTTAGATGCCAATTAAAACAGTAGCATAGCGTTGGTTTCAGCCAACCGAGGTAGAAACCTTTAAAAATCGATGACTAGGAAGGAAACCTACTTATCTTATTAACTTTCCTTCCAAAAAAGATTACCAGGCAAATACTACTCAATTTTCAGTTTTTCTTAAAATTTACTGCTGCCACAACTTTTTTCCGCTCTCTCAAATGTGCTTCCATAAGCTACACCACTGCATTAAAGCTTGTTTTTTGGCTATAAATTTCAATATTTAAATTAAAATGAGTTTAACAAATTTAACTGTTTTTTTCAATGCTTAGATGAAAAAAGGCGGATATGAAAATGTAAAGAATTACGCAAATGCCAAACTGAAGTTTGGAAAAATTGAAAACATTCATAAAATGAGAGAAAGGTATTATTGTTTTTTGTGTGGATATTATAAGCTTGCTCATACTGCTTTGAACAATAATTCCAATTTTCTATTATATCATCAACTAGCTGGGTTACCCGGCGTTGCCCGGGGATTTTAAAGGTTTTTTTTATCGTTTTTCTTTCTGGCTCCCGTTTCCTTAACCGCTTGCTTTCCCGTTCCAGGTCGCTTTCTCACTCCTGGTCGCATTTCTGCTCACGTTCGCTTTCCCGGCCCCGGTCTCTTTTACTTTTCCCGCTCCCGGTTGCTTTTACGCTTTACCGTTCCAGCTTGCTCTCCTTTTCCTGCTCACTCTTTTTGCTCAGTCGCTTTTTTGTTCCTCTATTAAATTTTAGAGCCTTCCCAATGTGGCTTAGATGGGCTGTAGCGGAATGTTGTGCACAGTCATCAAAATTGATCTGTTCTCTCTTTAACACTTTGTTGTTTGGTTTGCTCGTTTAATTACGTCTGAACTTCCTCAATTTTAATAAGTGTTCTTTAATGTATTGGTTCCACTCTGCAAGTGTGATCTTCTGCAAAGGATTATTATGATTGACTAAAGCTGAAAAAAAAGAATTTATTAGTTAACGTTGCAATAATGTTAAAATCCGCTCATATATCTCAACAGGTTATATTTATCTTAAATACTTGTAAGATTATAAATGCTTACAATAGATTTATCACACACTGTTCAACAGCTGCTTTTCGAAAAATCGCTAGTCTTACTTTTTGAGTTGTTCTTAGTTTTTAAGTGTCATGTCTACAGAAAGCATATAACGCTAAATGTGGCATGTTAATAAATGTTGACCCGTGGCTTTGAAAAATGTGATATAAAACACAGATTGAAATAAAACATGAAGTAATAATAATATTAAAAACCTTCTTGTTATGTCAAAATGTCAAAGCATTAACTTATTGAATTTCCCCAGAATTTTCAGAGATCATCAATTTGGAACAATGGAAGAGTAACACTTTTATTTAGCAAATGATGCAATTATAAATTGAACAAAACAGCAGCAGATTGATAGGCTGGCCTGAGAACTTTGTTCATGATTTTGTTGAAACACAAAAATACTGCACTTGATTTCATTTCTTTCAAATTTCAAATGTATTGGTTCCACACTGAAAAAAAATGAATTTATTATTTATTATTTTCCAACCCACATTTGAGGTCCGGGAAACCGAATTTTCAAAAAATGGTGAAACACTTATCATTTTATTTTTCAAAATAAATCCATATACCAAATTTCAAAATCTCCTCATTTTTGGTTTTCGAGATATACATTGTTTTAGAAACAAGTTTGTTTTCCAGTTTTTCCCCTCAAGAGCAAAATTTTCAAAAATCCTTTCTTAGTGGATAGCGTTTTGTTGGGCCGTGTTACTCCTGCTGGTCACAAGTGTTTTGATCAGGCACGTTCTGCTGACCATACAAGCAAATCTCGGGCTTTGATAAATCATGGTGGAATTGCAATTATTTATAAGGATGGTTTGTTTATGACTGAAATTGATCTTCGAACACCAGTTGCGTCATTCGAATTTTTATGTTGTAATATCTCTAGCAATCAGACTGGAGTTGTATTGTTATCAGTCTATCGTCCTGGATCAAAGCCTGCAACCAAGAAGTTCCTTGATGAGTTCAGTTTCCTTTTGGAAATATTATCAACATACCGTAGACCAATTGTTATTACTGGAGACCTGAACATTCACGTTGAAAGACAAAATGATATAATTGCAATGGAACTGCAAGAGTTGCTTACTTCTTTCAATTTAATTATTCATGAGACAATTCCAACGCATCGGTTTGGAGGGCAGCTTGATCTCGCGATTTCACGTGATAATATGGTAGTTCTTCAAGTTTCTGTGCAAGAAACTGGCTTATCTGATCATCTAATACTATTGTTTCGACTTACACTCCAAAACACAACTAAGCCTATTGCCACTTTTGGGGACGTTCATGGAAGAGATTTGATTATAATGCATTCCTTTTACGTTTGAGTGAACTTTGTCATAATCCAGAAAATTTCGATCATCATTCAACTGATGAACTTTTCCAGTGCTATTCATTTACTTTATCAAAACTTCTTGATAATCACGCTCCGTTTACATTAATCAAAAGAAAACCTCGAAACGCCATGGTTTGATAGTGAATGCCGGGCATTCAAGCGGTCCACGAGACGACTTGAACGGATTTATCGTCGGCATCACACAACGGCGAGTAAATCTATATGGATTGACGGCCTGCGGACCATGCGATATTTGTTCCAGAAAAAAGAGCATGAATACTGGGAAGCCAGGATTGCCGCTAATCAGAAAGCTCCAAAAAAGCTCTGGAGTAACTTGTCAACACTTCTTGGTAAAGAAAAGTCTTCATCTAATGTGAGCTCTTTTATTACTCCAGACCAGTTTGTGAGGTTTTTTAAAGATAGTGGTCAGGTGTCGCTACTGAGATTCTTAGATCTAAGTACCGCATTTAATACTGTTGACCATGGAATCCTTATTGAGAGACTTGAAAAAACTCATGGCATCTGTGGAGTTGTCTTAAAATGGATTATTTCATATTTAACTAACCGCACGCAACGGGTTAGTGTGGGTGGAAACTTGTCATTGTCCGTGTCGCTTATTAGTGGAGTACCCCAGGGATCAGTCTTGGGCCCACTACTGTTTCTATTGTACACCACTGATTTACTTGAAATTATTCATCGTTCTGGACTCGAGGGACACTGCTATGCCGACGACACCCAAACATATGTTCGCTGCTCTGTTGATGATGCGGAGAATGTTCACCTTCGCTTATTGCCCTGCATAGAGAACATTGAACAGTGGATGGCTTCTAATCGTCTAAAACTGAATGGCGATAAGACTGAATTAATCTGGATAGGTGCAAGATCAAATTGCAACAGATTAAAGCAAAAGCTTTGTTGGTTGCTGGGGCTTTGGTCGCCCTCACAAAAGTTGTTCGAAACCTAGGTGTTTATGTCGATTCTGATCTTTCCATGAAATATCATATATCTAAGCTGTCAAAAACCTGTTTTTTTCTAACTACGACAACCAAGAAACATACGAAGGTCTTTGACAAGTGAAGCAACACGTCTCCTGCTGCATTCGTTTGTTGTCAGTAGACTTGACTACTGCAACTCTCTATTTACAGGCTTACCTCTTAGTGCTGTTGGAAAGATTCAACGTAATCAAAATTCAGCTGCTCGTCTTTTTGGTGGACTAAAGAAACATGATCATGTGACTGCAATAATGAAAACTGAACTCCGGTGGCTGCGTATCTCTGAGCGAATTACTTTCAAAATTGGGACTTTAGTCTACAAGGCGCTTCATGGCGAAGCTTCACATTTGCAAGAGGTGTGTGTTACTGTGTCTGATAACAATTCTTACTTATCTTGTCACAGATCAGCTAGTCTTGGTGATCTAGTTGTTCCCATAACTCGAACAAAAACTTACGGCAGTCGAGTCTTCAGTATAGCAGGACCGGCAACATGGAACATGTTGCCTGCCAGCATCCGAGAAGCCACTACATTCAGTTTATTCAAGGCCGAGCTAAAGACATTCCTATTTGCGAAATCCTATCCAAATTGATGATCAGAGAGAAATTATTTCATTTTTCTGATATGCTGATTTTTGTGTTTTATATTATTTTTTTGCTTTATTTTTAATGTTTTGTTTTGTTGTTTTTATTGTAAAAGGAGCCCTGAGGTGTTACACAAAAGGGCGCTTGAAATCCAAGTAAAGTTAAACTTAAACTTATATATATATATATATATATATATATATATATATATATATATATATATATATATATATATATATATATATCTTTTTTTATATTTGATAAAAACTAAAACAAGTAAATTAAAAACGAATTTTTAAAACCAATGCTCTTATATGTAATTAAAACACAAATTTTGCAATCAATTTTTTCTTATATTACTCTTTTATTTTATGTTAAAGTCGAAATATCTTAATTATATCGAAATATCGAAATTAATTAAAATTATCTAAATTAATTGACTTATTGTAAAACTAATAATTGAATATTGCATTGTCTTCTATTTTAAGCATGTATGCAAAATTTGAAAAAATCTATCATCAGGAAGTGACTCAAAAATTGATTGCAAGATTTGAAACAGACAGAGAAACAGAGACGACGAGTTAATAAAAGCATTGGTAATAATAATAAAAATATCATCAAAAAGCATCGAATTTAAATATCTCAACTATTTTCATGAAAATTTCGTATACGCTTGAGAATCGCGGTCAGTGAGTGTGGTTCGTGTTAACTTGGTAAAATAGTCTGCCAGTCGGTTAGCGTTTTGTGGTCAAGAAAACCCTCAAAAAAACCCTCCAGAAAACCCTCAAGAAAACCCTCAAGAAAACCCTCAAGAAACCCCTCGATAAAATCCTCAAGAAAATTAAGTAAATTAATTGACTTATTGTAAAACTAATAATTGAATATTGCATTGTCTTCTATCTTGAGCATGTATGCAAAATTTGAAAAAAATCTATCATCAGGAAGTGACTCAAAAATTGATTGCAAGATTTGAAACAGAGAAACAGACAGAGAAACAGAGCCGACGAGTTAATAAAAGCATTGGTAAAAAACCGTCATTTTTGACGAGATACTTTTAGTCTGCATACAGAATTTGCTAAGTATGTATGTATGTATGTATGCTAGCAATTTCGCGTAACGCTATATATATATATATATATATATATATATATATATATATATATATATATATATATATATATATATATATATATATATATATATATATATATATATATATATATATATATATATATATATATATATATATATATATATATATATATATATATATATATATATATATATATATATATATATATATATATATATATATATATATATATATATATATATATATATATATATATATATATATATATATATATATATATATATATATATATATATATATATATATATATATATATATATATATAGCGGGGTTAACCGGCGTTGCTTGGGAGTTTTTAGAGTTTTTTTTTTCGTTTGAAATTATTACAGCAAGTAATAAAGGCAAAGAAATTTGCCTGCCTCTAATTGATTTGGAACCGAACAATTGATTTGCCATTCAGAATGAAACGCGACAATTTCCAGTAATGTTAGCTTTCGCAATGACAATTAATAAGAGTCAAGGACAGTCTTTTGATCACGCCGGTGTATATCTTCCTGAGCAAGTCTTCGCTCATGGTCAACTGTATGTAGCGTTAACTCGAGGAAGATATCACGAAAATATAAAAGTTTTAGTGAAAGATACCTTATGCCTTATATCAAGGGATTTATTGAAAAACTCAAGAATTTTTACAAAAAACATTGTTATCAAAGAAATCCTTTACTGAATAAACGAATTGCAAATAATTATGAATTACCCAATTATTCTACTCATCTACATGCATAATTTCTTATGTATTTATGTCTGTATGTATGTATGTATGTATGTATGTATGTCTGTCTGTCTGTCTGTATGTATGTATGTATGTATGTATGTATGTATGTATGTATGTATGTATGTATGTATGTATGTATGTATGAATGTATGTATGTATGTATGTATGTATGTATGTATGTATGTATGTATGTATGTATGTATGTATGTATGTATGCGTAAAATAATATACAATTAGATTTAAACAAATCCGTTGTTTTAGACGGTATGTATGTATGTATGTATGTATGCGTAAAATAATATATAATTAGATTCAAACAAATCCGGGATTTTTAAGGGTTTTTCTAATGTTTGTCTTTCTCGCTTCCGTTTCCTTTTCCGCTTTTCCGTTCCCGTCGCGTTCCCGGTCGCTTTCCCGCTCTCGGTCGTTTTCCAGCTCCCGGTCGCTTTCCCGCTACCGGTTGCTTTCCCGTTCTCGGTCACTTTCCCTTTCGCTCTCAGTTGGCTTCCCGTTCCCGTTTTCGCTCATTTATGTATGTATATATATATATATGTATATAGTTCCCGTTCATTCACCCGCTCCGCTCCGCTCATTTTGTGACGGATTTCAAATTTTTTTTACTATATTAGATTCCCCTTGACTCTCAAGGTTTTGTGAAAATTTTATTACGATCGGATGAATGGTGTAGCAATGCATAAAGGACATATATACATACATACATACATACGTACAAACATTCATTTATATATATATACTAGCGGGGGCACCCGGCGTTGCCGGGGTTTTTAGAGGTTTTTCTAATGTTTGTCTCTTTCGCTCCAGTTTCCTTCTCCGCTTTCCCGTTCCCGTCGCGTTCCCGGTCGCTTTTCCGTTCCCGGTCACATTCCCGCTCTCGGTCGTTTTCCTGCTCCCGGTCGCTTTCCCGCTCCCGGTTGCTTTCCCGTTCTCGGTCGCTTTCCCTTTCCCGCTCTATCTTTTGCTCTCAGTTGGCTTCCCGTTCCCGTTTTTGCTCAAACATGTGCATATATATATATATATTTTTAGAGGTTTACCTAATGCGTTTCGCTCCCGTTTCCTTTCCGCTTGCGCTACCGCTCCCGGTCGTTATCCATTCCCTGTCGCTTTCCCGCTCATTTTTTCGCTCTCAGTTCCCCCCCTAGATTCGATTCTACATACATACATACATACATACATTCATACATACATACACACTCCCGCTCCCTGTCGTTATCCGTTTCCTGTCGCTTTCCCGCTCATTCTTTCGCTCTCGGTTGTCCCCCTAGATCCGATTCTACATACATACATACATACATACATACATACATACATACATACATACATACATACATACATACATACATACATACATACATACATACATACATACATACATACATACATACATACATACATACATACATACATACATACATACATACATACATACATACATACATACATACATACATACATACATACATACATACATACATACATACATACATACATACATACATACAAGGCGACTGGACCAGATGGGAGGAGACAGTTCAGCGGTCTCTGTCATGGGAAGATATATGGCGCTATGCTCCAGTGCGGCTATCGTTCCTCATTAGATCGATGTATGATCAGCTGCCAACAGCCAGCAATTTAAAGAAATGGAAATTAATTGAGAACGATGAGTGTCAGCTCTGCGGTCAGTCGCAGTCATTGATTCATATTCTTTCCTCCTGCTCCTATTCCCTTTCTCATGGTAGATACACGTGGCGCCACAACCTTGTTCTCCAAAAGCTGCTGGGATTTGTAAAAGAGGCCTGCCGAAAAGCCAACTCAATGGAGGTGAAACCTAGGAGGAGGATTTATTTTTTGAGAGAGGGATTGCCGCAGCTAAATCGCCCAAAAAGAACCCTCACGGAAGGAGAGAATGTTTTCCATGCGGCGAACGACTGGAGGGTCTCTGCCGATCTGAAAACGGAAAAGTGCTTCCCAGTTTCAATAAAGGAAAGTGGAAAAAGGCCAGACATAGTTGTTTTTTCGAGTCTGGCCAAGACATTTCTTCTCATCGAGTTGACAGTGCCTTGGGAAAGCAACATGGAGGCCAGTAACATCATGAAATTAGAAAGATACAGAGAATTGATGTTGGATTTGGAAGCAAATGGCTCAAGAGCTGAGCTATTTGCTGTTGAAGTCGGAGCACGCGGTTTGGTTGGTAAATCTTTGCTAAAGTTGCTGCGGGCCCTGGGAATGTCTAACAGAGAGCGGACCCGTGCAATTAAACAGATTTCTGAAGCAGCAGAATCGGCTTCATTCTGGATTTGGTCTCAAAGAGAGAAAAAAGAAGATTTTCCAAATTTAGAAGCCGCTCTCTCCGCTCCGCAAGAATAGAATTGCTTCGTCTTTGTTTACGTGGCGATATTGGGTACCGCTACGAAAGCGAAGCCGTTATGTCGTCGAAGGTTTTCTCACTTGAATAGTCTGAATTTCTCTAAAGTCGCGAGTTTATTTGCATGACAAATATCTGCCACGATGCAAGGAATGATAGAAATTCGATGTCGGAAAAGAACAAAAACATTTTCTGCCGGAGGACGTTCGTCCGTCGAACGTGGCTCGCCCCCCTTAGAACGTCAAGAAATTAAAGAGCCGAAACGTTTGCTCGAGGGGGGGTTTTCTTCTGATGACCTCCACAGAAAAGCTCTTCAGGAGTGAACACACATTTTTGAGGCGTTAGCCATTTGACCCCCGGGAAAGACCGGGTGACTCTCGGGAAAGACCTTGTGGCAACTGGGAAAGACCGGTGACACCGTGGAAAGACAGGTGGCAACTCGGAAAGACGAGTATTACGGGTATCCTGGCCCAGCTTAGCCGGGATACAAAAAACACCGTTCATCTAGCTGCGACAACGAAATCGAATTTATGCCCCCAGAGCTCCAACCGAAAGGAGGGGGAGTATGATGAGCTCACAATCGGACCTACGGCCATCGAACTTGCTCTTCCAACGGACCCTAATGGGGGAACACTTCATGAGTGTGTGTGCGGTAGAGGTTTCGCAACAAGCCGCGGTATGAAGGTTCACCGTACGAAAATGGGTTGCCTGCTTAAAGCTGTACAGGATCATCGTACTGAAGCAAGCATTGCTTCAGGTAAAACGCCGGGCCAAGTCGGGCCGGATGCCAACCACAGCCCCGACAGGTTCCACGATCCTGATAGCGACGAGAATAGGCAACCTCGGGCTAGAATTAACTTCCCCGCTGCTGCTCACAAAGCGGATTGGTCGAAGCTCGACGAGATACTTTCCAAGCTTCTCAAAGTGCAGATGAAAGAACTTCCAATGTTTCAAGTGAACAATCTAACTGACACCATTTACAACAAGTGTTTAGAGATGTTCGGTTCCAAGGAAAAAGTTCTCATGGACAGAGGCGAAAAAACTCATATTTCAAGGCGACAACGAGAGATTGCTAGACTCAAAAAGGAAAAAAAACGACTTCGTCAACAATGGAGGAGAGCTCCAGACAACGAGAAACCAGGGCTCTCAGCATTACGACATGACTTGAGGCAGCGATTGAGTGCACTCTTGCGAGCAGAACGTTTGCGGGTAAAGAAAAGAGAACAAAGGAAGGCAAGATTCCAGTTTGTCAGCGATCCATTCCGTTATGGTAAAAGCTTGCTCGATCCACCAAAGTCAGGTACTCTGCAAGTCAGTAAAGAGCAGCTTGATCATCACTTCCGAGCTGCTTTCATTGACCCCTTGGGCGACAAAGAACTAGCTGAAAGATCAGATCTTCCCGAGATTCCTCTTCCAAAGGTTGCTTTCAACGAGGGAGTAATTTCAATTTTTGACATATCCCAATTCCTCCGAAAAACAAGAAATAGATCTGCTCCAGGCCCAAATGGTGTACCATACCTGGTGTATAAAAAATGTCCGGGTGTGTTGAAAGTTTTACACTCATTGCTCAAGTCTGCTTGGACTTCCGGGTCTGTTGATAAAGAGTGGCAAAAAGCTGAAGGCATTTTTATACCAAAGGAGAAAGTTTCAGTCGACATCAATCAGTTCAGACCAATTTCTCTTCTCAATGTTGAAGGAAAAATATTTTTTGCTGTGCTTGCCAAGAGGTTGACGAGCTATCTAACACAAAACGACTACATAGACAAGTCAATTCAGAAAGGAGGAATCCCTGGTGTTCCTGGTTGCATCGAACATTCTACCATGATCTGGGAGTCTATAAAAAGAGCAAAACAGAATCGACTCAGTTTGCACGTCGTTTGGCTTGATCTTGCAAATGCTTATGGAGCGGTTCGTCACCAGCTGATTTGGAGAGCTTTGACGATGCACCATGTTCCAAAGTTCGTTATGGATATTCTACGACAGTATTTTCAAGATTTTCACCTGAGATTATCGACAAAGACGTGTTCAACCGATTGGTTTCGTCTTCAGGTCGGTATAGCCATGGGGTGCTCTATTTCTCCCATATTATTCGTGCTAGCAATGCAACTACTTCTGAATTCAGTTGGTGCAAGGGTAGAAGATGTTTATGTCGGCCGAGGTATTTTCATGCCACCTCTGAGAGCTTTCATGGACGACACGACAATTAGTTTGAATAAGTGTATTTCAATGAGACGGACACTTGATGTCTTCAGCGATCTACTCAAATGGTGCGGAATGAGTTTTAAAGCATCTAAATCGAGAAGTCTCTCCCTGCGTCGCGGTAAAATTGATGAATACACCGTTTTCTCTGTTGATGGTAACAAGATTCCAACAGTGAGCGACGAACCAGTGAAAAGTCTCGGGAGATGGTATTGTAAATCCCTGAATGACGTTGATCAGGGTGCTTCTATTCTCCGTATGGCAACTGTCTCCATGGAAAGCATTAATGCTGCTCCGCTTCAGAGCAGGTTCAAAGTGTGGATTTTGCAATTTGTTTTAGTGCCAAGACTGCTTTGGCCTTTGACAGTCTATGAAATTGGTCTGCAAGTTGTGGAGAAACTAGAAAGAAAGATAGCTCGTTTTACACGTCAATGGTTGGGTCTGCCTCCGGGATTGACGTCTGTGGCTCTCTACGGCAAAACAGCCAAGCTGAGACTTCCATTGCGGTCTTTTGTTGAAGATTTCAAGATCAGCAAACTGAGAACTCAGATGATGCTCGATAATTCAACGGATCAGAGAGTCGCTGAGGTAAAACCAACTCTAATCTCAGGAACCAAATGGAATGCTAGGGTTGAAATGGAGAATGCCACGGTTTCTCTCCAGTGGACTGAAAGGACCGGAGCAGTTCAGTTGGGGCGGCATGGTGTTGGATGGAACCACCATCTCTGGTGGTCCAAGGCAAACGCTCAGGAAAGATCAGACTTGATTGTTCAGGACAGAAAGCAAGCGATAGAAAGCGAGAGAGTTGTGAAGAGCGCACAATTGTCACAGCAAGGCGACTGGACCAGATGGGAGGAGACAGTTCAGCGGTCTCTGTCATGGGAAGATATATGGCGCTATGCTCCAGTGCGGCTATCGTTCCTCATTAGATCGATGTATGATCAGCTGCCAACAGCCAGCAATTTAAAGAAATGGAAATTAATTGAGAACGATGAGTGTCAGCTCTGCGGTCAGTCGCAGTCATTGATTCATATTCTTTCCTCCTGCTCCTATTCCCTTTCTCATGGTAGATACACGTGGCGCCACAACCTTGTTCTCCAAAAGCTGCTGGGATTTGTAAAAGAGGCCTGCCGAAAAGCCAACTCAATGGAGGTGAAACCTAGGAGGAGGATTTATTTTTTGAGAGAGGGATTGCCGCAGCTAAATCGCCCAAAAAGAACCCTCACGGAAGGAGAGAATGTTTTCCATGCGGCGAACGACTGGAGGGTCTCTGCCGATCTGAAAACGGAAAAGTGCTTCCCAGTTTCAATAAAGGAAAGTGGAAAAAGGCCAGACATAGTTGTTTTTTCGAGTCTGGCCAAGACATTTCTTCTCATCGAGTTGACAGTGCCTTGGGAAAGCAACATGGAGGCCAGTAACATCATGAAATTAGAAAGATACAGAGAATTGATGTTGGATTTGGAAGCAAATGGCTCAAGAGCTGAGCTATTTGCTGTTGAAGTCGGAGCACGCGGTTTGGTTGGTAAATCTTTGCTAAAGTTGCTGCGGGCCCTGGGAATGTCTAACAGAGAGCGGACCCGTGCAATTAAACAGATTTCTGAAGCAGCAGAATCGGCTTCATTCTGGATTTGGTCTCAAAGAGAGAAAAAAGAAGATTTTCCAAATTTAGAAGCCGCTCTCTCCGCTCCGCAAGAATAGAATTGCTTCGTCTTTGTTTACGTGGCGATATTGGGTACCGCTACGAAAGCGAAGCCGTTATGTCGTCGAAGGTTTTCTCACTTGAATAGTCTGAATTTTTCTAAAGTCGCGAGTTTATTTGCATGACAAATATCTGCCACGATGCAAGGAATGATAGAAATTCGATGTCGGAAAAGAACAAAAACATTTTCTGCCGGAGGACGTTCGTCGTCGAACGTGGCTCGCCCCCCTTAGAACGTCAAGAAATTAAAGAGCCGAAACGTTTGCTCGAGGGGGGGTTTTCTTCTGATGACCTCCACAGAAAAGCTCTTCAGGAGTGAACACACACACATACATACATACATACATACATACATACATACATACATACATACATACATACATACATACATACATACATACATACATACATACATACATACATACATACATACATACATACATACATACATACATACATACATACATACATACATACATACATACATACATACATACATACATACATACATACATACATACATACATACATACATACATACATACATACATACATACATACATACATACATACATATGTATGTATGTATGTATGTATGTATGTATGTCTTCCTCTGAAGACCTCTGACGAACTTGCTCGAAGAAGAGTTTTCACATACATTTCATGGGCATTAGCCATCGGACACTCAGGAAAGACTGAGGGGCGCTCGGGGAAGACCGAGTGGCACCGGGAAAGACCGGAGACATCTTGGAGAGACAAGAACTACGGGTGTCTTGGCCTGGCTAGCCGGGGCACATTTCCGTCTTCGCATGCTACATCTACAACAAAAGAATTATGCCCCCAGAGCTCTTACCGAAAGGGGGGGGGGAGAATGATGAGCTCATCAATGGACTACAGGATGATGAACCGGCTTTTCCAAGGAACCCTGATGGGGGTTTGCCCGTGTTGTGTGTGTGTGGAAAAAGCTTTAAGACAGTCCGAGGAATGAAAGTTCACAGAACAAAAATGGGATGTCTTCCCGCTTCTGTTCGCCGCCCATCATCTCTCAGTGCGGGCTCAGTTTCGTCGGCTCAAGAAGTTCCAGAACCCATCCATGTTCCACAGATTGCTTTCGACGGAGGAACTGAATGTGTTTGTGGAAGAAGATTTAAGTCAATTCGCGGAATGAATGTTCATAAAACTAAAATGGGTTGTCAAACTGCTATCAATCAACGCTCTGCATCAACCAAGGAGGCAGGTAACACGTCTGACTACGCCGGGCCGGAAGCTAACCACAGCCCCGACAAAGTCTCCGATTCAGAAGCAGATGTAAATTCAGAACCCAAGACAAGAATTAAATTTCCGAAAGCAATTGACACTTCAGCTTGGTCAACATTAGACTTGGAGTTGACGAGATTACTCAAAGCCCAGTTGAGGGAGAATCCACAACTCGATGTGAAAACCTTCTCAGAAATTATCTACAAAAAATGTTTTGATTCATTTGGTGTGGTCCAGAAAAACCCGGTTCACACGCATGCAGCAGTATCCAGACGGCAGAGAGAAATTGAAAAATTAAAGAAGGAGCGAAAGAAACTCAGGCGACAATGGAGAATCGCAGAGGGGGACGAAAAAGTTGGTCTGTCTGAACTGTGGCGGGATGTAAAAAATCGGCTCCGGGCTCTCAGGGCTGCAGAAAGACTCCGGAAAAAGAAAAGTGAGCAAAAGAAAGCCAGATGCAAATTCATGGAAAATCCATTTTGCTTCGGAAAAAGTTTGCTGGATCCACCAAAATCTGGCACTCTTCGAGCGACAAAAGAAGAATTAGATGAGCACTTCCGTTTGGCGTTCAAAGATCCTCTTAGCGATTCAGAGCTGCCGGAAAGAACCGATTTTCCCGAAGTACAGTTGCCGAAAGTGGCTTTCGACGGTGGAGAGATAAAGATGAATGAAGTATCTCAGTTTCTAAAAAAAACGAGGAACAAATCTGCCCCAGGTCCCAACGGCATTCCATATTTGTTATACAAGAGATGTCCAGGCGTGCAAAAGCTGCTCTACAACCGTTTAAAGATTGCATAGCGATCTAGATGCGTAGATAGGGAATGGCAGAAGGCGGAGGGAGTTTTTATCCCCAAAGAAAAAGATTCGGTCAATATCAACCAATTCCGACCAATCTCACTTTTGAACGTGGAGGGAAAAATATTTTTCGCTGTTCCGGCCAAGAGGCTCACGGATTTTGCAATTCGTAATGAGTACATTGACAGATCCGTGGAAAAAGGAGGAGTCCCCGGAGTACCGGGATGTATCGAGCACTCATCCATGATTTGGGAGGCCATCAAAAGAGCAAGACAAAACCAACTCAGCCTGCATGTGGTCTGGCTTGATTTAGCAAACGCGTACGGGACTGTTCGCCATCAATTGCTCTGGAAGACACTCAAAAGGCACAATGTTCCAGAATTTCTCATCGATGTTCTGCAACAGTATTTTCGCCGTTTTAGGCTACGTCTGTCAACATCGACGTGCTCCACAGAGTGGTTCAACTTGCGGGTCGGAATTGCTATGGGGTGTTCAATTTCTCCCATCCTATTTGTTCTGGCTATGCAATTTTTGCTCGGTTCGATTGCATCTCGGGTTCAGGATGTTTACCTGGGAAAAGGAATTTTCATGCCATCAATAAAAGCCTTCATGGACGACACTACTCTTATCTTGAATCACTGCGGCGAAATGCGCCGTATTCTTCAAAATTTCAACGACTTGTTGTCCTGGTGTGGAATGAAGTTCAAGCCAACCAAATCGAGAAGCCTTTCTTTGCGACATGGAGAGATTGATGGTTTTGTCTCATTCTCGGTGGCTGGTTGCGAAATCCCAACAATCCAGCAAGAGCCTGTGAAAAGCTTGGGAAGATGGTACAACGTCTCCATGAATGATGTGAATTGGAGCAGCATCGTTCTGCAGGGCTTGGTTGAGGACCTGAGGAAAATCAATTCAACCGAGCTGCAGGGAAAGTTCAAGGTATGGCTGGTACAGTTTGTTTTGATACCGAGGTTGCTATGGCCATTAACAATCTATGAGATATGTTTATCTCACGTGGAGCGAATGGAGAAGAAAATGAACTGCTGCATTCGGAAATGGCTAGGACTTCCACCGGCGTTAACAACTTTAGCTCTATATAGTAAGTCAGCTAAGTTAGCTCTTCCATTCAAGTCCCTAGTAGAAAAGTACAAGATTAGCAAGATACGGACACAGTTGATGCTGGACAACTCTTCAGACCCATGTATCGTGAATGTGGGCCCATCAGTTGGATCGGGAAAAGGCTGGACTGCAGGGAGGGACATCCGTGAAGCCGAGGGATCTTTGCAATGGTCTGAAATGCTCGGAGCAGTGCAACCGGGACGGCTCGGTCTGGGTTGGTTCCATCATGTGTGGTGGTCTAAGGCCTCGTCGCAGGAAAGGACAAACCTGATTATTCAAGACAGAAGGCGAGCAATGGAGTTGGATAGAGTGCAGTTAGGTGCTCAGATGTCGCAACAGGGCGATTGGACTAGATGGGAGGCGGCAGTTCAACATTCGATGACATGGAATGATTTGTGGCGTTACTCGCCCATCCGCCTATCTTTCGTGATTAGAGCGATGTATGATCAACTGCCGACAGCTTCGAACTTAGTGAAGTGGGGAAAGCTTGAAAATGAAGCCTGCAAGCTGTGTGAGAAAACAGAAACTCTGATTCACATTCTCTCATGTTGTCCGTATGCTTTGGCAAAGGGAAGATACACGTGGCGCCACAATGAGGTTCTAAGAGAGATACTGGGCATTATCAAGGAGAACTGCAGACTAGCCAATTCGATGCAGTTGTGCCCCAGAAGAAAAGTTTATTTCTTGAGAGAAGGCTTGCAGCACTTGGGCCGCAGAAAGGCAAGTACGAGAAGAGAATCGTTGCTTGATGCGGCAAATGACTGGAGGATATCAGCAGACTTAAAAGATGAAGACTGCTTTCCGGAATTGGTTCGCAGCAGCGGATTGAGACCGGACATTGTCATTTTTTCCAGTTTGGCCAAGACGTTACTGTTCATCGAATTGACAGTGCCATGGGAAAGCAACATGGAAGCCTCAAATATCTTGAAAGAAGAGCGTTACAGAATCCTTGCCCAAGATTTGGAGCGCGCGGGGTATAGAGTCGAGATTTTTCCAGTTGAAGTAGGCGCCAGGGGTTTAGCCGGTCGCTCACTCGTCAAATTGCTTGTGGCTCTCGGAATGTCGGGTCGGAAAAAAACTCAAGCTATCAAGAAAATAGCTGAAAGAGCAGAAACAGCTTCTTTTTGGATATGGATGCAAAGGAATGAAAAAGGAGATAATAAATTTAAACAGCCACTTCTAGCTTCCGTACAACAGTGTTAGCTCCTCCTTTGTTTACAAGTTCAGGGACGAAGTCGCGTTATGGCTGCCGGCGAAAGTTTCGGTTGTTTGCAATAGAAGGAAAGTTGCTGGCGTTTAGAAAATAATCGAAACAATGTTTCCTGCCATTATGGTTTGTGGTGTTTCTCGTTTGGTGAAAGTGATGGCATGGCTCGAAGTTCCGGAGGTGAATGTTTCTTTCGGTATCGGAATCTGGCGGTTTGGTGGATGCTACAGTTACTACATGCTCAAGTTCCGGCGTTTGAAAGACAGTTTCTCATCTTGTTACAGTTGCTTGACGGTTTCAAAATGACTTCTTGGTTCTGGTACTTTGAAGATTTGCCGGTTTTCTGGTTCTGGTCGGAAACGGCATGTGATACACAAATTTCGTCAGGGGGCGGCCGTCTGATCAACGGTCGTGGCCCGCCCTCCCGTGGTAGCGTCAGGAAAAGGGCCGAAACGCTGGGAGGGTCTTCCTCTGAAGACCTCTGACGAACTTGCTCGAAGAAGAGTTTTCACATACATACATACATACATACATACATACATACATACATACATACATACATACATACATACATACATACATACATACATACATACATACAAACATACAAACATACATACATACATACATACATACATCAGTGTTGTTTCAGTTAAGCGTAACTTTAACTGAATTTGGTCTAATAACTGAAAAAAGAGATTTAAGTTAAGTACTAACTGAAACTTTAACTGAAAAATAATATTAACTTTAATTGTAATACTAATAGTAAAAAAAAGTAGTAACTGTAATACAAACTGAAAAAAAATGTTTTCGGAAAATCCAATTCAGAATTGCACCAAAATTTTATTTCTTTGTTTTTATTTGGTAACCGGACCCACTCGTGTCTTTTATCTCTACTATGATTTGCTTTTTTATCGCTTTATTTGCATTTAACGACGTATGAACAATGTTAAAATTAAATTCTGGCCGAAAACAAGAAAATGGAGTTTGGCGTTATTTAAGTTACGAACCCTCTACTGATAAAAGCCGGTGCAACGTTTGGGAGAAAAAGATTCGGAAGCTCACGTGGTCGAAACTTGCGTAGCTCTGTTGAAAAGTAAATCATCTAAGTCATAGACACGAGGAAGTGGCAAAAGAACTTAAGGTTTTGGAGACAAATCGCAAAAAGCTAAAGGCCAAGCGCAAACTAATCAAAAATGATATAGGAAACATGGTTAACCAGAGTAGCGAACTGCTTTTATTAACAAAAAAAATGGAATTCAGATGCACAAGAAGTGAAACTGAGAGAGCGTTTTCTTAGTAATATCAGTACTGGGTTAAATTAATAACTGATATACTAACTGTAATAGTAACTGAAAAAATTATTAACTCTAATATTAACTGGAACAAATGAAAAAAATTAACTTTAACTGTAATACTAACTAAAAAATATTAAATTGGCTAACTTTAACTGATACTCTAACTGAAAAACCCTAACTGAAACAACACTGACATACATACATACATACATACATAACATACATACATACATACATACTTTGAATGAGCATTTAGTGCCGAAATATTGTAAAAAACACATACATACATACATAAACACACACACAGACACACATACATGCACATACACATACATACATACACACATACATACGCGCATACATATATATATATATAGTTCCCGCTCGCTCACCTGCTCCGCTCCGCTGATTTTGTGACGGATTTCCAAAAAAAATTTTCTATATTTGATTCCCCTTGACTTTCAAGGTTGTGTGAAAATTTCATTACGATCGGATGAATGGTGTAGCAATCCATAAATAACATACCTATATACATACAAACATTCATTTATATATATATATATATATATTGCGAATAAACTGTGGAATCAATTTATCTTTGAGACACGCTCTAAGAAACACAACTCGCCATTTGGCAGAAACAACTTTTCGAGCCAAATTCTCGACCTTTCGGCACAAAACTCTCTGTTCGAGACTACAATTAGCCAAAAACTTTTCCATTAAACTTTTATTGTCAGACCGACGGACCGTTTCAGCTATGTCAGCCATCTTCAGGGTCAAAAGTAAAACGAGAAAAGTAAACAAACAGAAAGAACGAAATTGTCAAAGAATTAGCACACTAACAAAAGAAAAAACGAAAAAACACTCTACCTATCAAATCAAAAGAATATAAAATTTATACTATTGGAAATCAATTTTTGCGTTTTCGCTGTGTTATATTAGAAGAGACAAGAATTTCCTCAGATACATTACAATGAGATTCGTCAGGAGCAGCCTCAACAGCCAAAGTATTTGTGTCAGAGGACGAGTCAGAAGTATCATCATTTATGTTATCCTCGTGAGCGGGAACTATATATATATATATATATATAGTTCCCGCTCGCTCACCCGCTCCGCTCCGCTTATTTTGTGCCGGATTTTAATTTTTTTCTTTATATTTGATTCCCCTTGACTCTCAAGGTTGTGTGAAACTTTCATTACGATCGGATGAATGGTGTAGCAATGCATAAATAACATATATATATATATATATATATATATATATATATATATATATATATACATACATACATACATACATACATACAAACATTCATTTTTATATATATATATATATATATATATATATATATATATATATATATATATATATATATATATATATATATATATATTAGGGATGTCACGGGTACCCGAACCCGAAAATGAGAAAATTTATAAGCCTAATACCCGAACTCGGAGTTGTGAACAAATAAATTTTTTTAGTAAATAAATATTTATACCAGTTTTAAAAATAGCAACACAGAGTTTTCATAACTTTTCTAGTTTATTAAAATTGAAATAGTATTATGAATCGATTTCAGGCAAGTTGTACTTCATAAACAACAGTTTTTCTGCTGTCTTGCCTGTTCCTTAGCGGCTCATAAATAATTGCAGCACCACTGAACAACTTGTTCCGATGGAACGCTGGTAGCTGGTGCCGCCAAGTAGCGTTTAGCGATCACCGCTAAATTTGGAAAGTTTGTTCTGTTATCTTTCCACCACAAAAGAGGGTCTTCATCTTAAGTGATCCTTTTTTTCTTCAAAAAATTCTATATATATATATATATATATATATATAGATATATATATATATATATATATATATATATATATATATATATATATATATATATATATATATATATATATATATATATATATATTAGGGATGTCACGGGTACCCGAACCCGAAAATGAGAAAATTTATAAGCCTAATACCCGAACTCGGAGTTGTGAACAAATAAATTTTTTTAGTAAATAAATATTTATACCAGTTTTAAAAATAGCAACACAGAGTTTTCATAATTTTTCTAGTCTTCATCTTAAGTGATCCTTTTTTTCTTCAAAAAATTCTATATATATATATATATATATATATAGATATATATATATATATATATATATATATATATATATATATATATATATATATATATATATATATATATATATATATATATATATATATATATATATATATATTAGGGATGTCACGGGTACCCGAACCCGAACTTTTCTTCAAAAAATTCTCAATTTCCTACAATTAAAATTTAAAGTTTTGCTTAATAGAAGCAATTTAGTTCAAATTATAAAGTTTTAAAAAGTGTTGAGTTGTAAAAGTGAACATATATAAATTACCTCTTCAATTTTACTCGGGATTGCAGCTGTGGAATTGTTCTTTTCATCACTGCTTTGACTAATAAAAGAAAGCCAATTCTCAGATTCTTTTGGATCAAGGTTTCGACGGAGTTCTCCTATCGCTTAGAAAGAACATCAATTCCACCATTCTCGACGCTGAATTAATTCAACTGCTGTTCACATGGAACCCTTCTCCACTTCAGTCTTCATTTTTTTTATGATAGTTTATAGTCCTTTACACTTAGTGTTTTAAGACTAAATTGGCTGTATGTAGAAAGCACATAGGTACTTCCTGTCGAGGATTAAAATTTGATCTTTTTACTGTTCCTCCTCCTTTATCCAGGCTTGGGACTGGCTCGCAATGAGCGAGGCGGAGTTCTTCAGTCTTCAAAGTTCTTGTTTATATTGATTCATTCATTCATATACTCATAGTTTTTCTGATATAACAAAGACCCTTTGTTATAAAGATAATCTTGCACAATCCTAAACTTTAACTGGCAAAGTCAATAAATGATCTATGCGTCACAGTCATTTATTGGCAAATGTGTTAGCTAGAATACTTATCCACCTGATTACCCCACCGAACCGAGCCGCGAAAAAAATTATTAAATTACAATAATTTAAGAAGTAACATATTATACTAATCGCAAGCCATACAAGTTTTGTATTATCACCTTTGCGTAACAAATAACACAAATAGGTCATTTTATTGGTGAGTGTATAAGCTAGACAACTAATCCGCCTGATTATCTGGCCGGACCGAGCCGCGAACGAACTAAAATAATTATGCCTCCTTCGGCCAAAGAAATCACATTATTTGGAAAGCTAAAAAAATTATTCAATACGTGTAATGTCCAATGGATGAATTGATCGCTCTCGTTTGTATACGTATATACACTACGTAAATTTAAAATCAATCCAGGAATTTGTTATCCTAAGCCAGTACCCGAACCCGAACCCGGTTTTTAGAAAACTACAAACCCCCCGAACACGAACCCGAACCCGAAAACTCGAGTTTTACAAACCCGAACCTGAACCCGAACCCGAAAACTCTAGTTTCACAAACCCGAACCCGAACCCGAAAACTCCAAAAAGTACTACCCGTGACATCCCTAATATATATATATATATATATATATATATATATATATATATATATATATATATATATATATATATATATATATATATATATATATATATATATATATATTGGTGAGTACGATCGGATGAATGGTGTAGCAATGCATAAATAACATATATATATATATATATATATATATATATATATATATATATATATATATATATATATATATATATATATATACATAAATACATACATACATACATACATACATACATACAAACATTCATTTATATATATATATATATATATATATATATATATATATATATATATATATATATATATATATATATATATATATATATATATATATATATATATATATATATATTAGGGATATATATATATATATATATATATTGATTTTTGGCCGAAAAAAAAGGGGGCCAAAAATCAAAATTCATTTTCGGCCGAAAAAGAAAACGTAACCAAAATATTGGAACCATTTTCGGCCAGAAACTAAAACCGAAGCCAAAAAAGGTCAAAGTTTGCAACTTTTTCTTCAGTCAATCTGTCAAATCTTTTTTTAAATTGTTATTCAGTGAATTTAGTAAAGTTGAACACTATGTTAACCAATTAAGCAATTACTTTAAATTCGTTGTCCAGAACTAACATTAGTAGACTAAACAACGTCAATCGATTCAAATTTAAACAGTTTATTTAACAAAAAATCAGTAGTCAAAGTTGAATAAACGAATATTATATGCTAGAAATAACAGTTTGTCAACGATCTCTCATAGCAAATTGCTACGCGATCAGCATAAATTTGACCCGCTGCACTGAACATCTGTTCACTGGCAACGCTGGTCGGAGGAGCAGACAGAAGGTGAAACTGGCTGTTGTACCAATATCCGTAGATATTGGTAGAACGCGGAAAACGAGGTTGTGCAAGATAGATGGATAGCTGCAGCTCGACTGTATCCAGAATCGATGAGTCCAACACTGTTTTCGTTAATTTGTCAGATGCGTCAAAGTTGTCATAGTTGTCCCACAGACTCGGCAAAGCCGGTGCCTGACTATCTACTGCACGAGTCAACATGGCACATCTTTAGAGTCGCATTGCAGAATGGCTTAAAAATGCGAACACTCCTTTTTTGAAAGAACATCAATTCCACCATTCTCGACGCTGAATTAATTCAACGCCTTGCGCTGTTCAGCCAATCGCTTAAGCATCAGAAATGTACTATTCCAACTTGTCTCCACGTCATGTTTCAGTTTGTGCACAGGAACTTCGCAGGTATTTTGACATTCTGACAGATGGCGACAGGTCTGCTCACTATGCTTAAAATGGGTAACAAATTTTCGCCAATTTTCACCACATTTTCCACCCTTATCTGAGTGAAGATTGCATCACGCACAGTCAATTGTAAAATGTGAGCCATACACCCGATGTCTTCCACTTTAGCTGATTTCATAGCACTGACCATGTTGGCTGCATAAATTTTGCTGTATATATATATATATATATATATATATATATATATATATATATATATATATATATATATATATATATATATATATATATATATATATATAACTCAAATACCACTGACTGACTCACAGACTCATCCCGAAATCGCAAAAACCACTGAACGGATTGTAATGAAATTTGGGACATATCTTTCTTTTGAGTTTTAGGTGCTCACTAAGAAACGGTTTTGAAAAACTCGGCCTGGATCGCCTTATTTCGAAGAATATATAATGCATAATTTGTTAGTATTGAAACGCGTCGTGGTGGGTAAAATGCTGACCGCGGACTTATTAATTCCATGTGTTGCAAAGATTTTTTCAGACTTTGGACTGTATTTTCAGAAAAAATACATTTAATTATGTCTATTTCAAAATATCTGCTATAGTAATCTACAACTACTAAGATGTTGTAGCCTGACGGAAATGGTCCTAAGAAATCTATTGCTAAATCTTGCCAAGGACTTTGATGAAGTTTTTTTTGTAAAAGTGGCTCTGGTCTTTTTGGCAAACCAACTAGTTGACAACCATGACACTTTTTATAAAATTGCTCGGCATCTTTGTCAATTTTAGGCCACCAAGCTTTTGACCGACTTTGTAGAGACTTCAGTAAATACGCAACTGGATGTGCCATTGATCAGTGTTTATTTTTGATTATTGCAAATTCTTTTTCAAGGAACGTATTTTTTGCTTATCTGTAAAACACTTTTGTATCAAACCAAGGATCAGAGACATCTCGTTTGGAATAGTAGGCTCGCAAAGGGGTATAACGGAGAAAGAAAAAGTTGACTTCGAATGTCGTCCTGGTCCAGGCTGCTCCAATGGCGACGCGTGAAAGTTCTGTACGTGTCAGAAGAACGAGACAACTCTGTTGCCAGGTGCAAGACGTAGTGGTCTGATATGTCGATGTCGAGGATACCAACCGTAAGCTCTCTGGATGACTATTATTTTCTTTTTCACGATAAATATCCGAAAGAAATAAACGTGTAGAAAGAAATTATTTCTTCTACTAGAAAAACAAATAGCCTCATTGACCTATTATTCTCAGTGCTGGCTACAACTGAGTTAATAGTTAAATTGTTAGGTTTTATAGTTAAACGTCGGAGTTAAAATATTTTAGAAAAAAATCTATTTTATGTAAATCTGACTTTTAATTATTTTTAGTTTCAAGATTTTAATGACAACGTGTTATTCAGCACCGTTTGCTGTGGAATTGTACAAAGGATTTATGTCTTCTAAATGGCTTGATCACATAGTGGCAAGTTTTTAATTGTTTTTAGAACTTCTATAGTTATAAGAAAATAAATAAATAAAAAAGCTAATTTTAACTCATTACTTTTTGTTATATTTGCGTTAATTTTTGTTTTTTTAGCAAGTTTGTTTTAATTTTTAAGTTTTTTAACAAACCATAGACGCCCGCAGGCCTGGGTAAGGAAAAAGTTGCACATCTTGAAATGCGAAAATAATAAATAAAAAATAAGATGATATCAATTATTTCAAATTTGAATTTATAAAAGAGCCTATTATAATCCTGATAATAGTTTTATTAGCCTATATGCACGAAAACAAATATTATGTTTAAAATGGTTTCGAAAATTATCTAAACCGTTAAGACTGATCCACGAATAGATAAGTAATTATATTCTAAATAATATTTATTTCAGCATGTATTAGTTTTTTTAAACTAGAGGCCCTAACCAAAAAACCTAAAACGTTTGATGGCGTTTGATCTAATATGGATTTCAGAATGGAAACAATCAAGACACTCAAACATGGCCCTCTTGTTTATTTATTGCAGAGTTAGTTCAACATCTTCTGTTTTCTTGTCTGTCATCCAATTTTTTAAACATGGATCTGATCCTTAATGAAATTTCATATTGGTCTGATTTTAAATGCGCCCGTTTATTTGCCTGCTTCACCAAATGACCGCGCTGTTCGTACAAAAATAGTTTTAGCCTTTCTAGTTCCGTTCCCACCTTGTCAAGGGTTAAGCCTTTAGTTTGAAAATACGGCTGCGTGAAATTAGCTTTTTCTACAGCATCGGGCCAAAAGTAGAAGTTAAAAAGAAACGTAGAATTGCAAACAGTAGACGAAAGACCTCGGACTGTATCTCGTGGGAATAAATTTGTATGTGGATTCCATATATTTTCTATTTATTCCACACAGTCATCATATTTGTTTTTGCTGAGGCATGATGAGGATATTTTCGTGTTGTTGATAGTTTCTTTTTTACTGAAACTCTAGTGTGGTTCATTAAAACATTCTATTGATAAGTGGAGTTGTAATGAAATAAAACTTTGTTTCAAGAGTTCCAAAAAAATCACACAAAAAGCATTTTCAGCAAAAAAAGATGTTGGCCGCACAAATTTAGCAAATAATTTACACATCCACTAAAAATAGCTTTCCTGTTGTTTTTGTTATGACAATGATTTTTATATGGATTTCAACCATAGTGGCAATATTATCGTAACCTTGAGCGAGGCACGACGGTGATATATTAATTCACTCAAAGAAGACTCGGAAAAATTGTTCCTTTAGAAAAAAAGACTCAAAGGATAATGCTTCTCTCATAAATTATATCTCACAACGAGAATTTATTTCCAATTCAGATGATGCACAAACTATTTTTGATGTTTTTTATGGCAAAACAATAGCACTTCTTAACTAATTTTATCCAGAAAGAACGGTCACCATATGCAATACAGATCCGAGTTTTGTGACACCTTAATTCAAACTATATGTGAAAAAAACGTATTGAAGAGACCAATTCTGTGGCTGGAAAAATAGGCAAGCTGGTCATCAAACAAAACAGAATCAAATTGAAAAAATTAGAGTAAAAATAAGGCAGTAAATTCATTTGGAAAAGTGTACGATAGGTTAATAAAAAAATATGGTATGTGCATATTGTGCAGTCCCTCCTCTGATGTCTTAAATTTGCACTATTCCAAAATCTCAACAAATAACTACAGGAAACCAAACAAAAACAACTTATATTTTTCCAAATAAAAAAACAGTGTAAGCAAACAGCAGGTGTTTAAGCTCATGGTCTGACTGAAACATACAGCAATGGGCCTTGATAAATTCCCTTTTTGGTTTTTAAAACTGGGAGCGCCGGTAGACCCCTCAGCCGCCTTAGTAACCGTTTCACGGCCGGCTTACCACGTTTTGCGGCTTAATTTACGGCGAGCCGAGATTTTTGCGGCCGGCGGCGGCCAGAGGCGTGGATTCAGCAAAATGTTGAGGGGGGCAAAGATTTTTCAAATTTAACCCAGTGAATCTTCAAACAAAAATGACTATCAGAATATACATTTGTATGTTGTTATTTTATATAAAACATCAAATTAGTTAAAACAGTTAAAAAATTTAACTTTTATTTGATATTGAATGCAGACTAAAAACGTAGTTATGAATGTAACAAAGGGTATCGCGTTCTTTCAGTTTTGCAAAATTGTCCACTGAATCATCAGGATCAAATAGACTAAAGGTACTAGAAAATTGGAAAATAATAGCAGATATTTAACTAATTAGATATTAATCAACAACTGTTAACAAGTATGATAAATACTGCTTTCATCAACTAATCTAAATACTCAATTGTGTGTGAGCTACTAAAAATAATTTAAAAGGAATTGGAAAAAGCTTGGTAAGAAAGCTTAAACAACCGGGTAGGATAAGAATAATGCTAATCGTTCGTCAAGCTAGGACAGATACACGGGGCTAAAGTTCATGCGAGTTCGATCGGATGGACCGAAGACACTAAAAGAAAAATATTAGCAGGGATATAACTAGGTAGATATAATTCAAAAAGTATGATAAATACTGCTTTTATCAACTAATCTAAATACTCAATCATGGGTGAGCTAGAAATGATATTTTTTTATTTGGTGGAAAAATCTTGAGGGGGGCCGTTGCCCCCCTCAGCCCTCCCCAATCCACGCCTCTGGCGGCGGCTAACTGTTCTTGTGGCCGGCGGCGGCTTAATTCTCTGCTTATATGTAAATTTACCACTTAGCAATTAGAAGTTTCAAAACGCAAAATTGTGAAAATTTTAGATGCCCTAAACAAAACTTTAAATCACTATTTTTCCTAAAGTGTTTCAATATCACCCATCATTATTAGGGATTTCAACTCAATAAAATTATAAATCACACCCCTGTCCACTATTTTTTTCAAACATTTGTCCAACTAATGCTAACTGGCAAATATCATAATTCTAAATCATATATACTCATGTCCTTGAATAAAATATCAGTTTTTCAAAAAACTAAAGCACTGTACAAAGTTTATAAATTAAATCTTTTTTAGTTTTTTATAGTTTATATTCCAAAAATTTAATGTAGATGTTCACAGTTCAAAATCTGGTTGAAACATTTATATATATATATATACTAGCGGGGGCACCCGGCGTTGCCCGGGGTTTTTAGAGGTTTTTCTAATGTTTGTCTCTCTCGCTACCGTTTCCTTCTCCGCTTTCCCGTCGCGTTCCCGGTCGCTTTCCCGCTCTCGGTCGTTTTCCAGACATATATATATATATATATATATATAAATATATATATATATATATATATATATATATATATATATATATATATATATATATATATATATATATATATATATATATATATATATACAAAGAGTTTTTAACTCTCTGTGATTTTTCGAGTTATTTTTCATATTTTTCAAAGGTTTTAATATAAAAAAATATTTTTTTTGAAAAATTTTTCAAGTAACAGTGACTTAAGACTATTTAGCTATTAATTCAAGTTCATAATTAACATTTGTACTGAGTTATGTCTAGTATTTTACCTACTATAAGAACTTGTAAACGCCACACCCACCACCAAATTTGAGGCAAACAAGTGGATTCATGTACTATTGAATCTCCTCTAAAAAAAAGTCCACATAACCACCCTCCCACCCCGGGGTAGAGCTGGGTCTATAGCCAGCCTAAGGTTTACAAGATACAAAGAAGCAAGCTGCTACGGTATGGGATAGGTCATAACAATATCTGCCCAATAGGAAAGTGGATTTGCTGAATACTTTGCTATTAAATCTTCCCCAATAATAGTGCTTGCTAGATATCCATCGAGCTCAAGTTGTAATTTTTCTGCATCTGATCTTTTTGCTAAAGTTGCATTGTCATTGATTCAGCCAGAACTTGTAATGCGCGAAAACCATAGACATCAATGGTGAGAACGCTTTTGTATGGCTGTAAAGTTTATGATTTTGATTGCGGCTATGAAGAAATAATTAATCTTAAAAAAATTATAATTAAAAATTTTTAAAATCACGGCTAGCCGCGATTTTTGCGGCTGGCGAGGCTTAATTTTTTTGTGGCCGGCTTGCAGTTTAGCCCCAATTTTCGCGGCCGGCGGCGGCTTCGCACTTTCGCGGCTCGGCTCGGCCGGCTAAACCGTCGGCTGAGGGGTCTAAGCGCCGGTCTTCGCAGCCCCCTCTCTCAGGTTTTCAGTGTTTCTTTGGAGAGTTCAACCTTTCCAACGCAATGGAAACATTCGAACATAGTTCCTGTGCCAAAGGTTGCCCAGCCTGTCAACCCATCAGAATACGGGACAATCTTAGTAACACCGGTGTTATCAATGATACTGGAAAAAATGGTACTGAAAACATTTATTTACTCGGCATTCTCCTGTCCACCAGATCTTTTGTGGTTTTCAGATCAACATAGTTTTTGCCCAACTGGATCGACTAGAGGTACGTTGATAGATATTCTGAGCACCATCACTACTTTTTTAGAGACGCAATCCTCTTTCGAGTCATAGCTTTGGATTTCAGTAAAGCTTTTGACACAGTCCGTCATTTATCACTGGTCGACAAGATGTCACTACTAGATGTACCACGCAATATACTTAGCTGCATCCTTAATTTCCTCAGTGATCGAGCTCACCGGACGATTTTCAATGGCGAAACTTCAAATTCCGCCTGCATCAATGCTGGTGTGATTCAGGGATCGTGATTTGCCATGCTGCACATCTAATCACAGCCTCATACCTGTGTTCAGAAACTCCCGGGAATGTTATGATTAAATACGCCAACGATACATATTTAATTGTTCCAGCAGAGAATTGAGGCAGCTGTGAAATTGAGCTCGAGCGAGTCAATCGCTGGTTGTCGGAAAATAACCTTCAGCTAAACAGGAAGAAGTCGAACGAAATAATCTTTTGCAAGAAAAACAGTCAGATGATAGTCCCTATGCATCCGGATTTACCAAGAGTACAAATTATAAAACATTTTGGCGTCTTAGTGAAAGATGATCTCAGGTTCGACAACCACATTACTGAAGTTATAAACTCAAGCGCCCAGTCTCTCCATGCCCTGCGGATATTAAAATCGCATGGATTGTCTGAAGAGCTTCTTCAAGTGGTCTTCACATCCTCGACGCTAGTCAAAATCCTTTATTACTTGCCTTCTTGGTGGGTCTTTCTTATAACGTCGGAGAGGGAAAGGCTGGAGGGGTTCTTATGTAGGTTGAAGCAAGCGGGTTTCTGCTCATCAAATCATTCGACGATCACTGACCTGTGAGCATGTTCTCTATAAGCTTCTGCCGCCAAAAACTAACGATGGGCATAATTTACGCAATTTACGATTTTGTTCTACCCCAGAAGCAGCAACTTTCAGTTAGTTTGGCTCGTAATTTTATTATTGGATTGCTTTTTCAAGACTCCTACAATTTTTTTATTCATATCAAAACACTCAATAATTTTATCTATAGTATTTTATTGTTTTATTATTCCGTTTTTATAGATTTTTCATTTTTTAATGTCACACGATTTGTTTGAATTGTGACTTTCCTGTGTTCTGTCAGGTTTGTTTAGAACACGAATAAAATAATAATTGTTGTAATGTAGACATATTATACAAGTTCATATAAGCAAAAACTGAGGAAAAGTTGTTTGCAAACTGCTAATTGTCCACGACCCTACTTTTCACTCAATCGCCAACGCCATTACAACCAGCGTTAAAAAAGAAAATCATTTAAAAAAAAAATATTTTTCACAAACTTTTATTTACAAATTTAGGCTACAACTTCTGTTTGTGTGTGTGGTTTTCTTTGTACGCAAATCTTGCAAGTAAAATTGTACCAGCTTTTTGACTAGCTAGGAAGCTGAAACTTTCAGCATAGCTTTATATTGGATGACAATAGATGATTCAAAATAAACTTAATTTGAACATCTTTCGTATTCCTAAATCGATTGTATTTGAAATAAAAGTTTGTGTTGAAAAACTTGTTTTTCTTTTACTTGTTTAGGTTACAATCTCTGTTTGTGTGTATGTGCCTGTGTCTTTCTCTGTATGCAAATCTTGCAAGTAAAATTTAACCAACTTTTTGTCTAACTAGGAAACTGAAATTTTTAGCGTTGCTTTATATTGGATGACAATACATAATTCAAAAAAGTGTGTGTCGAAAATTTCGTTTTTTTCCTTTACTTGTTAGATTATTGTATTGTTTCCAATTGTAAATGTTTGTGCAAATTTTGTGAGCAAATATTAGTTGGTAAATTAGTAATAATAAAATTACAAGATTCCAGAATCCCCGGACTTCCGAACACGCGAAAGTTAACAATTAAAGGAAAAAACGAGTTTTTCAACACAAACTTTTATTTCAAATACACTCGATTTAGAAATACGAAAGACATTCAAATTAGGTTTTTCGGTTTTTTGGTAAATAACACTAAATTTATTATAAAAAAAATTCAAATTTACAATGAATTGAAATCAAATGACATTATTTTAAACAAATATATATTTTATGAAATATTTTTCAATATTCTAATAATGCATTTGGAAATTGAACGAGGATACAAATCTAGTAATTTTTTTAATTGTATCATGTGCTGTCATACAATATAAAACTATGCTGAAAGTTTCAGCTTTTTAGCTAGCCAAAAGCTGGTTAAATTTTATTTGCAAGATTTGTGTACAGAGAAAGACACCCACAAACAGAGATTGTAATTTGAATAAAAGTTTGTAATAAAAGCACGTAAACAACTAAAAACTTTGTGTTATTTCGATATTTAAAATAAAGTTTCTTACTTTAAATCAAACAAACGTTACATTAAAAAAATAGTAAAAGACAAAAATCTTAACCACTAATGGGTAAATTGTAATTTTTAGCGCGTTTTAGAAGCTGGACGATATATCGCTGAACAAATAGAAACATTTGGCACGTCTGTTCTTGTTCACTGTAGCGATGGCTGGGACAGAACTTCACAGGTTATTTATTTATTTCCTTGATCAGAAAAACCAACAAGTCACTAACATTATTTGGATAACCTAACAATGCAAACAGATACAAAAAGAGAATAATTGTGCGTTTAGACAAAATGAGTAAACCGTAAAAACTAGGTGTTTTTCACAAATCCCTTATATTTCAAGATTTGTGGACTTTTCATATATTGCAAAAAAAATTTTTATAACAAAAATATTTTATATATATATATATACATATATATATATATATATATATATATATATATATATATATATATATATATATATATATATATATATATATATATATATATATATATATATATATATATATATATATATATATATATATATATATATATATATATATATATATATATATATATAATATATCTATAACTACAGTAAAATAAATTAAAATGTCATTCTCAAAAAATAAATATTGTTATTTTTGTTTCATTATTGGTTTTAACTAGTTTGACTTTTTATTATTCTATCCCATAGACTTATACTATATATACCTAGACACGCAATGCCCCGTATGTGCCTATAGTAAGTAGCGATGACAAATTAAAGCGAAATTTTATGGCCCTTGTACGACGTGATCAACGGCGTTTTAAGTTTATACCACAAACACAGCAATCTTTAGATTTTTTTAACTTTAAAATTACCCAAAAAATTCGTTTCAAAAATTTTAATAAAAAAATAGATTGGTCAAGTGAATCAGGATATATTTTTTTATACACAGCCTTGGCCCTAGTGTAAAGGCCATCTTAACTTGCATCGCGTATGTCTAGATATATAGTATATGTCTATGTTCTATCCATGTTTTGTTTTTTCTTTTCGGGCTCTGATGATGACAAACTAACTATCAAAACGCGTTAGCCCTGTTTATTACTTTAAACTTCTAAGTTAAACTTTTTAGTTTATTTTATTGACTTTATAACATAATTGTCTTTTTTAAACTTTTTTAAATAAACGTAAATACGACTGCAAACAAAGAATTCGTTAATAGACTATCTTCCCAACAACAGGCTTCCCTTCGACGTTTTGAGTCTTTGGCAAAGAAATTAACAAATACTAAATAAGCAATTCTCTTCAATGGAGTTTGCGTACAAGAATATATATATATATATATATATATATATATATATATATATATATATATATATATATATATATATATATATATATATATATATATATATATATATATATATATATATATATATATATATATATATATATATATATATATATATATATATTTATATATATCTATATATATATATATATATTGCGAATAAACTGTGGAATCAATTTATCTTTGAGACATGCTCTAAGAAATACAACTCGCCATTTGGCAAAAACAACTTTTCGAGCCAAATTCTCGACTTTTCGGTATAAAACTCGCTGTTCGAGACTACAATTAGCCAAAAACTTTTCCATTAAACATTTATTGTCAGACCGACGGACCGTTTCAGCTATGTCAGCCATCATCAGGGTCAAAAGTAAAACGAGAAAAGTAAACAAACAGAAAGAACCGAAATTATCAAAGAATTAGCACACTAACAAAAGAGCAAACACTCCACCAAAAGAATACGAGGCTCAACAAAAAGAACATGAGTAAAACAAAATTCCATAGTGTTTAAGACCAGAATCATAAACTAATGAAATCACAGAGACTATAAAATTTATACTATTGGAATACTCCATCAATTTTTGCGCTTTCGCTGTGTTATATTAGAAGAGACAAGAATTTCCTCAGATACATTACAATGAGATTCGTCAGGAGCAGCCTCAACAGCCAAAGTATTTGTGTCAGAGGACGAGTCAGAAGTATCATCATATATGTTATCCTCGTCGTTAGAAATATATATATATATATATATATATATATATATAATATATATATATATATATATATATATATAGTTATATCTACGTTTATAATTTTATTATCAAAGCTTATTCATCTCAGAATGACATTATTATTATTTTTATGATTATATCAGAAGGTATAAAATAGACTTATCCAAGCTTCATTTATTATCATCCAATAAACGGCAAACCATTGTAGCGAACTCTGTATACGATTTGACGATATTATAACATTGGTGATCAGAAGCGGGATTTAAAATAAAATGGTTTTGCGGCTACTTGAAGAACTTTCCAGGGATGATTTGAAGCGGGAGCTTAAGAAACGAAAGCTCAATCATAAGGGAAAAAAGTCTGATCTCGTGGACCGCCTCCAGACGTCATTGGAGGACAATGGGTTAGACCCAGAGGAGTACGAGTTTAAAGCAGAGGACAAATTGACGGAGGCTCTGAACAGGTTAATAGAAAAAAGCAGGGCAGCGCGAAGGGAGAACCAAGCGACACAGCAGGAAATGAAGAAATTAATTTTTGGCGGTGAGGTCAATACTGAAAACAAAATAGCAGCAGCCGGTCCGGCGTTGTCAGAAAACGACAACAGAGAAAATGAAAATGGGAGTGCGGACTGGGTGGTGTGACGGTTGATAGTTTGGTTACAAAGACGGTTGAGACAGTGATGGACACGGTTTTGGACCAGCGGGTTGCTGGTGAAGAAAATGATGTGGGTTGCTGCGGCGAAACCCACTTTGAACTGGAGTCCACTAGCTGTGTCTTAGAGCAGGTGACAGATGACGGCCCTTTCAGACTGCACAGGTCAGTTGGGTCATGAAGAAGGCAAGGAAAAGAGAAGTGGTCCAGTTTTGTGGTGGGGCGCCGCTGGAGTTGGCCCTGTGGCTGAGTGTAGCCAGATTCTAACAAATTATGAGGAGGTTGTCGGATCCGTCGATGTATTGGAAGATTGCTTGAGTGAGGTGTGTGGTGATGACGCTTGTGATGCTGCGTCCGGACAGGGTGTTTCACGGTTTTTGCATCGCGGATGGGATTTGTTGGGTAGTCGTCTGTTCCGGGACATTGGGGTGGGGTTGGACTTTGAGAAAAGTAATTTTGGAATAAATGGAGCGGAGCACCAGGCAATGTTTGTTGATTAAGACGCTTTTGTGAGTGAAACAGTTTTGCATCGACGACAACCATGTTTTTGGGAGCTGGAGGAGTAGTGAAAGGTCAAAAACTGACCGTGGCGTGCAGTTGAGGCTTCGGTTGCGTGGAGCCGTTACTAATCGAATGGGGGCCCGCTGTGATTGAAGAACGATTTGGTATGGTATTCATGCCTACAAAACCGAATCGGAAGATCGCCCAGGCTCCATAATAAATTATTTTGGTTTTTTTTATTAAAAGTTTAATGTACAAAATTATGACATTTTAATAAAGTCAATATCAATCTCAAAGAGCAATCGAATGTACAATGTTTTTTGTCAGTACATCTTTAACCAACACAAACAAACTGGATGGTTTGCCCACGCGAGAACATGCCACGTATAAAACATGGTGTGTCCAAATCTAAGCCAATAACTCCGCCTCGCTAATTGCGAGCCAGTCCCAAGCCTGGAGAAAGGAGGAGGGAAAAGTAAAAAAGATCACATTCTGATCCACGACAGGAAATACTTAAGTGCTTCCTACATACAGCCATTAGAGTCTTAAAACACCTGGTGTAAAGGACTATAAACTATTATAATAAATAAAATCTAAGCCAAAATACAGACATCGTTTGGTTTTGCGACTTATTAATTGTCATTGCGAATGTCAGTCTAATTGGAAATTGAATTCGTTTGAATTCAATATGCACTTCTGTGGAAACTATTTGCATCCGTGTCAGTAAAACATATTTGCCTCGGAACTTGCCATTCAAAATGCCTGTTTCGACAATGTTTTTCATTTATTTTTTAATAACTAATCGCGTGCCATTCCACATCCGTGGTGGGTTCAAATTACGAAATAAAATAACCGGAAAAACTTAATTTAAACAACGTATTTCTGAAAAAAATCGTTTTTTTCTTAACTTATTATTACAGTTGACATCTCTTTCCATGTTGATGCTGGATCCTTATTACAGAACGATAAAAGGATTTGAAGTTCTCATTGAAAAAGAATGGCTTAATTTTGGACATAAATTTGCTCAGGTTGACACAATGATAACAATTGAAATTATTGTGTTTTTTATTGTTTTAATTAGTTTTTTAAACACGCACACATACATACATACACGCACGGACACACACACACACACATATATATATATATATATATATATATATATATATATATATATATATATATATATATATATATATATATATATATATATATATATATATATATATATATATATATATATATATATATATATATATATATATATATATATATATATATTAGGGATGTTCCGGATATCGGCTATCCGGATGCTATCAGTCTACGATTTTAATTACGGCCCATCGACCTAAGCTCAACCACAACAATCTGTTAGAGGTGGTGCCACTAATGCGTCTCCCATTCAGAAGCTTTCATCGGCAGAGCGTGAAATAGAAGTTTACTTTTCTGTGCCAGTTATTGCCAGTTCATCTACCTCAGGAATTATTTCTACCGATGATCCATTGATATGGTGGAAAGCCAATCGCGATCGATTTCCATTCTTGTCTATTATGGATAAAAAGTTTTTGGCTCCGCCAACTGCAAGTGCTGACAGTGAACGCAGGAATTGTTGTGTGACACTCGTTACCGTCTCTTGTCAGAAAAAGCTGAGAAACTTATGATGTTAAAAATAAATGTGCAGATCTTGAAGTACCAATAATAAAAAATAAAAACACATTAACAGTTAATCAGATAGGCTAGTTAGCAAATAATTTGAATATTACTTTGTATTTGTACTTTTTTGTAGAATTATTTGCAACTTGATTAAATCTTTTCATATGATTTGATATTATTCATTACTTTTAAAGTTAAAACTTTTGAACTTAAAACGTTCAAGGTTTCAATCAAATTTTTCATTTTCATTATTGTTTCAATAATACCCGGTATCCGAAATCCGGATCCGGTATCTGATATCCGGGAATTTTCTTATCCGGCTGCTATCCTGTATCCGGTGAAATCAAGTATCCGGCACATCCCTAATATATATATATATATATATATATATATATATATATATATATATATATATATATATATATATATATATATATATATCTTTGAGACACGCTCCAAGAAACACAACTCGCCATTTGGCAGAAACAACTTTTCGAGCCAAATTCTCGACCTTTCGGCACAAAACTCTCTGTTCGAGACTACAATTAGCCAAAAACTTTTCCATTAAACTTTTATTGTCAGACCGACGGACCGTTTCAGCTATGTCAGCCATCCTCAGGGTCAAAAGTAAAACGAGAAAAGTAAACAAACAGAAAGAACCGAAATTGTCAAAGAATTAGCACACTAACAAAAGAAAAAACGAAAAAACACTCTACCAATCAAATCAAAAGAATATAAAATTTATACTATTGGAAATCAATTTTTGCGCTTTCGCTGTGTTATATTAGAAGAGACAAGAATTTCCTCAGATACATTACAATGAGAATTTGCCAAATGGCGAGTTGTGTTTCTTGGAGCGTGTCTCAAAGATAAATTGATTCCACAGTATATTCGCATTATATATATATATATATATATATATATATATATATATATATATATAAATACTAGCTGACCTTGCAAACGTCGTTTTGCCTTTTAAATATGTTTGGTTTTTAAATGCTTTTATTTAACTTCATTCGTTTCTTTGTTTGTTTGTTTGTTGGTTTGCTTGTCTGTGGTGATCACATCTTAGAAACAAAAATTCACCCACTTTTCGACCACCTAGAGCTCTAAGATTTTCAGGAAAGCTTTATTCTGGATGACAATTCATGAATTGAATGTTTCCGACATGAATTAGGCCCTAAATCAATTAAAATTAATCAAATCAAATTAATTCCTGCTATCTAGCGACTGTAATAAGTTGTTTATGTATAAGTTGCCAGAGGTCGAAAATAATTAAATAGTACGGATGTTTATTTATAAATCGCCAGAGGTCCAAAATAATTAACAAGATTGAGCGTAACGGTTGTTTTAGATTCAAAAATTTTAGTTCGTTGACTCAGATAAAAAGGCAAAAAAACTTTTTTTATTCTTTTATAACTAAGGTATATATATATATATATATATATTAGGGATGTCACGGGTAGTACTTTTTGGAGTTTTCGGGTTTGGGTTCGGGTTCGGGTTTGTGAAACTAGAGTTTTCGGGTTCGGGTTCGGGTTCGGGTTTGTGAAACTAGAGTTTTCGGGTTCGGGTTCGGGTTCGGGTTTGTAAAACTCGAGTTTTCGGGTTCGGGTTCGGGTTCGGGTTTGTGAAACTCAGGTTTTCGGGTTCGGGTTCGGGTTCGGGTTCGGGTATCAAATTTTCACACTTTCGGGTTCGGGTTCGGGTTCGGGTTTGGGTAGTGGCTTATGATTTCAAATTCCTGGATTAAATTTACCTAGTGTATATACATATACAAACGAGAGCGATCAATTCATCCATTGGACATTGCACGTATTGAATAAACTCTAACAAGTTATTTTTTTAGGTTTCCAAATAATGTAATTTCTTTGGCCGAAGAAGGCTTAATTATTTTAGTTTGTTCTTGGCTCGGTCCGGACAGATAATCAGGCGGATTAGTGGTCTAGCTTACACACTTACCAATAAAATGACCTATTTGTGTTATTTGTTACGCAAAGGTGATAATACAAAACTTGCATGGCTTGCGATTAGTATAATACGTTATTGTAATTTATTGATTTATTAATTTTTTTCGCGGCTCGGTCCGGTCGGGTAATCAGGCGGATTAGTGTTCTAGCTTACACATTTACCAATAAAATAACTATGCCAGTTAAAGTTTAGGATTATGCAAGATTATCTTTATAACAAAGGGTCTTTGTTATATCAGAAAAACTTTGAGTATATGAATGAATAAATATAAGGTTATATAACTGAAGTAAAAAGTTTAGAGTCATGGCTATCCGCGATTTCTTCGACCGAAGGAGGCTTAATTATTTTAGTTCGTTCGCGGCTCGGTCCGGCCTGATAATCAAACGGATTAGTGGTTTAGTTTACACAATCACTAATAAAATGACGTATTTGTGTTATTTGTTACGCAAAGGTAATAATACAAAACTTCTACGCTCGCGATTAGTATAATATGTTACGTCAATAAAACTTTTAATTTATTAATCTCTAAGATTAAAGATTATATAGATTTATTTCTTCACAACTCTGAGTTCGGGTATTAGGCTTATAAATTTTCGGGTTCGGGTTCGGGTATCAAGTTTTCACATTTTCGGGTTCGAGTTCGGGTTCGGGTATCAAGTTTTCTCATTTTCGGGTTCGGGTTTGGGTTCGGGTATCAAGTTTTCATATTTTCGGGTTCGGGTTCGGGTTCGGGTATCAAATTTTCACACTTTCGGGTTCGAGTTCGGGTTCGGGTATCAGAAAAAGACCGGGTAGTACCGAACTCGGGTTCGGGTTCGGGTACCCGTGACATCCCTAATATATATATATATATATATATATATATATATATATATATATATATATATATATATATATATATATATATATATATATATATATATATATTCGCATTATATATATATATATATATATATATATATATATATATATATATATATATATATATATATATATATATATATATATATATATATATATATATAAATACATATATATATATATATACGTATATATATATATATATATATATATATATATATATATATATATATATATATATATATATACGTATATATATATATGTATTTATATATATATACAAGCATTTGACGAAACGTTTTGGAATGGTCTTCTCTTTGAATGGCTAAATTTAAAAAAACCGCGTACTAAAAAACAACTTTTAATGGCTGATATTGAAAAAAACCGCCTACGAATAAAACCACCTTTATTTATTTTCAACTTGTTTATAATGTGCGATGACGTGATCTCAAAATTATTGGAAAAACCCGCCTTCGGTGATTTGTTTATTTTCAACTTGTTCATATTGTGTGATGACGTACGCTCAAAATTATTGGGAAAACCCGCCTTCGGTGATTTGTTTATTTTCAACTTGTTTATATTTAGCGATGATGTACGATGCATTATATATATTCGCAAAGCGTTAAACTTTCGCGGATAACAACTTTTTATTTAAACATTTTAACAAAAAAGTGCCCTAACAAACCGTGTTCAGCGACTTATATTCTATCAACGTGAGTTTTTTCAGACCTGCAGATACCAATTGGGTGACATACATACATAATACTTACTGACATCATTGCGCTTTTATAGTAGGGACCAGCACTTGACGCACGCTTCGCGCGCGATTACATATTAATAGTAAAGGTAGTAACACTCAAATCGCAATCTAAGATAAAAAACAACACCAATGCGCTGTTATAGCATGTGACTATTTTAGCCAGTAGCAGATGATTTTTCACTTGAAAACGTTTTGGAATGGTCTTCTCTTTGATTGGATAATTTTGGAAAAACTGCCTACGGAAAAAAACCTTTAATGGGCAATATTGGAAAAAACCGCCTACGAAAAAAAACACATTTATTAAGTGATAGTGAAAATAACGCCTACCGAAAACGCATTATTTATTGGATGGGATCGTAAGAAACAGCCTAAGAAAAACACAATATTTATTGGATGGTATCGAAAAAAACAGCCTACGAAAAAACCAAACTGTAAAGGCTAATATCGAAAAAAAACCCGCCTCAGTGAGTATGTCGCGAGTTTCAAGTAGATTTGTCAAGCAGCTTTTTTTCTTGAGAAAACAATGTTGATGTTTGCTGATTAAGCCGTTGACGACGCAGTGCTTCATGATGTGTTCATGTAGAATGCCCTCCATTCCTTTACAGGGCACAGGAGTGAAAGAGACAGGCCTGTAGTTAGATGGCTTGAGCTTGCTGATTTTTTTTTGAAGATAGGAGAAACATTTGATTTTCTCCATGTGTCCGGTATAACTCTGGACATGAAGGAGCGCTTGTAAATGAGAGAGTGGCAAAGGCAGCTGCGCAATTGCTGAGAACGCGTGGGTGCAAACCGTCAAGACCCATCGATTTAGTTTTGTCTAAGCTATGGAGTCTTTTTAGAAGAATAGCTGTAGAAAAGTAACTTTCATTTACATCACAGATTATTTGGTGCGATCTGTAAAAGCAGGCATGTAACCTCAGGTTCGATGACAAAAACAGATTAGAGTGCAAAAGTAAAACGATAACAAGATTACTTCAAATTAAGTAAACGAGTGAGCGCTAAGGCACGAACGCGACAACTGAAAGGTGAGAGAGCTAGTCGAGGTGAATAACTGTAGTTGTAGGTGTGTGTACGAATATGGAAAATGAAGATAGTGTACGATAAACGTCTTGTAGGTAGAATTGGTGGACTTTATGAGTGTACAAATGGTGTATTGCGCGGGCGGTGTAAAAACTAATGAAGTATAAATAGGAAAGAGTAACAGTATGTGTGTGGTAAGAAATAATGTTTTATTTGTGTCGATTACGACGCGATGTAATGTTAGGGTTGTTAATAATGTCAGAAAAGATATGTGTATTAGGAGAGCTTGTGTTCGCGGAAACGTGTGAATAATCGACAATACATTGAGTGGTAGTTTGTTCTGTGGAAGTGAAAAGTAAAGAGATATCGACGATCGTAGGGTCGGCTGAGTAATCGACGATGCATTGAGTGGTAGTATGGTCTGGGGATTGGAAGGTGAAAAGATAGCGACGATCGTGGCGTCAGGGTCAGAAGCAGGTGTCGGAGGGTGCGAAGGAAGCGTGGTGGGAAGCTGCGGGGGAAGACAAGGTGCGGTGGTAGAAGCAATACTTGGTTCGAGTGTGGAAGTTTGGTTGGTGTCAATGGGTGGGTGTTCTGTGGTCGAACTCGGTTTAGGCTCGCGTAGACTGTAGCCATGAAGTGAAGGGACCGAGGTGAGAACAGTACATGAAGTTGTCGAACTAGAGTGTGTGTTTCGATGGATGTGCAGGTGCGTGTCCGTTGCAGTGACGAAACAATTGCAATGTCTGGTCGAAGTTTTCGTCTTGGACGTTCATCGTGGGTTTTATCTGCAATATATATAGAGCTTCTAGAATCTTCAATCGAACCACCACTTCTCAGTAAAACAACCCTCACTCAACTTCTCGAAATATGCACCACTGACGTACCGTTTAGACACCCAAATGGCGACCTTTACGTTCAGACTGACGGCGTCGCCATGGGATCGCCACTCGGCCCCACGTTCGCACAGTTCTACATAAGTCACTTGGAAAACGTCATCTTCAGTACCCATCTCAAAAGACCCTACCTGTACGCGCGTAACGTTGACGACATTTTCATAAACTAATGAAATCACAGAGACTATAACATTTATACTATTGGAATACACCATCAATTTTTGCACTTTCTCTGTGTTATATTAGAAGAGACAAGAATTTTCCCAGATACATTACAATGAGATTCGTCAGGAGCAGCCTCAACAGCCAAAGTATTTGTGTCAGAGGACGAGTCAGAAGTATCATCATTTATGTTATCCTCGTCGTTAGAAGGAATACAGGGTAACCGATGCATATTACTTTCTTTGAGACCAAACAAGTGGAGAATCTGTGGAAATGTATCAAATTTATCAGGTCTCATTGATAAGATATAGAGAGCCTCTTTAATTTTCAGCCGGAAAGAGTCGGATTCACTTGTTAAAATCGAAACACCTTCTTCAAGTTCTTTGCGTGTTAGCTTTTTCAAATGAATACATTCATAATGATTATATATATATATATATATATATATATATATATATATATATATATATATATATATATATATATATATATATATATATATATATATATATATATATATATATATATATATATATATATATATATGGTTTTTAAAAATCACTGCTTGGTAGACTTACTTGTATTAAACTTGAGAAAAACTCTTGTTAGATGAGGATACATGAGCAGTGAGTTTGTTGTTGAGTCATTTGAAGCCAGATTTTTGCGTAAAATATTATACAGGCTGATTTAATTTTTTTAGTCTTCAACTACTTTTAGGTAATTAAACTAATTGTAGTTAACTACTCTAAAACGTAGTTAAACTATTCTTTAACTACCAGTTACTTTCGGGTAGTTAAACTTTTTGCCTTAACTACTCCTATGTAGTTAAACTAGTAGTTAACTACTAAAGTAGTTAAAAGTAGTTAACTACTGCCCATCACTGCAAGTTTTTAATTTCAGTTATGTGATCGCAAAAGGCGAAATGTGAAATCATTTTAGACCACGACGCAAAGAATTTTATATTTAAGTTGCTTTTATTTCAAATATTTAATTAATTTTGCTCTAAATGTTTTATATATTATTGCTTTTTTAAGAGAATTGGTCATGGAGATGCAAAATCTTCTAATTCAGAAAGATCTCCAATTTTTTTGCAGTTTATTGATTGTGTGTGGCAAATTTTGTACTTGGTAACTATTTTTATATTTGTTTTTATTTAAACTTTTAGTTTTTTACAAGTTGGTTGAATTTGCAATTTTATACTATTAATAAATTGCTATCTATATATATAAAAGAACATGTCCTGACTGACTGACTGACTGACTGACTGACTGACTGACTTATAATCAACGCCGAGCTCAAACGCGTCATCCTAGGAACGTGAAATTTGGAACTTATATTACTTTTATTGCGTAAGCATCCACTAAAAAAGGATTTTTGAAAATTTTGCTCCTGAGGGGAAGAAACTGGAAAACAAACTTTTTTCTAAAACAATGTATATCTCGAAAACCAAATATGAGGAGATTTTTAAATTTGGTACATGGATTCTTCTTAAAAAATAAAAAAATACGTGTTTTACCATTTTTTGAAAATTCGGTTTCCCGGACCTCAAATGTGGATTGGAAAATTGGGTTATTTGGTTTTTAAAGTAGCTGCTACTCAAAAACTGTGAATGCTACAGGAGTAAAAATTAGTATTTAGTTTCTATTCTATAAATAAAGATATACGTCTTTTAACATTTTTTAAAAATTTGGTTTCCAGGACCTCAAATGTGGGGTGGAAAATAAGGTTATTTGGTTTTTAATGTAACTGCTACTCGAAAACTGTAGATGCTACAGGAGTAAAAATTAGTATTTGGTTTCTACTCCAGAAATAATGATATACGTGTTTTACCATTTTTTGAAAATTTGGTTTCCAGGACTTCAAATATGGGGTGGAAAATAGGGTTACTTGGTTTTTTAAATAACTGCTACTCAAAAACTGTAACTGCTACAAAAGTAAAATTAGTATTTAGTTTTTACTCTAAAAATAATGATATATGTGTTTCACCATTTTTTGAAAATTTGGTTTCCAGGACCTCAAATGTGAAGTGGAAAAGGGATTATTTGATTTTAAAATAACTCCTACTCAAAAACTGTAAGTGCTACAGATGTGAAAATTAGTATTTTGAGGTTTTGTGCCGGTTAAAAGTAGATGAGTTCAGTTTATCACCGGACGGACGGGCCAAGCCGTTATTCTAAGGTCTTTATATGGCCCTGCCCAAACCTTAAATCAAGGTTGGACGGGCCGAGATTTTTAACCAAGTTTATAGACATTTTAGTGTTTTTAGGGTGTTCAGATGGGCCGGGCTAAACCTAAAGTCAAGGTGGGACGGGCCGAAGTTTTTTATCAAGTATATAGAACTTCTAGGCCTTTAAAAACGGGCCGGGCCCATATTAGACGGGCCGTGCCGGGCCAGGAATTTCGGTTTTTGAAACGGGCTGGGCCAAGTTGTCTACGGGCCGAGCCGAGACTTAAAAAATTGATCCGTGCAGTACTCTACTATGTATGCACGGTTCAAATTCTCTAATTTCATGCGAGCGAAGCCGCTACGGGCACTGCTAGTTCTAGATAAGTAAATGAAAATTGTGAAAAAAAGTCAATAGACATTTTTAATGTCTTTTTGCGAACTAAGTTTTTATTTTCTTTATTGACAAATTGATTGAAGTATGCACGGGAGCACACAAAAATGACCGATAGAAGTATGCATGCCAGTAAACACTTATAAACGCACACACACAACATTTATTAAAAACCAGCACTTTACGGACGCTTTGCTAATATCGAAATAACCGCCTACGAAAAAATATTTAATAAGTAGATAATAACAAAAACCGCCTTTCAGCCATTCTCAGGTGTTTTTTCACCTGAAAACGTTTTGGAATGGTCTTCTCTTTGAATGGCTGATTTTGAAAAAACCGTTTACGAAAAAAACAACTTTTAATGGCTGATATTGGAAAAAACCGTCTACGAAAAAACCCCCACTTTTTTTTAACATTTATTTAGCACGAAACAAAACAATTAAGTACAACAGTGAAGTTATAAATAAGGGAAAAAAATCAAGTGCTCAAAAGGTTCATCCAAAGGGAATTACTTCCCGCTAACTGGACGACCTATTAACGAAAATTCAGATTTAAATACGAACCGAGACAGAGAAATAAAAGTTAACATAAGTGTATAGGAGTAAACATAAGTATATATAAGTTAACATATTTGTATCGAAGTTAACATAAGTATATAGATATTGAAATTATGAATCTAGCTGTAATATGTAAGATTTCAACGATTTTTTAAATAGCGAAATGCTTTTCAATGAGGAAATTGTTATCGGAATACTTGAATACAACCGCGGACCAAAACACTTTATGGAGAATGTTTTGAGAGTTGTTCGAACAAAATCAGACCGAAAGCAATGCAAAGAACGCACATCATGAGAATGTACATGAGACGATTTTGTGAAAAGGTTATCAAATGACGACGGTAACATATGGTTGTCATATTTGTACATGAAAATACTAACAAGAAGAGAATTAATTTGATATACATTCAGTAGGTTATTCTCGATCATTTTTATTTTACAAGATGATGTAAAGGGCAAGTTAAATAATATTCGGATGATTCTTTTCTGTAAGATGTGGAGAGACTTTAGACGTGTAGGATAATTTGAAGCCCAAACAATATTACAATAGGACAAGTAAGGGTAAACGAGGGCGTAATACAACATCATAGAAATATTTTATCCACAAATCGACTCACGCGAGATAGAATTCCACACTTTTTTGCAACTTTAGAGGTGACGTAACTAATATGGTTAATCAGTGAGAGGTGCTCATCAAGCAACATTCCATGAAATTTACACGAGGAAACTCGCGCAATAGGTTTATCGTCAATAAGAAGTTGATAATCAGAACAAATTAATTTATTTCTATGGTGGAATAGAATATAGTTGGTTTTACTTATATTTAAAGAAAGTTTATTAGCACAAAACCATTTATAAACGGAAAGTAGTTCATGATTAGTAACATCATATAAATCTTTTAGGTTTTCACCAGAAGCAAAAAGGTTGGTATCATCGGCGAACAAGACAAATTCGAGACGACGCGAAACAGTGCACAAATCATTAATGTAGACAAGAAATAAGAGAGGGCCTAGCACCGACCCCTGAGGCACGCCACAAGTTACCCGCCGCGTTGATGAAGTGACTTCGTTGTAGTGGACCTGTTGAGTTCTACCGCTCAAATAATCTCCAAACCACATTAATGGAATCCCTCGGACCCCATAGTGTTCAAGTTTTTTTAGCAAGACTGTGATTCACTGTATCAAAAGCCTTGGCCAGATCCAGAAACACGCCGATGATGTAGTCTCCTCGATCCATAGCCTCCGCAACCCTCGAGTGCAACAGAACGAGCGGCATGTAGGTAGAGTGATTTTGTCTAAAGCCGAACTGACTCCTGGTAATGATGGAAAATCTGGCAAGAAATCCATAAAGCCTGGAGTGCATAGCTTTTTCAAAAAACTTTGAGAAGAAACATAAAATAGATATTGGCCGATAATTGGAAATGATATCTTTTTTGCCAGATTTGTGAAGGGGAATTATTTTTGCCGACTTTAACTGATCAGGAAAAACCCCTGAAGAAAAAGAGCAGTTTATTATGCAGGACAGAATATGGGCTATCCGTGGAAGAGAGCATATTGCAATACACGGGTCAATTCCGTCAATTCCACTGCTGTGTGAGATTTTTAATCGTGTCGATATTTCAATGATCTCGCCCGGTGTTGTAGGTACAGCATCGAAAGAATGGACCACGGGATTACCAAGATATTCATCAAATGTTGCATTAGGAATTAATATATTTTTTGCGAGATCTGTGCCAATGCTGGAGAAATGGTTATTAAACGAGTCAACAATTTCTGTAGGAGAGGTCAAATAACTCGTCACCCGCATCAAAAGTCCTGCATTGCTCCACAGAAGATCGCTTGCCCATTAGGCTCCCAATGATTTTCCATGTTTCTTTAGCATTGTTTTGACATAAATTGAATTTTTTTGAATAGAATTCTTTGATTGTCGCAATTTTCATTGATTTGAAACGTTTACGGTACCCAGTGAATTTCTCTTTATTGGCCACTGTCGGGCTCTTGAGGTGTTTTTTATATAAGGCATTTTTCTTTTTGCAGCACTTCATGAGATTGGGCGTCATCCAATCCTTATCAAATCTAGCAGGACCACGAGTGTATTTAACCAGTGGAAAACACTTGTTATATATTTCGAGATACTTATTAATGAATAAGTATTGAGGCGCTGGTGGCAGAGCGGTAGAGCGCTCGCCTGTTGATCGTTAGGTCGGCAGTTCAAGCCTCACCTGCGTCACCAGCGTAACTCCCTTAGGCAAGGAGTTCACTCGCATTGCTTTCTCATGTCTATGAAAATAGCGTGTTCTTCGAAGTTTCCGATCCAAAGGAACCTTCGTAAGCGCCTCTGACTTATCTGGCGCTATATAAATTCATCATTATTATTATTATTATAATAATGAGTAAGCAGAGGACGCATCACCACCATCGGCCATCCCAATCACCCCAGACCAGTCCATCTCACCCAACATCTGTTCAAACATCTCTTTCTGTCTCAGGCTGGTCAGCCTTCTAAATGAAACCTGATCTCTTTCAGTATTGGTGCGAGGTGCGAGATCAGTCGACAGAAAAATCGGAAGATGATCAGAGATATCATCAATCACAATCCTAGCAATAGAATGTTGTAAGAGGTAGTTTGTAAACATGTTGTCAATTGCAGAGGCAGTTTTAGAACTTATCCTGGTAGGCGTCGTAAATGCCGAAAGAAGGCTGTAAGAAGCCAGTAAATTGGATGACAGGGACGTAAATTGCGAGGGGGCACGGAGGACATTTGCCCCCCCCCTGATTTTTGAAATTTGAGTTTTTGTCCCTAGAATCTACTATATATTTTGTTAATTTTAACTTTACTTGACCTAGCGATGATTCAATGTGTATTTGAATCCTTCTGGCGTGTGTAGACCATTTGCCTACACCTTGATTTCCAAAAATTTGTTTTTCACCTAGAGTTTATTATTTAAATTTATTAATTTTAACTTTACTTAACCTCGTGATGGTTGAAAGCGTATTGGAGGATCCAAAAATTCGTGGGGGTGCACTTCAAAAATTTTTCACATGCTCTTTAAAAAAAACTGATGACCGGTGAGGGGTAGTCAGAAGTATTTTTTTACTGTCATTTTCCAAAAAATAGGTATTATACCCAAAAAAGTATCAATTGATATTCTGGTGGGGAGATGCATCTCCCGTCTCTCCCTGCTTGTACCTAAATATTTATATAGATATTTTTTTTTATTGATATTTAGCATACGCCTTATCAAGACAAGTCTTGCTCAAGGCGAGAGAGGGAGGGTACTTGCAAAAGGTATAAAAGTGTGTGTGAAAGCATTCGCTTATTACATCCAAGCCGCAAGAGCAGCATTTGGCATGCAGGAGACTGACTAATAAAAAAATTTGAAAAAAAAAATATAAAAAAGTCTGTTATATATTTGATGTTTTATTGGCAAAAAAGAGAAAAAACTAAGCAAAAAAGCATCGGGCAACACCGGGTAACTCTGTCAGTAAGCTAAATGATGGCGGAAAAATTTTGCCCCCCTCCCTGGAAAATGCTGAATTTACGTCCCTGATGGATGATAGTAAAAAAACTGCTTACCAAAAAACATATAATGCCGGTTATTGGAAAAAGCCGCATACGAAAAAACCTAATTTTTATTGACTGTTATTGAAAAAACTGCCTACGAAAAAAACAAACCTTAATGGCTAATATCGAAATAACCGCCTACGAAAATTCATTTAATAAGTAGATAATAACAAAAACCGCCTACGAAAAAAACCTTGTTGATATATTAATTTTCAACTTGTTTAGATTGTGTGATGACGTACGCTCCAAATTTGGAAAACCCCGTTCGGTGATTTGTTTATTTTCAACTTCTTTATATTTAGTGATGGCGTTTGCTGTTTTATTTATATATTTATTTCTCTTTCACAACGCCTTTTCCAAGACAAGTCTTGCTCGAAGCCGAGAAAGGGTACTTGCAGAGGCAGCCATTTATAGGCGCCTACCCTTTTAGCAATGCGATTATATATATATATATATATATATATATATATATATATATATATATATATATATATATATATATATATATATATTTATATATATATATATATATATCCGCCAAGCGTTGAACTTTCGCGGTGATTTGTTTATTTTCAACTTGTTTATATTGTGTGGTGACGTAATCTTAAAATTGACAAAAACACGTATGCCGTCTACCAGAGATGTAGTACTTGGTACTCGTACTCGTACTCGAGTACAACTCGAGTACCGTTTTCACGTACTCGTACTCGTACTTGTACTCGGAACCTTGGTACTCGTACTCGTACTCGTACTCGTTATTCCACTCAGTACTCGTACTCGTACTCGTACTCGTTATTCCACTAAGTACTCGTACTCGTACTCGCATATCCGACACCTTCTCTAAAAAAAGTTTGCTTGTTTACTAAACAGTTGTTTGGGATAATATTTCGTTTATACTTGCTGAACTCTAGTATAACATATATTTTATATCTAGGTACCAATTTTTAATAATAGTTTTCTTTGTTATTTCTGCTTAAGTATCATTATTCTTCTAATCACTTATTAACAGTCATCAAAGTTTCCATAATTTAGAATTTGAATTTCTTGTACCCACTGTTGTTAAAAGAGATTTCTAAATAATTCCATATCACATTCGTTTATATTTGCACTTTGCAGTCACAATTTTACATTTTTTAAATTTGGTTGTGTTTTTTCAGAACTGGTTAAATTCTTTGTTGAATCAACTAATTCTCTCTTTGGCATGATTACTCAGTCACCTGCTGTTACGTTGGTGCCGCCATCTGGGTCACCCCCACCAGCCAAAAAGTCAAAGTTGTTTCACAAGTATTCATCGACGTTAGATCACACCTGCCTTGATGTCGATGCACAGTTGACCAGATATCTTGAGATGAGGATCACTAGTGATGTGGATGATGCCCTAACGTTTTGGCAGAATCATTCCAGTGACCTTAAAAAACTGTATCACCCAGCACTTCGTGCCTTAAGTATTCCAGAGCTTCAAGTTCACCAGTAGAACGTGTGTTCAGCGGAGTTCAGCCACGGCGGAATAATTTTAAGACCCCATAGGGCTAAGATGTCGGAATATAAACTGTCGTCGCTAATTTTTCTTAAATGTAATAGTTTTTTTATGTAGAATAAACTATTATTTTGTTGACTTTAAAAAGTACTCGAAAAGTACTCGCTAAAAATTTCTTGTACTCGTACTCGTACTTGTACTCGAGACCTCAGTACTCGTACTCGTACTCGTACTCGATAACTTAATACCATGGTACTCGTACTCGTACTCGTACTCGACACCATGGTACTCGTACTCGTACTTGTACTCGGACCATAAGTACTCGCAACATCTCTGCCGTCTACTTCGGCGATTTGTTAAATTTTCAACTTGTTTATATTTAGTGATGACGTATGATGCATTGTATATATATCCGCAAAGCGTAGAACTTTCACAGCTAAAAACTTTTTATTTAAACATTTTAACAAAAAAGTGTCCTAACAAACCGTGTTCAGCATCTCATAATTTATCAACGTGAGTTTTTTCAGAGCTGCAGATGGTAATCAGGTCACATACATATTACATAATACATACATGATTTGATGCACTTGACGCACGCTTCGCGCGCAAAGCGTGTGCGTTTTTCAGCCAGTCGCAGTTGATTTTTTACTTAGAAAAGAATTGAAATGGTCTTTTCTTTGAATGGCTGAATTTGAAAAAACCGGCTCTATTGGCTGATAATGCAAAATTCCTTTTACGAAAAAACCGCTCTGTAATGGCTGATATTTAAAAAACCACATACGAAAAAAAAAATTTTCAATGGTTGTTATTGAAAAAATCCGCCTACGAAAAAATCCACCATGTGATGGCTAATATCTGAAAAAATCGCCTAAAAACAACCATAACAGTTGATACCGGAAAAATCCGCCTACAACTTGTTAATATTGCGTGATGACGTACGCTCAAAATTATTGGGAAAACCCGCCTTCGGTGATTTGTTTATTTTCAACTTGTTTATATTCAGTGATGACGTACGCTCAAAATTATTTGGAAAACCCGCCTTCGGTGATTTGTTTATTTTCAGCTTGTTTATATTGAGTGATGAAGTAATCTCAAAATTGGGAAAAAGCCTACGACTACTACTTCGGTGATTTATTTATTTTCAACTTGTTTATGTTTAGGGATGACGTACGAGGCATTATATATATCCGCAAAGCGTTGAACTTTTGCGGTTAATAACTTTTTATTTAAACATTTTAACAAAAGTTTCCTAACAAACCTTGTTCAGCGTCTCATAATCATTTTAACAAAAGTGTCCTAACAAACCTTGTTCAGCGTCTCATAATCTATCAACGTGAATTTTTCAGAGCTGTATATGGTAATCGGGTGACATACATACATAATAGATAATGCATCATTGCGCTTTTATGTTAGGAACCAGCACCTGACGCAGGCAGTCGCAGATGATTTTTTTAATTAGAAACGATTTGAAATGCTAATAAGGTGACATAATACATACGTAATACATAATACATACATCATTGCGCTTTTATAGTAGGGAACCAGCACTTGACGCACGCTTCGCACTCAAATAGCATTTTAAGCTCAAAAACAACACCAATGCGCCTAAATAGTAATAACTTTACGCACGTTTCCCAAGCGAAGCATGTGACTATTTCAGCCAGTAGCATATGATTTTTCACTTGAAAACGTATTGGAATGGTATTTTATTTGATTGGATGATTATGGATAAACTGCCTACGAAAAAAAACTTAAATGGGCGATATTAGAAAAAATAGCCTACGAAAAAAACTACATTTATTTGGTGATAGTGAAAAAACCGCCTACGAAAAACACAATATTTAATGGATGGTATCGGAAAAAACAGCCAACGAAAAAAACAACATATTTTGGGTGATAGTGAAAAAAAAGCCTAAGAAAAACCCCAGCCTTTAATGGCTGATAATGGAAAAAAACGGCTACAAAAAAACCCAACCTTCAATGGCTGATATTTGGAAAACCCGCCGATGTACTACTTCGGGGATTTATTTATTTTCAACTTGTTTATATTGAGTTTTACGTATGCTCAAAATATATACGCAAAACGTCGAACTTTCCATTAATACGATTAATATTAGGAAATTAGTTAATTTTCGTAAATTAATAATTAAAATAAGAGGAATAATAATTACAAAATAGTAAAATGTCGTTAATAATAATTTCATTAAATATATCCTCAAAGCGTAGAACTTTCCATTAATAGGAATAATATTAGCAAATTAGTTAATTTTCGTTATTAATAATATTATTAATAATTAAAATAAGAAGAATAATAATTGAAAAATAGTAAATTGTCGTTAATAATAATTTACAACTTGTTTAAAATTGGGAAAATCCCGCCCACTACACTTCGGTGATTTATTTATTTTCAACTTGTTTATATTGAAAGATGACGTTCGATTCCCTACTATAAAAGCGCAATGATGTATGTATTATGTATTATGTATGTCACCCGATTAGCATCTACAGGTCTGAAAAAAACTCACGTTGATAGATTATGAGACGCTGAACACGGTTTGTTAGGGCACTTTTTTGTTAAAATGTTTAAATAAAAAGTTATTAGCCGCGAAAGTTTAACGCTTTGCGGGTATATATAATGCATCGTACGTCATCGCTGAATATAAACAAGTTGAAAATAAATAAATCACCGAAGTAGTAGTCGGCGGGTTTTCCCCAATTTTAAAAAAGTTATAAATTATTATTAACGACAATTTACTATTTTGCAATTATTATTTCTCTTATTTTAATTATTATTATTAACGAAGATTCCGATTATTGGAAAGTTCGACGCTTTGCGGATACATTTAATGAAATTATTATTAACGACATTTTACTATTTTGCAATTATTATTCCTCTTATTTTAATTATTAATAATATTATTAATAACGAAAATTAACTAATTTGCTAATATTATTCCTATTAATGGAAAGTTCGACGCTTTGTGGATATATTTAAGGAAAATATTATTAACGACATTATTTATTTTAATACATTATATATAATATATTAAATAAAAGGTTATTAGCCGCGAAAGTTAACCGCTTTGCGAATATAATTTGAGCATACGTCATAACTCATTATAAACAAGTTGAAAATAAATAAATCACCGAAGTAGTACATCGGCGGGTTTTCCCAATATCAGCCATCGAAGGTTGGGTTTTTTGTAGGCGGTTCTATTCATTATCAGACATTAAAGGTTGGGTTTTTTCGTAGGATGTTTTTCCAAAATTGCCCAATAAAAGTTGTTTTCCGTAGGAGTTTTTTTCTATATTAGCCGTTACAGTTTGTTTTTTTTTCGTAGGCTGTTATTTCCAAAAACATCCAATATAGGTATTTTTCGTAGGCGGCTTTTTCACTATCACCCAATAAATATGGGTTTTTTCGTAGGCTGTTTTTTCCAATATCACCCATTAAAGGTTTTTTTGTAGGCAGATATTCTAAAATCATCCAATCAAAGAGAATACCATTCCAAAACGTTTTCAAGTGAAAAATCATCAGCTACTGGCTAAAATAGTCACACTTTTCGCTTGCGAAGCGTGCCTAAAGTTATTAATATAATAGCGCTTTGGTGTTGTTTTTGAGCTTAGAGTGCGATTTGATTGCGACTACCTTTACTATTAATATGTAAAAACTCACACGCTTCGCGCGCGAAGCGTGCGTCAAGTGCTGGTTCCCTGCTATAAAAGCGCAATAATGTATGTATTATGTATGTATTATGTCACCCGATTAGCATCTGCAGGTCTGAAAAAACTCACGTTTATAGATTATGAGACGCTGAACACGGTTTGTTAGGGCACTTTTTTGTTAAAATGTTTAAATAAAAAGTTATTAGCCGCGAAAATTTAACCTTATTTTGAACAGAGAACAGATTCCGAATGCAATATTGACGAGAGCGTTTTCACATTTGAAAAAGTTGAAAAAAGACTATCAGAACTCTTGGCGAACAAGGCTATGGGAGTTGATGGATTTCATCCTCGTAAATTAAAAAACAGCGCAGCTGCTCTTGCAATTCCTATCACACTCATCTTTAGAATGTCTATCACCACAGGCATGGTACCAGATCTATGGAAACTAGCTAATGTTACGCCCATTTTTAAAAAAGGTAGCAAAATAAAGGCAGGAAACTATAGGCCAGTATCATTAACTTCCGTATTTTGCAAAGTATGCGAAAAGTTTATTCACGAGCAAATCATGTCTTTCTGCACTATAAATAACCTAATAACTAAAAGTCAACACGGATTTGTAAGAAAAAAAGGATGCGTAAGCAACTTACTGGAAGCCCGCGACATTCTGACAGAAAGTGTTCATCTTGGTGTTTCTGTGGATGTTGTCTACACAGATTTTGCGAAAGCTTTTGACAAAGTCCCACATCGGTGTTTATTGCACAAACTGAGAGCGTATGGTATACAGGGCTCTCTTCACAAATGGATTGAATCTTGGTTAACCAATCGTCAGCAGAGAGTTCAGATCGACAGTTGTACTTCAGGATGGAAAAAGGTTACGAGTGGGGTACCGCAAGGCTCAGTACTTGGGCCTCTATTGTTTTTGCTCTATATAAATGACCTCCCTGACAAATTATCTCAACACATCAAGCTTTTTGCAGATGATAGTAAAATCATTGGGATTATCAAATCCGTGGAAGACTGTATCAGACTCCAAAACGATATTGATGAGGCAGTCCAGTGGTCACACAAATGGTTGATGCCATTCAACATTGACAAATGCAAAGTTATGCACGTTGGACGAACCAATCAGAAATCAAAATTTATTTATTCTATGTTAGACCCAGATGGAAATAGAAAAAAATTAGAAGTAACGACAGTCGAACGAGATCTTGGTGTTCTAGTATCGGATGATCTCAAAGCAAGGTCTCAAGTGAATGCAGCGGCTGCCTTGGCTAATAGAACTCTTGGTAGACTTAAAAAATTATTCCGAAGTCGTAGTCTCCATCTTTGGAAAACATTATACCAGGCCTACATTCGACCAGACCTCGAATATGCAGTTCAAGTTTGGTCTCCTCATCTAAGCCGGGACATTGATACTCTCGAAAAGGTCCAGCACAAAGTTACAAAAATAATTACAACAATCAAACATTTACCATACTTAGAAAGACTACAGAAGCTTGGAATTACCACGCTTGAAGAACGTAGGGTTAGAGGCGATTTGATCCAACAATACAAAATACTGGCTCATATTGATGAAGTGGATTTTTTTGTATTGCAAAAACATCTCACATGGCAAACTAACGGATCCTATTGTTTGAGAGGTCACAACTGCCTTCTTTTACCACAAAGAATTAAAGGATGTGAAGAGCGAAAACACTTTTTCACAAATCGAGTAGCTTTCAGCTGGAACTCCTTGACGCAGGAAGCAGTGGACGCATGTTCGGTGAATGCCTTCAAAAATTAACTCGCTCTACTTTGATTGCAGTATGACTCAGCACAGAGGGGCCTGATGCAGCACCTCTTCATCAATCATACATGCTATTATAATGACTATTTAATTATTATTGTTTTTTTTCTGTCTTATTTGTGATTTTGAATGTATGTATTGATAACTGAATAAACAAACTCAAACTCAAACTCATATTGAAAGATGACGTACGATGCATTATATATATCCGCATAGCGTTAAACTTTCGCGGCTAATAACTTTTTATTTAAACATTTTAACAAAAAAGTGTCTTAACAAACCTTGTTCAGCGTCTCATTATCTGTCAACGTGAGTTTTTTCAGACCTGCAGATGCTAATACATAATACATATTACATCATTGCGCTTTTATAGTAGGGGACCAGCACTTGACGCACGCTTCGCGCGTGAAGCGTGTGATTTTTCGGCTAGTCGCAGATGATTTTTTACTTGGAAACGTTTTGGAATGGTCTTCTCTTTGAATGGCTAAATTTGAAAAAACCGCCTACGAAAAAAACATCCTTTAATATACATCATTGCGCTTTTATGTTAGGAAGTGAGGCACGCTTCGCACGCGAAGCGTGTGAGGTTTTACATATTAATAGTAAAGGTAGTCGCACTCAAAGCTCAAAAACAACACCAATGCGCTATTATGGTAATATCTTTACGCACGGTTCGCAAGCGAAGCGTGTGACTATTTTAGCCAGTAGCAGATGATTTTTCACTTGGACACGTTTTGAAATGGTCTTCTCTTTGAACGAATGATTTAGGAAAATCTGCCATCGAAAAAAAACCTTTAATGGGTGATAATAGAAAAAACAGCCTACGAAAAAAAACCTATATTGGATGTTTTTGGAAATAACAGCCTACGAAAAACACAATATTTATTTAAAGGTATCGGAAAAACCGGACTACGAAAAAAACAAACAAACTGTAACGGCTAATATACAAAAAAAACTTTTATTGGGCGATATTGGAAAAAAATCCTACGAAAAAACCGAACCTTTAATGGCTGATAATGAAAAAACCGCCTAAGAAAAAACCCAACTTTTATTGGCTGATAATGAAATAAACCGCCTACAAAATACCCAACCTTCAATGGCGGATATTGGGAAAACCCGCCGACTACTACTTCGGTGAATTGTTTATTTTCATCTTGTTTTTTTATATATCCGCAAAGCGTCGAACTTTACAATAATAGGAATAAAATATTATTCAACTTATTAAGCAACTAACTTAGTTAATTTTCGTTATTAATAATATTATTAATAATTAAAATAAGAGGAATAATAGTTGCAAGTTAGTAAATTGTACTACTTCGGTGATTTATTTATTTTCAACTTGTTTATATTAAGTTATGACGTATGCTCAAAATATATCCGCAAAGCGTCGAACTTTCCAATAATAATATCATTAATAATTAAAATAAGAGGAATAATAATTGCAAAATAGTAAAATGTCGTTAATAATAATTTCATTAAATGTATCCGCAAAGCGTAGAAGTTTCCAATAATAATATTATTATTAATTAAAATAAGAGGAATAATAATTACAAATTAGAAAAATTTCGTTAATAATAATTTCATTAAATATATCCGCAAAGCGTCGAACTTTCCAATAATAGGAATAATATTAGCAAAATATTTTCGTAAATAATAATTTTATTAATAATTAAAATAAGAGGAACAATAATAGTACATTGTCGTTAATAATAAAATTGGGAAAATCCCGCCGACTACTACTTCGTTGATTTATTTTTTTTCAACTTGTTTATATTGAAAGATGACGTACGATGCATTATATATATCCGCAAAGCGTTAAACTTTCGCGGCTAATAACTTTTTATTTAAACATTTTAACAAAAAAGTGTCTTAACAAACCTTGTTCAGCGTCTCATTATCTATCAACGTGAGTTTTTTCAGACCTGCAGATGCTAATCGGGTGACATACATACATAATACATATTACATCATTGCGCTTTTATAGTAGGGGATTATATATATATTTAAATTTTCAATTTACTAAAATATATCATATAAATTCAAAGGATGTGAAAATTAAGGAGTGCAATAATTAGTTAGTGAAGAATTTTATTATACACGACATTTCTTGTGAATTGACGGCCATCGTTAAGATGTGGTCCTTGCTTCTGAGATTTTATTAAATCGCATTATATAATATTTGTCAATTGCAGCACCACTTCTTTTGACCTCTAGGATTGAGAATGTATATAATTTACAAATGCATAATAACTTTTATTACACGCCGATATCGTCTATACGACTAATTACGTAAGCGTGACAGAATCAATGAGTGAGTGAGTGACGTGGTCTACTATAATATATATATATATATATATATATATATATATATATATATATATATATATATATATATATATATATATATATATATATATATACATATATATATGTCTCAAATTTAGACTCGAACCCACGACTGTCGGATCGGCAACACGGCCTCGCATCATGCCAACTACCTTACCATCTGCGCTACTTCTACCGCCAAAAAACAGTGGTTGTTAAGCGCTTTTTTTGGGGTATGTTAAACACAACACTCGACTATGAATGGTACGAATCATTGCTTGGTAGTATATAAATTGTACGGCTTACAATCCGTCACTAATTTAATATATATATATATATATATATATATATATATATATATATATATATATATATATATATATATATATATATATATATATATATATATATATATATATATATATATATATATATATATATATATATATATATATATATATATATATATATATATATATATATATATATATATATATATATATATATATATATATATATATATATATATATATATATATATATATATATATATATATATATATATATATATATATATATATATATATATATATATATCCCAGGTCGTGATCTGGTTACCTGTGCTCCGTACACCAGTGCAATGAGCAATGGACTATACTGACCGTATTGAAGTTCCAGACGGAGATGAACAGTGTTCAAACGGTTCGTCAGCCACGTGCCAACCTCTTCAGGGCCTTGAAACTGCTGATTTGCCAAATTGTGATCCGGTTACCTGTCCTCCGTCTGCCAGTTATGTGGATGATACCAATTGCATTGATGATGTGTGTTTGATCGAACAGTGCTTCATCGATCCATCAGCTATCTATCGGCTTTCTTCGGAACCCGGGAATGGTGACATACCACAGATCTTACTATCGACTGTTCTCCCGCTTTTTTCCTTTGTCATACCTCGTCTTTTGTTTTCAGATTTATCTGTACTCCGTACTAGGAGTTCGCCAACCGAGACTACAAATGTTTCTCATTACAGTTATGATCATCCTTGTGACCAATACGACAACGGCTCCAATTTTAGTCCTGATTTCTTTCTTCTGTCTACCAATTCAATAGACCATACCAACCGTATTGAAGTTTTGAACGCAACCGTACAGTGCCCTACCGGTTTGTCGGCCATGTGCCAACCTCTTCAGAGCCTCGTGACTGTCAATTTGCCAAGTTGAGATTTGGTGACTTGTCCTTCGTCTACCAATGCAGTGGAAAACACCAATTGCATTGAAGATCTATGTCTGATCAAACAGTGCTCTACTGATTCGTCGGCCATATGCCGGCCCTCTTTGGACCCCATGAGTGATGACATGCCAAGGACCCCACTATCCACTGTTTTCGTGCATTCTCCGTTTGTCACACCTCGTCTCTCGTTTCCAGATTTTTTTGAACTCCGTACTAGGAGTTCGCAAACCAAGACTACAAATGTATCTTATCACAGTTGCGATCATTCTTGTGACCAATATGACAATGGCCCAGTTTGTAGTCCTGTTTCCTTTCCTCCAACTACCAATGCAATAGACCATACCAACCGTATTGAAGCGTCGGACGCACGAACAGCGCTCCACCAGTTCGTAAGCCATGTGCCGACCTCTTCGGGGCCTCGAAAATGCCGATCAGTGTGATGGTGTGGGTACTGGTGGGATGTTTCCGCATTTGGTTGATAACTGCAACATTACTATACGTAGACATTAATCATTTTCATATTTTACTTTAAAAATATATCACCTTTTAATTAAACTTTCTCAATTTAAACCATATGCGAATATATTACCTTTCCTTGCTTTTATTAGTAATTCTCTTATAATAGTTATACTTTACTGCATAATTTTATCAGCAAATTTAACACAGGTAATCTTTTATTTATTTATTTATTTACTCCTTGGCAAAAATTTGATTTTTTAGCGGTTTAATTATGTTGCTTTTACTCTACATTGTACTTTGACCTCGATAAATATGTAAACATATCCGATATGTCTCGTCGCAACACGTTATATTTTTCAAACTTTTTACAAACTTTTATTTAGGTTACAATCTCTGTTTGTGTGTGTGTGTGGATTTATCTGTACGCAAATCTTGCAAGTAAAATTTATCCAGCTTTTTGACTGCTAGGAAGTTGAAACTTTCCGCATAGTTTTATATTGGATGACAATACATGATTCAAAAAAAACTTTATTTGAACATCTTTCGTGTTTCTAAATCGAGTGTATTTGAAATAAACGTTTGTGTTTAAAAAACCCGTTTTTTCCTTTGCTTGTTTCGTTTTAGCTGTACTTTTAAATGACTTTTATGAGTTCTGATGATGGCTGATAAACCCGAAACCTTCAGTTTTATATATAACTATATAACTATATATATATATATATATATATATATATATATATATATATATATAGTTATATAGTTATATATAAAACTGAAGGTTTCGGCTTTATCACACCTCATATATATATATATATATATATATATATATATATATATATATATATATATATATATATATATATATATATATATATATATATATATATATATATATATATATATATATATATATATATATATATATATATATATATATATATATATATATATATATATATATATATATATATATATATATATATCAATAAAAAATCTCTGATGAAGGTTGACTGACCAACCGAAAGCTTAGATACCAAAAAATTTTCACTTGACGTGATATACTTCTGGTGTATTTTTAAAGTTTGAGTAAGTTCGTTGGTATTTTGATTGTTTCTTTTTTAGATTTGACGGATATTTATTACATTTTAGTCCTTATTTTGGTGATTTTTCAATAGTAACCATGAACCTTAAAATTGGCTTAGTTGTTCAAAGATTTTAGCAATTGTGTTTGTTATAAATAAGCATATATTTTATGTCTATATAAAATCATAGTTGTTAGAACAACATCTATATTATCTGTGAAATAACTAATAAATTCAAATAAACTAACAGTGGGGTCGCAAGCTGGACACGTTATCAATTGAATTAACTGTCCGTTTTTTATTGGTTAGGCTCAATTTCCATCCTTTCATTAAATAGATTTTTTCTAGATTCTAGATAAACATTTAATTGTAAATTTGTCTATTGTGTCCTCCCTACAGCGCTTTTCACCAATACACAACCTGCATGTATTTGACAGTAAGCTTTGAGTTTGAACTAAACATGTGATGATTAAAGATTTTATCTGCTTTTTTTACAATTTACATCAAAATACGTACGGTAAAATAAATCTGTATAAAAACATATTTTTTATTAGAATCCTGACGCATTTGAATTTAATGAGCTATTTCTCATCACTGTGCTTGAACATCTCCACAGCTGTCTGTTTGGAACGTTTTTATGCAACAACGACCTTGAAAGAAAACAGCACCAAGTATCTGAAAAAACGACTTCTCTGTGGTCATATATAAACAAATATATTTCTGAATTTACAAACACATTGTATGAAACATCAAACAATAAGAGTTCTCAAATCATTCGCTCTCTAAATGATATCAAACCGATGGTGTGGTTTAGCTGTTATGGCAGATGGAGTTCTTACTACAAAAAAGTGAGCAACCATTTTTAAAACAAAGTTTATTTTTTAAATTTAACTTTTTTTCTAAACCGCCCAACTGTAACCAATCTTTCAATATATATATATATATATAAAGAAATATATATATATATATATATATATATATAATTTTCTGACTATTTCATTGTTTACAATTGAAAATCTCACAGAAAAAATTAAGTAAATATCTTTTTCAATTAAAAAATAAAATAAAATAATTGTTTATGGGCCATAAAAATATAAAAGATATTTTTAGCATAGATATAAGATTTTTAGTTTCGCATTTTCCGTTTTCCATTTGGCATTAACAAAGTGTCAATGCTGTTCTGTCAATATTATATTTTCGTTCGTTGGAAATAATTTGCGAGTTTTAAAGTTTTATTACTTTTAACAAAAACATTATTAATAACAATGCCGCGACCCAGAAGATCTAATTTTCCCAAAATAGCCGTCAGGCAATTAGGCATCGGAACAATGTTAACCAATCCACCGCGGAAGAACTGGAATTAGCGCGAGAAAGGCGCCCCGTTAGTATGGTCCGGTTTCGTGCTTCTCGAAGACAAGAGCACCCAGGAGATGCAGCTAACATTGGTCGATTAACTATTCTACCAGCTACTTATATACTATATAATATATAATATATAGGTAGTCCGCGTCATATGCATGAATATGCGCAGGATGCAATGACATATGTTCGTTATTACGGTCGGCCAGATCTATTCATTACCTTCACCTGTAATCCAAAGTGGATTGAAATTGTTCAAATGCTGCTTCCCGGACAAACATCAAGTGATCGGCACGACATCACCGCACGTGTCATCAAACAAAAAATTCGGTCGCTGATGAACTACATTGTAAAGCAACACGTTTTTGGTGATACTCGATGCTGGATGTATTCAATCGAATGGCAAAAACGATGCTTGCCTCATGCACACATTCTCATTTGATTAGTTGAAAAAATTAGACCTGACGAAATAGATGATATCATAAATGCCGAAATTGCTGATCCCGAAATCGATCCAGACCTACATGATGTTGTAGTTATGAATATGATTCATGGACCGTGTGTCGCCATCAACCGCCAATCACCGTGCATGGTCGACGGTAAGTGTTCCAAACGTTATCCACGAAAATTTACGACAGAGACCATCACTGGCACTGATGGCTATCCATTATATCGACGTCGATCACCCGATGATAACGGTCGAACTGTCACAAAGAAAGTGAAAGGAAACGATTTCGTGGTTGACAACAGTTGGATTGTTCCATATTCGCCACTTCTTTCCAAAACATTCAAGACACATTGCAATGTTGAGTAATGCAATTCTGTAAAGTCAATTAAGTACATCTGCAAATATGTAATGAAAGGCAGCTATATGGCAGTTTTTGGCATTCAAAGCTCAGATAATGACGAGATTAGACGCTATCAAATTGGTAGATATGTGAACTGCAATGAGGCAATTTGGCGTATATTCTCATTCTTTTTTCACGAACGTCATCCCACTGTTGTCCATCTGGCTGTGCATCTAAAGAATGGTCAACGAGTTTATTTTAACGCGTCGAATATTATTCAACGTGCTGAAACACCTCCAGCAACAACATTAACGAGTTTTTTTGCGATTTGCCAAAACGATCCATTTGCACAAACGTTGCTTTACTCGGAGATGCCACGTTATTACACTTGGAACGCTTCATCAAAGAAATTTCAACGTCGGAAGCAAGGCAGTGAGGTTTTAAAAGAATTCAATTTCCGATTCGCCTAGCATTTGCTATGACGATTAACAAATCACAAGGCCATCTTTGAGTGTTTGTGGTCTGAACTTGGATAATGCATGTTTTTCTCATGGTCAATTGTATGTGGCGTGTTCACGTGTCGGCACACCATCAGATTTATTTGTTTTTTCGCCCGATAATAAAACAAAAAACATCGTGTATCATAAAGTGCTGGATTAAAGAGAATCGACCCAAGTTCAACCAATGTTTTTCTAATAAACTATTAAAGTGAACGTTTTTTTATTTTGTTTTTTTTTAAACTTATATATATTTGTTATTATTGTTTTTTATTGCTTAAAAAATACACTCTTTAAGGTGAAACGAAGTTCGCCGGGTCCGCTAGTATATATATATATATATATATATATATATATATATATATATATATATATATATATATATATATATATATATATATATATATATATATATATATATATATATATATATATATATATATATATATATATATATATATATATTTCATTCAAACATGCTCTGTTGAAGTATACACGCCATTTAGAAGACACGGTTTTGTCAATTGAACGCTTAAAATATTTTAAGTGAGAGAAAACACTTTTACTAAATCTAAAATCAAACGTTTTATTAGCAACCAACTTGCAAGTTTCAGCCATTGCGGCCGTCATCAGGGTTGTTTTGACTATCTCAATGTAACTAAAAGTTAATACATACAGTAAATAATAATAATTAAAATCTGGACGATGAACGTTAAAATAAGCAGAACATAAGTAAAAATGAATAAAAGCAAAATAAAAATACTTAGAAAAATATATTAATTTAAATCAAGAGATAATTTAAATTTAAATTCTTAAAATTCGATAAGAGTTTCATAAAATGTGAAACAGATAAAGAAGCTTTTTATCATATCAAATTATTTTCCCTCAAGGTCACACACACCATCACAAGACACACCCTCCATCAACACTTAACCAGGCTGGTAAATAGAGGTCCAGAAATCAATGTCATCTCCTCCGTCTAATTGTAATATTAATGTTATGAGTTAAGTGAGCAAAGCTCAACGGACTAGATAACTCCCCTGAAACACATGCACCATCAACTGACACTCTCGAAAACCCGTCATCCACCTGAGAAATCTCGCCGCCACCCTTTATCCGGTGCATTCGGACGGAATCATGGCAACCGGATAAAAAACCATCATCATATACAACATCTGTTCGATCAACGAGACTTTCACCAGGTAATCCCAACAAGCAACATGTATCTACAGTTTTTAATCCCTGCAACAAGTCATCTGCAGATGAGGCGCCTTTTTTATCACCATCACTGTTACATATTTCAGAGGTTGTAGAAGGATGATTATCTTCACATTTTAAACCGAGCAACATGCTATCTGTAATTGAGGTGCCTTTTAAATTACCATCATGGTTATTTTCAACAGATGCATGTAAGGGAGAAAAACAGTTATCAACATCAATATTAACGTCATCAGCGGTCACGACCTTGAACAAACAACTTTCTTTTGCATTTTTGTCATTTACGAGTCCAGATATGTTTTCAACAGAGACAGCATTGTAAATCTGATGTTCCATAGCAAGTAGAATATCTGCAAACTGCCGACGCGCTTGTGCAGCACCTGCATTTATTGGATCAGAACAAATCAAAGTATTAATATCATGGTTGATTCTATTCTATCAGATACATTGAACAAAGACAATGTGCCATCTGTAAAATCTCTTTGCATATTAATTTTGGGTTTTTCCTGAGAAATATACAAAGCTTCAGACCATTTGAGACGTATCGGACAATGCTCTCTACGCAAAATCTCAGTGTTGTTGTCCAATATCTTTCTGTCAAGACGAATCTGATGTTGCACCCTCATGTGATCTGCAATACTGCCACCTTGAACATGCATCGTCAACCTTCTAGCAAGTGTCGTTCTTGTATGACCTATATAACAATAAGGTATATCTTCATGATACGGGCAAGTAAATTTATAAACAACATAACTTTGCTTGAAACTATTATTAAAGTTGACAGGACTATTTTTGAGAACAAGATTATGTGTTTTTATGTTATTATAGTATATGCAGAATTTCAACTTAGAAACCTTTTTAACTGGTTTAACTTTGTTCAAGATAATTTTTCTAATCATATTTTCTTCAATCTTGTAAGTTTTATGCATTTGGCTTCTATAAAACAATTTAATATCATCACCACACTTGCCTGGAAAATTATTACAATCACTAGAAAATATATCTATATATATATAAATAAATGTTTGTATGTATTATGTATGTATGTATGTATATATGTATATATGCATGTATGTTATTTATGCATTGCTACAATATTCATCCGATCGTAATGACATTTTCACACAACCTTGAGAGTCAAGGAGAATCAAATATGAAGAAAAAAATTTGAAATCCATCACAAAACGAGCGGAGCGGAGCGGGAACTATATATATATATATATATATATATATATATATATATATATATATATATATATATATATATATATATATATATATATATATATATATATATATATATATATATTATATATATATATATATATATATTTATATATATATATTTATATTTATATATACATACATACATATATATACATACTAGCGGGGGTACCCGGTGTTGCCCGGGGTTTTTAAAGGTTTTTCTAATGTTTGTCTCTCTCGCTTCCATTTCCTTCTCTGCTTTCCCGGTCGCTTTCCCGCTCCCGGTAGCTTTCCCGTTTTCGGTCGTTTTCCCTTTCGATCGAGAACGGGAATGGGAGAGCAAGCATGAGCGAGAACGGGAGAGCAAACGTGAGCGGGAACGGGAAAGCGACCGGGAACGGAAAGGCGACCGGGAACGGGAAAGGGAACGGGAGAGCAAACAGGAGCGGAAAAACGACCGGAAGCTGGAAAGCGGCCGGGAACGGGAAAGCGACCGAGAACGGGAAAGCGACCGAGAACGGGAAAGCAAACGGGAACGGGAAAGCAAGCGGGAAAGGAAACCTGAGCGAGAGAGACAAACATTAGAAAAACCTCTAAAAACCCCGGGCAACGCCGGGCACCCCTGCTAGTATATATATATATATATATATATTCACAATTTCTTATTTGATCATGACCCCCTATAAAACATTTTAAATATAACCATAGAAAATAGGTACAGTTCCAAAACTCATTTATTATTCATCCAATAAACAACTAAACCGTTCCAAAAGACCCTTATACAAATTAGCAATATTACAACAACTGTTGTCAGAAGCAGGATACTTTTGGAAATGGTTTTGATTATTTTGCATGAATTGAAACACTCGGATTTAAAAGGGCAGCTTTGTCTGAGGGATTTATCCGCTGTCGGTGGAAAAGAACAAATTAAAAGAAAGGTTAAAACAATTTTTAAAAAGTGAAGGAGAAGATCGTAATACTTTTGAGTTTGAAATCAAAAACCCAATTGAATTGATAACATTGATGATAGAAGAAAACAAAGCAGGACAACAAAGAATTCAAAAATTAATTCTTGACGATCGAGTTTGTTTAATAGAAGTCGAAAACAGAGTCAATAACCTGGAAAGGCTGGTGAAGGAGAACGTTGGAAAAATCGAAAAAAATCAAGAACAACATGGAAACAAGATTAAACAAACTGGTCAAACAGGTACAAACTGGTTGCCAGGTCCAAAAAAGAATCCATTATGTTGAGCAATCCAAGACCCCGACTTTTGATGGCACTGTGTCATGGTCCGTCTACAAAGCTCAATTTGAAATTGGTACCAGGAAAAATAACTGGTTAACCAGCCAGCTGAAGGCGGAAAATTTAGTATTTTCCCTTAGGGGAGAAGCTTTACAGCTTCTCGAGCTTATTGCAAATAGAGATGATCACGATGCAATCGTAAAAGTTTTTGAGAGTAGATTTTGTAATCAACACAGGCCAGAAATTTGTCAAGCTCAACTCAAGAATCGACGCCAAAAACCCAAAGAAAGCCTGCAGCAGCTGGAAGTGGATGTAGAACGACTCGCTAATCTGGGATACCCCTTGTGCCCTCGAAATGTCCTCAACACACTTATCACAAGTGGATTCATAGCGGCCCTGAAAAAGTCTGAAACTCGAAAGGCTCTTAGGGTTTCAGGTGTAGCTGGTCCCAGTGAGGCTTTGGCATTTGCACTAAATTATGAAGCATCTGAAGAGCCATCGGATAGGTCTCATAACGTAAGAAAAGTGGGAATCGAAGATGAAGATGAACCGGATGATCGTGTCCGGAGAGTTAATGAGGAAAAAATTAACTGGAAAAGGAATAACTCACTACGCTGCTAGAATTGTGAAAGACTGGGACACCTACAAAAAAACTGTATATTTCAGATGTCTAGACCCGGGCAACAGGAGAAAATTGATCACTGTAAGCATAATGATGTCAAACAAGGGAGATCCATAAGGACCCAATCCATCAAGAAGAAATCAGATTCTGTGAAGGTAAACGATAATTTGCCTTGCAGAGTTGTGCCAGTTGCCGTTCTTAGAAAAGGAACTAGTTTATTTGTGGAAGGTAGATTGAGAATGAGTAACTGTAAGTTTATTATTGATACGGGAGCTTCTTGTTCAATTATAAAACTTTGTGTGACAAAAGGAGAAGTTGTGCAAAGTGGAAAACACATTTGTCTAAAGACTGCAACTGAAAAACTTGTTCCAGTAGTTGGTAAAATTCAAACTGAAATAAGGCTGGGAAATAAGATTTTTCAGCATCAGTTTCTGGTTGCTGACATAGAAGAAGAATGTTTACTTGGACCTGACTTTATGAGAGCACAGGGTTTTTGCAGTGGACTTAAAAATGGGAACATTTAGACAGGGAGATATGGAAATACCTGTTTGCTATAAAGGCGAAACGATTTTGGTAAAACGAGTATTGGAAACAAAAAGCATCGTTGTGCCTGCTCAGTCGGAATTTTTAGTTTGGGCAAGAATAGAAAACGGTAAAAACTCAAGAGTTGTTGGGTTTATCGAGCCCCTGAACGGAGTTGAAAAGCATGGATTAATGATTGGAAAAACACTGATACAAACGGAGTCAGAAAGCTACGTGCTAGTCAGAATTACGAATGTGACAGAATGCGATAAGTGACTAACAAAAAGTGCCAAAATTGCAATATGCAGCCCAGTCGATCACATATTGGCATATAAAACGGCGATTAGTAAAAATAATAAGAAAAACAGAATTTGTACTTGCAAATTCAGGCACTGCTTGAAGCCGCTAAATTTTCACTGAAACCATTGGACTATGAACAAGTAAATTAAAAACGAATTTTTAAAACCAATGCTCTTATATGTAATTAAAACACAAATTTTGCAATCAATTGTTTCTTATATTACTCTTTTATTTTATATTAAAGTCGAAATATCTTAATTATATCGAAATATCGAAATTAATTAAAATTAACTAAATTAATTGACTTATTGTAAAACTAATAATTGAATATTGCATTGTCTTCTATTTTGAGCATGTATGCAAAATTTGAAAAAATCTATCATCAGGAAGTGACTCAAAAATTGATTGCAAGATTTGAAACAGACAGAGAAACAAACAGACAGACAGAGAAACAGAGACGACGAGTTAATAAAAGCATTGGTAATAATAAAAATATCATCAAAAAGCATCGAATTTAAATATCTCAACTATTTTCATGAAAATTTCGTACACGCTTGAGAATCGCGGTCAGTGAGTGTGGTTCGTGTTAACTTGGTAAAATAGTCTGCCAGTCGGTTAGCGTTTTGTGGTCAAGAAAACCCTAAAAAAAACCCTCAAAAAAACCCTCAAGAAAACCCTCAAAAAAACCCTCAAGAAACCCCTCGATAAAACCCTCAAGAAAATTAACTAAATTAATTGACTTATTGTAAAACTAATAATTGAATATTGCATTGTCTTCTATTTTGAGCATGTATGCAAAATTTGAAAAAAATCTATCATCAGGAAGTGACTCAAAAATTGATTGCAAGATTTGAAACAGACAGAGAAACAGACAGACAGAGAAACAGACAGACAGAGAAACATACAGACAGAGAAACAGACAGACAGAGAAACAGAGACGACGAGTTAATAAAAGCATTGGTAAAAAGCGGAAAGGTTGATTGAAAAGTATTGTGATATAATAGCTATTGACGAAGAAGACAATGGAAAAACAAAAATCTTTGAACACCGAATTCGAACTGGTAATACAGAGCCCATTTGCCAACTGCCACGAAGGCTTCCACTGGCAAAGTGAGAGAAGCTAAAAAATGCTGAAAAAGATGAAGAAACAAGAAGTTATTGAACCATCCAATAATCCATGGAGTTCACCGGTAGTACTTGTTAAGAAGAAGGATCATTCACTGCGTTTTTGTGTCGATTACAAAATATTAAACGAGGTTACACAAAAAGATAGTTAGCCTCGACCCAGAATTGATGACATCATCGATACATTTGCGGGATCTTGAATGTCTTCTACTTTAGATCTTAAGAGCGGATATTAGCAGGTGGGAATACACTCCCGAGATCGCGAAAAAACTGCTTTTTCAATTTACAGTGATGCCATTTGGCTTGTGCAACGCACCTGAAACTTTCGAGCGACTTTTGGAGTATGTGTTACAAGGATTAAATTGGAGATCGTGTCTTGTTTATTTGGATAAAATTGTTGTTGGAAAGACGTTTGAAGAGCATTTACACAATCTTGGAAAAATTTTCCAAAAGATCCGGGAAGCTGGTATGAAGCTAATTCCGGCGAAGTGTGCACTTTTCAAAAGAAAGGTAATATAGTTCATATAGTTCTTGGTCATATAGTTTCTGCCAAAGGGGTACGATCTGATACTAAGAAAATTGAAGCGGTTAACCATTGGCCTGTTCCGAGAAATTCTCAAGAATTAAAAAGTTTTCTTGGTTTGTGCACATATAATCAACGATTTGTAGCCAACTTTTCCAGCATTGCATAAGAAATATATATGCATACGGAAAAGAGTGCACCGTTTGATTAGTCATAGTCATGTCAACAAGCATTCGAACAGCTAAAGACAGCTTTGAGTATGACGCCAGTTCTGTCTTATCCAATCCCTGATATAGGATTTTGTATTAGACACAGGTGCAAATAATGAAAAAATAGGGACAGTGCTTAATCAATTTGTTGACGGCAATGAAAACGTTCTAGCTTATTATAGCAGAACTTTGTCAAAACCGAAGCGCAATTATTGTGTAACCAGACGTGAGTTATTGGCAATAATTAATTCTATTAAACACTTTCACAAGTATTTATATGGTCGAAATTTTTGTTAAGAACGGATCACTCTGCTTTGAGATGGTTTGAGACGTGCAATGATGAATGTAAATATTGCATTCGCATGGAGGGGAAGGAAACAAATAATCAGTTTTTTTCAAGTACGGTTTCAAATTGACGACACCTGGTCAGATGAAGTGATTTGAGACAACAATTAAAAGGTGATGATATAGGGCCAATTTTGAGATGGATGGAAGAAGAGAAGAAACGTGACTGGCGAAAGATTTTTGAAATGAGTCCTGCTACTAAATCTTATTGGGCACAATGGGACTCTCTAAGGGTTGTGAACGGATCTCTAAAAAAAATCTGGGAAAGCGCTGACGGTTCCCCCAATGTTTTGTAATTAATAATTTCAAAGGTAAAAGTGCCGGAAGTGCTCCGAAAAATGCACTCCGGAGCGTCAGGGGGACATCTGGGGATGAATAAAACATTGGAGAAGATCCGCTAAAGTGATACCTGTTCGCTCTTAAAATACCACAAGTTAAAACAAAAGGTCACTTACAACAGTACAATGTAGATTCCCCTTTTGAAATAATTGCAATAGATTTAGCAGGTTTATTTCCAGTGTCAAAATCTGATAATAAGTACATTCTTGTAATCATAGATTACTTTACAAAATGGCAGGAGGTGTTTGCTGTACCTAATCAAGAAGCAGTGACAGTTTTGGATTACCAATAGAGCTTCATTCTGATCAGGGGAGGAACTTCGATCCACATCTGTTTAGAGAAATGTGCCGTGTTTTAAGCATACACAAAATTCACACAACTCCCCTTCACCCACAGTCTAACGGTATGGTGGAACGATTTGTCTAAGATTGATTGGGCCATTATTCCTGATAGCTTACAGGAGATCTGCTAACAATACGATGAAGGTTACTCCAAGAATAATGTTATTTGGACGGGAGATACGACTTCCATGCGAAACCGGATTAAGAAGGGGTAGTTTTACGATTTCCCATTTGATCATGACCCCCTAGAAGACATTTTAAATAAAACCATAGAAAATAGGTACAGTGCCAAAACTCATTAATTATTCATTTATTATTCATCCAATAAACAACAAAACCGTTATAAATATATATATATTTATATATATATATATATATATATATATTCTTATCTTAATAAATATAAAAAGGATTTTCTGAAATTTTGTGAGTTTCTTTTGTAGGAAACAATCAATTTAAATCATAGATAAAAATAATATATATATATATATATACATATAGATGTAATTATATATATATATATATATATATATATATATATATATATATATATATATATATATATATATATATATATATATATATATATATATATATATATATATATATATATATATATATATATATATATATATATATATATATATATATATATTTTGCAAGCCAGTCCCAATATATATTTCAAAAAAGTTCGGTTTTAAATGTTCTTCAAAACAATATCGTAAAAACACAAAGGACCATTTATCAGCAATATACTTTTATATTATCTTATCTAAATGTCGAAATTTAGTTTTAAAACAACATTATTCAAAATTAAGGCTAACGCGTTTCGACAGCCATCAACTGTCATCTTCAGAGCCAATATAATTTAACCGGACAACGTACACAAGTTTATAAACAGAGTAAAAGTAAACCCCAAAATAAAAACCGAAGGAAAAGAAAAGGGCAGTAACACAAAATAATATAAACTAAAAAGAAACTGGATTTAAAATAAATTAAATTAAATTAAATAATGGTTCAAATAATGAATAAATTATAAACAGAAAAAATCAAATTAAACTAATACAGACAAACCACAATACATTCAAAACTTTCGCCACCGCTCACGTCCGACTGTGGTATTATCACTATTAAGAACAGTTGAACAGATAAAATCAAATCAAACTAATACAGATAAACTACATTACATTCGAAACTTTTGCTACCGGTTACGTCTGACAGTGATATTATCACTGTTAAGCACAGTTGTTAATCGAGTCAGAATGAGATCATCATCACTCAAAACATCTTGACCAGTCGCACAATTAAAATTGTCAAGGACGCTATACCCTTCATGATCAGGGGGGTCACAAACATTGTTGACACTCAGCAAATCAACTTTACAATGAACACATTCAACCAATGCATCATCTCCTTCATCATCAACTTCTTTCGAAGCAACACCCGACGAAGCTAATACAATGCAACTATTCTCACTGTAATCTGTGTCAACAATATCATCATGACAGGAATCATCATCCACATCCTCAACATTCCGTAATACAACTTCACTTTAAACACGGGAAATCGGGAGCTCTGGACGGTCACTGAGGCGACACTTATATCCAGGATCGCCTGTGCCTCTCAATCATGGTGGGGTTTCATTGGTTCGGGAGATCTTCAACGCATCGAGTCGGTCATTAGGAGGGTGATACGCCAGGGTTTCTTGGCTCCCGACCGCCCTGATTTTGTGCACCGCTGCGCCGTGGCGGATTCAACTCGGTTCAACCAGGTTCTGTTTAACCGCCTTCACGTTTTTCCCAGACGTCAAGAAATCAGGACATCACCTTCGTCCTCGAGCTCACGACAGAGTTATTCCGCATGCAGATTCCATACTCAGAAAAACCTTTATCCATAGATCGTTGAACTCAAAATGACTTAAACAATGCCGAACGCTATATTAAATCTCTGAAAAAGACAAGTTATAGATTTTATTTTAAGTCTTTAACTTTAGATTGCCGAAACTCGTATTCCATTTTATTTAATTCTTATTTTTATTATTTTATTATTTAAATGTAAGCCGCTGTGCGTCATTATCAGGCTGGTTAATAAAGATTTACTTACTTACTTACTTACTTAGTTGGGCAACTGAGTTGACAACTTAAAAAGTTGCTCAACTCATGGCGCGCACACGAACAATTTGGCTGCACAACTCGAGTTGCACAACTTAATTGCACAACTTAGTTGTTCGTGTGCGCTCGGCTTTAGTCACTTCATTTTACTTTTAACACGGACTCGCCGAGGTAATAGCAGCGACCCCTCAAGGGCTCATCTAAGTGAATATAAAAAACGCGTAACAGATATTTGATGAATTAAAAAAAGCTTTGGTGAGTGTTGTTGATAACCTGGTGAATTAAAAAACACGCCCGTTGCTATTGCTGCAATATAACATATAAATATTGATTTAAATTTTACTGCTTCTTCTGAAAGCAGCTTAATCAAACATGTAAATTAAAAAATTATTATTATTCATCAATTATTAACAGTCGCTTAGTCGTCGTCACTTGCCAAATCAAACTTCCAACGAAAACGGGTCCATAAATGTTAAATGTTGTCTCTGTTCAAGTTTGGGCGATAAGATTTTGAGTGGAAGTTTGGATGCAACATCTAATTTTCTGAAACATTTACGAGTAAGAATTTGATTGATTTTCTATACTTATTGTTTTATTTGTTGCGTTCAAATAGATAGCATTTGAAGGTTTATAGACCAAATTTGAAAAATAGGTGGTAATGGCTTGTTTAGTTAAATCTGGATTTAATAGTTTACTTTTATCACGCTTGATTTTATTTCATTTACTTTGGTGAAAGTTGCATTACTTTTTAGTAACAATTGTGATTTTTATAAACGTTAATTTTTCAGACTGTTCATAAGGACTACCGTACTGAAATGATGACATCATCACCGCTGCGTGGAAGAAAAAGGAAAAATGTCGAAGCACCACCTGCATTGGATCTTCCTGTTAAAAAACTCCACAGTGCACTCTCCAACATATTGTTTATGGATGTCTGCAGGCTACTGCTGACCAACTGATTATGAATTATATAGTTATGTGCATGCAGCCTCAGACAACAGTAGAAGAGCCTGAGTTCAAGGCTTTAGTAACCGGATGAAAGAATTACAAATGAATGAAAAATTAAAGCAGATCCTGGCAGAGCAAACTTTTGTATGTACGACGGCTGATGTATGGTCATCATATCGTAGAAGATCGCAGCATTAGCTTCTCGCAGATTTATTGGAAGTCATACGTAAGTATGCAGAATTGTTGTACAATTGTGAAGTGCATGACAATTTTGGCATCTCTAAAAATGTCATTCTCACAGTTACTCATAACGGATCCAATTTTTTAAAAGCATTTTAACAGTTTGGAATAATTTTAAACAGCAGCAGTTACTGTTAAAGGCAAACAACGAAAATGTTTTGTGATTTTTTTGTGAATTTTTTTTGTTTTTCAGATTATGTGTATTGAATAAATTGTATTTATATTTTAAATAAAAGTATTTTGAAATATGTATTTGGTATTTAGTATTTTGAAGTGCTCGTGAAGAGGTATTTGATATTTTTATTACTTATCTAGAGTATTTGGTAATTAATATACCTTGGGGTCAGTATTTTGCCTACCTCTGTATATATATATATATATATATATATATATATATATATATATATATATATATATATATATATATATATATATATATATATATATATATATATATATATATATATATATATATAGATATATATATATATTCTTTTATACATGCTCTGTTTTATATAATTGCCCATTTTTATTGATTAATTTCCTAACGTAAGACTCCAAATTGCGAATAACGATTTTGTTTTTTGAATTGCGTGAGAGCAAGCGGGAAAGGAAACGGGAGTGTGAGAGAAAAACCTCTAAAAGCCCGGGCAACGCCGGGCACTCCGCTAGTATATATATATATATATATATATATATATATATATATATATATATATAGATTATTTGTTATAATAATTATATTAACCTATGCGAAAAATTAAGTAAAAAGTAAAATACGGGTGGATAAAATATTGGTTAAAAAAAATATATTATCAATAATTATGTAAAAACTAGAAGACAAAAAACAAAAAATGAAAATAAGTTTTTCTTCAAGTTACTGACACTGATCTATTGGCAGCCAATGCGTAGCTTTGTCTAGGGGCCGCCAAATTCTGGGGCTGGGCCTGATTAGTCCCTAGTGTTTACAGTTACATACATGTTTATTTATATATTTTATTCTTTTGAAGGCATCGATGATAGATTTCCTTGAATCATTTGGAAAGCTAAAACTCAAATGTGATGAAAAGATAGCCGATCTGAAACCGCAAGCAGGAGGTCCCGATACTGGAGATGGAAGAGAAGTTGCATCGAGTGATCGCAGCTACAGCCGTCCTGTAGAAGTCATGACTAATAGTTGGCATTAAATCCTTTAGTAAAATAGTAATTATAGTTAGTTGATTTGAAAATATATTTACGCTGCACATTGTCTTCATGTTAGATAGTTTTAAGGTCTACAATAGAAAACAATAATAACATGGATTCTTTGTAACAAATGTTGAGTTCAATAAAACTTTTAATATTTGTTTTATATTGTTACAATATTGCTAATCGTGTAGGGGTTCTTCTGAAATTTATTGAAAATGTAATTTATTGAAAATGTTAATTTGATAAGTAGCTACTCAACTAAAATAAAAAAACCGTAAAACCTGTAATTGAAATTTGTCTTTGTTAAACACTTGCCAATCCATCTGCCTAAAACTTACTTTCTTATTTTGTCAGGTCGATCAGCGGGAAACAGACAAATAAATTAATAATAAATATATATCACTACCTCCTCTTTAATCCTGTTTGTCCCGACCACCTTCAAAATACTTGGCAAGACGAACAACATGAATTTTAATAATCCGGTATGGTTTTCCCAGTCTTGTTGGATTTTAGGTGATTTTCCAATCATGCGCTGTGGATTGTAAAACAACACCAAATCATTCTTTTATATTTGACTAGCAGTGCCCACTGCGGCTTTACTCGCTTGAAATTAAAGAAATTGAACCGTGCATCCATAGTAGAGGACTGCACCGGCTGAATTTTTACGGCCCGTCGACAACTTGGCCCGGCCTGTTACGTAAACCAAAATTCCAAGCTCTGCACGACCCGTTCACAGAGGCTTAAAATTTCTATATACTTGGCAAAAAATCTTGGCTCATTCCACCTTGACTTCAGGTTTGGCCCATCGGAAGACCCTAAAATCACAGCCTAGCCCGACCTATGCAGTACTTGAATCCATAGAGCCCTACACGGATTTTTTGTTTATAGACAAGAAATTTCAAGCCTGGCTTGTTATTTTGATCTCCAGATCATCACAGATCAGCCAGTTTTAACGGGCACAAAACCACAAGGCTTGGAAAGTAAATTATAAAAAAAAATAATGAAACACGTATTTTATTATTTAAGAAAACCTGAACACTAAATTTTAATTATTTTACATTTTCATTTATTGTGTTTTCAAGCAAATAGGCTAATCTTTTTCTCCATCCTACATTTGTAGTTCTGGAAGTCAAGACATAAAAAAATGGTAAAACCTGTGTAATATATTTTCTAAGCAGTATCTAAATACTAATTTTTATATCTGTAGTATGTTCAGTTTCAGAGTGGCAATTATTCAAAAAATATATAACACTATTTTCCACCCCACATTTGAAATCCAGAAAACCAAATGTTCAAAAATTATTAAAACATGTATTTTGTTATTTTGTAAGAGTAATTTTGGTCTAAATAGCAAAACGTGCACATTTTAGTTTTGGAGTTTTTAAATTGAATATTTCTTTTTCCACCCGACATTTGAGGTCCTGGAAACCAAATAATCAAAAATTGGTAAAACATTTATATCTTTATTTTTTGAGTAGATACTAAATACTAATTTTTACATTTTTAGCACTTACAGCTTTTGAATAGCCGTTATTCTAAAAAAAAACAAATAACCCTATTTTCCACCCCACAGGTTAGGTCCTGGAAACTAAATTTTCAAAAAATGGTGAAACAAGTGTTTTTTTATTTTTTAAGAAAAATCTAGATACCAAATTTCAAAACCTTTTCATTTTTGGTTTTTGAGATATCAATAGTTTTAGGAAAAAGTTTGTCTTCCTATTTCATCCCCTCAGAATCAAAATTTTTAAAGCCCTTTTTTACCCAGTAAACATGGTAACCATTTTTTAACGTTTTTAGTCCGCTACTTTTCAGTTACCTGGTTTTGAAAATGTTACCTGGCCCAAAGCGACTAAAAAGGAACGTTTCTGCAACGTTTCCAATGTAACGAAAAAGTAACATGTAATTTGCGACTAAAATTAGTTACTGCAACGTTTCTAATTCAATCAAAATGTAACGAGTTGTTTTATTATAATATTAGCATGTAGCCAGTGGCGTAGCCAGGATTCTGGAATAAGGGAAGCTCACGGCAAGCCCCAAATTTACTGAAGCATATAACAAATGTCGAAATGTCAGTATAATAATGTTAAAATAAACAATTCCAGAAATTTATGAAAAAATTTGTTTATTTACACATATACAGTTAACAGTATTAACAGTTTTAACAAATTTAATAATAAAAAAAACTAAAAAGCAGAAACTTTCACGAGCAGCTTGAAAATGTGTATAAATGAGCTTAGGTTTAAAATGTTTTTTTTTTAACCGAGGTTCATCTTGCGGTCACCACCAGCGGCAAATTTTGTAACTAGGTCATCCGTTGAGAGTTGCAGCAGGAGGTCTCTTTCAACAACAGTGAGCATCAGTGCTTCCACGCGCTCTTCTGTCATTGTTGAGCGCAGTTTGGTTTTAAGCAAGGCTAATTTGGAAAGCTCCTTTCAACGCTGGCCGCCGTGACTGGTAAGCTGAAAGCGATTCGGTAGAGCATGCGCAAATTGTGAAAATCTGAGCATATATTTGAATAAGCTTAAGAGAGATTGGTTAATTTTTCATTTGCACAATGAGCAAGTGCTGGAAGTGACAATCGTCACTGCGCAACTGCCCGGTCTGTATGGACAAACTAGTAACGCTCAGCCAAGTTACGGACACACTTCTCCGCATGAGCACATTCTAAGTTTTTTGGCTGCAGGTAAGCGAAGTCGCAGAGTTCTTTACGGTTGAGAGCTTTTGCCCAGTTTTTGAAACCATCTTAAGTGAAAGCCTGCAACGTTTTTCCAACTGACTGTTGTGCCAAAATTGCGGCAGTTGAAGCAAAAAGCACAAATTGTAACGAAACAAGCTTAATAATTCTCTAAACGCTCTGAGAAATTATGTTAATGCGTGGTGGAGTCTACGCGAGCTCTCCATGTAGCCATTCTCTACTACTATTTTTCTTTCTTTCTTTTTTTCTCTTCAAGTAGACAGCTTCTAAGCTTTTTCACTCCTTTAGTTCTTCTCCACGCAAACTGTCCGCTCTAATAGTTTTTTTAGTTTTATTAGCATCTTTTTCTTTCTCTCTCTCTTTATCTCTCTTATCTATACGTGGACGGCCTATACTGCTAGACTTTTAACTTTTTCAACCTCTCTTTTCCGTGTCCGAGTGGACAGCCTAGTTTCCTAACTACATATCAACAAGATGGCGCTTAGTGTTAACATAAAATGCCGTCATGGCCTTATTCTTTACGGGGTATACAAAATTTCTCGAATTTAGACGAATTGAAAAAACCATCTATGAAGAAATAAAGGGAGTTTGAGCTCCCCAAGCTCCCATGGTGGCTACGCTACTGCATGTAGCATTTATCAAATCAAATTTATTTAACGCCAATGTCGTAAACGAATCTGAGGCGGGTGAACGTGAGATGAACTGAATAATTTAACTGGAAAAGATGAGTTTTTAAAGTACGTTTAAAGAGGGAAAGAGATGAAGCAGATTTGATATGGGAAGGAAGTGAGTTCCAAACCAGAGGAGCTGCAGCACGGAAAGCTCGTGCACCAAACTTAGTGTGTGAAAATTGAGGTTGAAGAAGAAATTGAGTTGAAGAGCGGAGCTGACGGGAGGGAGTGTATGGGTGTAGCAAGGTAGAGAGATATCTGGGAGTGGAGGTTGAAACAGCCTTGAATGCTATTGTAGCAATTTTAAATTTAATTCTTTTATCAACTGGTAACCAGTGGAGTTGATTCAGTAAGGAAGCAGAGTGAACCGACCTGTCCGCTTGTAGAATGACACGTGCGAGGGTATTTTGAATTTTCTGGAGTACTTTGATGGACGATTTGGGAGCACCATAGAGGATCGAGTTGGCATAATCAAGCCGCGAGCTGACCAGAGCGTGGCCAATGAGGCTGGCAGTCTGTAAGTCCAGTGTGTGACGGATATGGCGGAGAGCTTTAATGTGAAAGTAACAAGTAGAGATGGGAATCGAACCCTAATTTAAGAGTTCGGGTTCGGTTCGGTAGTGGCTATAGTTCGGGTTCGGTTCGGTTCGGTAGTGGTTACAGTTCGAGTTCGGTTCGGTTCGCTAGTTGTTAAAGTTCGGGTTTGGTTTGGGATAACTATGGCTCGAGCTAGATTCGATGATAATTGCATTAAAAAATAATCAGTTTATTAATTCAAGACATTTAAAAAAATTAAGGTTCCATATTGTATTTAAAATAAAATTACATTTTTAATGTTTCTGTATTCATTCGAGCTCTTCGCTCACTCATAGTCATGTTGCTGACAATAAGCGTGCCTTTCCTTCTGTAACAAACGTATCCAGCTTTTGCTTGCTTTATTTAGAACCGTTTGCTTACTTATTAGTATTTGCCATATTATTTAAGTTGTTCTATATAATAAATACAACAAACAACAAAATAGGTAATTCAAGCAACACGACCGCACGGTGTAATAAGCTACGCGAGAAAGAAAGTAAACATAACAACAAAGATGTGCATAGGCTTCCATAAGTCAAACAATAACAGCGATATTAAATACAGAAAACAAAATAACGATTTTTATTTCAAGAATATTTCATAGTCATAATTTAAATTTAAAAAAATAGGTTCGATGAATTTAGCATGGGTTCGTTCGGGTTCGGTTCGTTCCGAGCGAAAGAGAGTTCGGGTTCGGTTTGGTTCGGTCAACAACTAAGTTCGGGTTCGGTTCGGTTCGGTAAAAAGTAGGGTTCGAGTTCGGTGTGTTCGGTTCGGGTTCGGTTCGATTCCCATCTCTAGTAACAAGACTTGGAGATGAGTTTGACGTGATTGTGAAAGGTGAGAGAACTGTCTAGAGTGGCACCAAGAAGCTTGATATGAATTGCAAAAAGAACGGTTGAATTGTCAACCTTGACGCTAGAAACTGACGATAAGGATTTGTTGCGTTTATAAGTGCCTAAGAGTATTGTGTCAGACTTACTGGGATTTAAAGCGAGGCCATTGCGGGAAAACCACAACGCAAGGTTTGAAAGGGCTGTTTCGAGAAGGTGTAAGTTGGCGGTAGCGCCAGGACGGGAAATGCCAATGTAAAGTTGAGTGTCGTCTGCATACTGTTGCTGGTAAACTCCAAGGTGCGAGGTTATTGATGCCACAGGTGAAATATAAATGGTGAAGAGGAGTGGGCCTAAGACAGAGCCTTGAGAAACACCGGAAAGACACGTTTCGGGGGATGATTGATGATGACCAACTTTGACGTACTGGCTACGACCAGTAATGTACGATGATAGCCAATTCAGAGCAGGGCCTGAAAATCCAAATGAGTTAGTAAGACGATTAATAAGTATATTGTGATCAATTGTATCGAATGCTGAACTAAGGTCAAGGGAAACTAAGAGTGTGGATTTTCCAGTGTCAGCAGAATGAAAAACATTGTCAAGGGCAAGTAAGAGAGCTGTCTCAGTTGAATGATTTGATCGATAAGCTGACTGATAAGGGTTGAAATTTGGAAAAGAAGTAACATGTAGTTTAACACGAGAGAGGAATAAGCGTTCAAGTATTTTAGAGATGTTGTTGAGATTAGATATTGGACGGTAGTTGGAAAAGTCCAAATTGTCTAGAGTAGGTTTTTTTAGTATAGGTGTTACTTGTGCTTGTTTGAAAGATGCTGGAAAGATACCCTCAGTGAATGACAGATTGGCAAGCCTGGCAATGAGCTCTGAAAAAACTGATGAGAACGATTTGATTATTGATGTTGGAATGTAATCTAAGTCGGATGATTTGTCGGGAATGGAAGAGAGGAGTTTTGCCACTTCAGAAAAAGTGACGGCTGGTAAGGAAGATAAATACTGGTTGCTAATAGGATCAGGAGGTAGAGAAGTAAATATAGATGACTTATTGAGAGTTATTGATTTTCTTAAGTCAGTAATTTTGTTTACAAAATATTTAGAAAAGTCATCACATTGTCTGGTGTCAAAATCAATCACAGAACTCTTGGGATCAGTCGAGTAAAGAAATTTCTTGATTTTTGACCAACGCTGCTTTGGATGAATACAGCATTCGATCTCTCGACGGCAGTGTTCTTGACGAGAGCTGTTGATGACGAGGTTGGTGAGCCGACAGGAGGTACGATAAGTTGCACGATCAGACTCGTCATGAGTCCGAAGCCAGATTCGTTCAAGACGACGTCTCTCTCTCTCTTTGCTGATATTGCGGCAGGAGAAAGCCATTTAACGATCGGTTTACTTGCTCACTTGCGATTTAACTTGAGAGGAAGAAATATATTGAGTTTGGCTGTGATGACATTTTTAAGTTGTATGGCGAAATCGTCCGTAGTGGAGGCTGGGTTAATAAAGAGAGATGATTGTCTGAGTGATGACTCAAACCCAGCATGATCAAGTCTTTTGAAGTCGCGATAGACGAACTCCTTGACAGGTGTTGGTGGTAGTCGAGATCGGACTGAGGTGACTAGGAGACGATGGTCAGACAACGAGCAGTAGTTGTAATAGCGGACGTCACCGTGAAGTAGATTTGAGTCAGATGTTGCGATGATGTCTAGCAGGTTGTGGTCACGTGTTGGTTGGCTAACTATTTGCTTGAAGTTGAGTTTCGTCAAAATTTCATCAAGACCACAGCCAACCAGACCGTTTGCTCCTGGACAATTGAGGTCTCCACAGAGTAGTAGACTGTATTTGCTGTCAACGATGATACGGGTAAGAAAAGTTTCTAGCTCCTGGAAGAAGAAGGGAAGCGGCGGTGAAGTAGGTTGATAGATGTTAATGAGTAAGATTGGCGGTTTAGATTGTATAATAACGGATTGTGCTTCAAAAGATACGGGAGTAAAGTGCACATAGAACGTGCGGAGCTTAAGGATATCTCGATAGATCAGAGCGAGCCCGCCACCTCGTTGTGGTCCGCCAGGAACAAACGTTCGATGGACGTGTAGTACGTCTAAACCAGGTGGAGCGATATCTAACTTGATGGCAGGCGGTGAATCTGTTGTGATCCAAGTTTCTTGGAGGGCCAGAAGATCAAGTTGGTGATCGTTAATTAGGTCGTGTATAGAGGCAGCTTTGCGGACTGCCGAACGAATGTTAAAACATCCAAATGTGAAAACCTTGTTGTTGTTGATTGACCTGACATTAAGTGGGCCGAAGTTAGCTCTCTTCGTGACGTGACATGAACTTGTGTTTTCAGAACTGATATTGGAATTGACATCTATGGATGTAATTGAAAATGGAAATAGTTTGGGTAGTTGCTGTTTCGTTTACATATTGGTTGCCATAGTTGCAAGGAGAACAAGATTTTGCGCAGTCGACGATGAATGGGAAGGGCTGCTTGTCGGAATTTGAGAAGAGCATCACGTGTGAAAGTAGTTCGTTGACTCATGGCCTGACAACTCGTGTGTGCATTGCTCATGAATAATTGAGTAGTAATCAAGTCAAGCGGCAATGGAACTCAATTTCACAATATTAAAAACGCAAAATTGCCCGTAAAGACAACTGTGACTGTGACTAGATACAGTGAGTTTAATCAGTAAGACGTGCCAGTTTAAAGTCATTTTGAACGTCGCAAAAAACGCCGTAAGCAATAGCGTATTTGTATCCATGGCAGGGACGTAAATTCAGCATTTTCCAGGGGGGGCAAAATTTTCCCGCCATTATATAGTTTTTTGACAGGGTTACCCGGTGTTGTCCGGGTTTTTTGTGCTTAGTTTTCAAAATTTTCTCATCAATGAAGTTACCTGCATGCCAAATGTTGTTAAAATTGCTCCTGCGGCTTGGATGTGATAAACGAATGCTCTCACACACACATTACCTTTTACATTTATATAAATACGTAGGTACAAGCAGAGAGGGATGGGGAAATACATCCCCCCATCAGAGTATCAATTGACATTTTTTGGGTATAATACCTTGTTTTTGGAAAACGACCGCAGCTTTTTTGGGAGGAGAAATTAGAAGTCTTTGAAAAAATTTTTGAAAAATACTTACGACTACCCCTTACCGGTTATCAGCTTTTTGGAAGAAAATATAAAAAAATTTCTGAAGTGAATCCCTCACCAAAAAAATCTGGATTCGCCACGCGCCACTGGGTATAAGGGGGATGAATGATTTAATCATATTGCAGTAAAACAAGTAAAGGAAAAACGAGTTTTTCAACACAAACTTTGATTTCAAATACATTCAATTTAGAAATACAAAAGATTTTCAAAGTTTTTTTAAAATTGAATCATGTATTTTCATCAAATATAAAGCTATGCTGAAAGTTTCAACTTCCTAGCTAGTCAAAATGTTGGTTAAATTTCACTTGCAAGATTTGCGTACAGAGAAACACACACACACAAACAGAGATTGTAACCTAAATAAAAGTTTGTAAAAAAGATGTCCAAAATGGGGTGGGTATAATTTTGTTTTATTTTTGTGTAATAAATAATAACTTTGGTGTAGACAACTGTGAGGGAATCAACAATGTATCAATACCACTAATAGGGTAAAATTCCACGAGTTCGCTGATTGTATTTTGGCACAGAAAACAGCTAATCTTTGGACCAACACTGATACACAAATTATTACTCTGCAGTTATTGGTAAATCTAGCATCGAGCTAAGATATAAAATTGTCTACACACGCAAAAAGAATTCCAATACGCATTGAATCATCACGAGGTTAAGTAAAGTTAAAATTAACATATTATATAGTAAACTCTAAGTAAAAAAAATTTTAATTTTGGAAATCATGGGGGGGGCGAATTGTCTATACACGCCAGAAGGATTCCAATACGCATTGCATCATCACTAGGTTAAGTAAAGTTAAAATTAAATAAATATATAGTAAACTCTAGGTAAAAAAAATCAAATTTTGAAAATCAGGGGGGGGGGAAATGCCCCCTCCTGCCCCCCCCCCCCCCACCCCAATTTACGTCCCTGATCCATGGTGATGATTTAAATTTTTAAACGACGCTAAAACACTATTAAAACGCAAAGTTGTCCACAAAAACAACTGTCATTCGATGTATTAAGTTAATTTCGGTTAAATCGTGCTAGTTTAAGATTGAAAAAAATTCCAGAAGTCAGCTAAAGAGTCGAAATTAGACGAAGCTCAACGCATGCCACACGCCGAAGCGCCGCCATTTGTTATGTATATTTGTTATATCACAGATAATAATATAGAATGCTGTTATAACAAATAAAGTTTTATAAAAATATAAAATCGGTTTATTTCTAAGAAACGCAATTGCAAAAAGTCATTTAATAAATAAACAATAAAGCTAATTTAAAGGGTGTTAGGATTTTACCTCTGTTTTTGAAAGTGAAGTTAAAATGTGATAGTCGCTGCTTTATCTAAAAATCGTAAACATTTAGTGATTCTCTATCTGTAAGATTCCGTGGTGTGATTGTTAACGAGTTTGCTCTGTAGATAAGAAGCTACGGGTTCGATTCCCTATTAACCAAATAAAAAGTACCTACAAATTTTCTTTAATAACTTTTAAAAAACTTGTTAGTTAATTTGCTTATATGTGTTATATCACAGATAATAAAATATTTAAAAAAACATTTAAAAATACCACGTTATTGTGAACTAAAAAAAAGTAATAATTTTTCTCTGGGCTGTGTGAGAAATGTTTTGATGGAGGCATGCGTTAAATGTGGACATTCGTATAACAAACAAGCTCGCTGTCCGTTCCGGGTCGCTTTCCCGTTTCTATAATAGACAAACTAACCCACAAACTATCATATATATATATATATATATAGTCTTAGCAAATCTATTTTACGTTTTTTGGGCTAACAGAAGTTATGAAAGAATGTAAAAGAGAAAATGAGCGTGAACGGGAACGGGAGAGCAACCGTGACCGGGAATGGGAGAGCAAGCATGACCGGGAACGGGGGAGCAAGCGTGAGCGGGAACGGGAAAGCGACCGGGAACGGGAAAGCGACCGGGAACGGGAAAGCGACCGGGAACGGGAAAGCGACCGGGAACGGGAAAGCGACCGGGAACGCGACGAAAACGGGAAAGTGGAGAAGGAAACGGGAGCGAGAGAGACAAACATTAGAAAAACCTCTAAAAACCCCGGGCAACGACGGGTAACCCCGCTAGTATATATATATATATATATATATATATATATATATATATATATATATATATATATATATATATATATATATATATATATATATATATATATATATATATATATATATATATTAGGGATGTCACGGGTAGTACTTTTTGGAGTTTTCGGGTTCGGGTTTGTGAAACTAGAGTTTTCGGGTTCGATTCGGGTTTGTAAAACTCGAGTTTTCGGGTTCGGGTTTGTGAAACTCAGGTTTTCGGGTTCGGGTTTGTAGTTTTCCAAAAACCGGGTTCGGCTTCGGGTACTGGCTTATGATTTCAAATTCCTGGATTGATTTTAAATTTACCTAGTGTATATACATATACAAACGAGAGCGATCAATTCATCCAAGTCCATTAGACATTACACGTATTGAATAAACTCTAACAAGTTATTTTTACCAATGCTTTTATTAACTCGTCGGCTCTGTTTCTCTGTCTGTTTCTCTGTCTGTTTCAAATCTTGCAATCAATTTTTGAGTCACTTCCTGATGATAGATTTTTTTCAAATTTTGCATACATGCTCAAGATAGAAGACAATGCAATATTCAATTATTAGTTTTACAATAAGTCAATTAATTTAGTTAATTTTCTTGAGGATTTTATCGAGGGGTTTCTTGAGGGTTTTCTTGAGGGTTTTCTTGAGGGTTTTCTTGAGGGTTTTCTTGAGGGTTTTCTTGAGGGTTTTCTTGAGGGTTTTTTTGAGGGTTTTTTTTAGGGTTTTCTTGACCACAAAACGCTAACCGACTGGCAGACTATTTTACCAAGTTAACACGAACCACACTCACTGACCGCGATTCTCAAGCGTGTACGAAATTTTCATGAAAATAGTTGAGATATTTAAATTCGATGCTTTTTGATGATATTTTTATTATTACCAATGCTTTTATTAACTCGTCGTCTCTGTTTCTCTGTCTGTCTGTTTGTTTCTCTGTCTGTTTCAAATCTTGCAATCAATTTTTGAGTCACTTCCTGATGATAGATTTTTTCAAATTTTGCATACATGCTCAAAATAGAAGACAATGCAATATTCAATTATTAGTTTTACAATAAGTCAATTAATTTAGATAATTTTAATTAATTTCGATATTTCGATATAATTAAGATATTTCGACTTTAACATAAAATAAAAGAGTAATATAAGAAAAAATTTATTGCAAAATTTGTGTTTTAATTACATATAAGAGCATTGGTTTTAAAAATTCGTTTTTAATTTACTTGTTTAGCTTACACATTTGCCAATAAAATAACTGTGGCGCATAGATCATTAATTTATAGACTTTGCCAGTTAAAGTTTAGGATTATGCAAGATTATCTTTATAACATAGGGTCTTTGTTATATCAGAAAAACTTTGAGTATATGAATGAATAAATATAAGGTTATATAACTGAAGTAAAAAGTTTAGAGTCATGGCTATCCGCGATTTCTTCGACCGAAGGAGGCTTAATTATTTTAGTTCTTTCGCGGTCAGGCCTGATAATCAAACGGATTAGTGGTTTAGTTTACACAATCACTAATAAATGACGTATTTGTGTTATTTGTTAAGCAAAGGTGATAATACAAAACTTCTACGCTCGCGATTAGTATAATATGTTACGTCAACAAAACTTGTAATTTATTAATCTCTAAGACACAACTTTTATAAAGATTTATTTGTTCACAACTCCGAGTTCGGGTATTAAGCTAATACATTTTCGGGTTCGGGTATCAAGTTTTCACATTTTCGGGTTCGAGTTCGGGTTCGGGTATCAAGTTTTCTCATTTTCGGGTTCGGGTTCGGATATCAAATTTTCACACTTTCGGGTTCGAGTTCGGGTTTGGGTATCAGAAAAAGACCGGGTAGTACCGAACTCGGGTTCGGGTTTGGGTACCTGTGACATCCCTAATACATATATATATATATATATATATATATATATATATATATATAGATAGATAGATAGATAGATAGATAGATAGATAGATAGATAGATAGATAGATAGATAGATAGATAGATAGATAGATAGATAGATAGATAGATAGATAGATAGATAGATAGATAGATAGATAGATAGATAGATAAATCTTGGACAAACAGAAAAACAGACAGATAAGAAAGCAAATTAAGAAAAACGTGGTAATATAGACTGTTATTATAACAAATAAGATTTTATATAGATATAAAATATTTATAACAAACACAATTGCTAAAATCTTTGAACATATCAAAATATGCCAATTTTAAAAGATCACCAAAATAAGACTCCATTTAATTTTGAATAAAAACTTAGTTGGCATACTGAAAAGTGTTAGCTGTATGATTCTATGGCGCTTAAGTTAGCGAGTTCGCTCTGGCAGTGAAAGGCTGCCGGTTTGATTCTTCAAGGCAATACGCGTTGGGAGACAATTCGACAGAAGAAATTAAAAATGCACATGAAAAACCAGCTCTAAAGAACAAAATATTCAAAATTCTCTCATTTTAATAAATATGTATATCGAGTACAAATTACGGACCCGTCTCACTTTTTTTTGGCCCACCCTGTAGATTCAATGTACGCGTCGTCGTAGTGTGTACCTAGTAAACATGACAATAGTTTTGTAACGTACAGCGAGTAACAGTAATAATTTGCATGAGCAAATAATAGAGGACGTTTCTAAAGCCGTACACAGGAAACGTTTCTGAGACGTTACGTAGGAAACGTTTCTTTAACATATAGCCGATGAGCAAAATAACCAAAAAGAAATGCGTTTCTTGTAACCGAAAAGTAACGGTTAAGAAACGTTATAAAGTGGTTACAATGTTTACTGGTAGTGGGTGCTTACGCTATAAAAGTAATATAAGTTCCAAATTTCACGTTCCTAGGATGAGGCGTTTTAACTCGGCGTTGATTATCCGTCAGTCAGGACAGGATTTTTTACAAATTTTATTTAGTTTACAATCTCTGTTTGTGAGTGTGGCTTTCTCTGTACGCAAATCTTTCAAGTAAAATTTAACCAGCTTTTTGACAGGCTAGGAAGATGAAATTTTCAGCATATTTTTATATTGAATGACAATACATGATTCATTTAAAAAAAATAAAAAACGTAATTTGAACATCTTTCGTATACATACACACATACACACAGACAGACATCGAGTGTATTTGAAATTAAAGTTTGTGTTAAAAAAACTCCTTTTTCATTTCTTGTTTTATCAATCAATCAATCAATCATTCAATTAAATTTGTATAGCGCTATTTCCTTGGCGTTCAATAGCGCTCGGACATAAGCTGATTAAACAGATAAGTTTTAAGTCCACGACGGAAAACAGTTACGTCAGCACATTCCTTCAACCACTGATCTCTATATATTATATTAAAGAATATTTTATATATATATATATATATATATATATATATATATATATATATATATATATATATATATATATATATATATATATATATATATATATATATATATATATATATATATATATATATATATATATATATATATATTATAGATATCAATCGGTACAACGCTAATTAATAATAATACATTTATTTGTAACTGGTCAATTTATGTTTAAATATTCCAAATCATTACTTCCTTCAGCTTTTATATTTTCTTGAAACCAACAGTGTACACAATTACAAATTACGTTCTTATCGTGTGAATTGTTCGGATATTTCTAGGACAAAATATGAAACTGTTTTTTTTGAATGTGTTGGTCCTCGTGTCTGGTCTGGTATTCCTAAGCCAATTTCATCTCTATCTTGTTTTGCATCTTTCAAGAAATTATTTAAGTTATACTTTCTCACTAAATGATTTTATTTGCATCTACTATTTATTTATTCACTTATTATTATTATTATTCTGTGTTTAGGGTGATTATATACCAATATACATAATTTCGTATGTATGTATGTATGTATGTATGTATGTATGTATGTATGTATGTATGTATGTATGTATGTATGTATGTATGTATGTATGTATGTATGTATGTATGTATGTATGTATGTATGTATGTATGTATGTATGTATGTATGTATGTATGTATGTATGTATGTATGTATGTATGTATGTATGTATGTATGTATGTATGTATGTATGTATGTATGTATGTATGTATGTATGTATGTATGTATGTATGTATGTATGTATGTATGTATGTATGTATGTATGTATGTATGTATGTATGTATGTATGTATGTATGTATGTATGTATGTATGTATGTATGTATGTATGTATGTATGTATGTATGTATGTATGTATGTATGTATGTATGTATGTATGTATGTATGTATGTATGTATGTATGTATGTATGTATGTATGTATGTGTATGTGTGTGTATGTATGTATGTATGTATGTATGTATGTATGTATGTATGTATGTATGTATGTATGTATGTATGTATGTATGTATGTATGTATGTATGTATGTGTGTATGTATGTATGTATGTATGTATGTATGTATGTATGTATGTATGTATGTATGTATGTATGTATGTATGTATGTATGTATGTATGTATGTATGTATGTATGTATGTATGTATGTATGTATGTATGTATGTATGTATGTATGTAAATAAACAACTAATGAGTTAAATTACACAGTTTCATAGTTTTTTAGATTAGAATAACTGTTTGCAATGATATATTTTTTAGAATAGAAGCTTTTTGCATTATTAATTTACTAAAAAAAATCAAATTTCATTTGGTAAACTTTTGTCAAAAGTTCATATTTGTCAGTCAATTAATAACTAAAATAGTTTATTTGTGTTTTAGTTTATTGACTAGGCTTGGCTTATATGATTGGAAAAGCTTCATTCCAAATATTGTTGATCTCTGATTGACAGAATGACAAGTTGAATTTTCTAGGCTATTTAACTATTTAGTTACATACATGGAGTGTCGAATGACTTAGTCGGCACATTTGTCAATCTTTATCCACCGGAAAAACCAATAACGACCAACGACTATAAAATAAACAACATCGGAAAACAAAGCGCGTCTATATATTTGCATAATTTATGTGACTTTTTTAATTCAAAATTATCCAATCAGGTGGCATTATTTATCTTCCTGTCTTATACCGTCGGACATTGGCGAAAATGCTTCCCGGTCACGCGTTGCTCTGGTTTAGTTTGACTGAATGCACTCAATGATCCCGATGGTTATGCATTAAAAGCCTAGGAAAAAATTTTTGCTCATAAAACGTGAACGTGCCGTTTTTTTCAAATAGACATAAACCTATTCCTGAATAAGAACTTGTTTCCAAATTTTAAAGGGAGAGCAAGCGGGAACGTGAAAGCGACCGGGAACGGGAGAGCAAGCGTGAGCGGGAACGTGAAAGCGACTGGGAAAGGGAGAGCATCGCGGGAGCGGGAACAGGAAAGTGATCGGAAGCAGGAGAGCAAACGGGAGCAAGAGAGAAAACGATAAAAAAAACTCTGAAAACCCCGAGCAACGCCGCTAGTTTCAAATATATAAAGGATTTTTAATAAACAAAAAATTTTAAGGTTCACTTATTTACGTTTTGTTTTTATTAATGCTTTTATTAACTCGTCGTCTCTGTTTCTCTGTCTGTCTGTTTCTCTGTCTGTTTCAAATCTTGCAATCAATTTTTGAGTCACTTCCTGATGATAGATTTTTTCAAATTTTGCATACATGCTCAAAATAGAAGACAATGCAATATTCAATTATTAGTTTACAATAAGTCAATTAATTTAGTTAATTTTAATTAATTTCGATATTTCGATATAATTAAGATATTTCGACTTTAATATATAATAAAAGAGTAATATAAGAAAAAATTGATTGCAAAATTTGTGTTTTAATTACATATAAGAGCATTGGTTTTAAAAATTCGTTTTTAATTTACTTGTTTACTATTTTATTTTGTTTAATTATTTGTATTTATATTTAGTTGTGTATTTTTATTTTTTGATTAGTATCATTGTTTTTGATCTATGGGTATGCTAGTCATTACTTGAAAACTTTTCCTGTATCTTTCATGTGGTCCCGCTTTTGCGGTTTGGTCCATTAAGTTTGGACAAGAATCTACGTGACAATCTCAAGATACCTTAATTCGATGCGGTAAACTGAAAAACATACAAGTCAAGTTATCAAGTAAGCTTCTAAGTTTTTTTTGCGTTTTATTTTATTGACATCGATCATTGAACGCTATCAGTTTTCTATAGATAATTGGCATCAGGTTAAGCGGTTAAGGTTATGTTTCACACAAGCTGCCGGAAGTGGCGGATTAATACATTTTCAGTTGTAACTAGCTATAAACACGATGAAAAATAACTACTAGTTTAAGTATTATGATAATTAGTATAAATAATTATTTAAAATGGGAAATGTAATATAAATTTATTTTAATTAATGAAATAATTTGGTAATCTAGTATAGCGCCCCGAACCGATTTTGATGAAAAACACGGTTTAATAGATTAAGCACGGAACATTATTAAAATATTTTACAAAAAAATTTTTGATAAATAAATAAAAAATAACATCAAATCATTTCAATAAAGTAAAATATCTTCGACTTGCTGTGGTGATGGAGGTCGCTGAAGTCTATTGGCGTTTCCCGAGGTTTTTGTATCGTTTTTCTCTCCTGATTTTTCCCGCTTGCTGTCACGCTCCAGGTCGCTTTCCTGAACCCAGATGATTTCCCGCTTCCCTGGTTCTTGGTGTTCTGCTGCTTATTTATTGTTTTTAATGTTTTTTATTTGTCTTAAGGCATATTGACAAAACACCTGTATTTAAAGAAATTGTTTTAGACATGGAGCTGGTTACGCAACTCATACTTCTAGAACAAACTATTATTTTTCAATTTTTAACTTCCATATTTTTTTCTTTTTATATCTTTTCCTAAATTGTTTATTTCTATTTGAAATGTGTTTAATTTTTATTTTTTGTATTATATCGCTATTGACAAATAGATCTTCACGGGAACTACATTAGCCTCGGGAGCAATATCTAAATGTTCTAAAGTGCTATAATTTTTATTTTTTAAATTATTTGTATAGTAAAATTAGTCTTTATTTATTTTATAAATATCATTTACGTTACAAAACCGGTCATTTTTGTTACAAAACCGGTCATTTTTCATCGAAATCGGTTCAAGACGCTATGCTAGGAGATTACCAATAATTTATTTATAATTGAAATATAAAAAAAAAATTGAGTTTTAACTAGGCAGTTGCATAAAAAATACAAGATTTTTTTTAATTAAGTCCAAATCTAAAAAAGTTCATATTTAAAAACTTTCCTGGGACGGTTTTGAGTGTCCATTGTTCTGGCCTTAGGCGCCAGGGCGTGTTTATTTTATGCAACTGCCTAACTTTAAGGAAACGTGTACAAAATTCAAGTTCTAAAGAGTATTAAGCTGGTCAGATTCACGTAGCGTATTAATTATTGAAAATGAACAAATAAAGAACATATGATGCTATTGGTTTAACAATAAACAAATTAAGACTATATGATGCTATTGGTTTAATAACTAATGAAGACCTAATCATAAAGTCACTAGTGGGGTTGCTCGTGGTTTTATTATCATTTAATCTCTCACCATAGCTGAAATAATGACCAGAAACACTGACAAAGCGATACAATGTTTGCTTACAAATATTCAAATTTTGACATTGCCTCAAATAAAATATTTTGTGTTACATTTATTCTTGATGGTTCCATATGTTTAAAATTTTATTTATTAAAAAAACTAAACTTAATTTAATAATTTCTAATTTTATTACTTTGTGCAAACTGAATTTTAAAATTTGAAATTAATTTTTTTATATAAACATGGCTATAAAACATCTAATTAACAGCTTATTATTTGTTAAAGTAATATAGGCATTAAATTTAAGCTCATCGAGTTACCTGACTTCTTATTTTTTTTTCAAAATCAGAAACTAAAGATCTTGACATCTGCCATAAATGATGCAAACATTTCAGTCAATGGATTGCACACATGAGAGAAGTTACATAAATGTTTTTTTGTATCAGAAATGTTTATATCGTTTAACCGAATCGAGCGTCGGTAGTAGAGCATTACGGTCTGCTTGTTGCAGCCCCACGATAGACTAGTTAATAGCCTCATCACGTTCAATCGTTGTTTGCACCGTTTGATTATTAAGTCAATGTTACGATCCTTTTTTAGTTTACTTTCTAATATTACTCCTAGAAAACGAACTTATGTGCTCCAATCTGACGAAACTTTCGAGAGTGGGTGAAACAGACCGCTACAGATTTTTTTGCTGATAGCTTGAATCCCCACTTTGCAAAGAAGTTTTGAACCTGGTTCATCCGTTCTTGAAGGTGATGCTGCATATCGTGGGAATTTTTACCCACACCGCAACATCATCAGCAAAAACAGACGTTCGTAGCCCATGGACCTCTCTGCTTGGTAGGTCATGTAGCATTAATAGAAACAGGAGTGGACTAAGAATCGAGCCCTAGGGAGTGCCATTTGCTATCTGAACAGTGTCAGACAGCGTGTTACCAAATCTCACCCTGGCTGAATATCTTTCCAACAAAAGCTCAGGAGCGACTTGCAGTGCACTAATGCAACTTGCCATGTTACCCCCACAGTTATTAATCAATTCTATTGTAAACTTAACAATACAGTTAATTAAAACAATAAACTTGGTTTTTTCGGTAGGGGTAGGCAAGGTCTTTCCTTCCGTTGATGGGACATCTGTCACGTCACCGGTAGCCTTGCTCACGACCGACTTTGCTTCCTTGGTCCTGCTCCTTGCGGGGTTGGGCGTAGGAGTCGGTGTCGGCTTCTCCACAGAAGGCGTCGCCTCTGGTCTTTTCGCAGCTGGGGTCGGGGAGTTGTAAGCTTTATTCTCCTTCGCTACCATCTTCACCGCAGCAGCGTACGTGACTGCTTTTACCGCGACAGTCTTGTTTACGGCAGCTGAAAAAACAAACTTGGGGCACTTTTTATCACCCGTATTGTGATTTGATTTGCCGCAACTGGCGCAGGTACGGGTTCGATCCTTGCGCTCCTTCTCCTTCTCCGGACAGGCGTTCCAGTTGTGTTCTTTCGCACAGATCGAACACTTGACTGCATTTCTGCAGTCCTGGGCCCGGTGTCCATATGCCTGGCAGCGCATAGCGTTTCTTCTCTTTGCTGCTGGACTTGGTAGCACGTCAGATCCACTTGGCTTCCTCTTCGTCTGTCCCTTGTTGGGTCTCTTCCCTCTGATGCTGCATATCGTGGGAATTTTTACCCACACCGCAACATCATCTGCAAAAACAGACGTTCGTAGCCCATTGACCTTTCTGCTTGGTAGGTCATGTAGCACCAATAGAAACAGGAGTTGACTAAGAACCGAGCCCTGGGAGTGCCATTCCTATTAACTACTTAATGGAGTGTATTTTTGTAGTGTTTCATAGTTGTCAAGTAGGTGTTTTCCGCATGTCCAGTAGCTAATGTCGTCCGCGTCAAGTGAAAGGTGGAGGTCTAGGTTTTTTTGGAGGAGTGGTTTTTGGTCCATGTTGTTTTCTGGTCAGGTGATGGGAAGAAATTGTCTTTGGCTGGGTGGGAGATGGTGGTGAGAGTTTTGAAAGCGTAGAGGGATAGGATTTGTTTTCGGCGTAGCTCTAATGGCATTTCTCCCGTCTCTGCACGCTATTTTCAGGGCTGTGGTTTGCAGTCGTTGCAATCTGGCTAGTTGGCTTTTGGAGGCATTGAAGAATGCTTGTCACAAAAAATAAAAAAACGAAAACAACAAAAACAGAAAGCAATTATTAAACAAAATAAACAAAAGTTTGTTTTTTATTTTTTTTCCTTTCTCTTTTCTTTCCTTTTAAAAGAGGGACTCTTCCTTTTCCCTGATCCACTGGCAGACCCGCTCTCTAAGTCGGCCATCCGAGACCACCGTGTGGATGTTGAGCACGAGTTTATACCTGTTGCAGATGTTTTGTAGAGCAGATGTGAGCTCCGCTCTGTATGGACCGACGAGAAGAAAGTGTTCCCGGGTTTCCGGTGATTGGGCTGTGCACCTGTCCTACTCTCCAGGCGTAGGCTGCTGTTGAGATTCAGTCTGTCCATCCTTAGTCTAGTGGCCAGCCTTTCTTTCCATCTCGGGGTTGCGTTGAAAGGTGAGTTTGTCGACGTCTATGCTGTCCAGTGTTGTGGCCTGTTTGGCCAGAATGTCCGCTTTTTCGTTACCTTTAATGCCGAGGTGGCTAGGTATCCAGACTAGGGTACAGCCTTTCTTGCTGATTAGCAGATCGTCGGTAATCTTCACGATCTCCTGCGGCCCCTAAGGATGTTGTTGGTGGCTTGTTGGAGGCGATCTGAGGCGAGGAAGTCTTTGATGAGTACTGGGGCTGTGGTGGAATAGCGCTTGGTTTTTTTTGGAGGAGTGGTTTTTGGTCCATGTTGTTTTCTGGTCAGGTGATGGGAAGAAAATGTCTTTGGCTGGGTGGGAGGTGGTGGTGAGGGTTTTGAAAGCGTAGAGGGCTATGATTTGTTTTCGGCGTAGCTCTAATGGCATTTCTCCCGTTTCTGCCATCAGAGCTAGAGAATTCGTCGACTGTGGGAGACCGCACGCTATCTTCAGGGCTGTGGTTTGCAGTCGTTGCAATCTGGCTAGTTGGCTTTTGGAGGCATTGAAGAATGCCAATAAAAGTAGCTTGGCCTTTGAGGCATTTTTTTCCGGAGATAGCACTCATGATGTTCAGACGCTTCTGACATCTGTGAATGATGTGGTCGATGTGTGGGATCCATGTACTTCTTTCATCCACAATTACTCCAATGAATTTGTATTGAGTGACTTTTTGTAAAGTGGTGTTCTTGATGTGAATGTGGTGTTTTTTGTCTTCGTGTTTGAGATATGGTAGTTTTGGTGATGAGCATGCTGTCTTGTTTACGGCAGCTGAAAAAACAAACTTGGGGCATTTTTTATCACCTGTATTGTGATTAAATTTGCCGCAACTGGCGCAGGTACGAGTTCTATCCTTGCGCTCCGTCTCCGGGCATGCGTTCCAGTTGTGTTCTTTCGCACAGATCGAACACTTGACTGCATTTCTGCAGTCCTGGGCCCGGTGCCCATATGCCTGGCAGCGCATAGGTTGGGATACATAGGGCCTAGTGCAGATCGAGTAATATGCTAACTTAACTCGTTTTAGATATGCGTTGCGCCGATAGGCACATCGTCTCTCTTTGGATGGTCTCCATATCGATGGCCGGAGATACTCCCACTATGACAACTTTGGTCATTATCGGTACTTTCTTGACGACCTTCACTTGGTAATCGGTCACTTTAGAGAGACCAAAAACCGTCTCTCTTTCAGCAGTCGAAACTACGTCAACGATCAGTCGTTGTCTACTTCTAACTAAATTCACTTTACGCGAATACAGCGCATCAAAAAATAATTGAACCCGAAAGGGATCCACTAACCTCTGAGCTTCGATTAACCGAAGCTCGACTTTCTCCTTCTTCTCGGAGATACCAACAGTAGCAGGTGAAGAAGCCTCGTTTCTTGTCTTTGCTGCCGGACTTGGTAGAACGTCGGATACGCTTGAATTAAGACTCGATAAGTTGTCCCTTATCGGAACGCCTTGCACCAAATACGACCGAGTAAGCATTAAAGTCTCCCAGAATCATTGAGTTTGGGTGATCGAATGATTTATAAATAAACTAATAAAAAATAAATAATTTGTATAAAAATCAGTATCCATGCCTGGATAGCGCTACTTTAAAAGATGTGGTAGTCTCAGATGCTACAGTCCAAGTCATTCCATATATTTACCACTCTAGAACTAAAAAAAAGCCTTTTTTATAGACTTTTCTTGTTTTTTAAAAAGCTTGAAAATATGTCCCCTAGTGCTTTGAATCAGTGTTTGTTCAAAAAACATTGCTGGTGTTAAATCCTCTTTTCCTGTTAAAATGAGTTGCGTACTGTATCGTATGTAACTGATGGTTGATTGTAAGTGTTGGTGTTTATGAAGGCACCTTTCCTTGTTGCTACTACCCCAACCGGCATAGATACACGTTCTAGAAGAGCGAAGTTATAGCCTGGGAAATTTAATCTTACTTTATCCGTCAGCCAAGTTTCTTGTGGTCTCCGCGAGGTAGGCTTTGAGTTCATCCAGCTTTCCTCTCTGTCTTTGGCAGTTCCACTCTGTAGAATCAGCAGTTTGTCTCCCATTGTCGGTTTGGAAGAACTGTTGAGTGTGAACCTGAAACGACTAGCTAAACTAGTTAAACCCTAACTGGAAAGGTCTCAGAAAGTGCATCTGAATATCTTTCCAACAAAAGCTCAGGAGCGACTTGCAGTGCACTAATGCAACTTGCCATGTTACCCCCACAGTTATTAATCAATTCTATTGTAAACTTAACAATACAGTTAATCAAAACAATAAACTTGGTTTTTTCGGTAGGGGTAGGCATAGTCTTTTCTTCCGTTGATGGGACATCTGTCACGTCACCGGTAGCCTTGCTCACGACCGACTTTGTTTCCTTGGTCCTGCTCCTTGAGGGGTTGGGCGTAGTAGTCGGTGTTGGTTTCTCCACAGAAGGTGTCGCCTCCGGTTCGTGGAGGTGGAAGCTTTCTTTTCCTTTGCTACCATCTTCACCGCAGCAGCGTACGTGACTGCTTTTTCCGCAACCGTCTTGTTTAAGGCAGCTGAAAAAAACAAACTTGGGGCATTTTTGCGCTCCTTCTCCGGGCAGGCATTCCAGTTGTGTGAAAATCTTGCGCACAATATCTAGACTATATATTGGCACAAACAGCGTGTCAAGAGACCACGTGACGTTGTTTGACATAAATTGTAAACGATTTCATTAGTAGAGCATTAGCCTCATGACGTTCAATCGTTGTTTGCACCGTTTGTCTATTAAGTCAATGTGACCACCCCATTTCAGTTCACTGTTGAATATTACTCCGAGAAAACAAACTGATGTGTTCCAAACCAGGATTTTCGGAGACTTCTGAAGGAACTTTTGAGACTGGGTGAAACAGACCGCTGCAGATTTTTTTGCTAATAGCTTGAATCCCCACTTTGCAAAGAAGTTTTAAACCTGGTTCATCGTTCCTGAAGTTGATGCTGCAGATGTTCGTAGCCCATGGATTTCTCTGGGGAGTGTCATTAGCTATTCGAACAGGATCAGACAGCGTGTTACCAACTCTCACCATGGATCCATTTCAGCTGTCCGTGTATGCCTTTCCACATCGATTGCTTCACGTTGTTCAACATCCACTGCTACCGATTTCATTCAACATTTTATAACTGTCTGACCCCGGGCTTTTGCCTTTGCTACAGTTAAGCAAAGCCCCCAGCTCTTTTCTTCAGTGTAGTCATATGAGTTCCAACTCCATGATTAAGACCAACTTAGCCATATCGATCCATCAGTTCCTATCCTTACGTTGTTCAACAGCGTATCAAAAAATAATTTAACCCGAAAGGGATCCACTAACCTCTGAGCTTCGATTAACCGAAGCTCGACTTTCTCTTTCTTCTCGGAGATACCAACAGTAGCAGGTTAAGAAGCCTCGCTTCTTGTCTTTGCTGCCGGACTTAGTAGCATGTCAGATCCGCTTGGCTTCCTCTTCGACTGTCCTTTGTTGGGTCTCTTCCCGCCTGGTTGGAAGCCTGACTCCTCCTGGTTTGTTAGTTGGCACCGTTAAACTGGCTACTCGGTCACATAGAAAACTCTGGATCCATTTCAGCATTTGCCTGCGTATGCCTAAAGTAGACATTTTCCGTAGCAATCCATCTACGACCACGAAGCTCTTTTGGACAAACCAGATGAACACAGATAGATCGATGGGCGTTGTCTGTCCACGTGGAGTCATGTGTGTGCCAACTCCATGATTAAGACCAACTAAGCCATATCGATCCATCAGTTCCTCGATAAGTTGTCCCTTCTTATCAGAACGCTTTGCACCAAATACGGCCGAGTAAGCATTTAAATCTCCCAGAATGATTGAGTTTGGGTGATGGAATGATTTGTATAATGAGTCGCGTAGTGTATCGTATTTAACTGAAGGTTGACTGTAAACGTTGATGATGTTTATGAAGGCACCTTTCCTTGTTTGGATAGTTACCCTCAATGATTCTGGCGAATGACTGATGATATCGCTAACATACGAGATACCACACCGGATGAGCGTCGCTACTCCCCCACCCGGCGTAGATACACGATCTAGTCGAGCGACGTTATAGCCTGGGAATTTTAATCTTACTTTGACAACTTTGGTCATTTAATCTTACTTTGTCCGTCAGCCAAGTTTCTTGTAGGACGAGTAGGTCTGGAAGCTGAGTGGTCTCCGCGAGGTAGGCTTTGAGTTCATCCAGCTTTCCTCTCTGACTTTGGCAGTTCCACTGTAGAATCAGCAGGTTGTCTTCCATTGTCGGTTGGAAAAAGCTGTGGAGGTGAATCTGAAGCGACTAATTATATAATTTAGATCTGATCGGGATAGATCTCAGAGACGAGCTCTGAATATCTTTCTAGAAAAAGCTCAGGAGAAACCCCCAGTTCAACTTTGCACTCTGGGTCTCCGCCATTTCTATCAACAATTTCTGTGGCAACACCTATAACACACCTGATCAGTACCATGAGTTTGTCTTTCTCCGTAGGAATACGCATCGTCGTCCTTTCCTGTGTTGACGGTCTCGTCATCGGGGCATCTGTCATGGTGCCGGTAGTTCCGCTCACGACTGGTTTGGGTGCCTGGATCCTTCTCCTTGTGGGAGTGGGCGCAGGCGTCGGTGTTGGCTTGACCTCAGGAGGTGTCGCTACCGGTTAAGCTGAAATTTTTTTCTCTTCTCCTTTGCCACCATCTTTACCGCAGCGGCGTACGAAGTCGCTCTCTCCGCAACCGTCTTGTTAACCGCAGCTGAAAAAACAAACTTCGGGCATTTCTTATCACCTGTACTGTGATTGGATTTGCCACAACTTTCGCAGATACGGGTTCGATCCTTGCGTTCCTTTTCCGGGCAGGCATTCCAGTTATGTTCTTTGACTGCATTTCTGGTCATGTGGTCGGTCTGTTTACATGAGGCACAGTAGACCACTCTCTTTCCAGTCTTTTTGGGGCATCCGTGGTGTGCGTGTTGACCACCGCAGAGGTGGAACGATGTCTTACTCCTGCAATATTTGGCCACGTGACCAAAATTGTTACAATTAAAACATCGCACCACCGGGGGGATGTACGTTTTCACCGGAAATGAGAGGTACCCAAGTTGAATGCGCTCCGGAAGTGTGCTCTGGTTAACGAAATCAATACGGACCGCCGTTGTATCGGTGACGACGTTCCCGTTTAATTTTTTTTTAAGCCTGTAGACTTCAGCATTTGCACCTGCCGCTTCGGTAATCTCTTCTTTTGTGATTCCTGTTGGCATGCCAGTTATGATACCTGTTACTTTCTCCATTTTGGTGGGTACGATCTTGTGACCTGCAAGGTCATTCAGGTTTTTCAGGTCCGAAATCTCCTTCTCTATTTCTGTTTCAATGAAGATCTGTCTTCCCCTAGCTGTGATGTTGGGTTTTTCTCCCAAGGGCGAGCGTTATGGCGTGACAGATGCGTACAGGATTAAGAGATTTAGGGTCTTCGGCAAATGTGATTGCAACTCCTTTTTTAGTGGTTGTGGAATGGTGGGGATCTGTATCGATGATTTCATGATCTGGGTTGGAGGGTGGAGATCTGGTTGGGGAGCTAGAATTTCTGGGTCTTTTTCTTGTTGATCTCTTGTTATCCACTCGAAGTTATCAGTGCCATCAGAATTAGTGTTGGCCATGTTTACGAGCAAGAGAGGTGATGATGATGAAGAATAGGTTTTGTTAGCTTGAAGCGAGTGGTAATACAAGATGATCCCATATAATCCAAGTAATTCGAAGTAATCCAATAAAGTATTCAAGAAATATATGTAAGCAAAAACAGGAAATAATCCAAGGTAATTCAAAAGAAGTTCAAAACAAATAATCAAAGGTAGATCTGAAGTAATCCAAAAGACCATCGTCTCTGACCTGACCATGCTCTGACGAGCCTAGTCTGTAGTAACTATGCTCTGACGAGCGACGGGCGAACTCATTCGTTATAAACCCGGCAGTGAACGAGCGCACCGACCTGGTTGAGAACGCAATTTTCAACACGCACACTATCGAAAAACAAAACAAACTTCGAAAAACAAGTATATCAGCATGTAAAAATTTTAAAATACATTGGTAAGAATGCCTGCAAGTATAGCCCATCTATTAAGTTCAATTGATTCCACTATTTCCACAGATATATCATTCATATATATAACCTATGCCAGTAGTCTATCAATATGTTTTTTTAAATGTTTAGACACATCGATAAGAGTGGATCCTGCCACTCCACTGGCATCTGATACCTGTTTAAAAGACAGTCTGGGCAAATGATACTGGCTCGCCATATAAACGCAGGCGGCAACAACAGACGATGGCTTTCTTCCCATCACTACAAGCATCTCATCCGCTTTCCTTGCAATTCGTTTTGCGAGTGAGGCAACATCGTCTGACAGAGCCATTTTCGAACATAGTCTGTTTATTGCCTCATCATACGAATCTTCTTGAAATAAAAACGAATTAAGCTTAATGACTAATCTTTTAACGCTTTTGTTTGCTGTTGAGGTCAGTTGGCACAGTTTTGTGAGTGTTCTGGGGGTATTGTGTCGCTCACTGGCGACAACCAGAAATGATATTGCTACCGATTTTTGTTCCGAATACTTAAGAATATTGCTTTCCAAACTTTTCTTGAAGTAACTTATGGAGTCAATTATAATTTTCCTCGGCAGATTTATGCTTTCTCCCAGCTCTACAATCATCTTACAAATGGCAGAAAATGTTGGGGGGTTGGGCGTAGTAGTCGGTGTTGGTTTCTCCACAGAAGGTGTCGCCTCCGGTTCGTGGAGGTGGAAGCTTTCTTTTCCTTTGCTACCATCTTCACCGCAGCAGCGTACGTGACTGCTTTTTCCGCAACCGTCTTGTTTAAGGCAGCTGAAAAAAACAAACTTGGGGCATTTTTGCGCTCCTTCTCCGGGCAGGCATTCCAGTTGTGTGAAAATCTTGCGCACAATATCTAGACTATATATTGGCACAAACAGCGTGTCAAGAGACCATGTGACGTTGTTTGACATAAATTGTAAACGATTTCATTAGTAGAGCATTAGCCTCATGACGTTCAATCGTTGTTTGCACCGTTTGTCTATTAAGTCAATGTGACCACCCCATTTCAGTTCACTGTTGAATATTACTCCGAGAAAACAAACTGATGTGTTCCAAACCAGGATTTTCGGAGACTTCTGAAGGAACTTTTGAGACTGGGTGAAACAGACCGCTGCAGATTTTTTTGCTAATAGCTTGAATCCCCACTTTGCAAAGAAGTTTTAAACCTGGTTCATCGTTCCTGAAGTTGATGCTGCAGATGTTCGTAGCCCATGGATTTCTCTGGGGAGTGTCATTAGCTATTCGAACAGGATCAGACAGCGTGTTACCAACTCTCACCATGGATCCATTTCAGCTGTCCGTGTATGCCTTTCCACATCGATTGCTTCACGTTGTTCAACATCCACTGCTACCGATTTCATTCAACATTTTATAACTGTCTGACCCCGGGCTTTTGCCTTTGCTACAGTTAAGCAAAGCCCCCAGCTCTTTTCTTCAGTGTAGTCATATGAGTTCCAACTCCATGATTAAGACCAACTTAGCCATATCGATCCATCAGTTCCTATCCTTACGTTGTTCAACAGCGTATCAAAAAATAATTTAACCCGAAAGGGATCCACTAACCTCTGAGCTTCGATTAACCGAAGCTCGACTTTCTCTTTCTTCTCGGAGATACCAACAGTAGCAGGTTAAGAAGCCTCGCTTCTTGTCTTTGCTGCCGGACTTAGTAGCATGTCAGATCCGCTTGGCTTCCTCTTCGACTGTCCTTTGTTGGGTCTCTTCCCGCCTGGTTGGAAGCCTGACTCCTCCTGGTTTGTTAGTTGGCACCGTTAAACTGGCTACTCGGTCACATAGAAAACTCTGGATCCATTTCAGCATTTGCCTGCGTATGCCTAAAGTAGACATTTTCCGTAGCAATCCATCTACGACCACGAAGCTCTTTTGGACAAACCAGATGAACACAGATAGATCGATGGGCGTTGTCTGTCCACGTGGAGTCATGTGTGTGCCAACTCCATGATTAAGACCAACTAAGCCATATCGATCCATCAGTTCCTCGATAAGTTGTCCCTTCTTATCAGAACGCTTTGCACCAAATACGGCCGAGTAAGCATTTAAATCTCCCAGAATGATTGAGTTTGGGTGATGGAATGATTTGTATAATGAGTCGCGTAGTGTATCGTATTTAACTGAAGGTTGACTGTAAACGTTGATGATGTTTATGAAGGCACCTTTCCTTGTTTGGATAGTTACCCTCAATGATTCTGGCGAATGACTGATGATATCGCTAACATACGAGATACCACACCGGATGAGCGTCGCTACTCCCCCACCCGGCGTAGATACACGATCTAGTCGAGCGACGTTATAGCCTGGGAATTTTAATCTTACTTTGACAACTTTGGTCATTTAATCTTACTTTGTCCGTCAGCCAAGTTTCTTGTAGGACGAGTAGGTCTGGAAGCTGAGTGGTCTCCGCGAGGTAGGCTTTGAGTTCATCCAGCTTTCCTCTCTGACTTTGGCAGTTCCACTGTAGAATCAGCAGGTTGTCTTCCATTGTCGGTTGGAAAAAGCTGTGGAGGTGAATCTGAAGCGACTAATTATATAATTTAGATCTGATCGGGATAGATCTCAGAGACGAGCTCTGAATATCTTTCTAGAAAAAGCTCAGGAGAAACCCCCAGTTCAACTTTGCACTCTGGGTCTCCGCCATTTCTATCAACAATTTCTGTGGCAACACCTATAACACACCTGATCAGTACCATGAGTTTGTCTTTCTCCGTAGGAATACGCATCGTCGTCCTTTCCTGTGTTGACGGTCTCGTCATCGGGGCATCTGTCATGGTGCCGGTAGTTCCGCTCACGACTGGTTTGGGTGCCTGGATCCTTCTCCTTGTGGGAGTGGGCGCAGGCGTCGGTGTTGGCTTGACCTCAGGAGGTGTCGCTACCGGTTAAGCTGAAATTTTTTTCTCTTCTCCTTTGCCACCATCTTTACCGCAGCGGCGTACGAAGTCGCTCTCTCCGCAACCGTCTTGTTAACCGCAGCTGAAAAAACAAACTTCGGGCATTTCTTATCACCTGTACTGTGATTGGATTTGCCACAACTTTCGCAGATACGGGTTCGATCCTTGCGTTCCTTTTCCGGGCAGGCATTCCAGTTATGTTCTTTGACTGCATTTCTGGTCATGTGGTCGGTCTGTTTACATGAGGCACAGTAGACCACTCTCTTTCCAGTCTTTTTGGGGCATCCGTGGTGTGCGTGTTGACCACCGCAGAGGTGGAACGATGTCTTACTCCTGCAATATTTGGCCACGTGACCAAAATTGTTACAATTAAAACATCGCACCACCGGGGGGATGTACGTTTTCACCGGAAATGAGAGGTACCCAAGTTGAATGCGCTCCGGAAGTGTGCTCTGGTTAACGAAATCAATACGGACCGCCGTTGTATCGGTGACGACGTTCCCGTTTAATTTTTTTTTAAGCCTGTAGACTTCAGCATTTGCACCTGCCGCTTCGGTAATCTCTTCTTTTGTGATTCCTGTTGGCATGCCAGTTATGATACCTGTTACTTTCTCCATTTTGGTGGGTACGATCTTGTGACCTGCAAGGTCATTCAGGTTTTTCAGGTCCGAAATCTCCTTCTCTATTTCTGTTTCAATGAAGATCTGTCTTCCCCTAGCTGTGATGTTGGGTTTTTCTCCCAAGGGCGAGCGTTATGGCGTGACAGATGCGTACAGGATTAAGAGATTTAGGGTCTTCGGCAAATGTGATTGCAACTCCTTTTTTAGTGGTTGTGGAATGGTGGGGATCTGTATCGATGATTTCATGATCTGGGTTGGAGGGTGGAGATCTGGTTGGGGAGCTAGAATTTCTGGGTCTTTTTCTTGTTGATCTCTTGTTATCCACTCGAAGTTATCAGTGCCATCAGAATTAGTGTTGGCCATGTTTACGAGCAAGAGAGGTGATGATGATGAAGAATAGGTTTTGTTAGCTTGAAGCGAGTGGTAATACAAGATGATCCCATATAATCCAAGTAATTCGAAGTAATCCAATAAAGTATTCAAGAAATATATGTAAGCAAAAACAGGAAATAATCCAAGGTAATTCAAAAGAAGTTCAAAACAAATAATCAAAGGTAGATCTGAAGTAATCCAAAAGACCATCGTCTCTGACCTGACCATGCTCTGACGAGCCTAGTCTGTAGTAACTATGCTCTGACGAGCGACGGGCGAACTCATTCGTTATAAACCCGGCAGTGAACGAGCGCACCGACCTGGTTGAGAACGCAATTTTCAACACGCACACTATCGAAAAACAAAACAAACTTCGAAAAACAAGTATATCAGCATGTAAAAATTTTAAAATACATTGGTAAGAATGCCTGCAAGTATAGCCCATCTATTAAGTTCAATTGATTCCACTATTTCCACAGATATATCATTCATATATATAACCTATGCCAGTAGTCTATCAATATGTTTTTTTAAATGTTTAGACACATCGATAAGAGTGGATCCTGCCACTCCACTGGCATCTGATACCTGTTTAAAAGACAGTCTGGGCAAATGATACTGGCTCGCCATATAAACGCAGGCGGCAACAACAGACGATGGCTTTCTTCCCATCACTACAAGCATCTCATCCGCTTTCCTTGCAATTCGTTTTGCGAGTGAGGCAACATCGTCTGACAGAGCCATTTTCGAACATAGTCTGTTTATTGCCTCATCATACGAATCTTCTTGAAATAAAAACGAATTAAGCTTAATGACTAATCTTTTAACGCTTTTGTTTGCTGTTGAGGTCAGTTGGCACAGTTTTGTGAGTGTTCTGGGGGTATTGTGTCGCTCACTGGCGACAACCAGAAATGATATTGCTACCGATTTTTGTTCCGAATACTTAAGAATATTGCTTTCCAAACTTTTCTTGAAGTAACTTATGGAGTCAATTATAATTTTCCTCGGCAGATTTATGCTTTCTCCCAGCTCTACAATCATCTTACAAATGGCAGAAAATGTTGGGGGGTTGGGCGTAGTAGTCGGTGTTGGTTTCTCCACAGAAGGTGTCGCCTCCGGTTCGTGGAGGTGGAAGCTTTCTTTTCCTTTGCTACCATCTTCACCGCAGCAGCGTACGTGACTGCTTTTTCCGCAACCGTCTTGTTTAAGGCAGCTGAAAAAAACAAACTTGGGGCATTTTTGCGCTCCTTCTCCGGGCAGGCATTCCAGTTGTGTGAAAATCTTGCGCACAATATCTAGACTATATATTGGCACAAACAGCGTGTCAAGAGACCATGTGACGTTGTTTGACATAAATTGTAAACGATTTCATTAGTAGAGCATTAGCCTCATGACGTTCAATCGTTGTTTGCACCGTTTGTCTATTAAGTCAATGTGACCACCCCATTTCAGTTCACTGTTGAATATTACTCCGAGAAAACAAACTGATGTGTTCCAAACCAGGATTTTCGGAGACTTCTGAAGGAACTTTTGAGACTGGGTGAAACAGACCGCTGCAGATTTTTTTGCTAATAGCTTGAATCCCCACTTTGCAAAGAAGTTTTAAACCTGGTTCATCGTTCCTGAAGTTGATGCTGCAGATGTTCGTAGCCCATGGATTTCTCTGGGGAGTGTCATTAGCTATTCGAACAGGATCAGACAGCGTGTTACCAACTCTCACCATGGATCCATTTCAGCTGTCCGTGTATGCCTTTCCACATCGATTGCTTCACGTTGTTCAACATCCACTGCTACCGATTTCATTCAACATTTTATAACTGTCTGACCCCGGGCTTTTGCCTTTGCTACAGTTAAGCAAAGCCCCCAGCTCTTTTCTTCAGTGTAGTCATATGAGTTCCAACTCCATGATTAAGACCAACTTAGCCATATCGATCCATCAGTTCCTATCCTTACGTTGTTCAACAGCGTATCAAAAAATAATTTAACCCGAAAGGGATCCACTAACCTCTGAGCTTCGATTAACCGAAGCTCGACTTTCTCTTTCTTCTCGGAGATACCAACAGTAGCAGGTTAAGAAGCCTCGCTTCTTGTCTTTGCTGCCGGACTTAGTAGCATGTCAGATCCGCTTGGCTTCCTCTTCGACTGTCCTTTGTTGGGTCTCTTCCCGCCTGGTTGGAAGCCTGACTCCTCCTGGTTTGTTAGTTGGCACCGTTAAACTGGCTACTCGGTCACATAGAAAACTCTGGATCCATTTCAGCATTTGCCTGCGTATGCCTAAAGTAGACATTTTCCGTAGCAATCCATCTACGACCACGAAGCTCTTTTGGACAAACCAGATGAACACAGATAGATCGATGGGCGTTGTCTGTCCACGTGGAGTCATGTGTGTGCCAACTCCATGATTAAGACCAACTAAGCCATATCGATCCATCAGTTCCTCGATAAGTTGTCCCTTCTTATCAGAACGCTTTGCACCAAATACGGCCGAGTAAGCATTTAAATCTCCCAGAATGATTGAGTTTGGGTGATGGAATGATTTGTATAATGAGTCGCGTAGTGTATCGTATTTAACTGAAGGTTGACTGTAAACGTTGATGATGTTTATGAAGGCACCTTTCCTTGTTTGGATAGTTACCCTCAATGATTCTGGCGAATGACTGATGATATCGCTAACATACGAGATACCACACCGGATGAGCGTCGCTACTCCCCCACCCGGCGTAGATACACGATCTAGTCGAGCGACGTTATAGCCTGGGAATTTTAATCTTACTTTGACAACTTTGGTCATTTAATCTTACTTTGTCCGTCAGCCAAGTTTCTTGTAGGACGAGTAGGTCTGGAAGCTGAGTGGTCTCCGCGAGGTAGGCTTTGAGTTCATCCAGCTTTCCTCTCTGACTTTGGCAGTTCCACTGTAGAATCAGCAGGTTGTCTTCCATTGTCGGTTGGAAAAAGCTGTGGAGGTGAATCTGAAGCGACTAATTATATAATTTAGATCTGATCGGGATAGATCTCAGAGACGAGCTCTGAATATCTTTCTAGAAAAAGCTCAGGAGAAACCCCCAGTTCAACTTTGCACTCTGGGTCTCCGCCATTTCTATCAACAATTTCTGTGGCAACACCTATAACACACCTGATCAGTACCATGAGTTTGTCTTTCTCCGTAGGAATACGCATCGTCGTCCTTTCCTGTGTTGACGGTCTCGTCATCGGGGCATCTGTCATGGTGCCGGTAGTTCCGCTCACGACTGGTTTGGGTGCCTGGATCCTTCTCCTTGTGGGAGTGGGCGCAGGCGTCGGTGTTGGCTTGACCTCAGGAGGTGTCGCTACCGGTTAAGCTGAAATTTTTTTCTCTTCTCCTTTGCCACCATCTTTACCGCAGCGGCGTACGAAGTCGCTCTCTCCGCAACCGTCTTGTTAACCGCAGCTGAAAAAACAAACTTCGGGCATTTCTTATCACCTGTACTGTGATTGGATTTGCCACAACTTTCGCAGATACGGGTTCGATCCTTGCGTTCCTTTTCCGGGCAGGCATTCCAGTTATGTTCTTTGACTGCATTTCTGGTCATGTGGTCGGTCTGTTTACATGAGGCACAGTAGACCACTCTCTTTCCAGTCTTTTTGGGGCATCCGTGGTGTGCGTGTTGACCACCGCAGAGGTGGAACGATGTCTTACTCCTGCAATATTTGGCCACGTGACCAAAATTGTTACAATTAAAACATCGCACCACCGGGGGGATGTACGTTTTCACCGGAAATGAGAGGTACCCAAGTTGAATGCGCTCCGGAAGTGTGCTCTGGTTAACGAAATCAATACGGACCGCCGTTGTATCGGTGACGACGTTCCCGTTTAATTTTTTTTTAAGCCTGTAGACTTCAGCATTTGCACCTGCCGCTTCGGTAATCTCTTCTTTTGTGATTCCTGTTGGCATGCCAGTTATGATACCTGTTACTTTCTCCATTTTGGTGGGTACGATCTTGTGACCTGCAAGGTCATTCAGGTTTTTCAGGTCCGAAATCTCCTTCTCTATTTCTGTTTCAATGAAGATCTGTCTTCCCCTAGCTGTGATGTTGGGTTTTTCTCCCAAGGGCGAGCGTTATGGCGTGACAGATGCGTACAGGATTAAGAGATTTAGGGTCTTCGGCAAATGTGATTGCAACTCCTTTTTTAGTGGTTGTGGAATGGTGGGGATCTGTATCGATGATTTCATGATCTGGGTTGGAGGGTGGAGATCTGGTTGGGGAGCTAGAATTTCTGGGTCTTTTTCTTGTTGATCTCTTGTTATCCACTCGAAGTTATCAGTGCCATCAGAATTAGTGTTGGCCATGTTTACGAGCAAGAGAGGTGATGATGATGAAGAATAGGTTTTGTTAGCTTGAAGCGAGTGGTAATACAAGATGATCCCATATAATCCAAGTAATTCGAAGTAATCCAATAAAGTATTCAAGAAATATATGTAAGCAAAAACAGGAAATAATCCAAGGTAATTCAAAAGAAGTTCAAAACAAATAATCAAAGGTAGATCTGAAGTAATCCAAAAGACCATCGTCTCTGACCTGACCATGCTCTGACGAGCCTAGTCTGTAGTAACTATGCTCTGACGAGCGACGGGCGAACTCATTCGTTATAAACCCGGCAGTGAACGAGCGCACCGACCTGGTTGAGAACGCAATTTTCAACACGCACACTATCGAAAAACAAAACAAACTTCGAAAAACAAGTATATCAGCATGTAAAAATTTTAAAATACATTGGTAAGAATGCCTGCAAGTATAGCCCATCTATTAAGTTCAATTGATTCCACTATTTCCACAGATATATCATTCATATATATAACCTATGCCAGTAGTCTATCAATATGTTTTTTTAAATGTTTAGACACATCGATAAGAGTGGATCCTGCCACTCCACTGGCATCTGATACCTGTTTAAAAGACAGTCTGGGCAAATGATACTGGCTCGCCATATAAACGCAGGCGGCAACAACAGACGATGGCTTTCTTCCCATCACTACAAGCATCTCATCCGCTTTCCTTGCAATTCGTTTTGCGAGTGAGGCAACATCGTCTGACAGAGCCATTTTCGAACATAGTCTGTTTATTGCCTCATCATACGAATCTTCTTGAAATAAAAACGAATTAAGCTTAATGACTAATCTTTTAACGCTTTTGTTTGCTGTTGAGGTCAGTTGGCACAGTTTTGTGAGTGTTCTGGGGGTATTGTGTCGCTCACTGGCGACAACCAGAAATGATATTGCTACCGATTTTTGTTCCGAATACTTAAGAATATTGCTTTCCAAACTTTTCTTGAAGTAACTTATGGAGTCAATTATAATTTTCCTCGGCAGATTTATGCTTTCTCCCAGCTCTACAATCATCTTACAAATGGCAGAAAATGTTGGGGGGTTGGGCGTAGTAGTCGGTGTTGGTTTCTCCACAGAAGGTGTCGCCTCCGGTTCGTGGAGGTGGAAGCTTTCTTTTCCTTTGCTACCATCTTCACCGCAGCAGCGTACGTGACTGCTTTTTCCGCAACCGTCTTGTTTAAGGCAGCTGAAAAAAACAAACTTGGGGCATTTTTGCGCTCCTTCTCCGGGCAGGCATTCCAGTTGTGTGAAAATCTTGCGCACAATATCTAGACTATATATTGGCACAAACAGCGTGTCAAGAGACCATGTGACGTTGTTTGACATAAATTGTAAACGATTTCATTAGTAGAGCATTAGCCTCATGACGTTCAATCGTTGTTTGCACCGTTTGTCTATTAAGTCAATGTGACCACCCCATTTCAGTTCACTGTTGAATATTACTCCGAGAAAACAAACTGATGTGTTCCAAACCAGGATTTTCGGAGACTTCTGAAGGAACTTTTGAGACTGGGTGAAACAGACCGCTGCAGATTTTTTTGCTAATAGCTTGAATCCCCACTTTGCAAAGAAGTTTTAAACCTGGTTCATCGTTCCTGAAGTTGATGCTGCAGATGTTCGTAGCCCATGGATTTCTCTGGGGAGTGTCATTAGCTATTCGAACAGGATCAGACAGCGTGTTACCAACTCTCACCATGGATCCATTTCAGCTGTCCGTGTATGCCTTTCCACATCGATTGCTTCACGTTGTTCAACATCCACTGCTACCGATTTCATTCAACATTTTATAACTGTCTGACCCCGGGCTTTTGCCTTTGCTACAGTTAAGCAAAGCCCCCAGCTCTTTTCTTCAGTGTAGTCATATGAGTTCCAACTCCATGATTAAGACCAACTTAGCCATATCGATCCATCAGTTCCTATCCTTACGTTGTTCAACAGCGTATCAAAAAATAATTTAACCCGAAAGGGATCCACTAACCTCTGAGCTTCGATTAACCGAAGCTCGACTTTCTCTTTCTTCTCGGAGATACCAACAGTAGCAGGTTAAGAAGCCTCGCTTCTTGTCTTTGCTGCCGGACTTAGTAGCATGTCAGATCCGCTTGGCTTCCTCTTCGACTGTCCTTTGTTGGGTCTCTTCCCGCCTGGTTGGAAGCCTGACTCCTCCTGGTTTGTTAGTTGGCACCGTTAAACTGGCTACTCGGTCACATAGAAAACTCTGGATCCATTTCAGCATTTGCCTGCGTATGCCTAAAGTAGACATTTTCCGTAGCAATCCATCTACGACCACGAAGCTCTTTTGGACAAACCAGATGAACACAGATAGATCGATGGGCGTTGTCTGTCCACGTGGAGTCATGTGTGTGCCAACTCCATGATTAAGACCAACTAAGCCATATCGATCCATCAGTTCCTCGATAAGTTGTCCCTTCTTATCAGAACGCTTTGCACCAAATACGGCCGAGTAAGCATTTAAATCTCCCAGAATGATTGAGTTTGGGTGATGGAATGATTTGTATAATGAGTCGCGTAGTGTATCGTATTTAACTGAAGGTTGACTGTAAACGTTGATGATGTTTATGAAGGCACCTTTCCTTGTTTGGATAGTTACCCTCAATGATTCTGGCGAATGACTGATGATATCGCTAACATACGAGATACCACACCGGATGAGCGTCGCTACTCCCCCACCCGGCGTAGATACACGATCTAGTCGAGCGACGTTATAGCCTGGGAATTTTAATCTTACTTTGACAACTTTGGTCATTTAATCTTACTTTGTCCGTCAGCCAAGTTTCTTGTAGGACGAGTAGGTCTGGAAGCTGAGTGGTCTCCGCGAGGTAGGCTTTGAGTTCATCCAGCTTTCCTCTCTGACTTTGGCAGTTCCACTGTAGAATCAGCAGGTTGTCTTCCATTGTCGGTTGGAAAAAGCTGTGGAGGTGAATCTGAAGCGACTAATTATATAATTTAGATCTGATCGGGATAGATCTCAGAGACGAGCTCTGAATATCTTTCTAGAAAAAGCTCAGGAGAAACCCCCAGTTCAACTTTGCACTCTGGGTCTCCGCCATTTCTATCAACAATTTCTGTGGCAACACCTATAACACACCTGATCAGTACCATGAGTTTGTCTTTCTCCGTAGGAATACGCATCGTCGTCCTTTCCTGTGTTGACGGTCTCGTCATCGGGGCATCTGTCATGGTGCCGGTAGTTCCGCTCACGACTGGTTTGGGTGCCTGGATCCTTCTCCTTGTGGGAGTGGGCGCAGGCGTCGGTGTTGGCTTGACCTCAGGAGGTGTCGCTACCGGTTAAGCTGAAATTTTTTTCTCTTCTCCTTTGCCACCATCTTTACCGCAGCGGCGTACGAAGTCGCTCTCTCCGCAACCGTCTTGTTAACCGCAGCTGAAAAAACAAACTTCGGGCATTTCTTATCACCTGTACTGTGATTGGATTTGCCACAACTTTCGCAGATACGGGTTCGATCCTTGCGTTCCTTTTCCGGGCAGGCATTCCAGTTATGTTCTTTGACTGCATTTCTGGTCATGTGGTCGGTCTGTTTACATGAGGCACAGTAGACCACTCTCTTTCCAGTCTTTTTGGGGCATCCGTGGTGTGCGTGTTGACCACCGCAGAGGTGGAACGATGTCTTACTCCTGCAATATTTGGCCACGTGACCAAAATTGTTACAATTAAAACATCGCACCACCGGGGGGATGTACGTTTTCACCGGAAATGAGAGGTACCCAAGTTGAATGCGCTCCGGAAGTGTGCTCTGGTTAACGAAATCAATACGGACCGCCGTTGTATCGGTGACGACGTTCCCGTTTAATTTTTTTTTAAGCCTGTAGACTTCAGCATTTGCACCTGCCGCTTCGGTAATCTCTTCTTTTGTGATTCCTGTTGGCATGCCAGTTATGATACCTGTTACTTTCTCCATTTTGGTGGGTACGATCTTGTGACCTGCAAGGTCATTCAGGTTTTTCAGGTCCGAAATCTCCTTCTCTATTTCTGTTTCAATGAAGATCTGTCTTCCCCTAGCTGTGATGTTGGGTTTTTCTCCCAAGGGCGAGCGTTATGGCGTGACAGATGCGTACAGGATTAAGAGATTTAGGGTCTTCGGCAAATGTGATTGCAACTCCTTTTTTAGTGGTTGTGGAATGGTGGGGATCTGTATCGATGATTTCATGATCTGGGTTGGAGGGTGGAGATCTGGTTGGGGAGCTAGAATTTCTGGGTCTTTTTCTTGTTGATCTCTTGTTATCCACTCGAAGTTATCAGTGCCATCAGAATTAGTGTTGGCCATGTTTACGAGCAAGAGAGGTGATGATGATGAAGAATAGGTTTTGTTAGCTTGAAGCGAGTGGTAATACAAGATGATCCCATATAATCCAAGTAATTCGAAGTAATCCAATAAAGTATTCAAGAAATATATGTAAGCAAAAACAGGAAATAATCCAAGGTAATTCAAAAGAAGTTCAAAACAAATAATCAAAGGTAGATCTGAAGTAATCCAAAAGACCATCGTCTCTGACCTGACCATGCTCTGACGAGCCTAGTCTGTAGTAACTATGCTCTGACGAGCGACGGGCGAACTCATTCGTTATAAACCCGGCAGTGAACGAGCGCACCGACCTGGTTGAGAACGCAATTTTCAACACGCACACTATCGAAAAACAAAACAAACTTCGAAAAACAAGTATATCAGCATGTAAAAATTTTAAAATACATTGGTAAGAATGCCTGCAAGTATAGCCCATCTATTAAGTTCAATTGATTCCACTATTTCCACAGATATATCATTCATATATATAACCTATGCCAGTAGTCTATCAATATGTTTTTTTAAATGTTTAGACACATCGATAAGAGTGGATCCTGCCACTCCACTGGCATCTGATACCTGTTTAAAAGACAGTCTGGGCAAATGATACTGGCTCGCCATATAAACGCAGGCGGCAACAACAGACGATGGCTTTCTTCCCATCACTACAAGCATCTCATCCGCTTTCCTTGCAATTCGTTTTGCGAGTGAGGCAACATCGTCTGACAGAGCCATTTTCGAACATAGTCTGTTTATTGCCTCATCATACGAATCTTCTTGAAATAAAAACGAATTAAGCTTAATGACTAATCTTTTAACGCTTTTGTTTGCTGTTGAGGTCAGTTGGCACAGTTTTGTGAGTGTTCTGGGGGTATTGTGTCGCTCACTGGCGACAACCAGAAATGATATTGCTACCGATTTTTGTTCCGAATACTTAAGAATATTGCTTTCCAAACTTTTCTTGAAGTAACTTATGGAGTCAATTATAATTTTCCTCGGCAGATTTATGCTTTCTCCCAGCTCTACAATCATCTTACAAATGGCAGAAAATGTTGGGGGGTTGGGCGTAGTAGTCGGTGTTGGTTTCTCCACAGAAGGTGTCGCCTCCGGTTCGTGGAGGTGGAAGCTTTCTTTTCCTTTGCTACCATCTTCACCGCAGCAGCGTACGTGACTGCTTTTTCCGCAACCGTCTTGTTTAAGGCAGCTGAAAAAAACAAACTTGGGGCATTTTTGCGCTCCTTCTCCGGGCAGGCATTCCAGTTGTGTGAAAATCTTGCGCACAATATCTAGACTATATATTGGCACAAACAGCGTGTCAAGAGACCATGTGACGTTGTTTGACATAAATTGTAAACGATTTCATTAGTAGAGCATTAGCCTCATGACGTTCAATCGTTGTTTGCACCGTTTGTCTATTAAGTCAATGTGACCACCCCATTTCAGTTCACTGTTGAATATTACTCCGAGAAAACAAACTGATGTGTTCCAAACCAGGATTTTCGGAGACTTCTGAAGGAACTTTTGAGACTGGGTGAAACAGACCGCTGCAGATTTTTTTGCTAATAGCTTGAATCCCCACTTTGCAAAGAAGTTTTAAACCTGGTTCATCGTTCCTGAAGTTGATGCTGCAGATGTTCGTAGCCCATGGATTTCTCTGGGGAGTGTCATTAGCTATTCGAACAGGATCAGACAGCGTGTTACCAACTCTCACCATGGATCCATTTCAGCTGTCCGTGTATGCCTTTCCACATCGATTGCTTCACGTTGTTCAACATCCACTGCTACCGATTTCATTCAACATTTTATAACTGTCTGACCCCGGGCTTTTGCCTTTGCTACAGTTAAGCAAAGCCCCCAGCTCTTTTCTTCAGTGTAGTCATATGAGTTCCAACTCCATGATTAAGACCAACTTAGCCATATCGATCCATCAGTTCCTATCCTTACGTTGTTCAACAGCGTATCAAAAAATAATTTAACCCGAAAGGGATCCACTAACCTCTGAGCTTCGATTAACCGAAGCTCGACTTTCTCTTTCTTCTCGGAGATACCAACAGTAGCAGGTTAAGAAGCCTCGCTTCTTGTCTTTGCTGCCGGACTTAGTAGCATGTCAGATCCGCTTGGCTTCCTCTTCGACTGTCCTTTGTTGGGTCTCTTCCCGCCTGGTTGGAAGCCTGACTCCTCCTGGTTTGTTAGTTGGCACCGTTAAACTGGCTACTCGGTCACATAGAAAACTCTGGATCCATTTCAGCATTTGCCTGCGTATGCCTAAAGTAGACATTTTCCGTAGCAATCCATCTACGACCACGAAGCTCTTTTGGACAAACCAGATGAACACAGATAGATCGATGGGCGTTGTCTGTCCACGTGGAGTCATGTGTGTGCCAACTCCATGATTAAGACCAACTAAGCCATATCGATCCATCAGTTCCTCGATAAGTTGTCCCTTCTTATCAGAACGCTTTGCACCAAATACGGCCGAGTAAGCATTTAAATCTCCCAGAATGATTGAGTTTGGGTGATGGAATGATTTGTATAATGAGTCGCGTAGTGTATCGTATTTAACTGAAGGTTGACTGTAAACGTTGATGATGTTTATGAAGGCACCTTTCCTTGTTTGGATAGTTACCCTCAATGATTCTGGCGAATGACTGATGATATCGCTAACATACGAGATACCACACCGGATGAGCGTCGCTACTCCCCCACCCGGCGTAGATACACGATCTAGTCGAGCGACGTTATAGCCTGGGAATTTTAATCTTACTTTGACAACTTTGGTCATTTAATCTTACTTTGTCCGTCAGCCAAGTTTCTTGTAGGACGAGTAGGTCTGGAAGCTGAGTGGTCTCCGCGAGGTAGGCTTTGAGTTCATCCAGCTTTCCTCTCTGACTTTGGCAGTTCCACTGTAGAATCAGCAGGTTGTCTTCCATTGTCGGTTGGAAAAAGCTGTGGAGGTGAATCTGAAGCGACTAATTATATAATTTAGATCTGATCGGGATAGATCTCAGAGACGAGCTCTGAATATCTTTCTAGAAAAAGCTCAGGAGAAACCCCCAGTTCAACTTTGCACTCTGGGTCTCCGCCATTTCTATCAACAATTTCTGTGGCAACACCTATAACACACCTGATCAGTACCATGAGTTTGTCTTTCTCCGTAGGAATACGCATCGTCGTCCTTTCCTGTGTTGACGGTCTCGTCATCGGGGCATCTGTCATGGTGCCGGTAGTTCCGCTCACGACTGGTTTGGGTGCCTGGATCCTTCTCCTTGTGGGAGTGGGCGCAGGCGTCGGTGTTGGCTTGACCTCAGGAGGTGTCGCTACCGGTTAAGCTGAAATTTTTTTCTCTTCTCCTTTGCCACCATCTTTACCGCAGCGGCGTACGAAGTCGCTCTCTCCGCAACCGTCTTGTTAACCGCAGCTGAAAAAACAAACTTCGGGCATTTCTTATCACCTGTACTGTGATTGGATTTGCCACAACTTTCGCAGATACGGGTTCGATCCTTGCGTTCCTTTTCCGGGCAGGCATTCCAGTTATGTTCTTTGACTGCATTTCTGGTCATGTGGTCGGTCTGTTTACATGAGGCACAGTAGACCACTCTCTTTCCAGTCTTTTTGGGGCATCCGTGGTGTGCGTGTTGACCACCGCAGAGGTGGAACGATGTCTTACTCCTGCAATATTTGGCCACGTGACCAAAATTGTTACAATTAAAACATCGCACCACCGGGGGGATGTACGTTTTCACCGGAAATGAGAGGTACCCAAGTTGAATGCGCTCCGGAAGTGTGCTCTGGTTAACGAAATCAATACGGACCGCCGTTGTATCGGTGACGACGTTCCCGTTTAATTTTTTTTTAAGCCTGTAGACTTCAGCATTTGCACCTGCCGCTTCGGTAATCTCTTCTTTTGTGATTCCTGTTGGCATGCCAGTTATGATACCTGTTACTTTCTCCATTTTGGTGGGTACGATCTTGTGACCTGCAAGGTCATTCAGGTTTTTCAGGTCCGAAATCTCCTTCTCTATTTCTGTTTCAATGAAGATCTGTCTTCCCCTAGCTGTGATGTTGGGTTTTTCTCCCAAGGGCGAGCGTTATGGCGTGACAGATGCGTACAGGATTAAGAGATTTAGGGTCTTCGGCAAATGTGATTGCAACTCCTTTTTTAGTGGTTGTGGAATGGTGGGGATCTGTATCGATGATTTCATGATCTGGGTTGGAGGGTGGAGATCTGGTTGGGGAGCTAGAATTTCTGGGTCTTTTTCTTGTTGATCTCTTGTTATCCACTCGAAGTTATCAGTGCCATCAGAATTAGTGTTGGCCATGTTTACGAGCAAGAGAGGTGATGATGATGAAGAATAGGTTTTGTTAGCTTGAAGCGAGTGGTAATACAAGATGATCCCATATAATCCAAGTAATTCGAAGTAATCCAATAAAGTATTCAAGAAATATATGTAAGCAAAAACAGGAAATAATCCAAGGTAATTCAAAAGAAGTTCAAAACAAATAATCAAAGGTAGATCTGAAGTAATCCAAAAGACCATCGTCTCTGACCTGACCATGCTCTGACGAGCCTAGTCTGTAGTAACTATGCTCTGACGAGCGACGGGCGAACTCATTCGTTATAAACCCGGCAGTGAACGAGCGCACCGACCTGGTTGAGAACGCAATTTTCAACACGCACACTATCGAAAAACAAAACAAACTTCGAAAAACAAGTATATCAGCATGTAAAAATTTTAAAATACATTGGTAAGAATGCCTGCAAGTATAGCCCATCTATTAAGTTCAATTGATTCCACTATTTCCACAGATATATCATTCATATATATAACCTATGCCAGTAGTCTATCAATATGTTTTTTTAAATGTTTAGACACATCGATAAGAGTGGATCCTGCCACTCCACTGGCATCTGATACCTGTTTAAAAGACAGTCTGGGCAAATGATACTGGCTCGCCATATAAACGCAGGCGGCAACAACAGACGATGGCTTTCTTCCCATCACTACAAGCATCTCATCCGCTTTCCTTGCAATTCGTTTTGCGAGTGAGGCAACATCGTCTGACAGAGCCATTTTCGAACATAGTCTGTTTATTGCCTCATCATACGAATCTTCTTGAAATAAAAACGAATTAAGCTTAATGACTAATCTTTTAACGCTTTTGTTTGCTGTTGAGGTCAGTTGGCACAGTTTTGTGAGTGTTCTGGGGGTATTGTGTCGCTCACTGGCGACAACCAGAAATGATATTGCTACCGATTTTTGTTCCGAATACTTAAGAATATTGCTTTCCAAACTTTTCTTGAAGTAACTTATGGAGTCAATTATAATTTTCCTCGGCAGATTTATGCTTTCTCCCAGCTCTACAATCATCTTACAAATGGCAGAAAATGTTGGGGGGTTGGGCGTAGTAGTCGGTGTTGGTTTCTCCACAGAAGGTGTCGCCTCCGGTTCGTGGAGGTGGAAGCTTTCTTTTCCTTTGCTACCATCTTCACCGCAGCAGCGTACGTGACTGCTTTTTCCGCAACCGTCTTGTTTAAGGCAGCTGAAAAAAACAAACTTGGGGCATTTTTGCGCTCCTTCTCCGGGCAGGCATTCCAGTTGTGTGAAAATCTTGCGCACAATATCTAGACTATATATTGGCACAAACAGCGTGTCAAGAGACCATGTGACGTTGTTTGACATAAATTGTAAACGATTTCATTAGTAGAGCATTAGCCTCATGACGTTCAATCGTTGTTTGCACCGTTTGTCTATTAAGTCAATGTGACCACCCCATTTCAGTTCACTGTTGAATATTACTCCGAGAAAACAAACTGATGTGTTCCAAACCAGGATTTTCGGAGACTTCTGAAGGAACTTTTGAGACTGGGTGAAACAGACCGCTGCAGATTTTTTTGCTAATAGCTTGAATCCCCACTTTGCAAAGAAGTTTTAAACCTGGTTCATCGTTCCTGAAGTTGATGCTGCAGATGTTCGTAGCCCATGGATTTCTCTGGGGAGTGTCATTAGCTATTCGAACAGGATCAGACAGCGTGTTACCAACTCTCACCATGGATCCATTTCAGCTGTCCGTGTATGCCTTTCCACATCGATTGCTTCACGTTGTTCAACATCCACTGCTACCGATTTCATTCAACATTTTATAACTGTCTGACCCCGGGCTTTTGCCTTTGCTACAGTTAAGCAAAGCCCCCAGCTCTTTTCTTCAGTGTAGTCATATGAGTTCCAACTCCATGATTAAGACCAACTTAGCCATATCGATCCATCAGTTCCTATCCTTACGTTGTTCAACAGCGTATCAAAAAATAATTTAACCCGAAAGGGATCCACTAACCTCTGAGCTTCGATTAACCGAAGCTCGACTTTCTCTTTCTTCTCGGAGATACCAACAGTAGCAGGTTAAGAAGCCTCGCTTCTTGTCTTTGCTGCCGGACTTAGTAGCATGTCAGATCCGCTTGGCTTCCTCTTCGACTGTCCTTTGTTGGGTCTCTTCCCGCCTGGTTGGAAGCCTGACTCCTCCTGGTTTGTTAGTTGGCACCGTTAAACTGGCTACTCGGTCACATAGAAAACTCTGGATCCATTTCAGCATTTGCCTGCGTATGCCTAAAGTAGACATTTTCCGTAGCAATCCATCTACGACCACGAAGCTCTTTTGGACAAACCAGATGAACACAGATAGATCGATGGGCGTTGTCTGTCCACGTGGAGTCATGTGTGTGCCAACTCCATGATTAAGACCAACTAAGCCATATCGATCCATCAGTTCCTCGATAAGTTGTCCCTTCTTATCAGAACGCTTTGCACCAAATACGGCCGAGTAAGCATTTAAATCTCCCAGAATGATTGAGTTTGGGTGATGGAATGATTTGTATAATGAGTCGCGTAGTGTATCGTATTTAACTGAAGGTTGACTGTAAACGTTGATGATGTTTATGAAGGCACCTTTCCTTGTTTGGATAGTTACCCTCAATGATTCTGGCGAATGACTGATGATATCGCTAACATACGAGATACCACACCGGATGAGCGTCGCTACTCCCCCACCCGGCGTAGATACACGATCTAGTCGAGCGACGTTATAGCCTGGGAATTTTAATCTTACTTTGACAACTTTGGTCATTTAATCTTACTTTGTCCGTCAGCCAAGTTTCTTGTAGGACGAGTAGGTCTGGAAGCTGAGTGGTCTCCGCGAGGTAGGCTTTGAGTTCATCCAGCTTTCCTCTCTGACTTTGGCAGTTCCACTGTAGAATCAGCAGGTTGTCTTCCATTGTCGGTTGGAAAAAGCTGTGGAGGTGAATCTGAAGCGACTAATTATATAATTTAGATCTGATCGGGATAGATCTCAGAGACGAGCTCTGAATATCTTTCTAGAAAAAGCTCAGGAGAAACCCCCAGTTCAACTTTGCACTCTGGGTCTCCGCCATTTCTATCAACAATTTCTGTGGCAACACCTATAACACACCTGATCAGTACCATGAGTTTGTCTTTCTCCGTAGGAATACGCATCGTCGTCCTTTCCTGTGTTGACGGTCTCGTCATCGGGGCATCTGTCATGGTGCCGGTAGTTCCGCTCACGACTGGTTTGGGTGCCTGGATCCTTCTCCTTGTGGGAGTGGGCGCAGGCGTCGGTGTTGGCTTGACCTCAGGAGGTGTCGCTACCGGTTAAGCTGAAATTTTTTTCTCTTCTCCTTTGCCACCATCTTTACCGCAGCGGCGTACGAAGTCGCTCTCTCCGCAACCGTCTTGTTAACCGCAGCTGAAAAAACAAACTTCGGGCATTTCTTATCACCTGTACTGTGATTGGATTTGCCACAACTTTCGCAGATACGGGTTCGATCCTTGCGTTCCTTTTCCGGGCAGGCATTCCAGTTATGTTCTTTGACTGCATTTCTGGTCATGTGGTCGGTCTGTTTACATGAGGCACAGTAGACCACTCTCTTTCCAGTCTTTTTGGGGCATCCGTGGTGTGCGTGTTGACCACCGCAGAGGTGGAACGATGTCTTACTCCTGCAATATTTGGCCACGTGACCAAAATTGTTACAATTAAAACATCGCACCACCGGGGGGATGTACGTTTTCACCGGAAATGAGAGGTACCCAAGTTGAATGCGCTCCGGAAGTGTGCTCTGGTTAACGAAATCAATACGGACCGCCGTTGTATCGGTGACGACGTTCCCGTTTAATTTTTTTTTAAGCCTGTAGACTTCAGCATTTGCACCTGCCGCTTCGGTAATCTCTTCTTTTGTGATTCCTGTTGGCATGCCAGTTATGATACCTGTTACTTTCTCCATTTTGGTGGGTACGATCTTGTGACCTGCAAGGTCATTCAGGTTTTTCAGGTCCGAAATCTCCTTCTCTATTTCTGTTTCAATGAAGATCTGTCTTCCCCTAGCTGTGATGTTGGGTTTTTCTCCCAAGGGCGAGCGTTATGGCGTGACAGATGCGTACAGGATTAAGAGATTTAGGGTCTTCGGCAAATGTGATTGCAACTCCTTTTTTAGTGGTTGTGGAATGGTGGGGATCTGTATCGATGATTTCATGATCTGGGTTGGAGGGTGGAGATCTGGTTGGGGAGCTAGAATTTCTGGGTCTTTTTCTTGTTGATCTCTTGTTATCCACTCGAAGTTATCAGTGCCATCAGAATTAGTGTTGGCCATGTTTACGAGCAAGAGAGGTGATGATGATGAAGAATAGGTTTTGTTAGCTTGAAGCGAGTGGTAATACAAGATGATCCCATATAATCCAAGTAATTCGAAGTAATCCAATAAAGTATTCAAGAAATATATGTAAGCAAAAACAGGAAATAATCCAAGGTAATTCAAAAGAAGTTCAAAACAAATAATCAAAGGTAGATCTGAAGTAATCCAAAAGACCATCGTCTCTGACCTGACCATGCTCTGACGAGCCTAGTCTGTAGTAACTATGCTCTGACGAGCGACGGGCGAACTCATTCGTTATAAACCCGGCAGTGAACGAGCGCACCGACCTGGTTGAGAACGCAATTTTCAACACGCACACTATCGAAAAACAAAACAAACTTCGAAAAACAAGTATATCAGCATGTAAAAATTTTAAAATACATTGGTAAGAATGCCTGCAAGTATAGCCCATCTATTAAGTTCAATTGATTCCACTATTTCCACAGATATATCATTCATATATATAACCTATGCCAGTAGTCTATCAATATGTTTTTTTAAATGTTTAGACACATCGATAAGAGTGGATCCTGCCACTCCACTGGCATCTGATACCTGTTTAAAAGACAGTCTGGGCAAATGATACTGGCTCGCCATATAAACGCAGGCGGCAACAACAGACGATGGCTTTCTTCCCATCACTACAAGCATCTCATCCGCTTTCCTTGCAATTCGTTTTGCGAGTGAGGCAACATCGTCTGACAGAGCCATTTTCGAACATAGTCTGTTTATTGCCTCATCATACGAATCTTCTTGAAATAAAAACGAATTAAGCTTAATGACTAATCTTTTAACGCTTTTGTTTGCTGTTGAGGTCAGTTGGCACAGTTTTGTGAGTGTTCTGGGGGTATTGTGTCGCTCACTGGCGACAACCAGAAATGATATTGCTACCGATTTTTGTTCCGAATACTTAAGAATATTGCTTTCCAAACTTTTCTTGAAGTAACTTATGGAGTCAATTATAATTTTCCTCGGCAGATTTATGCTTTCTCCCAGCTCTACAATCATCTTACAAATGGCAGAAAATGTTGGGGGGTTGGGCGTAGTAGTCGGTGTTGGTTTCTCCACAGAAGGTGTCGCCTCCGGTTCGTGGAGGTGGAAGCTTTCTTTTCCTTTGCTACCATCTTCACCGCAGCAGCGTACGTGACTGCTTTTTCCGCAACCGTCTTGTTTAAGGCAGCTGAAAAAAACAAACTTGGGGCATTTTTGCGCTCCTTCTCCGGGCAGGCATTCCAGTTGTGTGAAAATCTTGCGCACAATATCTAGACTATATATTGGCACAAACAGCGTGTCAAGAGACCATGTGACGTTGTTTGACATAAATTGTAAACGATTTCATTAGTAGAGCATTAGCCTCATGACGTTCAATCGTTGTTTGCACCGTTTGTCTATTAAGTCAATGTGACCACCCCATTTCAGTTCACTGTTGAATATTACTCCGAGAAAACAAACTGATGTGTTCCAAACCAGGATTTTCGGAGACTTCTGAAGGAACTTTTGAGACTGGGTGAAACAGACCGCTGCAGATTTTTTTGCTAATAGCTTGAATCCCCACTTTGCAAAGAAGTTTTAAACCTGGTTCATCGTTCCTGAAGTTGATGCTGCAGATGTTCGTAGCCCATGGATTTCTCTGGGGAGTGTCATTAGCTATTCGAACAGGATCAGACAGCGTGTTACCAACTCTCACCATGGATCCATTTCAGCTGTCCGTGTATGCCTTTCCACATCGATTGCTTCACGTTGTTCAACATCCACTGCTACCGATTTCATTCAACATTTTATAACTGTCTGACCCCGGGCTTTTGCCTTTGCTACAGTTAAGCAAAGCCCCCAGCTCTTTTCTTCAGTGTAGTCATATGAGTTCCAACTCCATGATTAAGACCAACTTAGCCATATCGATCCATCAGTTCCTATCCTTACGTTGTTCAACAGCGTATCAAAAAATAATTTAACCCGAAAGGGATCCACTAACCTCTGAGCTTCGATTAACCGAAGCTCGACTTTCTCTTTCTTCTCGGAGATACCAACAGTAGCAGGTTAAGAAGCCTCGCTTCTTGTCTTTGCTGCCGGACTTAGTAGCATGTCAGATCCGCTTGGC
>OZ022244.1:18660669-19208169 GCA_963978895.1 Erpobdella octoculata
GGTGTTTGTAAATGACTGGCAATAATCGACATGGAGTTGCAGGTTTATGAACAGCCAGTGCTGGCGATTTTCTGTTTAATTTAATTTAATTATATATTTCTTGCTTTCTCTGGCGTGTCATTTCCGGACGTTCGTCTGTCAGAAGTCAGTTAGTTTTGTTAGGGATCGCACACTTAATTCATACTTCAGTTTCATAAAAACAAAGATACCCAGAGTTTGTTTCACTGTCGTCCGTAGTCGAGTTGTTTTTGACTAGCATTGAATCGATGACGTGGTGATTTTTTTCTCTACAAACGGTTTTCATGTAAAAAAGAATCAAAACAATTTAGAAAATATACCGACTCGAGTTGTTTTTCAATCATTCGCCGAACCTTCGACTTGCATTTAATCCATAGCGTGGTGATTTTTTCTCTCTGAAAACGGTTTCCACGTGCAAAGTAATTAACAAAAATTTAGAAAATATTCAGCTGTTAAAGTCTGTTATGTATAATTTTAAATGTTTTTTTTTTTTTCTTTTTCATGTCTGCGTCAAGTTTAAGAACCGGAATTTTTATTCATGGAAGTTTTTTTTTAATTTGAGCAGCACTGTACTGTACGGGTTTGCGTTGTAGTGCAGATGTTTATGGAAAAAAAAGAAGAGTGAAAAAGCTTACTAGTAAGAAGCAATTCTCGTTCATTCGCTACGGAGAGTTTTTTTTTTTTATCGCCGTCCAATCTTTCAATTTATTAAAAACAATTTTTTTGCAATTCATTGAACTCTGTCTACTAAGTCAATGAAAAAGTTTACTTTCAAACTGATCGTGGTCGTCTTCACTCGTGAATTAGTTTCCTCCTTTTTGTTCTAAAATCTGTTTAAGAAGCGGATTTTATTTCATTGAAGGTTGTTAAATTTCAGCAGTTTGCGTTGCAGTGTCGGTGTTTATGGGAAAAAGAAGGAGAGAAAACGACAACTAGTATGAAGCAATTCTCGTTCATTCGCTACAGAGAGGTTTTTTTTTGCCGTCCTATCGTTCATTTTTATTAAAAAGAAAGTTTTTGAAATTCATTGAACTCTACTAAGTGAATGAACAAGTTTACTTTCAAACTGATAGCGCTCTAATTCACTCATGAATTAGTTTCCTTCTTTTGGTTGTAAAATCTGTAGTAAGTGTGAACAGCGAAAACAAGTTTTCTTTAACGAACACGGACCGATTCCAGGCATTCTTTGTAGTAGGGGATTTTTTTCTAAACTATTGAAATTCAAAGAATCTAGTTAGTGTTTCAACGATTAGTTAAAATAACAGAGTGCAGGACAATCCTGGAGAGTGTCAGGTACACGACACGAAGATTTTATTTTGTTTCTTAAAACCTCGGTAGATTGCGCGAAAAAATTTGAAAAATCAAAAACAAACAAGACCATCATTCACATCATACCCACAGCACCGACTGCCAGAAACAAGAGCACTAAAGCTTTTCGTTAAATTTGATGGTGGCTCTGAAAAGAGCCGTTTTGTTGCGTTGCCAGAACGGCTTTCGCATTACTTGGCAGTGCTGACTTGGCTGGATCCGCCACCGACCTTGGCCGTTTTCTTCGGCAGCAGAACGGCCTGGATGTTCGGGAGGACGCCGCCTTGTGCGATCGTCACACCGGACAGCAGCTTGTTCAATTCTTCGTCGTTTCTGATGGCCAGCTGGAGGTGACGCGGAATGATCCTAGTTTTCTTGTTGTCCCTAGCGGCGTTGCCGGCCAACTCTAGAACTTCAGCAGCAAGGTATTCCATGACGGCAGCCAAGTAGACCGGAGCTCCGGCACCGACTCGTTCGGCGTAGTTGCCCTTGCGCAGGAGACGGTGGATACGTCCGACCGGGAACTGAAGACCGGCCCTGCTCGAACGGCTCTTGGCCTTTCCCTTCACTTTTCCTCCTTTTCCTCTTCCTGACATCGTGAGCTAGAGATATATAGTATAGTAAACGTACTATTGACAGAGTATGAAAATCTTGCGCACAATAACTAGACTATATATCGGCACAAACAGCGTGTCAAGAGACCACGTGACGTGGTCGGACGTAAATTGTAAGCGCTTTCATTGGTTAGCACGCACGAGCGCGTTGAAACGATCACGTGAGCTTTTGACACGCAGCGCTCTATAAGAGTGAGAAGATTGAAATTTTCTACCGACACAAACGTTGTTACTCTTTTCGATTGCAGCAGTCTATCTATTTTGAGAGAAGATGCCACCCAAGCCCGCCAGCAAGGGTGCTAAGAAAGCGGCAAGCAAGGCCAAAGCTGCCAGGAGCGGAGACAAGAAGCACAAGAAAAGGCGAAAGGAGAGCTACTTCATCTACATCTACAAGGTACTGAAGCAGGTCCACCCGGACACTGGCATCAGCGGCAAGGCGATGTCCATCATGAACTCCTTCGTCAACGACATCTTCGAGCGCATCGCTTCCGAAGCTTCTCGCCTGGCCCACTACAACAAGAGGTCGACCATCACCAGCAGAGAAATCCAGACGGCCGTGCGTCTGCTCCTGCCGGGAGAGTTGGCGAAGCACGCCGTCAGCGAGGGCACCAAGGCCGTCACGAAGTACACCAGCTCGAAGTAAAAAACGAGCTGAGACAGCAAGGCGCGGTCAGTCGCGTACGTACGAAACGGCTCTTTTCAGAGCCACCCTAAATTTATCGATAAGCATAGTGCAGCAGTGCTGTCAGACCTGACTCCTTACGTGTTGTTTGTCTTGTCTTGTGGTCGTCGATTTGTTTCTCGTTCGTTATGTTTAATAACAGATTATTAACATCAAAAATTCTCTACGCAACTTAGTTTTCGCGATCGATAGAAGCAAGGGAGAAAATACGTTCAGAACGGTCGAAAGCTTGCTCACCGCGAGCCAGTCGAGATAAAAATTAAAAATAATTAAATAAACAAAAAATTAAAAAATACTCTGTGGAATATGCAAAGTCTCTTTGAGCTCTATTTTACTATTTTCTATCTCTACAGCAGCGAAAAAATCACTATCACCTTCCAGCTCTACGACCTCTTTTTTCTGCTACTGCTTCCAGACAAAATATTAATTTTTTTTTCTCCAGAAATTATCGCAGCAACTGAATCTGCAAAGTCTCTTTGAGCTCTCTATTCTCTATCTATACAAGCAGCGTAGAAATCGCTATCTCATTCCAGCTCTCTACGACCTCTTTCTGTGCAACTGCTTTCAGACAAATTATTATTTTTTTCCCAGAAATTATCGCAGCAACTGAATCTGCAAAGTCTCTTTGAACTCTCTATTCTCTATCTATACAGCTCTACGAGCTCTTTCAGACAAATTATTAATTTTATTTTCTCCAGAAATTTCGCGGGCACGTTGTTGTCTCTCAACTTGGTCTCTTAGGTGAAAGTCAGCTGGAATTATCTGCCATACCTACCTACCTACCTACCTACCTACCTACCTACCTACCTACCTACCTGCCTACCTAACCGTTTTCACTCATTAGTTTTGGTTTTATTTATTTAATTTTTTTTTTTTTTTTTTTTTTTTTTAACTTACTTGCTTTCATTCGAGCACGAACTTACTTCTAAGTCAGTCTGCTGCCGTTTAACACAAAACGTCGCACTTTCTAAACTTCATTCGAATCTTTACAAAATCATAAAAAGAATAATAAACCTTATACGCCGACTAGAGAGGTGGCGCCGTGCAAACAAACTACCTCTCTCTAGTCGGCGTCGTTCAGTTTACGCTGCATGCCTATATAAACGCGTGCAACGACGACGGCGCAAAATTTCTCGCACGGACGGCCGTACTGCGCTCGTTCATAGTTTCGCACTAATTACAGTCTTGCGTATTCATCGTCATCATGTCAGGTAGAGGCAAAGGAGGAAAGGGTCTCGGAAAGGGAGGAGCCAAGCGTCATCGCAAAGTGCTCAGGGACAACATCCAGGGCATCACCAAGCCCGCCATCAGGCGTCTCGCTCGCCGTGGAGGAGTCAAGAGAATCTCCGGCTTGATCTACGAAGAGACCAGAGGAGTTCTCAAGGTTTTCCTCGAGAACGTCATTCGCGACGCAGTCACTTACACGGAGCACGCCAAGAGGAAGACCGTCACCGCAATGGACGTCGTCTACGCTCTGAAGCGTCAAGGACGTACACTCTACGGTTTCGGAGGCTAGAAAGTTTCTAGTAGCTCTTCGGCAAAATAAACGGTCCTTTTCAGGACCACACATTTCTAACGAAATAGCGAGTTCTGTGCAGCTGAAATAACGCCCGTTAAATACTTCTTGTTAATCGAAATTTTCAATCTTTTTTCTTTTAGAGCCGTTTACGTTGTTGTTTCCTTTGCCTAATTTTTATTAGTAATTACTAATAAGAATATTCTTAATATTATTTGTTGTAGTTCCACTACTAGTAGTAGTTGTTGTAATAATATTAGTAATAATGTGGATTTTTTTCTGAATGTTTTTTTTTTTAAATGACGTGGGGAAAGAAATTAAATAAAGATAATAAACTAGGGTTCAATCAGAAAAAATAGAGCTGCATTTAAACAAACGAAGTGATTGCAGTTGAACGAATTCAACGTTCCCGTCGATAGTGCGCTTGTTGAAAATTGCGTTCTCAACCAGGTCGGTGCGCTCGTTCACTGCCGGGTTTATAACGAGTGAGTTCGCCCGTCGGTCGTCAGAGCATAGTTACAGACTAGGCTATATCTATATCAACTATCGTCTATACGTTCACTCAGTTTCAGTCGCTCGTACAATGTCGTCTTCGGCAGCAGTATCAGGTAACGACGGCGACAACGCGCCAGTTGCCGTAGCAGAGGAGGGTGGAAAGAAAAAGCAGCAAAAGAAAACGGTCGCCAAAAGCACCGCCAGCCACACCAAGAAGACCGTCGACCATCCGCCGTACGGGGAGATGATCCGACAAGCATTGGTAGCCCTGAAGGAGCGCGGCGGCTCGTCCAGGCAAGCGATCCTCAAGTACGTCATGGCAAATTTCAAAGTGGGAGCCGACGAGCACGCAGTCAACACTAGACTCAAGGTTGCCCTGAGGAACGGCGTCAAGTCCGAACTCCTGAAGCAGTCCAAAGGTTCCGGAGCCTCCGGCAGTTTCCGATTGGGAGCCGACGCGAAGAAAGAAAAAGCTGCCGGTGCAGCCAAAAAGAGTGAGAAGAAGCCGAAGGCAGCAGCAGAGAAAAAGTCTGCTGCGTCGCCGGCCAAGAAAAAGCCAGAAGCCAAGAAAGTCGCCCGGTCGGTGCAACCAGCAAAGAAGACTAAAACTGTGGCAGAGAAGAAACAGCCGGCGGCGGCCAAGAAAGAGGCTCCAAAGGCCAAGCCCGTAGCAAAGAAACCCAAAGCTGCTGCAGCTGGTCCGGTCGAAAAGAAGGCAGCGAAGCCAAAGAAAGCCGCCGCACAGAAAAAAGTAGTTTCTCCGAAAAAAACGAAGCCCAGGGCCGCCCCTGCCGCAAAGAAAACAGTCGCAAAAGCCGTGGCAAAACCGAAAACAACCAGGAAATCGACTGCTTAAAGTCCTTTACACATAATTTCAAACGGCTCTTTTCAGAGCCACCAGCAAATTCAACGAAAGCGAGAGTGGTCGCATCGCACGAATTGCCTTGTTGTTTGTTTAATTAATTAATTAATGACGTAATAATGTAAACGTTTCCTTGAGCGAGGAAAAAAATCAAACTCTTTCATTAACTTGAATCGACAAATAAATAAAGTATAGCTCTTATAGGTAGAGTTAATGATCGTATTTAAATTTCTTTTTTTTTTTTTTTTAATTTCGGAGCATTTCTCGAACGAGTCATTTAACAGCAATACATCTGAAAAGAAGCCACACACATAAACAGTACACAACATTCGACTATGTGGAATTAAAAAGCGAATCAGAGGGCCATGAGAAAAAATCCTGTTATTTTTTTCATTTTTTTTCCTGTAACGATTTAAAAACGTACCTACCGCTACCACTGTCGAGTACATGGTACGTTTACGGTTTTTAAATCACTATTGGTGTAAACATATTTATTTATTTATTTATTATTTCATAAATCTATGTGTATTTCATTATCGGTAGAAAACTGCAATTAAAGAAAGTAACAGTTTCTAAAAGTGTAGTCACTTTTTTTGCAAACACGATGAAATCCGTACTTTTCTGTGTCGAAAAGTAGAAGTTTGTCAACGTCAACCAATGGCGTTCGAGAAACTATCGGCCAATGAAAGCGCTGACAAAGGCCTACGTTGCGCATATAAATACAGCTCGCAGGGCCGACTGCTTTTTATACACAGCAGAAAGTTCGACTTTCGCACGTCTCTACGCTTTGTTTGCATTATAGAATACAAGAAGAAGGTCTAAATGGCTCGTACCAAGCAGACTGCTCGCAAGTCTACCGGAGGAAAGGCGCCAAGGAAGCAGCTGGCAACGAAGGCTGCAAGGAAAAGCGCTCCGGCCACTGGAGGAGTTAAGAAGCCTCACCGTTACAGGCCAGGAACCGTAGCACTCAGGGAGATTAGGCGCTACCAGAAGAGCACCGAGCTCCTGATCCGCAAGCTTCCCTTCCAGCGCCTGGTCAGGGAGATCGCACAAGATTTCAAGACCGACCTGCGCTTCCAGAGCTCGGCCGTCATGGCATTGCAAGAAGCCAGCGAGGCATACCTGGTCGGCCTGTTCGAAGATACCAACCTCTGCGCCATCCACGCCAAGAGGGTGACCATCATGCCCAAGGACATACAGTTGGCCCGCAGAATCAGGGGTGAGCGTGCTTAGAAAAGCAGCACCTGGTACGGCTGGTCGGTCGTCCGACCACAGCTAATTTGCAAACGGCTCTTTTCAGAGCCACAACACTTTAAACGAAAGACGATCGCCGCCTGCTGGCCGAATCGAGATTTATTATTATTATTTTTTCTCATGTTTCTTCAAGCTGCCTTTATAATTTACGATTGAATGACAATTTCTTAGAAACAAACTTGGCTTAACTTAACCGGTCGTCCGTGATAATGTAATTGCTTCCTACTCCGGTGTTTGTAAATGACTGGCAATAATCGACATGGAGTTGCAGGTTTATGAACAGCCAGTGCTGGCGATTTTCTGTTTAATTTAATTTAATTATATATTTCTTGCTTTCTCTGGCGTGTCATTTCCGGACGTTCGTCTGTCAGAAGTCAGTTAGTTTTGTTAGGGATCGCACACTTAATTCATACTTCAGTTTCATAAAAACAAAGATACCCAGAGTTTGTTTCACTGTCGTCCGTAGTCGAGTTGTTTTTGACTAGCATTGAATCGATGACGTGGTGATTTTTTTCTCTACAAACGGTTTTCATGTAAAAAAGAATCAAAACAATTTAGAAAATATACCGACTCGAGTTGTTTTTCAATCATTCGCCGAACCTTCGACTTGCATTTAATCCATAGCGTGGTGATTTTTTCTCTCTGAAAACGGTTTCCACGTGCAAAGTAATTAACAAAAATTTAGAAAATATTCAGCTGTTAAAGTCTGTTATGTATAATTTTAAATGTTTTTTTTTTTTTCTTTTTCATGTCTGCGTCAAGTTTAAGAACCGGAATTTTTATTCATGGAAGTTTTTTTTTAATTTGAGCAGCACTGTACTGTACGGGTTTGCGTTGTAGTGCAGATGTTTATGGAAAAAAAAGAAGAGTGAAAAAGCTTACTAGTAAGAAGCAATTCTCGTTCATTCGCTACGGAGAGTTTTTTTTTTTTATCGCCGTCCAATCTTTCAATTTATTAAAAACAATTTTTTTGCAATTCATTGAACTCTGTCTACTAAGTCAATGAAAAAGTTTACTTTCAAACTGATCGTGGTCGTCTTCACTCGTGAATTAGTTTCCTCCTTTTTGTTCTAAAATCTGTTTAAGAAGCGGATTTTATTTCATTGAAGGTTGTTAAATTTCAGCAGTTTGCGTTGCAGTGTCGGTGTTTATGGGAAAAAGAAGGAGAGAAAACGACAACTAGTATGAAGCAATTCTCGTTCATTCGCTACAGAGAGGTTTTTTTTTGCCGTCCTATCGTTCATTTTTATTAAAAAGAAAGTTTTTGAAATTCATTGAACTCTACTAAGTGAATGAACAAGTTTACTTTCAAACTGATAGCGCTCTAATTCACTCATGAATTAGTTTCCTTCTTTTGGTTGTAAAATCTGTAGTAAGTGTGAACAGCGAAAACAAGTTTTCTTTAACGAACACGGACCGATTCCAGGCATTCTTTGTAGTAGGGGATTTTTTTCTAAACTATTGAAATTCAAAGAATCTAGTTAGTGTTTCAACGATTAGTTAAAATAACAGAGTGCAGGACAATCCTGGAGAGTGTCAGGTACACGACACGAAGATTTTATTTTGTTTCTTAAAACCTCGGTAGATTGCGCGAAAAAATTTGAAAAATCAAAAACAAACAAGACCATCATTCACATCATACCCACAGCACCGACTGCCAGAAACAAGAGCACTAAAGCTTTTCGTTAAATTTGATGGTGGCTCTGAAAAGAGCCGTTTTGTTGCGTTGCCAGAACGGCTTTCGCATTACTTGGCAGTGCTGACTTGGCTGGATCCGCCACCGACCTTGGCCGTTTTCTTCGGCAGCAGAACGGCCTGGATGTTCGGGAGGACGCCGCCTTGTGCGATCGTCACACCGGACAGCAGCTTGTTCAATTCTTCGTCGTTTCTGATGGCCAGCTGGAGGTGACGCGGAATGATCCTAGTTTTCTTGTTGTCCCTAGCGGCGTTGCCGGCCAACTCTAGAACTTCAGCAGCAAGGTATTCCATGACGGCAGCCAAGTAGACCGGAGCTCCGGCACCGACTCGTTCGGCGTAGTTGCCCTTGCGCAGGAGACGGTGGATACGTCCGACCGGGAACTGAAGACCGGCCCTGCTCGAACGGCTCTTGGCCTTTCCCTTCACTTTTCCTCCTTTTCCTCTTCCTGACATCGTGAGCTAGAGATATATAGTATAGTAAACGTACTATTGACAGAGTATGAAAATCTTGCGCACAATAACTAGACTATATATCGGCACAAACAGCGTGTCAAGAGACCACGTGACGTGGTCGGACGTAAATTGTAAGCGCTTTCATTGGTTAGCACGCACGAGCGCGTTGAAACGATCACGTGAGCTTTTGACACGCAGCGCTCTATAAGAGTGAGAAGATTGAAATTTTCTACCGACACAAACGTTGTTACTCTTTTCGATTGCAGCAGTCTATCTATTTTGAGAGAAGATGCCACCCAAGCCCGCCAGCAAGGGTGCTAAGAAAGCGGCAAGCAAGGCCAAAGCTGCCAGGAGCGGAGACAAGAAGCACAAGAAAAGGCGAAAGGAGAGCTACTTCATCTACATCTACAAGGTACTGAAGCAGGTCCACCCGGACACTGGCATCAGCGGCAAGGCGATGTCCATCATGAACTCCTTCGTCAACGACATCTTCGAGCGCATCGCTTCCGAAGCTTCTCGCCTGGCCCACTACAACAAGAGGTCGACCATCACCAGCAGAGAAATCCAGACGGCCGTGCGTCTGCTCCTGCCGGGAGAGTTGGCGAAGCACGCCGTCAGCGAGGGCACCAAGGCCGTCACGAAGTACACCAGCTCGAAGTAAAAAACGAGCTGAGACAGCAAGGCGCGGTCAGTCGCGTACGTACGAAACGGCTCTTTTCAGAGCCACCCTAAATTTATCGATAAGCATAGTGCAGCAGTGCTGTCAGACCTGACTCCTTACGTGTTGTTTGTCTTGTCTTGTGGTCGTCGATTTGTTTCTCGTTCGTTATGTTTAATAACAGATTATTAACATCAAAAATTCTCTACGCAACTTAGTTTTCGCGATCGATAGAAGCAAGGGAGAAAATACGTTCAGAACGGTCGAAAGCTTGCTCACCGCGAGCCAGTCGAGATAAAAATTAAAAATAATTAAATAAACAAAAAATTAAAAAATACTCTGTGGAATATGCAAAGTCTCTTTGAGCTCTATTTTACTATTTTCTATCTCTACAGCAGCGAAAAAATCACTATCACCTTCCAGCTCTACGACCTCTTTTTTCTGCTACTGCTTCCAGACAAAATATTAATTTTTTTTTCTCCAGAAATTATCGCAGCAACTGAATCTGCAAAGTCTCTTTGAGCTCTCTATTCTCTATCTATACAAGCAGCGTAGAAATCGCTATCTCATTCCAGCTCTCTACGACCTCTTTCTGTGCAACTGCTTTCAGACAAATTATTATTTTTTTCCCAGAAATTATCGCAGCAACTGAATCTGCAAAGTCTCTTTGAACTCTCTATTCTCTATCTATACAGCTCTACGAGCTCTTTCAGACAAATTATTAATTTTATTTTCTCCAGAAATTTCGCGGGCACGTTGTTGTCTCTCAACTTGGTCTCTTAGGTGAAAGTCAGCTGGAATTATCTGCCATACCTACCTACCTACCTACCTACCTACCTACCTACCTACCTACCTACCTGCCTACCTAACCGTTTTCACTCATTAGTTTTGGTTTTATTTATTTAATTTTTTTTTTTTTTTTTTTTTTTTTTAACTTACTTGCTTTCATTCGAGCACGAACTTACTTCTAAGTCAGTCTGCTGCCGTTTAACACAAAACGTCGCACTTTCTAAACTTCATTCGAATCTTTACAAAATCATAAAAAGAATAATAAACCTTATACGCCGACTAGAGAGGTGGCGCCGTGCAAACAAACTACCTCTCTCTAGTCGGCGTCGTTCAGTTTACGCTGCATGCCTATATAAACGCGTGCAACGACGACGGCGCAAAATTTCTCGCACGGACGGCCGTACTGCGCTCGTTCATAGTTTCGCACTAATTACAGTCTTGCGTATTCATCGTCATCATGTCAGGTAGAGGCAAAGGAGGAAAGGGTCTCGGAAAGGGAGGAGCCAAGCGTCATCGCAAAGTGCTCAGGGACAACATCCAGGGCATCACCAAGCCCGCCATCAGGCGTCTCGCTCGCCGTGGAGGAGTCAAGAGAATCTCCGGCTTGATCTACGAAGAGACCAGAGGAGTTCTCAAGGTTTTCCTCGAGAACGTCATTCGCGACGCAGTCACTTACACGGAGCACGCCAAGAGGAAGACCGTCACCGCAATGGACGTCGTCTACGCTCTGAAGCGTCAAGGACGTACACTCTACGGTTTCGGAGGCTAGAAAGTTTCTAGTAGCTCTTCGGCAAAATAAACGGTCCTTTTCAGGACCACACATTTCTAACGAAATAGCGAGTTCTGTGCAGCTGAAATAACGCCCGTTAAATACTTCTTGTTAATCGAAATTTTCAATCTTTTTTCTTTTAGAGCCGTTTACGTTGTTGTTTCCTTTGCCTAATTTTTATTAGTAATTACTAATAAGAATATTCTTAATATTATTTGTTGTAGTTCCACTACTAGTAGTAGTTGTTGTAATAATATTAGTAATAATGTGGATTTTTTTCTGAATGTTTTTTTTTTTAAATGACGTGGGGAAAGAAATTAAATAAAGATAATAAACTAGGGTTCAATCAGAAAAAATAGAGCTGCATTTAAACAAACGAAGTGATTGCAGTTGAACGAATTCAACGTTCCCGTCGATAGTGCGCTTGTTGAAAATTGCGTTCTCAACCAGGTCGGTGCGCTCGTTCACTGCCGGGTTTATAACGAGTGAGTTCGCCCGTCGGTCGTCAGAGCATAGTTACAGACTAGGCTATATCTATATCAACTATCGTCTATACGTTCACTCAGTTTCAGTCGCTCGTACAATGTCGTCTTCGGCAGCAGTATCAGGTAACGACGGCGACAACGCGCCAGTTGCCGTAGCAGAGGAGGGTGGAAAGAAAAAGCAGCAAAAGAAAACGGTCGCCAAAAGCACCGCCAGCCACACCAAGAAGACCGTCGACCATCCGCCGTACGGGGAGATGATCCGACAAGCATTGGTAGCCCTGAAGGAGCGCGGCGGCTCGTCCAGGCAAGCGATCCTCAAGTACGTCATGGCAAATTTCAAAGTGGGAGCCGACGAGCACGCAGTCAACACTAGACTCAAGGTTGCCCTGAGGAACGGCGTCAAGTCCGAACTCCTGAAGCAGTCCAAAGGTTCCGGAGCCTCCGGCAGTTTCCGATTGGGAGCCGACGCGAAGAAAGAAAAAGCTGCCGGTGCAGCCAAAAAGAGTGAGAAGAAGCCGAAGGCAGCAGCAGAGAAAAAGTCTGCTGCGTCGCCGGCCAAGAAAAAGCCAGAAGCCAAGAAAGTCGCCCGGTCGGTGCAACCAGCAAAGAAGACTAAAACTGTGGCAGAGAAGAAACAGCCGGCGGCGGCCAAGAAAGAGGCTCCAAAGGCCAAGCCCGTAGCAAAGAAACCCAAAGCTGCTGCAGCTGGTCCGGTCGAAAAGAAGGCAGCGAAGCCAAAGAAAGCCGCCGCACAGAAAAAAGTAGTTTCTCCGAAAAAAACGAAGCCCAGGGCCGCCCCTGCCGCAAAGAAAACAGTCGCAAAAGCCGTGGCAAAACCGAAAACAACCAGGAAATCGACTGCTTAAAGTCCTTTACACATAATTTCAAACGGCTCTTTTCAGAGCCACCAGCAAATTCAACGAAAGCGAGAGTGGTCGCATCGCACGAATTGCCTTGTTGTTTGTTTAATTAATTAATTAATGACGTAATAATGTAAACGTTTCCTTGAGCGAGGAAAAAAATCAAACTCTTTCATTAACTTGAATCGACAAATAAATAAAGTATAGCTCTTATAGGTAGAGTTAATGATCGTATTTAAATTTCTTTTTTTTTTTTTTTTAATTTCGGAGCATTTCTCGAACGAGTCATTTAACAGCAATACATCTGAAAAGAAGCCACACACATAAACAGTACACAACATTCGACTATGTGGAATTAAAAAGCGAATCAGAGGGCCATGAGAAAAAATCCTGTTATTTTTTTCATTTTTTTTCCTGTAACGATTTAAAAACGTACCTACCGCTACCACTGTCGAGTACATGGTACGTTTACGGTTTTTAAATCACTATTGGTGTAAACATATTTATTTATTTATTTATTATTTCATAAATCTATGTGTATTTCATTATCGGTAGAAAACTGCAATTAAAGAAAGTAACAGTTTCTAAAAGTGTAGTCACTTTTTTTGCAAACACGATGAAATCCGTACTTTTCTGTGTCGAAAAGTAGAAGTTTGTCAACGTCAACCAATGGCGTTCGAGAAACTATCGGCCAATGAAAGCGCTGACAAAGGCCTACGTTGCGCATATAAATACAGCTCGCAGGGCCGACTGCTTTTTATACACAGCAGAAAGTTCGACTTTCGCACGTCTCTACGCTTTGTTTGCATTATAGAATACAAGAAGAAGGTCTAAATGGCTCGTACCAAGCAGACTGCTCGCAAGTCTACCGGAGGAAAGGCGCCAAGGAAGCAGCTGGCAACGAAGGCTGCAAGGAAAAGCGCTCCGGCCACTGGAGGAGTTAAGAAGCCTCACCGTTACAGGCCAGGAACCGTAGCACTCAGGGAGATTAGGCGCTACCAGAAGAGCACCGAGCTCCTGATCCGCAAGCTTCCCTTCCAGCGCCTGGTCAGGGAGATCGCACAAGATTTCAAGACCGACCTGCGCTTCCAGAGCTCGGCCGTCATGGCATTGCAAGAAGCCAGCGAGGCATACCTGGTCGGCCTGTTCGAAGATACCAACCTCTGCGCCATCCACGCCAAGAGGGTGACCATCATGCCCAAGGACATACAGTTGGCCCGCAGAATCAGGGGTGAGCGTGCTTAGAAAAGCAGCACCTGGTACGGCTGGTCGGTCGTCCGACCACAGCTAATTTGCAAACGGCTCTTTTCAGAGCCACAACACTTTAAACGAAAGACGATCGCCGCCTGCTGGCCGAATCGAGATTTATTATTATTATTTTTTCTCATGTTTCTTCAAGCTGCCTTTATAATTTACGATTGAATGACAATTTCTTAGAAACAAACTTGGCTTAACTTAACCGGTCGTCCGTGATAATGTAATTGCTTCCTACTCCGGTGTTTGTAAATGACTGGCAATAATCGACATGGAGTTGCAGGTTTATGAACAGCCAGTGCTGGCGATTTTCTGTTTAATTTAATTTAATTATATATTTCTTGCTTTCTCTGGCGTGTCATTTCCGGACGTTCGTCTGTCAGAAGTCAGTTAGTTTTGTTAGGGATCGCACACTTAATTCATACTTCAGTTTCATAAAAACAAAGATACCCAGAGTTTGTTTCACTGTCGTCCGTAGTCGAGTTGTTTTTGACTAGCATTGAATCGATGACGTGGTGATTTTTTTCTCTACAAACGGTTTTCATGTAAAAAAGAATCAAAACAATTTAGAAAATATACCGACTCGAGTTGTTTTTCAATCATTCGCCGAACCTTCGACTTGCATTTAATCCATAGCGTGGTGATTTTTTCTCTCTGAAAACGGTTTCCACGTGCAAAGTAATTAACAAAAATTTAGAAAATATTCAGCTGTTAAAGTCTGTTATGTATAATTTTAAATGTTTTTTTTTTTTTCTTTTTCATGTCTGCGTCAAGTTTAAGAACCGGAATTTTTATTCATGGAAGTTTTTTTTTAATTTGAGCAGCACTGTACTGTACGGGTTTGCGTTGTAGTGCAGATGTTTATGGAAAAAAAAGAAGAGTGAAAAAGCTTACTAGTAAGAAGCAATTCTCGTTCATTCGCTACGGAGAGTTTTTTTTTTTTATCGCCGTCCAATCTTTCAATTTATTAAAAACAATTTTTTTGCAATTCATTGAACTCTGTCTACTAAGTCAATGAAAAAGTTTACTTTCAAACTGATCGTGGTCGTCTTCACTCGTGAATTAGTTTCCTCCTTTTTGTTCTAAAATCTGTTTAAGAAGCGGATTTTATTTCATTGAAGGTTGTTAAATTTCAGCAGTTTGCGTTGCAGTGTCGGTGTTTATGGGAAAAAGAAGGAGAGAAAACGACAACTAGTATGAAGCAATTCTCGTTCATTCGCTACAGAGAGGTTTTTTTTTGCCGTCCTATCGTTCATTTTTATTAAAAAGAAAGTTTTTGAAATTCATTGAACTCTACTAAGTGAATGAACAAGTTTACTTTCAAACTGATAGCGCTCTAATTCACTCATGAATTAGTTTCCTTCTTTTGGTTGTAAAATCTGTAGTAAGTGTGAACAGCGAAAACAAGTTTTCTTTAACGAACACGGACCGATTCCAGGCATTCTTTGTAGTAGGGGATTTTTTTCTAAACTATTGAAATTCAAAGAATCTAGTTAGTGTTTCAACGATTAGTTAAAATAACAGAGTGCAGGACAATCCTGGAGAGTGTCAGGTACACGACACGAAGATTTTATTTTGTTTCTTAAAACCTCGGTAGATTGCGCGAAAAAATTTGAAAAATCAAAAACAAACAAGACCATCATTCACATCATACCCACAGCACCGACTGCCAGAAACAAGAGCACTAAAGCTTTTCGTTAAATTTGATGGTGGCTCTGAAAAGAGCCGTTTTGTTGCGTTGCCAGAACGGCTTTCGCATTACTTGGCAGTGCTGACTTGGCTGGATCCGCCACCGACCTTGGCCGTTTTCTTCGGCAGCAGAACGGCCTGGATGTTCGGGAGGACGCCGCCTTGTGCGATCGTCACACCGGACAGCAGCTTGTTCAATTCTTCGTCGTTTCTGATGGCCAGCTGGAGGTGACGCGGAATGATCCTAGTTTTCTTGTTGTCCCTAGCGGCGTTGCCGGCCAACTCTAGAACTTCAGCAGCAAGGTATTCCATGACGGCAGCCAAGTAGACCGGAGCTCCGGCACCGACTCGTTCGGCGTAGTTGCCCTTGCGCAGGAGACGGTGGATACGTCCGACCGGGAACTGAAGACCGGCCCTGCTCGAACGGCTCTTGGCCTTTCCCTTCACTTTTCCTCCTTTTCCTCTTCCTGACATCGTGAGCTAGAGATATATAGTATAGTAAACGTACTATTGACAGAGTATGAAAATCTTGCGCACAATAACTAGACTATATATCGGCACAAACAGCGTGTCAAGAGACCACGTGACGTGGTCGGACGTAAATTGTAAGCGCTTTCATTGGTTAGCACGCACGAGCGCGTTGAAACGATCACGTGAGCTTTTGACACGCAGCGCTCTATAAGAGTGAGAAGATTGAAATTTTCTACCGACACAAACGTTGTTACTCTTTTCGATTGCAGCAGTCTATCTATTTTGAGAGAAGATGCCACCCAAGCCCGCCAGCAAGGGTGCTAAGAAAGCGGCAAGCAAGGCCAAAGCTGCCAGGAGCGGAGACAAGAAGCACAAGAAAAGGCGAAAGGAGAGCTACTTCATCTACATCTACAAGGTACTGAAGCAGGTCCACCCGGACACTGGCATCAGCGGCAAGGCGATGTCCATCATGAACTCCTTCGTCAACGACATCTTCGAGCGCATCGCTTCCGAAGCTTCTCGCCTGGCCCACTACAACAAGAGGTCGACCATCACCAGCAGAGAAATCCAGACGGCCGTGCGTCTGCTCCTGCCGGGAGAGTTGGCGAAGCACGCCGTCAGCGAGGGCACCAAGGCCGTCACGAAGTACACCAGCTCGAAGTAAAAAACGAGCTGAGACAGCAAGGCGCGGTCAGTCGCGTACGTACGAAACGGCTCTTTTCAGAGCCACCCTAAATTTATCGATAAGCATAGTGCAGCAGTGCTGTCAGACCTGACTCCTTACGTGTTGTTTGTCTTGTCTTGTGGTCGTCGATTTGTTTCTCGTTCGTTATGTTTAATAACAGATTATTAACATCAAAAATTCTCTACGCAACTTAGTTTTCGCGATCGATAGAAGCAAGGGAGAAAATACGTTCAGAACGGTCGAAAGCTTGCTCACCGCGAGCCAGTCGAGATAAAAATTAAAAATAATTAAATAAACAAAAAATTAAAAAATACTCTGTGGAATATGCAAAGTCTCTTTGAGCTCTATTTTACTATTTTCTATCTCTACAGCAGCGAAAAAATCACTATCACCTTCCAGCTCTACGACCTCTTTTTTCTGCTACTGCTTCCAGACAAAATATTAATTTTTTTTTCTCCAGAAATTATCGCAGCAACTGAATCTGCAAAGTCTCTTTGAGCTCTCTATTCTCTATCTATACAAGCAGCGTAGAAATCGCTATCTCATTCCAGCTCTCTACGACCTCTTTCTGTGCAACTGCTTTCAGACAAATTATTATTTTTTTCCCAGAAATTATCGCAGCAACTGAATCTGCAAAGTCTCTTTGAACTCTCTATTCTCTATCTATACAGCTCTACGAGCTCTTTCAGACAAATTATTAATTTTATTTTCTCCAGAAATTTCGCGGGCACGTTGTTGTCTCTCAACTTGGTCTCTTAGGTGAAAGTCAGCTGGAATTATCTGCCATACCTACCTACCTACCTACCTACCTACCTACCTACCTACCTACCTACCTGCCTACCTAACCGTTTTCACTCATTAGTTTTGGTTTTATTTATTTAATTTTTTTTTTTTTTTTTTTTTTTTTTAACTTACTTGCTTTCATTCGAGCACGAACTTACTTCTAAGTCAGTCTGCTGCCGTTTAACACAAAACGTCGCACTTTCTAAACTTCATTCGAATCTTTACAAAATCATAAAAAGAATAATAAACCTTATACGCCGACTAGAGAGGTGGCGCCGTGCAAACAAACTACCTCTCTCTAGTCGGCGTCGTTCAGTTTACGCTGCATGCCTATATAAACGCGTGCAACGACGACGGCGCAAAATTTCTCGCACGGACGGCCGTACTGCGCTCGTTCATAGTTTCGCACTAATTACAGTCTTGCGTATTCATCGTCATCATGTCAGGTAGAGGCAAAGGAGGAAAGGGTCTCGGAAAGGGAGGAGCCAAGCGTCATCGCAAAGTGCTCAGGGACAACATCCAGGGCATCACCAAGCCCGCCATCAGGCGTCTCGCTCGCCGTGGAGGAGTCAAGAGAATCTCCGGCTTGATCTACGAAGAGACCAGAGGAGTTCTCAAGGTTTTCCTCGAGAACGTCATTCGCGACGCAGTCACTTACACGGAGCACGCCAAGAGGAAGACCGTCACCGCAATGGACGTCGTCTACGCTCTGAAGCGTCAAGGACGTACACTCTACGGTTTCGGAGGCTAGAAAGTTTCTAGTAGCTCTTCGGCAAAATAAACGGTCCTTTTCAGGACCACACATTTCTAACGAAATAGCGAGTTCTGTGCAGCTGAAATAACGCCCGTTAAATACTTCTTGTTAATCGAAATTTTCAATCTTTTTTCTTTTAGAGCCGTTTACGTTGTTGTTTCCTTTGCCTAATTTTTATTAGTAATTACTAATAAGAATATTCTTAATATTATTTGTTGTAGTTCCACTACTAGTAGTAGTTGTTGTAATAATATTAGTAATAATGTGGATTTTTTTCTGAATGTTTTTTTTTTTAAATGACGTGGGGAAAGAAATTAAATAAAGATAATAAACTAGGGTTCAATCAGAAAAAATAGAGCTGCATTTAAACAAACGAAGTGATTGCAGTTGAACGAATTCAACGTTCCCGTCGATAGTGCGCTTGTTGAAAATTGCGTTCTCAACCAGGTCGGTGCGCTCGTTCACTGCCGGGTTTATAACGAGTGAGTTCGCCCGTCGGTCGTCCATGGCTTTTCTTTTTTCTCGTTCGCGTTGATGTTGTTGCCAGCTCTCCGAATCTTGTTTTATCGCTCTCTTGCACGTGTTGTGAAGTGTCGCCGGTCTCATGGGGCCGAAAAAGAAGTTAAAGTTTAACCAGCCTTCGAGAAACATCATCGAAGAAGCATGGGCTCAAGCTTCCGACAGTGAGGAATCTACTCCTCCCCAGAAGAAAACCAGTTCTGCAGAAACACCGCTGACATCTGCCGCCAACAGAACACTACCGTTTGACATAGAGAAAATCATTGCTGAAACCTTCACCCCTGCAAAGATCCTGGCAAGCTTCAAGAGCGTTTCATCAGTCAAAACAGGACCCAGCCAACAGAACAAGCAACAACAACCAACGACAGAAGAACCCAATGAACTGATCGAATTCTTAATCTTGACGGATATGACCAAGATAGATCCCTTCCAAATCGAAGGCAGCCTATCCAAATACCTGAACCGAAAGCCAGTGATTACCGGCAAGGGAAAAAAGATTCAAGTCCTTGTGTCAAGAACTGAAAATGAAAAAATGAAAAACATACAAGAAATAGCCGGATATCAGGTTAGAGTACTAAATAAACCCCTAATTAAGAAGATAAAAATGATTATTACCGGTGTTCCACTGGAAATTTCAATAGATATCATAACAAAAAACTCTGGATGCTCCGCAGCAGTGCGGATAAAGAAAAAAATTGATGGAAGGTTTCAGGAGACCACCGCGGTCATCCTTACCTACGAACCGGATCAGAATCCTCCGAACTATGTTAAAATATCCTTTTTGAACTTTCGGGTCAAGGAGTACCTCCCTAACCCAGTTAGATGTTTTAACTGTAACCAATTCGGGCATGTGGCTAAATATTGTAAGGCCAAAACCTCTTGCCCTAGGTGTGCCGGAGAGCATGAGCTAAAAAACTGCTCAACGCCACAACTAGAACCTTCTAAAAAGATATGTGCCAGCTGCCAGTCTCCTGACCACAGGACAGGAAGCGAAGAATGCCCCAAGTGGCAGAAAGCCAAAAGAACTATCGAGATTGCCACATCAAGGAAAACATACTCAGAGGCGCTGAAAAGCGGTTTTAAAAAAACTACAGAGGCCGAGATCAAAGACAAAACACCTGAAATTCAAAAACAAATAACTAGGATTGCCGAAAAGACTGACGTCCTGAAAAAGAAATCCACAGGAAAAACACCAGAGGCAGACACGGTTGCTAAATTGCTAACCATGATTGATCAGATTTTGCAGGTGCTGTCCACGTTGGTCAACCAAAAAGACGAACACCACAACCAAGAAATTGCAGCTTCAAAGACTGCAGCAGCCATTCTCCCTGGCTCCGGGATTGAGGAATCAGCTGGAGAATGGCAACAATGATGTGCATCCAAAGAAAGAGAGGGAAGAAGAAGAAGATGAAGAATTTTTTAGATATATTTTCTGACATTTTTCTTTTTCCCTCTCCAAATGGACATTTTTATTTTTATTGTATTTCTTTCCTTCTTTCTTTTTTTTATGTTCCGTCTAAAAATACAATGTATAAAGACGTTAAACAATAATAAAAAAAAAAATAAAAAAAAAAAAACCGTCGGTCGTCAGAGCATAGTTACAGACTAGGCTATATCTATATCAACTATCGTCTATACGTTCACTCAGTTTCAGTCGCTCGTACAATGTCGTCTTCGGCAGCAGTATCAGGTAACGACGGCGACAACGCGCCAGTTGCCGTAGCAGAGGAGGGTGGAAAGAAAAAGCAGCAAAAGAAAACGGTCGCCAAAAGCACCGCCAGCCACACCAAGAAGACCGTCGACCATCCGCCGTACGGGGAGATGATCCGACAAGCATTGGTAGCCCTGAAGGAGCGCGGCGGCTCGTCCAGGCAAGCGATCCTCAAGTACGTCATGGCAAATTTCAAAGTGGGAGCCGACGAGCACGCAGTCAACACTAGACTCAAGGTTGCCCTGAGGAACGGCGTCAAGTCCGAACTCCTGAAGCAGTCCAAAGGTTCCGGAGCCTCCGGCAGTTTCCGATTGGGAGCCGACGCGAAGAAAGAAAAAGCTGCCGGTGCAGCCAAAAAGAGTGAGAAGAAGCCGAAGGCAGCAGCAGAGAAAAAGTCTGCTGCGTCGCCGGCCAAGAAAAAGCCAGAAGCCAAGAAAGTCGCCCGGTCGGTGCAACCAGCAAAGAAGACTAAAACTGTGGCAGAGAAGAAACAGCCGGCGGCGGCCAAGAAAGAGGCTCCAAAGGCCAAGCCCGTAGCAAAGAAACCCAAAGCTGCTGCAGCTGGTCCGGTCGAAAAGAAGGCAGCGAAGCCAAAGAAAGCCGCCGCACAGAAAAAAGTAGTTTCTCCGAAAAAAACGAAGCCCAGGGCCGCCCCTGCCGCAAAGAAAACAGTCGCAAAAGCCGTGGCAAAACCGAAAACAACCAGGAAATCGACTGCTTAAAGTCCTTTACACATAATTTCAAACGGCTCTTTTCAGAGCCACCAGCAAATTCAACGAAAGCGAGAGTGGTCGCATCGCACGAATTGCCTTGTTGTTTGTTTAATTAATTAATTAATGACGTAATAATGTAAACGTTTCCTTGAGCGAGGAAAAAAATCAAACTCTTTCATTAACTTGAATCGACAAATAAATAAAGTATAGCTCTTATAGGTAGAGTTAATGATCGTATTTAAATTTCTTTTTTTTTTTTTTTTAATTTCGGAGCATTTCTCGAACGAGTCATTTAACAGCAATACATCTGAAAAGAAGCCACACACATAAACAGTACACAACATTCGACTATGTGGAATTAAAAAGCGAATCAGAGGGCCATGAGAAAAAATCCTGTTATTTTTTTCATTTTTTTTCCTGTAACGATTTAAAAACGTACCTACCGCTACCACTGTCGAGTACATGGTACGTTTACGGTTTTTAAATCACTATTGGTGTAAACATATTTATTTATTTATTTATTATTTCATAAATCTATGTGTATTTCATTATCGGTAGAAAACTGCAATTAAAGAAAGTAACAGTTTCTAAAAGTGTAGTCACTTTTTTTGCAAACACGATGAAATCCGTACTTTTCTGTGTCGAAAAGTAGAAGTTTGTCAACGTCAACCAATGGCGTTCGAGAAACTATCGGCCAATGAAAGCGCTGACAAAGGCCTACGTTGCGCATATAAATACAGCTCGCAGGGCCGACTGCTTTTTATACACAGCAGAAAGTTCGACTTTCGCACGTCTCTACGCTTTGTTTGCATTATAGAATACAAGAAGAAGGTCTAAATGGCTCGTACCAAGCAGACTGCTCGCAAGTCTACCGGAGGAAAGGCGCCAAGGAAGCAGCTGGCAACGAAGGCTGCAAGGAAAAGCGCTCCGGCCACTGGAGGAGTTAAGAAGCCTCACCGTTACAGGCCAGGAACCGTAGCACTCAGGGAGATTAGGCGCTACCAGAAGAGCACCGAGCTCCTGATCCGCAAGCTTCCCTTCCAGCGCCTGGTCAGGGAGATCGCACAAGATTTCAAGACCGACCTGCGCTTCCAGAGCTCGGCCGTCATGGCATTGCAAGAAGCCAGCGAGGCATACCTGGTCGGCCTGTTCGAAGATACCAACCTCTGCGCCATCCACGCCAAGAGGGTGACCATCATGCCCAAGGACATACAGTTGGCCCGCAGAATCAGGGGTGAGCGTGCTTAGAAAAGCAGCACCTGGTACGGCTGGTCGGTCGTCCGACCACAGCTAATTTGCAAACGGCTCTTTTCAGAGCCACAACACTTTAAACGAAAGACGATCGCCGCCTGCTGGCCGAATCGAGATTTATTATTATTATTTTTTCTCATGTTTCTTCAAGCTGCCTTTATAATTTACGATTGAATGACAATTTCTTAGAAACAAACTTGGCTTAACTTAACCGGTCGTCCGTGATAATGTAATTGCTTCCTACTCCGGTGTTTGTAAATGACTGGCAATAATCGACATGGAGTTGCAGGTTTATGAACAGCCAGTGCTGGCGATTTTCTGTTTAATTTAATTTAATTATATATTTCTTGCTTTCTCTGGCGTGTCATTTCCGGACGTTCGTCTGTCAGAAGTCAGTTAGTTTTGTTAGGGATCGCACACTTAATTCATACTTCAGTTTCATAAAAACAAAGATACCCAGAGTTTGTTTCACTGTCGTCCGTAGTCGAGTTGTTTTTGACTAGCATTGAATCGATGACGTGGTGATTTTTTTCTCTACAAACGGTTTTCATGTAAAAAAGAATCAAAACAATTTAGAAAATATACCGACTCGAGTTGTTTTTCAATCATTCGCCGAACCTTCGACTTGCATTTAATCCATAGCGTGGTGATTTTTTCTCTCTGAAAACGGTTTCCACGTGCAAAGTAATTAACAAAAATTTAGAAAATATTCAGCTGTTAAAGTCTGTTATGTATAATTTTAAATGTTTTTTTTTTTTTCTTTTTCATGTCTGCGTCAAGTTTAAGAACCGGAATTTTTATTCATGGAAGTTTTTTTTTAATTTGAGCAGCACTGTACTGTACGGGTTTGCGTTGTAGTGCAGATGTTTATGGAAAAAAAAGAAGAGTGAAAAAGCTTACTAGTAAGAAGCAATTCTCGTTCATTCGCTACGGAGAGTTTTTTTTTTTTATCGCCGTCCAATCTTTCAATTTATTAAAAACAATTTTTTTGCAATTCATTGAACTCTGTCTACTAAGTCAATGAAAAAGTTTACTTTCAAACTGATCGTGGTCGTCTTCACTCGTGAATTAGTTTCCTCCTTTTTGTTCTAAAATCTGTTTAAGAAGCGGATTTTATTTCATTGAAGGTTGTTAAATTTCAGCAGTTTGCGTTGCAGTGTCGGTGTTTATGGGAAAAAGAAGGAGAGAAAACGACAACTAGTATGAAGCAATTCTCGTTCATTCGCTACAGAGAGGTTTTTTTTTGCCGTCCTATCGTTCATTTTTATTAAAAAGAAAGTTTTTGAAATTCATTGAACTCTACTAAGTGAATGAACAAGTTTACTTTCAAACTGATAGCGCTCTAATTCACTCATGAATTAGTTTCCTTCTTTTGGTTGTAAAATCTGTAGTAAGTGTGAACAGCGAAAACAAGTTTTCTTTAACGAACACGGACCGATTCCAGGCATTCTTTGTAGTAGGGGATTTTTTTCTAAACTATTGAAATTCAAAGAATCTAGTTAGTGTTTCAACGATTAGTTAAAATAACAGAGTGCAGGACAATCCTGGAGAGTGTCAGGTACACGACACGAAGATTTTATTTTGTTTCTTAAAACCTCGGTAGATTGCGCGAAAAAATTTGAAAAATCAAAAACAAACAAGACCATCATTCACATCATACCCACAGCACCGACTGCCAGAAACAAGAGCACTAAAGCTTTTCGTTAAATTTGATGGTGGCTCTGAAAAGAGCCGTTTTGTTGCGTTGCCAGAACGGCTTTCGCATTACTTGGCAGTGCTGACTTGGCTGGATCCGCCACCGACCTTGGCCGTTTTCTTCGGCAGCAGAACGGCCTGGATGTTCGGGAGGACGCCGCCTTGTGCGATCGTCACACCGGACAGCAGCTTGTTCAATTCTTCGTCGTTTCTGATGGCCAGCTGGAGGTGACGCGGAATGATCCTAGTTTTCTTGTTGTCCCTAGCGGCGTTGCCGGCCAACTCTAGAACTTCAGCAGCAAGGTATTCCATGACGGCAGCCAAGTAGACCGGAGCTCCGGCACCGACTCGTTCGGCGTAGTTGCCCTTGCGCAGGAGACGGTGGATACGTCCGACCGGGAACTGAAGACCGGCCCTGCTCGAACGGCTCTTGGCCTTTCCCTTCACTTTTCCTCCTTTTCCTCTTCCTGACATCGTGAGCTAGAGATATATAGTATAGTAAACGTACTATTGACAGAGTATGAAAATCTTGCGCACAATAACTAGACTATATATCGGCACAAACAGCGTGTCAAGAGACCACGTGACGTGGTCGGACGTAAATTGTAAGCGCTTTCATTGGTTAGCACGCACGAGCGCGTTGAAACGATCACGTGAGCTTTTGACACGCAGCGCTCTATAAGAGTGAGAAGATTGAAATTTTCTACCGACACAAACGTTGTTACTCTTTTCGATTGCAGCAGTCTATCTATTTTGAGAGAAGATGCCACCCAAGCCCGCCAGCAAGGGTGCTAAGAAAGCGGCAAGCAAGGCCAAAGCTGCCAGGAGCGGAGACAAGAAGCACAAGAAAAGGCGAAAGGAGAGCTACTTCATCTACATCTACAAGGTACTGAAGCAGGTCCACCCGGACACTGGCATCAGCGGCAAGGCGATGTCCATCATGAACTCCTTCGTCAACGACATCTTCGAGCGCATCGCTTCCGAAGCTTCTCGCCTGGCCCACTACAACAAGAGGTCGACCATCACCAGCAGAGAAATCCAGACGGCCGTGCGTCTGCTCCTGCCGGGAGAGTTGGCGAAGCACGCCGTCAGCGAGGGCACCAAGGCCGTCACGAAGTACACCAGCTCGAAGTAAAAAACGAGCTGAGACAGCAAGGCGCGGTCAGTCGCGTACGTACGAAACGGCTCTTTTCAGAGCCACCCTAAATTTATCGATAAGCATAGTGCAGCAGTGCTGTCAGACCTGACTCCTTACGTGTTGTTTGTCTTGTCTTGTGGTCGTCGATTTGTTTCTCGTTCGTTATGTTTAATAACAGATTATTAACATCAAAAATTCTCTACGCAACTTAGTTTTCGCGATCGATAGAAGCAAGGGAGAAAATACGTTCAGAACGGTCGAAAGCTTGCTCACCGCGAGCCAGTCGAGATAAAAATTAAAAATAATTAAATAAACAAAAAATTAAAAAATACTCTGTGGAATATGCAAAGTCTCTTTGAGCTCTATTTTACTATTTTCTATCTCTACAGCAGCGAAAAAATCACTATCACCTTCCAGCTCTACGACCTCTTTTTTCTGCTACTGCTTCCAGACAAAATATTAATTTTTTTTTCTCCAGAAATTATCGCAGCAACTGAATCTGCAAAGTCTCTTTGAGCTCTCTATTCTCTATCTATACAAGCAGCGTAGAAATCGCTATCTCATTCCAGCTCTCTACGACCTCTTTCTGTGCAACTGCTTTCAGACAAATTATTATTTTTTTCCCAGAAATTATCGCAGCAACTGAATCTGCAAAGTCTCTTTGAACTCTCTATTCTCTATCTATACAGCTCTACGAGCTCTTTCAGACAAATTATTAATTTTATTTTCTCCAGAAATTTCGCGGGCACGTTGTTGTCTCTCAACTTGGTCTCTTAGGTGAAAGTCAGCTGGAATTATCTGCCATACCTACCTACCTACCTACCTACCTACCTACCTACCTACCTACCTACCTGCCTACCTAACCGTTTTCACTCATTAGTTTTGGTTTTATTTATTTAATTTTTTTTTTTTTTTTTTTTTTTTTTAACTTACTTGCTTTCATTCGAGCACGAACTTACTTCTAAGTCAGTCTGCTGCCGTTTAACACAAAACGTCGCACTTTCTAAACTTCATTCGAATCTTTACAAAATCATAAAAAGAATAATAAACCTTATACGCCGACTAGAGAGGTGGCGCCGTGCAAACAAACTACCTCTCTCTAGTCGGCGTCGTTCAGTTTACGCTGCATGCCTATATAAACGCGTGCAACGACGACGGCGCAAAATTTCTCGCACGGACGGCCGTACTGCGCTCGTTCATAGTTTCGCACTAATTACAGTCTTGCGTATTCATCGTCATCATGTCAGGTAGAGGCAAAGGAGGAAAGGGTCTCGGAAAGGGAGGAGCCAAGCGTCATCGCAAAGTGCTCAGGGACAACATCCAGGGCATCACCAAGCCCGCCATCAGGCGTCTCGCTCGCCGTGGAGGAGTCAAGAGAATCTCCGGCTTGATCTACGAAGAGACCAGAGGAGTTCTCAAGGTTTTCCTCGAGAACGTCATTCGCGACGCAGTCACTTACACGGAGCACGCCAAGAGGAAGACCGTCACCGCAATGGACGTCGTCTACGCTCTGAAGCGTCAAGGACGTACACTCTACGGTTTCGGAGGCTAGAAAGTTTCTAGTAGCTCTTCGGCAAAATAAACGGTCCTTTTCAGGACCACACATTTCTAACGAAATAGCGAGTTCTGTGCAGCTGAAATAACGCCCGTTAAATACTTCTTGTTAATCGAAATTTTCAATCTTTTTTCTTTTAGAGCCGTTTACGTTGTTGTTTCCTTTGCCTAATTTTTATTAGTAATTACTAATAAGAATATTCTTAATATTATTTGTTGTAGTTCCACTACTAGTAGTAGTTGTTGTAATAATATTAGTAATAATGTGGATTTTTTTCTGAATGTTTTTTTTTTTAAATGACGTGGGGAAAGAAATTAAATAAAGATAATAAACTAGGGTTCAATCAGAAAAAATAGAGCTGCATTTAAACAAACGAAGTGATTGCAGTTGAACGAATTCAACGTTCCCGTCGATAGTGCGCTTGTTGAAAATTGCGTTCTCAACCAGGTCGGTGCGCTCGTTCACTGCCGGGTTTATAACGAGTGAGTTCGCCCGTCGGTCGTCAGAGCATAGTTACAGACTAGGCTATATCTATATCAACTATCGTCTATACGTTCACTCAGTTTCAGTCGCTCGTACAATGTCGTCTTCGGCAGCAGTATCAGGTAACGACGGCGACAACGCGCCAGTTGCCGTAGCAGAGGAGGGTGGAAAGAAAAAGCAGCAAAAGAAAACGGTCGCCAAAAGCACCGCCAGCCACACCAAGAAGACCGTCGACCATCCGCCGTACGGGGAGATGATCCGACAAGCATTGGTAGCCCTGAAGGAGCGCGGCGGCTCGTCCAGGCAAGCGATCCTCAAGTACGTCATGGCAAATTTCAAAGTGGGAGCCGACGAGCACGCAGTCAACACTAGACTCAAGGTTGCCCTGAGGAACGGCGTCAAGTCCGAACTCCTGAAGCAGTCCAAAGGTTCCGGAGCCTCCGGCAGTTTCCGATTGGGAGCCGACGCGAAGAAAGAAAAAGCTGCCGGTGCAGCCAAAAAGAGTGAGAAGAAGCCGAAGGCAGCAGCAGAGAAAAAGTCTGCTGCGTCGCCGGCCAAGAAAAAGCCAGAAGCCAAGAAAGTCGCCCGGTCGGTGCAACCAGCAAAGAAGACTAAAACTGTGGCAGAGAAGAAACAGCCGGCGGCGGCCAAGAAAGAGGCTCCAAAGGCCAAGCCCGTAGCAAAGAAACCCAAAGCTGCTGCAGCTGGTCCGGTCGAAAAGAAGGCAGCGAAGCCAAAGAAAGCCGCCGCACAGAAAAAAGTAGTTTCTCCGAAAAAAACGAAGCCCAGGGCCGCCCCTGCCGCAAAGAAAACAGTCGCAAAAGCCGTGGCAAAACCGAAAACAACCAGGAAATCGACTGCTTAAAGTCCTTTACACATAATTTCAAACGGCTCTTTTCAGAGCCACCAGCAAATTCAACGAAAGCGAGAGTGGTCGCATCGCACGAATTGCCTTGTTGTTTGTTTAATTAATTAATTAATGACGTAATAATGTAAACGTTTCCTTGAGCGAGGAAAAAAATCAAACTCTTTCATTAACTTGAATCGACAAATAAATAAAGTATAGCTCTTATAGGTAGAGTTAATGATCGTATTTAAATTTCTTTTTTTTTTTTTTTTAATTTCGGAGCATTTCTCGAACGAGTCATTTAACAGCAATACATCTGAAAAGAAGCCACACACATAAACAGTACACAACATTCGACTATGTGGAATTAAAAAGCGAATCAGAGGGCCATGAGAAAAAATCCTGTTATTTTTTTCATTTTTTTTCCTGTAACGATTTAAAAACGTACCTACCGCTACCACTGTCGAGTACATGGTACGTTTACGGTTTTTAAATCACTATTGGTGTAAACATATTTATTTATTTATTTATTATTTCATAAATCTATGTGTATTTCATTATCGGTAGAAAACTGCAATTAAAGAAAGTAACAGTTTCTAAAAGTGTAGTCACTTTTTTTGCAAACACGATGAAATCCGTACTTTTCTGTGTCGAAAAGTAGAAGTTTGTCAACGTCAACCAATGGCGTTCGAGAAACTATCGGCCAATGAAAGCGCTGACAAAGGCCTACGTTGCGCATATAAATACAGCTCGCAGGGCCGACTGCTTTTTATACACAGCAGAAAGTTCGACTTTCGCACGTCTCTACGCTTTGTTTGCATTATAGAATACAAGAAGAAGGTCTAAATGGCTCGTACCAAGCAGACTGCTCGCAAGTCTACCGGAGGAAAGGCGCCAAGGAAGCAGCTGGCAACGAAGGCTGCAAGGAAAAGCGCTCCGGCCACTGGAGGAGTTAAGAAGCCTCACCGTTACAGGCCAGGAACCGTAGCACTCAGGGAGATTAGGCGCTACCAGAAGAGCACCGAGCTCCTGATCCGCAAGCTTCCCTTCCAGCGCCTGGTCAGGGAGATCGCACAAGATTTCAAGACCGACCTGCGCTTCCAGAGCTCGGCCGTCATGGCATTGCAAGAAGCCAGCGAGGCATACCTGGTCGGCCTGTTCGAAGATACCAACCTCTGCGCCATCCACGCCAAGAGGGTGACCATCATGCCCAAGGACATACAGTTGGCCCGCAGAATCAGGGGTGAGCGTGCTTAGAAAAGCAGCACCTGGTACGGCTGGTCGGTCGTCCGACCACAGCTAATTTGCAAACGGCTCTTTTCAGAGCCACAACACTTTAAACGAAAGACGATCGCCGCCTGCTGGCCGAATCGAGATTTATTATTATTATTTTTTCTCATGTTTCTTCAAGCTGCCTTTATAATTTACGATTGAATGACAATTTCTTAGAAACAAACTTGGCTTAACTTAACCGGTCGTCCGTGATAATGTAATTGCTTCCTACTCCGGTGTTTGTAAATGACTGGCAATAATCGACATGGAGTTGCAGGTTTATGAACAGCCAGTGCTGGCGATTTTCTGTTTAATTTAATTTAATTATATATTTCTTGCTTTCTCTGGCGTGTCATTTCCGGACGTTCGTCTGTCAGAAGTCAGTTAGTTTTGTTAGGGATCGCACACTTAATTCATACTTCAGTTTCATAAAAACAAAGATACCCAGAGTTTGTTTCACTGTCGTCCGTAGTCGAGTTGTTTTTGACTAGCATTGAATCGATGACGTGGTGATTTTTTTCTCTACAAACGGTTTTCATGTAAAAAAGAATCAAAACAATTTAGAAAATATACCGACTCGAGTTGTTTTTCAATCATTCGCCGAACCTTCGACTTGCATTTAATCCATAGCGTGGTGATTTTTTCTCTCTGAAAACGGTTTCCACGTGCAAAGTAATTAACAAAAATTTAGAAAATATTCAGCTGTTAAAGTCTGTTATGTATAATTTTAAATGTTTTTTTTTTTTTCTTTTTCATGTCTGCGTCAAGTTTAAGAACCGGAATTTTTATTCATGGAAGTTTTTTTTTAATTTGAGCAGCACTGTACTGTACGGGTTTGCGTTGTAGTGCAGATGTTTATGGAAAAAAAAGAAGAGTGAAAAAGCTTACTAGTAAGAAGCAATTCTCGTTCATTCGCTACGGAGAGTTTTTTTTTTTTATCGCCGTCCAATCTTTCAATTTATTAAAAACAATTTTTTTGCAATTCATTGAACTCTGTCTACTAAGTCAATGAAAAAGTTTACTTTCAAACTGATCGTGGTCGTCTTCACTCGTGAATTAGTTTCCTCCTTTTTGTTCTAAAATCTGTTTAAGAAGCGGATTTTATTTCATTGAAGGTTGTTAAATTTCAGCAGTTTGCGTTGCAGTGTCGGTGTTTATGGGAAAAAGAAGGAGAGAAAACGACAACTAGTATGAAGCAATTCTCGTTCATTCGCTACAGAGAGGTTTTTTTTTGCCGTCCTATCGTTCATTTTTATTAAAAAGAAAGTTTTTGAAATTCATTGAACTCTACTAAGTGAATGAACAAGTTTACTTTCAAACTGATAGCGCTCTAATTCACTCATGAATTAGTTTCCTTCTTTTGGTTGTAAAATCTGTAGTAAGTGTGAACAGCGAAAACAAGTTTTCTTTAACGAACACGGACCGATTCCAGGCATTCTTTGTAGTAGGGGATTTTTTTCTAAACTATTGAAATTCAAAGAATCTAGTTAGTGTTTCAACGATTAGTTAAAATAACAGAGTGCAGGACAATCCTGGAGAGTGTCAGGTACACGACACGAAGATTTTATTTTGTTTCTTAAAACCTCGGTAGATTGCGCGAAAAAATTTGAAAAATCAAAAACAAACAAGACCATCATTCACATCATACCCACAGCACCGACTGCCAGAAACAAGAGCACTAAAGCTTTTCGTTAAATTTGATGGTGGCTCTGAAAAGAGCCGTTTTGTTGCGTTGCCAGAACGGCTTTCGCATTACTTGGCAGTGCTGACTTGGCTGGATCCGCCACCGACCTTGGCCGTTTTCTTCGGCAGCAGAACGGCCTGGATGTTCGGGAGGACGCCGCCTTGTGCGATCGTCACACCGGACAGCAGCTTGTTCAATTCTTCGTCGTTTCTGATGGCCAGCTGGAGGTGACGCGGAATGATCCTAGTTTTCTTGTTGTCCCTAGCGGCGTTGCCGGCCAACTCTAGAACTTCAGCAGCAAGGTATTCCATGACGGCAGCCAAGTAGACCGGAGCTCCGGCACCGACTCGTTCGGCGTAGTTGCCCTTGCGCAGGAGACGGTGGATACGTCCGACCGGGAACTGAAGACCGGCCCTGCTCGAACGGCTCTTGGCCTTTCCCTTCACTTTTCCTCCTTTTCCTCTTCCTGACATCGTGAGCTAGAGATATATAGTATAGTAAACGTACTATTGACAGAGTATGAAAATCTTGCGCACAATAACTAGACTATATATCGGCACAAACAGCGTGTCAAGAGACCACGTGACGTGGTCGGACGTAAATTGTAAGCGCTTTCATTGGTTAGCACGCACGAGCGCGTTGAAACGATCACGTGAGCTTTTGACACGCAGCGCTCTATAAGAGTGAGAAGATTGAAATTTTCTACCGACACAAACGTTGTTTCCTCTTTTCTCGTTCGCGTTGATGTTGTTGCCAGCTCTCCGAATCTTGTTTTATCGCTCTCTTGCACGTGTTGTGAAGTGTCGCCGGTCTCATGGGGCCGAAAAAGAAGTTAAAGTTTAACCAGCCTTCGAGAAACATCATCGAAGAAGCATGGGCTCAAGCTTCCGACAGTGAGGAATCTACTCCTCCACAGAAGAAAACCAGTTCTGCAGAAACACCGCTGACATCTGCCGCCAACAGAACACTACCGTTAGACATAGAGAAAATCATTGCTGAAACCTTCACCCCTGCAAAGATCCTGGCAAGCTTCAAGAGCCTTTCCTCAGTCAAAACAGGACCCAGCCAACAGAACAAGCAACAACAACCAACGACAGAAGAACCCAATGAACTGATCGAATTCTTAATCTTGACGGATATGACCAAGATAGATCCCTTCCAAATCGAAGGCAGCCTATCCAAATACCTGAACCGAAAGCCAGTGATTACCGGCAAGGGAAAAAAGATTCAAGTCCTTGTGTCAAAAACTGAAAATGAAAAAATGAAAAACATACAAGAAATAGCCGGATATCAGGTTAGAGTACTAAATAAACCACTAATTAAGAAGATAAAAATGATTATTACCGGTGTTCCACTGGAAATTTCAATAGATATCATAACAAAAAACTCTGGATGCTCCGCAGCAGTGCGGATAAAGAAAAAAATTGATGGAAGGTTTCAGGAGACCACCGCGGTCATCCTTACCTACGAACCGGATCAGAATCCTCCGAACTATGTTAAAATATCCTTTTTGAACTTTCGGGTCAAGGAGTACCTCCCTAACCCAGTTAGATGTTTTAACTGTAACCAATTCGGGCATGTGGCTAAATATTGTAAGGCCAAAACCTCTTGCCCTAGGTGTGCCGGAGAGCATGAGCTAAAAAACTGCTCAACGCCACAACTAGAACCTTCTAAAAAGATATGTGCCAGCTGCCAGTCTCCTGACCACAGGACAGGAAGCGAAGAATGCCCCAAGTGGCAGAAAGCCAAAAGAACTATCGAGATTGCCACATCAAGGAAAACATACTCAGAGGCGCTGAAAAGCGGTTTTAAAAAAACTACAGAGGCCGAGATCAAAGACAAAACACCTGAAATTCAAAAACAAATAACTAGGATTGCCGAAAAGACTGACGTCCTGAAAAAGAAATCCACAGGAAAAACACCAGAGGCAGACACGGTTGCTAAATTGCTAACCATGATTGATCAGATTTTGCAGGTGCTGTCCACGTTGGTCAACCAAAAAGACGAACACCACAACCAAGAAATTGCAGCTTCAAAGACTGCAGCAGCCATTCTCCCTGGCTCCGGGATTGAGGAATCAGCTGGAGAATGGCAACAATGATGTGCATCCAAAGAAAGAGAGGGAAGAAGAAGAAGATGAAGAATTTTTTAGATATATTTTCTGACATTTTTCTTTTTCCCTCTCCAAATGGACATTTTTATTTTTATTGTATTTTTTATTTTTATTGTATATTCTTTCCTTCTTTCTTTTTTTTTATGTTCCGTCTAAAAATACAATGTATAAAGACGTTAAACAATAATAAAAAAAAAAAATAAAAAAATAAAAATAAAAAAATAAAAAACGTTGTTACTCTTTTCGATTGCAGCAGTCTATCTATTTTGAGAGAAGATGCCACCCAAGCCCGCCAGCAAGGGTGCTAAGAAAGCGGCAAGCAAGGCCAAAGCTGCCAGGAGCGGAGACAAGAAGCACAAGAAAAGGCGAAAGGAGAGCTACTTCATCTACATCTACAAGGTACTGAAGCAGGTCCACCCGGACACTGGCATCAGCGGCAAGGCGATGTCCATCATGAACTCCTTCGTCAACGACATCTTCGAGCGCATCGCTTCCGAAGCTTCTCGCCTGGCCCACTACAACAAGAGGTCGACCATCACCAGCAGAGAAATCCAGACGGCCGTGCGTCTGCTCCTGCCGGGAGAGTTGGCGAAGCACGCCGTCAGCGAGGGCACCAAGGCCGTCACGAAGTACACCAGCTCGAAGTAAAAAACGAGCTGAGACAGCAAGGCGCGGTCAGTCGCGTACGTACGAAACGGCTCTTTTCAGAGCCACCCTAAATTTATCGATAAGCATAGTGCAGCAGTGCTGTCAGACCTGACTCCTTACGTGTTGTTTGTCTTGTCTTGTGGTCGTCGATTTGTTTCTCGTTCGTTATGTTTAATAACAGATTATTAACATCAAAAATTCTCTACGCAACTTAGTTTTCGCGATCGATAGAAGCAAGGGAGAAAATACGTTCAGAACGGTCGAAAGCTTGCTCACCGCGAGCCAGTCGAGATAAAAATTAAAAATAATTAAATAAACAAAAAATTAAAAAATACTCTGTGGAATATGCAAAGTCTCTTTGAGCTCTATTTTACTATTTTCTATCTCTACAGCAGCGAAAAAATCACTATCACCTTCCAGCTCTACGACCTCTTTTTTCTGCTACTGCTTCCAGACAAAATATTAATTTTTTTTTCTCCAGAAATTATCGCAGCAACTGAATCTGCAAAGTCTCTTTGAGCTCTCTATTCTCTATCTATACAAGCAGCGTAGAAATCGCTATCTCATTCCAGCTCTCTACGACCTCTTTCTGTGCAACTGCTTTCAGACAAATTATTATTTTTTTCCCAGAAATTATCGCAGCAACTGAATCTGCAAAGTCTCTTTGAACTCTCTATTCTCTATCTATACAGCTCTACGAGCTCTTTCAGACAAATTATTAATTTTATTTTCTCCAGAAATTTCGCGGGCACGTTGTTGTCTCTCAACTTGGTCTCTTAGGTGAAAGTCAGCTGGAATTATCTGCCATACCTACCTACCTACCTACCTACCTACCTACCTACCTACCTACCTACCTGCCTACCTAACCGTTTTCACTCATTAGTTTTGGTTTTATTTATTTAATTTTTTTTTTTTTTTTTTTTTTTTTTAACTTACTTGCTTTCATTCGAGCACGAACTTACTTCTAAGTCAGTCTGCTGCCGTTTAACACAAAACGTCGCACTTTCTAAACTTCATTCGAATCTTTACAAAATCATAAAAAGAATAATAAACCTTATACGCCGACTAGAGAGGTGGCGCCGTGCAAACAAACTACCTCTCTCTAGTCGGCGTCGTTCAGTTTACGCTGCATGCCTATATAAACGCGTGCAACGACGACGGCGCAAAATTTCTCGCACGGACGGCCGTACTGCGCTCGTTCATAGTTTCGCACTAATTACAGTCTTGCGTATTCATCGTCATCATGTCAGGTAGAGGCAAAGGAGGAAAGGGTCTCGGAAAGGGAGGAGCCAAGCGTCATCGCAAAGTGCTCAGGGACAACATCCAGGGCATCACCAAGCCCGCCATCAGGCGTCTCGCTCGCCGTGGAGGAGTCAAGAGAATCTCCGGCTTGATCTACGAAGAGACCAGAGGAGTTCTCAAGGTTTTCCTCGAGAACGTCATTCGCGACGCAGTCACTTACACGGAGCACGCCAAGAGGAAGACCGTCACCGCAATGGACGTCGTCTACGCTCTGAAGCGTCAAGGACGTACACTCTACGGTTTCGGAGGCTAGAAAGTTTCTAGTAGCTCTTCGGCAAAATAAACGGTCCTTTTCAGGACCACACATTTCTAACGAAATAGCGAGTTCTGTGCAGCTGAAATAACGCCCGTTAAATACTTCTTGTTAATCGAAATTTTCAATCTTTTTTCTTTTAGAGCCGTTTACGTTGTTGTTTCCTTTGCCTAATTTTTATTAGTAATTACTAATAAGAATATTCTTAATATTATTTGTTGTAGTTCCACTACTAGTAGTAGTTGTTGTAATAATATTAGTAATAATGTGGATTTTTTTCTGAATGTTTTTTTTTTTAAATGACGTGGGGAAAGAAATTAAATAAAGATAATAAACTAGGGTTCAATCAGAAAAAATAGAGCTGCATTTAAACAAACGAAGTGATTGCAGTTGAACGAATTCAACGTTCCCGTCGATAGTGCGCTTGTTGAAAATTGCGTTCTCAACCAGGTCGGTGCGCTCGTTCACTGCCGGGTTTATAACGAGTGAGTTCGCCCGTCGGTCGTCAGAGCATAGTTACAGACTAGGCTATATCTATATCAACTATCGTCTATACGTTCACTCAGTTTCAGTCGCTCGTACAATGTCGTCTTCGGCAGCAGTATCAGGTAACGACGGCGACAACGCGCCAGTTGCCGTAGCAGAGGAGGGTGGAAAGAAAAAGCAGCAAAAGAAAACGGTCGCCAAAAGCACCGCCAGCCACACCAAGAAGACCGTCGACCATCCGCCGTACGGGGAGATGATCCGACAAGCATTGGTAGCCCTGAAGGAGCGCGGCGGCTCGTCCAGGCAAGCGATCCTCAAGTACGTCATGGCAAATTTCAAAGTGGGAGCCGACGAGCACGCAGTCAACACTAGACTCAAGGTTGCCCTGAGGAACGGCGTCAAGTCCGAACTCCTGAAGCAGTCCAAAGGTTCCGGAGCCTCCGGCAGTTTCCGATTGGGAGCCGACGCGAAGAAAGAAAAAGCTGCCGGTGCAGCCAAAAAGAGTGAGAAGAAGCCGAAGGCAGCAGCAGAGAAAAAGTCTGCTGCGTCGCCGGCCAAGAAAAAGCCAGAAGCCAAGAAAGTCGCCCGGTCGGTGCAACCAGCAAAGAAGACTAAAACTGTGGCAGAGAAGAAACAGCCGGCGGCGGCCAAGAAAGAGGCTCCAAAGGCCAAGCCCGTAGCAAAGAAACCCAAAGCTGCTGCAGCTGGTCCGGTCGAAAAGAAGGCAGCGAAGCCAAAGAAAGCCGCCGCACAGAAAAAAGTAGTTTCTCCGAAAAAAACGAAGCCCAGGGCCGCCCCTGCCGCAAAGAAAACAGTCGCAAAAGCCGTGGCAAAACCGAAAACAACCAGGAAATCGACTGCTTAAAGTCCTTTACACATAATTTCAAACGGCTCTTTTCAGAGCCACCAGCAAATTCAACGAAAGCGAGAGTGGTCGCATCGCACGAATTGCCTTGTTGTTTGTTTAATTAATTAATTAATGACGTAATAATGTAAACGTTTCCTTGAGCGAGGAAAAAAATCAAACTCTTTCATTAACTTGAATCGACAAATAAATAAAGTATAGCTCTTATAGGTAGAGTTAATGATCGTATTTAAATTTCTTTTTTTTTTTTTTAATTTCGGAGCATTTCTCGAACGAGTCATTTAACAGCAATACATCTGAAAAGAAGCCACACACATAAACAGTACACAACATTCGACTATGTGGAATTAAAAAGCGAATCAGAGGGCCATGAGAAAAAATCCTGTTATTTTTTTCATTTTTTTTCCTGTAACGATTTAAAAACGTACCTACCGCTACCACTGTCGAGTACATGGTACGTTTACGGTTTTTAAATCACTATTGGTGTAAACATATTTATTTATTTATTTATTATTTCATAAATCTATGTGTATTTCATTATCGGTAGAAAACTGCAATTAAAGAAAGTAACAGTTTCTAAAAGTGTAGTCACTTTTTTTGCAAACACGATGAAATCCGTACTTTTCTGTGTCGAAAAGTAGAAGTTTGTCAACGTCAACCAATGGCGTTCGAGAAACTATCGGCCAATGAAAGCGCTGACAAAGGCCTACGTTGCGCATATAAATACAGCTCGCAGGGCCGATAGATTTTGGTCTTTTCTCGTTCGCGTTGATGTTGTTGCCAGCTCTCCGAATCTTGTTTTATCGCTCTCTTGCACGTGTTGTAAAGTGTCGCCGGTCTCATGGGGCCGAAAAAGAAGTTAAAGTTTAACCAGCCTTCGAGAAACATCATCGAAGAAGCATGGGCTCAAGCTTCCGACAGTGAGGAATCTACTCCTCCCCAGAAGAAAACCAGTTCTGCAGAAACACCGCTGACATCTGCCGCCAACAGAACACTACCGTTTGACATAGAGAAAATCATTGCTGAAACCTTCACCCCTGCAAAGATCCTGGCAAGCTTCAAGAGCGTTTCATCAGTCAAAACAGGACCCAGCCAACAGAACAAGCAACAACAACCAACGACAGAAGAACCCAATGAACTGATCGAATTCTTAATCTTGACGGATATGACCAAGATAGATCCCTTCCAAATCGAAGGCAGCCTATCCAAATACCTGAACCGAAAGCCAGTGATTACCGGCAAGGGAAAAAAGATTCAAGTCCTTGTGTCAAGAACTGAAAATGAAAAAATGAAAAACATACAAGAAATAGCCGGATATCAGGTTAGAGTACTAAATAAACCACTAATTAAGAAGATAAAAATGATTATTACCGGTGTTCCACTGGAAATTTCAATAGATATCATAACAAAAAACTCTGGATGCTCCGCAGCAGTGCGGATAAAGAAAAAAATTGATGGAAGGTTTCAGGAGACCACCGCGGTCATCCTTACCTACGAACCGGATCAGAATCCTCCGAACTATGTTAAAATATCCTTTTTGAACTTTCGGGTCAAGGAGTACCTCCCTAACCCAGTTAGATGTTTTAACTGTAACCAATTCGGGCATGTGGCTAAATATTGTAAGGCCAAAACCTCTTGCCCTAGGTGTGCCGGAGAGCATGAGCTAAAAAACTGCTCAACGCCACAACTAGAACCTTCTAAAAAGATATGTGCCAGCTGCCAGTCTCCTGACCACAGGACAGGAAGCGAAGAATGCCCCAAGTGGCAGAAAGCCAAAAGAACTATCGAGATTGCCACATCAAGGAAAACATACTCAGAGGCGCTGAAAAGCGGTTTTAAAAAAACTACAGAGGCCGAGATCAAAGACAAAACACCTGAAATTCAAAAACAAATAACTAGGATTGCCGAAAAGACTGACGTCCTGAAAAAGAAATCCACAGGAAAAACACCAGAGGCAGACACGGTTGCTAAATTGCTAACCATGATTGATCAGATTTTGCAGGTGCTGTCCACGTTGGTCAACCAAAAAGACGAACACCACAACCAAGAAATTGCAGCTTCAAAGACTGCAGCAGCCATTCTCCCTGGCTCCGGGATTGAGGAATCAGCTGGAGAATGGCAACAATGATGTGCATCCAAAGAAAGAGAGGGAAGAAGAAGAAGATGAAGAATTTTTTAGATATATTTTCTGACATTTTTCTTTTTCCCTCTCCAAATGGACATTTTTATTTTTATTGTATTTTTATTTTTATTGTATTTCTTTCCTTTCTTTCTTTTTTTTATGTTCCGTCTAAAAATACAATGTATAAAGACGTTAAACAATAATAAAAAAAATAAAAAAAAAAAAAAAAAAAAAAGGCCGATAGATTTTGCAGGTGCTGTCCACGTTGGTCAACCAAAAAGACGAACACCACAACCAAGAAATTGCAGCTTCAAAGACTGCAGCAGCCATTCTCCCTGGCTCCGGGATTGAGGAATCAGCTGGAGAATGGCAACAATGATGTGCATCCAAAGAAAGAGAGGGAAGAAGAAGAAGATGAAGAATTTTTTAGATATATTTTCTGACATTTTTCTTTTTCCCTCTCCAAATGGACATTTTTATTTTTATTGTATTTTTTATTTTTATTGTATTTCTTTCCTTCTTTCTTTTTTTTATGTTCCGTCTAAAAATACAATGTATAAAGACGTTAAACAATAATAAAAAAAAAAAAAAAAAAAAGGCCGACTGCTTTTTATACACAGCAGAAAGTTCGACTTTCGCACGTCTCTACGCTTTGTTTGCATTATAGAATACAAGAAGAAGGTCTAAATGGCTCGTACCAAGCAGACTGCTCGCAAGTCTACCGGAGGAAAGGCGCCAAGGAAGCAGCTGGCAACGAAGGCTGCAAGGAAAAGCGCTCCGGCCACTGGAGGAGTTAAGAAGCCTCACCGTTACAGGCCAGGAACCGTAGCACTCAGGGAGATTAGGCGCTACCAGAAGAGCACCGAGCTCCTGATCCGCAAGCTTCCCTTCCAGCGCCTGGTCAGGGAGATCGCACAAGATTTCAAGACCGACCTGCGCTTCCAGAGCTCGGCCGTCATGGCATTGCAAGAAGCCAGCGAGGCATACCTGGTCGGCCTGTTCGAAGATACCAACCTCTGCGCCATCCACGCCAAGAGGGTGACCATCATGCCCAAGGACATACAGTTGGCCCGCAGAATCAGGGGTGAGCGTGCTTAGAAAAGCAGCACCTGGTACGGCTGGTCGGTCGTCCGACCACAGCTAATTTGCAAACGGCTCTTTTCAGAGCCACAACACTTTAAACGAAAGACGATCGCCGCCTGCTGGCCGAATCGAGATTTATTATTATTATTTTTTCTCATGTTTCTTCAAGCTGCCTTTATAATTTACGATTGAATGACAATTTCTTAGAAACAAACTTGGCTTAACTTAACCGGTCGTCCGTGATAATGTAATTGCTTCCTACTCCGGTGTTTGTAAATGACTGGCAATAATCGACATGGAGTTGCAGGTTTATGAACAGCCAGTGCTGGCGATTTTCTGTTTAATTTAATTTAATTATATATTTCTTGCTTTCTCTGGCGTGTCATTTCCGGACGTTCGTCTGTCAGAAGTCAGTTAGTTTTGTTAGGGATCGCACACTTAATTCATACTTCAGTTTCATAAAAACAAAGATACCCAGAGTTTGTTTCACTGTCGTCCGTAGTCGAGTTGTTTTTGACTAGCATTGAATCGATGACGTGGTGATTTTTTTCTCTACAAACGGTTTTCATGTAAAAAAGAATCAAAACAATTTAGAAAATATACCGACTCGAGTTGTTTTTCAATCATTCGCCGAACCTTCGACTTGCATTTAATCCATAGCGTGGTGATTTTTTCTCTCTGAAAACGGTTTCCACGTGCAAAGTAATTAACAAAAATTTAGAAAATATTCAGCTGTTAAAGTCTGTTATGTATAATTTTAAATGTTTTTTTTTTTTTCTTTTTCATGTCTGCGTCAAGTTTAAGAACCGGAATTTTTATTCATGGAAGTTTTTTTTTAATTTGAGCAGCACTGTACTGTACGGGTTTGCGTTGTAGTGCAGATGTTTATGGAAAAAAAAGAAGAGTGAAAAAGCTTACTAGTAAGAAGCAATTCTCGTTCATTCGCTACGGAGAGTTTTTTTTTTTTATCGCCGTCCAATCTTTCAATTTATTAAAAACAATTTTTTTGCAATTCATTGAACTCTGTCTACTAAGTCAATGAAAAAGTTTACTTTCAAACTGATCGTGGTCGTCTTCACTCGTGAATTAGTTTCCTCCTTTTTGTTCTAAAATCTGTTTAAGAAGCGGATTTTATTTCATTGAAGGTTGTTAAATTTCAGCAGTTTGCGTTGCAGTGTCGGTGTTTATGGGAAAAAGAAGGAGAGAAAACGACAACTAGTATGAAGCAATTCTCGTTCATTCGCTACAGAGAGGTTTTTTTTTGCCGTCCTATCGTTCATTTTTATTAAAAAGAAAGTTTTTGAAATTCATTGAACTCTACTAAGTGAATGAACAAGTTTACTTTCAAACTGATAGCGCTCTAATTCACTCATGAATTAGTTTCCTTCTTTTGGTTGTAAAATCTGTAGTAAGTGTGAACAGCGAAAACAAGTTTTCTTTAACGAACACGGACCGATTCCAGGCATTCTTTGTAGTAGGGGATTTTTTTCTAAACTATTGAAATTCAAAGAATCTAGTTAGTGTTTCAACGATTAGTTAAAATAACAGAGTGCAGGACAATCCTGGAGAGTGTCAGGTACACGACACGAAGATTTTATTTTGTTTCTTAAAACCTCGGTAGATTGCGCGAAAAAATTTGAAAAATCAAAAACAAACAAGACCATCATTCACATCATACCCACAGCACCGACTGCCAGAAACAAGAGCACTAAAGCTTTTCGTTAAATTTGATGGTGGCTCTGAAAAGAGCCGTTTTGTTGCGTTGCCAGAACGGCTTTCGCATTACTTGGCAGTGCTGACTTGGCTGGATCCGCCACCGACCTTGGCCGTTTTCTTCGGCAGCAGAACGGCCTGGATGTTCGGGAGGACGCCGCCTTGTGCGATCGTCACACCGGACAGCAGCTTGTTCAATTCTTCGTCGTTTCTGATGGCCAGCTGGAGGTGACGCGGAATGATCCTAGTTTTCTTGTTGTCCCTAGCGGCGTTGCCGGCCAACTCTAGAACTTCAGCAGCAAGGTATTCCATGACGGCAGCCAAGTAGACCGGAGCTCCGGCACCGACTCGTTCGGCGTAGTTGCCCTTGCGCAGGAGACGGTGGATACGTCCGACCGGGAACTGAAGACCGGCCCTGCTCGAACGGCTCTTGGCCTTTCCCTTCACTTTTCCTCCTTTTCCTCTTCCTGACATCGTGAGCTAGAGATATATAGTATAGTAAACGTACTATTGACAGAGTATGAAAATCTTGCGCACAATAACTAGACTATATATCGGCACAAACAGCGTGTCAAGAGACCACGTGACGTGGTCGGACGTAAATTGTAAGCGCTTTCATTGGTTAGCACGCACGAGCGCGTTGAAACGATCACGTGAGCTTTTGACACGCAGCGCTCTATAAGAGTGAGAAGATTGAAATTTTCTACCGACACAAACGTTGTTACTCTTTTCGATTGCAGCAGTCTATCTATTTTGAGAGAAGATGCCACCCAAGCCCGCCAGCAAGGGTGCTAAGAAAGCGGCAAGCAAGGCCAAAGCTGCCAGGAGCGGAGACAAGAAGCACAAGAAAAGGCGAAAGGAGAGCTACTTCATCTACATCTACAAGGTACTGAAGCAGGTCCACCCGGACACTGGCATCAGCGGCAAGGCGATGTCCATCATGAACTCCTTCGTCAACGACATCTTCGAGCGCATCGCTTCCGAAGCTTCTCGCCTGGCCCACTACAACAAGAGGTCGACCATCACCAGCAGAGAAATCCAGACGGCCGTGCGTCTGCTCCTGCCGGGAGAGTTGGCGAAGCACGCCGTCAGCGAGGGCACCAAGGCCGTCACGAAGTACACCAGCTCGAAGTAAAAAACGAGCTGAGACAGCAAGGCGCGGTCAGTCGCGTACGTACGAAACGGCTCTTTTCAGAGCCACCCTAAATTTATCGATAAGCATAGTGCAGCAGTGCTGTCAGACCTGACTCCTTACGTGTTGTTTGTCTTGTCTTGTGGTCGTCGATTTGTTTCTCGTTCGTTATGTTTAATAACAGATTATTAACATCAAAAATTCTCTACGCAACTTAGTTTTCGCGATCGATAGAAGCAAGGGAGAAAATACGTTCAGAACGGTCGAAAGCTTGCTCACCGCGAGCCAGTCGAGATAAAAATTAAAAATAATTAAATAAACAAAAAATTAAAAAATACTCTGTGGAATATGCAAAGTCTCTTTGAGCTCTATTTTACTATTTTCTATCTCTACAGCAGCGAAAAAATCACTATCACCTTCCAGCTCTACGACCTCTTTTTTCTGCTACTGCTTCCAGACAAAATATTAATTTTTTTTTCTCCAGAAATTATCGCAGCAACTGAATCTGCAAAGTCTCTTTGAGCTCTCTATTCTCTATCTATACAAGCAGCGTAGAAATCGCTATCTCATTCCAGCTCTCTACGACCTCTTTCTGTGCAACTGCTTTCAGACAAATTATTATTTTTTTCCCAGAAATTATCGCAGCAACTGAATCTGCAAAGTCTCTTTGAACTCTCTATTCTCTATCTATACAGCTCTACGAGCTCTTTCAGACAAATTATTAATTTTATTTTCTCCAGAAATTTCGCGGGCACGTTGTTGTCTCTCAACTTGGTCTCTTAGGTGAAAGTCAGCTGGAATTATCTGCCATACCTACCTACCTACCTACCTACCTACCTACCTACCTACCTACCTACCTGCCTACCTAACCGTTTTCACTCATTAGTTTTGGTTTTATTTATTTAATTTTTTTTTTTTTTTTTTTTTTTTTTAACTTACTTGCTTTCATTCGAGCACGAACTTACTTCTAAGTCAGTCTGCTGCCGTTTAACACAAAACGTCGCACTTTCTAAACTTCATTCGAATCTTTACAAAATCATAAAAAGAATAATAAACCTTATACGCCGACTAGAGAGGTGGCGCCGTGCAAACAAACTACCTCTCTCTAGTCGGCGTCGTTCAGTTTACGCTGCATGCCTATATAAACGCGTGCAACGACGACGGCGCAAAATTTCTCGCACGGACGGCCGTACTGCGCTCGTTCATAGTTTCGCACTAATTACAGTCTTGCGTATTCATCGTCATCATGTCAGGTAGAGGCAAAGGAGGAAAGGGTCTCGGAAAGGGAGGAGCCAAGCGTCATCGCAAAGTGCTCAGGGACAACATCCAGGGCATCACCAAGCCCGCCATCAGGCGTCTCGCTCGCCGTGGAGGAGTCAAGAGAATCTCCGGCTTGATCTACGAAGAGACCAGAGGAGTTCTCAAGGTTTTCCTCGAGAACGTCATTCGCGACGCAGTCACTTACACGGAGCACGCCAAGAGGAAGACCGTCACCGCAATGGACGTCGTCTACGCTCTGAAGCGTCAAGGACGTACACTCTACGGTTTCGGAGGCTAGAAAGTTTCTAGTAGCTCTTCGGCAAAATAAACGGTCCTTTTCAGGACCACACATTTCTAACGAAATAGCGAGTTCTGTGCAGCTGAAATAACGCCCGTTAAATACTTCTTGTTAATCGAAATTTTCAATCTTTTTTCTTTTAGAGCCGTTTACGTTGTTGTTTCCTTTGCCTAATTTTTATTAGTAATTACTAATAAGAATATTCTTAATATTATTTGTTGTAGTTCCACTACTAGTAGTAGTTGTTGTAATAATATTAGTAATAATGTGGATTTTTTTCTGAATGTTTTTTTTTTTAAATGACGTGGGGAAAGAAATTAAATAAAGATAATAAACTAGGGTTCAATCAGAAAAAATAGAGCTGCATTTAAACAAACGAAGTGATTGCAGTTGAACGAATTCAACGTTCCCGTCGATAGTGCGCTTGTTGAAAATTGCGTTCTCAACCAGGTCGGTGCGCTCGTTCACTGCCGGGTTTATAACGAGTGAGTTCGCCCGTCGGTCGGGGGTCGGTCGGTCGAGGTCAGGTCAGGTCACTATCGGATTATTTACTTATTTTCGGATCTATTGGATTATTGGATTATTTGCTTACTTTCGGATCTATTGAATTATCGGATTAATTACCTATTTTCGGATCTACCGGATTATCAGACTATTTACTTACTTTCGGATTACTTGTTTTTTTTTCTCTACTTCTATTGAACTTTTGGATTACCTTTGACTGCTTGGTTATTTTTTGCGTTGTTTTTTTTTTCACTTACATATATTTCCTGAATATTGGATTACTTCGGATTACTTGTATCACCTGGGATCTTGTATCACAGCTCGCTTCTCACACGTGTCAAACGCTGCACTCACTCCCCTTCATACACACATTGGCTTCTCGTACACATCCACCCGCTTCGTACACAACGTCAATCCTCACATAGACATCGTTGCATGCGCTCTTCTCGACGCACACTCATACTTGCATCTAGTTCACGTACAAAACACACACTCGAACACTCCTCGACACCGTTGTATGCGCTCTTCTCGATGCACACACACACTTGCTTCTAGGTCACGTACAATCACACACTCGTACATCGCTGCATGCGCTCTTCTCCACGCACACTCGCACTCGCCTCTCGCTCACGTACGAACACACAACATCACTGTATGCTGGTTTCGGTCATTATCTCTCTCTCATTCCTTCCTATTCACTTAGTCATCGCATGCACACACACAAGTAGCTAGGGTTAACCTATACAACCTAACATCATCATCATCATCAACACCTCTCTTACTCGCAAACATGGCCAACACTAAATCTGACGGCTTAGATAACTGCGAGTGGATAACTAAATCAACAAGAAAAAGACCCAGAAATTCCAGCTCCCCAACCAGATCTCCACCCCCCAACCCAGATCTTGAAATCATCGAAACGGATCCCCACCATCATGGTCCTTATCCCACCATCCCTCAGCCATCAAAAAAAGGAGTTGCAATCACATTTGCCGAAGACCCCAAATCCCTTAATCCTGTGCGCATCTGTCAAGCCATAACGCTCGCCCTTGGGAGAAAACCCAACATCACAGCTAGGGGAAGACAGATCTTTATTGAAACCGAAACAGAGAACGAGATTTCAGACCTGAAAAACCTGAACGACCTCGCTGGTCACAAGATCGTACCCACCAAATTGGAGAAGGTATCAGGCATCATAACTGGGGTACCAACAGGAATCTCAAAAGAAGAGATTACCGAAGCTGCAGGTGCGAATGCTGAAGTCTATAGGCTACAAAAAAAATTAAACGGGAACGTCAGCGATACAACTGCAGTCCGCATAGATTTCGTAAACCAGAACACACTTCCGGATCGCATCCAACTTGGATACCTCTCTTTTCCGGTCAAAACGTACATCCCCCCGGTGGTGCGATGTTTTAATTGTAACAATTTTGGTCACGTGGCCAAATATTGCAAGAGTAAAACATCGTGCCACCTTTGCGGTGGTCAACACGCACACCACGGATGCCCCAAAAAGACTGGAAATAGAGTGATCTACTGTGCCTCGTGTAAACAGACCGACCACATGACCGGAAGTAGGGTCTGCCCAAAATTTCAAACGGCAGCATCCCTTAATCACCTGGTGGCAACAGAACGCCTCACTTACAGTGAGGCCCTTAGACGGATGAAAGTAAATAAATCGATACCTCCAAGTGCACCGGCAGTCCAGACAAACCCTCCTAGACCCCCTTTGCTCCAGACACCTTCCAACACACCACTCTTTTCCACTATAGTATCCTCCCACACCTCTCCCCCAACCAATTCCTTGTCACAATCACCTTCTCCTACAACCATTCCCACAGAAAAACTACCTTCTACACCAAATAGCATCCACACCGTCCACCTTCCAGAAGCAGACCTGGCCAACATAATCACAACTCTCGGCTTTTATTACCACTCCAGAAGTGCAGCAACGCAGTCCGACAACCAGATTGACATAGGCACGAAACTACTAACCCTTTTTAGAAAGCTCCTAATTGATACAAATCAAGAAGAAGCTTTCCTAAGGATAGCAAAATCTATTAGTCATTTCTGTTCAGAAATGGCTGCTGAGGGTGTTCCACAGAACAAGGAGAATCTCCCCCAACATGAATAATTCACAAACTCATCCCGACATCAATAGCCCAAATTACAACAACCAATTGACAATAATCCAATGGAACTGCCAAGGCATTACACCAAAACTTGGCAGTTTACAGCACTTCTCACAAATCAAACAACCCGACATTATCCTTCTACAAGAAACCTTCCTAAAATCACACAGCAAATTCAATCTCAAAGGCTATACAATCTACCGAATAGACAGAGACACGCACGGAGGTGGTATAGCCACAGCCATAAAAACAACTCTTCCACATCACCACGAAACCATCTCACTCGACCCACCATTCCTTCGCATCACAATTCACACTTCAACTGGAAAGAACATAGACATCATAAACACATACCTCCATCCCGACATAGACACCACACAAATCATCCAACCACTCACAAAAGTCTTCACCAGAAAGCATGTCCTCCTAGCAGCCGACCTCAACGCAAAATCACCCATGCTACATAGTAACAATACCAATAACACAGGAAGAATTCTAGAAACACTCATAAACGAACAAAACCTCGTACTAATCAGCGACGGTACGGGGACTAGAATAAACTCAAACGGCAATCACACACCACTAGACATATGCATCACCTCAGCCAGCATCTCTACATCAGTAAGATGGGAGGTAATGGATACTCCTCTCCTGTCCAGCGATCACCTACCGACACTCACCACACTCTTAACGTCCGTTACCAAAACAGCCAAACACAAATATAGAAACCTTAAAAAAACCAACTGGGTAAAAGTAAATACAGAACTCGAAGAAGCCCTACAACAAAGCAACACACGAAACGATAATGTGGACCAAACCTACACCACTTTCACAAACTCACTCATCCAAGCAATCGACAACAACACACCACAAACTCCAACAACTGCATCAAACAGATCCAACTTCTGGAATACCAATTGCCACACCGCCACAAAAAATAAACACAAAGCTTACAGAACCCACCTACGCAATCCCACAGAGGAGAACTGGTCAGAATATATAAGGCTGAAAAACATAGCCCAGTATACCATCAAAGAGGCAAAGAGGACCGCTTGGACAAATTTCTGCTCCACTATAAATCACACCACAGCACTAGACAGGCTCTGGAGAACAGTACGAGGCCTCGACCAGAACACCGCCCCCTTTCACATACCAGCACTCAGAGATATGAACGACGCGCTACACTTCGAAGACGCAGATAAAGCTGAACTCTTTGCCGACACCTTTCAAGCGAATTCCAGCGACGATAACCTCACAGATGCATTCAAATTAAAAAAACAAAAATACGAACAACGAATAGATGATCAAATCAAAAACGACACATCCCCCCCACCAGACAGAGTGAACGATTTAATCAGCATCAACGAAAACATTTCCATCCACGAACTTAACCACGCTATCCGGACCACAACGACCAAAACCAACACCTCACCAGGGCCAGACAACATCACATACCTCATGCTCCAACAGTTATCACCGCAAAACCGCATGCATCTTCTAGACATACTTAACTCCTCATACAACACAGGCGTACTTCCAAAGCAATGGAAAACATCCATCATCATACCCATACACAAACAAGGCAAGCCCAAAGACCACCCAAACTCCTACCGCCCAATTTCCCTCACATCCAACGTCTGCAAACTCTTCGAAAAAATCATCAAAACACGACTCACCTACTACCTCAACCATCACCAAGTTCTACAACCCGAACAATCAGGTTTCAGAGAAAAAAGGTCTTGTATCGACCATATTGTCAGGATGCAGACGGACATCACCATAGCCACAAAAAAAAAGAGCTCAACCTTAGCCCTGTTTTTGGATCTAGAGAAGGCCTTTGACCTCGTTTGGAAAAAAGGTGTCCATCTAGCCCTCCACAAAGCCGGACTAAGGGGGAATATTCTCAACTGGATTGTGAGCTTCCTCGATGATAGAACATTCAAGACCCGCGTAGGCATCGATTTATCATCCATCAGATCCACACAAAACGGCACCCCTCAGGGCAGCGTCCTCAGCCCTCTCCTCTTCACCCTTCTACTCAACAATCTACCCAGACCTCCACCTTCTATACAACTCTCACTCTATGCGGACGATATCAGCTTCTGGACATGCGGAAAACACCTACACGACAATTACAAAACACTACAAAAATACACCACACGGGTCGCCAAATTCCTCACCGAACACGGATTCAAAATTTCACAAGAAAAAACAGTCACCATGCTTATCACCAAACTACCATACATACTACACGAAGACAAAAAACACCACATTTACATCAACAACACCACTCTACAAAAAGTCACCCAACACAAATTCCTCGGAGTTATTGTGGATGAGAGAAGTACATGGATACCACACATCGACCACATCATTCACAGATGCCACAAACGCCTGAACATCATGAGAGCTATCTCCGGAAAAAAATGGGGAGCCTCGAAGGCCACGCTACTCTTACTGTATAAAGCACTAATACGTTCAATCTTGGACTACGGCTCTCACGCATTCTTCAATGCCTCCAAAAGCCAACTAGCCAGATTGAAACGACTGCAAACCACAGCCCTAAAGATAGCGTGCGGTCTCCCACAGTCGACGAACTCTCTAGCTCTGATGGCAGAAACGGGAGAAATGCCATTAGAGCTACGTCGAAAACAAACCATAGCCCTCTACGCCTTCAAAACCCTCGCCACCACCTCCCACCCAGCCAAAGACATTTTCTTCCCATCACCTGACCAGAAAACCACGTGGACAAAAAACCACACCTCCAAAAAAACCAAGCGCTATTCCACCACAGCCCCAGTACTCATCAAAGACTTCCTCACCTCAGATCGCCTCCAACAAGCCACCAACAACATCCCATCTACACTGCCCATTTGGAAGCTTCACCTACCAACCATCGACACATCACTCACAGGAGGAGAGACCAAACCAAACCCAGGGTGTCTGCCGGCAGCCCTAGAACACATCGCTCGCTTTCAACCATCATTCAAAATTTACACAGACGCCTCAAAGATACAAGACAAAACGGGAATAGGTATCTATTCCCACTCATCAGGACACACCTTTTCCAAACGCACGACAGATGGTGTGTCAATCTGCTCAGCGGAAATGACCGCCATTCTTGAAGCAATGAAATGGTACAGCCACCATGATGACAGCAGAGACTTGGTAATTTTCACGGACTCACTCAGTTCTCTGGAAGCCCTTAGGGGCCGAAAGGGACTTTGTGAGTCACCATGCCAGCAGGAGATCGTGAGAATTACCGACGATCTGCTAATCAACAAGAAAGGCTGTACCCTAGTCTGGATCCCAAGCCACATCGGTATCAAAGGCAACGAAAAGGCAGACATCCTGGCCAAACAGGCCACAACACAGGACAGCATAGACGTTGAGATTCAGCCGGAGCCAGCAGAAATTTCGAACGTCATCAAGAACACTGTCCTGCACCAATGGCGGGAGCAGTGGAACCGGGCTACGGTGTCCCTTTCCTACAGAGCCCTCAACCCAGCCCCATCGACAAACTCACCCTTCAACGCAACCCCGAGATGGAAAGAAAGGTTGGCCACCAGACTAAGAATGGACAGACTGAACCTCAACAGCAACCTACGCCTAGTAGGACGCCACCCAACTGGAGAGTGTGACAGGTGCACAGCCCAATCACCGGAAACCCTGGAACACTTTCTCCTCGTCTGTCCATTCAGAGCCGAGCTCACTTCTGCTCTACAAAATATCTGCAGCAGGAATGAGCTCGTGCTCAACACCCACACGGTGGTCTCGGATGGCCGACTTAGAGAGCGGGTCTGCCAGTGGATAAGAGAAAAGGAAGAGTCCCTCCTTTAAAAATGAAGAAAAGTGAAAAAAAAAATAAATAAAAACTTTTGTGTATTTTGTTTAATAGTTGCTTTTTGTTAATTTTGTTTAATAATTGCTCTTTGTTTCTGTTGTTTATGTTTTTAAATTTTTTTTTTTTTTTTTTTTTTTTTTTTTTTCTTTTTTTTTGACAATTTCAACGGACGCTTTTCTACCTATTTGACATTGCTGTATTATCGTTTATCTGTTTATTTTTTTTTCTCAGTCGTGACCGTTACATATTCTTATGGCTGAGGTCATTAATAAATAAAACAAAACAAACAAACCGTCGGTCGTCAGAGCATAGTTACAGACTAGGCTATATCTATATCAACTATCGTCTATACGTTCACTCAGTTTCAGTCGCTCGTACAATGTCGTCTTCGGCAGCAGTATCAGGTAACGACGGCGACAACGCGCCAGTTGCCGTAGCAGAGGAGGGTGGAAAGAAAAAGCAGCAAAAGAAAACGGTCGCCAAAAGCACCGCCAGCCACACCAAGAAGACCGTCGACCATCCGCCGTACGGGGAGATGATCCGACAAGCATTGGTAGCCCTGAAGGAGCGCGGCGGCTCGTCCAGGCAAGCGATCCTCAAGTACGTCATGGCAAATTTCAAAGTGGGAGCCGACGAGCACGCAGTCAACACTAGACTCAAGGTTGCCCTGAGGAACGGCGTCAAGTCCGAACTCCTGAAGCAGTCCAAAGGTTCCGGAGCCTCCGGCAGTTTCCGATTGGGAGCCGACGCGAAGAAAGAAAAAGCTGCCGGTGCAGCCAAAAAGAGTGAGAAGAAGCCGAAGGCAGCAGCAGAGAAAAAGTCTGCTGCGTCGCCGGCCAAGAAAAAGCCAGAAGCCAAGAAAGTCGCCCGGTCGGTGCAACCAGCAAAGAAGACTAAAACTGTGGCAGAGAAGAAACAGCCGGCGGCGGCCAAGAAAGAGGCTCCAAAGGCCAAGCCCGTAGCAAAGAAACCCAAAGCTGCTGCAGCTGGTCCGGTCGAAAAGAAGGCAGCGAAGCCAAAGAAAGCCGCCGCACAGAAAAAAGTAGTTTCTCCGAAAAAAACGAAGCCCAGGGCCGCCCCTGCCGCAAAGAAAACAGTCGCAAAAGCCGTGGCAAAACCGAAAACAACCAGGAAATCGACTGCTTAAAGTCCTTTACACATAATTTCAAACGGCTCTTTTCAGAGCCACCAGCAAATTCAACGAAAGCGAGAGTGGTCGCATCGCACGAATTGCCTTGTTGTTTGTTTAATTAATTAATTAATGACGTAATAATGTAAACGTTTCCTTGAGCGAGGAAAAAAATCAAACTCTTTCATTAACTTGAATCGACAAATAAATAAAGTATAGCTCTTATAGGTAGAGTTAATGATCGTATTTAAATTTCTTTTTTTTTTTTTTTTAATTTCGGAGCATTTCTCGAACGAGTCATTTAACAGCAATACATCTGAAAAGAAGCCACACACATAAACAGTACACAACATTCGACTATGTGGAATTAAAAAGCGAATCAGAGGGCCATGAGAAAAAATCCTGTTATTTTTTTCATTTTTTTTCCTGTAACGATTTAAAAACGTACCTACCGCTACCACTGTCGAGTACATGGTACGTTTACGGTTTTTAAATCACTATTGGTGTAAACATATTTATTTATTTATTTATTATTTCATAAATCTATGTGTATTTCATTATCGGTAGAAAACTGCAATTAAAGAAAGTAACAGTTTCTAAAAGTGTAGTCACTTTTTTTGCAAACACGATGAAATCCGTACTTTTCTGTGTCGAAAAGTAGAAGTTTGTCAACGTCAACCAATGGCGTTCGAGAAACTATCGGCCAATGAAAGCGCTGACAAAGGCCTACGTTGCGCATATAAATACAGCTCGCAGGGCCGACTGCTTTTTATACACAGCAGAAAGTTCGACTTTCGCACGTCTCTACGCTTTGTTTGCATTATAGAATACAAGAAGAAGGTCTAAATGGCTCGTACCAAGCAGACTGCTCGCAAGTCTACCGGAGGAAAGGCGCCAAGGAAGCAGCTGGCAACGAAGGCTGCAAGGAAAAGCGCTCCGGCCACTGGAGGAGTTAAGAAGCCTCACCGTTACAGGCCAGGAACCGTAGCACTCAGGGAGATTAGGCGCTACCAGAAGAGCACCGAGCTCCTGATCCGCAAGCTTCCCTTCCAGCGCCTGGTCAGGGAGATCGCACAAGATTTCAAGACCGACCTGCGCTTCCAGAGCTCGGCCGTCATGGCATTGCAAGAAGCCAGCGAGGCATACCTGGTCGGCCTGTTCGAAGATACCAACCTCTGCGCCATCCACGCCAAGAGGGTGACCATCATGCCCAAGGACATACAGTTGGCCCGCAGAATCAGGGGTGAGCGTGCTTAGAAAAGCAGCACCTGGTACGGCTGGTCGGTCGTCCGACCACAGCTAATTTGCAAACGGCTCTTTTCAGAGCCACAACACTTTAAACGAAAGACGATCGCCGCCTGCTGGCCGAATCGAGATTTATTATTATTATTTTTTCTCATGTTTCTTCAAGCTGCCTTTATAATTTACGATTGAATGACAATTTCTTAGAAACAAACTTGGCTTAACTTAACCGGTCGTCCGTGATAATGTAATTGCTTCCTACTCCGGTGTTTGTAAATGACTGGCAATAATCGACATGGAGTTGCAGGTTTATGAACAGCCAGTGCTGGCGATTTTCTGTTTAATTTAATTTAATTATATATTTCTTGCTTTCTCTGGCGTGTCATTTCCGGACGTTCGTCTGTCAGAAGTCAGTTAGTTTTGTTAGGGATCGCACACTTAATTCATACTTCAGTTTCATAAAAACAAAGATACCCAGAGTTTGTTTCACTGTCGTCCGTAGTCGAGTTGTTTTTGACTAGCATTGAATCGATGACGTGGTGATTTTTTTCTCTACAAACGGTTTTCATGTAAAAAAGAATCAAAACAATTTAGAAAATATACCGACTCGAGTTGTTTTTCAATCATTCGCCGAACCTTCGACTTGCATTTAATCCATAGCGTGGTGATTTTTTCTCTCTGAAAACGGTTTCCACGTGCAAAGTAATTAACAAAAATTTAGAAAATATTCAGCTGTTAAAGTCTGTTATGTATAATTTTAAATGTTTTTTTTTTTTTCTTTTTCATGTCTGCGTCAAGTTTAAGAACCGGAATTTTTATTCATGGAAGTTTTTTTTTAATTTGAGCAGCACTGTACTGTACGGGTTTGCGTTGTAGTGCAGATGTTTATGGAAAAAAAAGAAGAGTGAAAAAGCTTACTAGTAAGAAGCAATTCTCGTTCATTCGCTACGGAGAGTTTTTTTTTTTTATCGCCGTCCAATCTTTCAATTTATTAAAAACAATTTTTTTGCAATTCATTGAACTCTGTCTACTAAGTCAATGAAAAAGTTTACTTTCAAACTGATCGTGGTCGTCTTCACTCGTGAATTAGTTTCCTCCTTTTTGTTCTAAAATCTGTTTAAGAAGCGGATTTTATTTCATTGAAGGTTGTTAAATTTCAGCAGTTTGCGTTGCAGTGTCGGTGTTTATGGGAAAAAGAAGGAGAGAAAACGACAACTAGTATGAAGCAATTCTCGTTCATTCGCTACAGAGAGGTTTTTTTTTGCCGTCCTATCGTTCATTTTTATTAAAAAGAAAGTTTTTGAAATTCATTGAACTCTACTAAGTGAATGAACAAGTTTACTTTCAAACTGATAGCGCTCTAATTCACTCATGAATTAGTTTCCTTCTTTTGGTTGTAAAATCTGTAGTAAGTGTGAACAGCGAAAACAAGTTTTCTTTAACGAACACGGACCGATTCCAGGCATTCTTTGTAGTAGGGGATTTTTTTCTAAACTATTGAAATTCAAAGAATCTAGTTAGTGTTTCAACGATTAGTTAAAATAACAGAGTGCAGGACAATCCTGGAGAGTGTCAGGTACACGACACGAAGATTTTATTTTGTTTCTTAAAACCTCGGTAGATTGCGCGAAAAAATTTGAAAAATCAAAAACAAACAAGACCATCATTCACATCATACCCACAGCACCGACTGCCAGAAACAAGAGCACTAAAGCTTTTCGTTAAATTTGATGGTGGCTCTGAAAAGAGCCGTTTTGTTGCGTTGCCAGAACGGCTTTCGCATTACTTGGCAGTGCTGACTTGGCTGGATCCGCCACCGACCTTGGCCGTTTTCTTCGGCAGCAGAACGGCCTGGATGTTCGGGAGGACGCCGCCTTGTGCGATCGTCACACCGGACAGCAGCTTGTTCAATTCTTCGTCGTTTCTGATGGCCAGCTGGAGGTGACGCGGAATGATCCTAGTTTTCTTGTTGTCCCTAGCGGCGTTGCCGGCCAACTCTAGAACTTCAGCAGCAAGGTATTCCATGACGGCAGCCAAGTAGACCGGAGCTCCGGCACCGACTCGTTCGGCGTAGTTGCCCTTGCGCAGGAGACGGTGGATACGTCCGACCGGGAACTGAAGACCGGCCCTGCTCGAACGGCTCTTGGCCTTTCCCTTCACTTTTCCTCCTTTTCCTCTTCCTGACATCGTGAGCTAGAGATATATAGTATAGTAAACGTACTATTGACAGAGTATGAAAATCTTGCGCACAATAACTAGACTATATATCGGCACAAACAGCGTGTCAAGAGACCACGTGACGTGGTCGGACGTAAATTGTAAGCGCTTTCATTGGTTAGCACGCACGAGCGCGTTGAAACGATCACGTGAGCTTTTGACACGCAGCGCTCTATAAGAGTGAGAAGATTGAAATTTTCTACCGACACAAACGTTGTTACTCTTTTCGATTGCAGCAGTCTATCTATTTTGAGAGAAGATGCCACCCAAGCCCGCCAGCAAGGGTGCTAAGAAAGCGGCAAGCAAGGCCAAAGCTGCCAGGAGCGGAGACAAGAAGCACAAGAAAAGGCGAAAGGAGAGCTACTTCATCTACATCTACAAGGTACTGAAGCAGGTCCACCCGGACACTGGCATCAGCGGCAAGGCGATGTCCATCATGAACTCCTTCGTCAACGACATCTTCGAGCGCATCGCTTCCGAAGCTTCTCGCCTGGCCCACTACAACAAGAGGTCGACCATCACCAGCAGAGAAATCCAGACGGCCGTGCGTCTGCTCCTGCCGGGAGAGTTGGCGAAGCACGCCGTCAGCGAGGGCACCAAGGCCGTCACGAAGTACACCAGCTCGAAGTAAAAAACGAGCTGAGACAGCAAGGCGCGGTCAGTCGCGTACGTACGAAACGGCTCTTTTCAGAGCCACCCTAAATTTATCGATAAGCATAGTGCAGCAGTGCTGTCAGACCTGACTCCTTACGTGTTGTTTGTCTTGTCTTGTGGTCGTCGATTTGTTTCTCGTTCGTTATGTTTAATAACAGATTATTAACATCAAAAATTCTCTACGCAACTTAGTTTTCGCGATCGATAGAAGCAAGGGAGAAAATACGTTCAGAACGGTCGAAAGCTTGCTCACCGCGAGCCAGTCGAGATAAAAATTAAAAATAATTAAATAAACAAAAAATTAAAAAATACTCTGTGGAATATGCAAAGTCTCTTTGAGCTCTATTTTACTATTTTCTATCTCTACAGCAGCGAAAAAATCACTATCACCTTCCAGCTCTACGACCTCTTTTTTCTGCTACTGCTTCCAGACAAAATATTAATTTTTTTTTCTCCAGAAATTATCGCAGCAACTGAATCTGCAAAGTCTCTTTGAGCTCTCTATTCTCTATCTATACAAGCAGCGTAGAAATCGCTATCTCATTCCAGCTCTCTACGACCTCTTTCTGTGCAACTGCTTTCAGACAAATTATTATTTTTTTCCCAGAAATTATCGCAGCAACTGAATCTGCAAAGTCTCTTTGAACTCTCTATTCTCTATCTATACAGCTCTACGAGCTCTTTCAGACAAATTATTAATTTTATTTTCTCCAGAAATTTCGCGGGCACGTTGTTGTCTCTCAACTTGGTCTCTTAGGTGAAAGTCAGCTGGAATTATCTGCCATACCTACCTACCTACCTACCTACCTACCTACCTACCTACCTACCTACCTGCCTACCTAACCGTTTTCACTCATTAGTTTTGGTTTTATTTATTTAATTTTTTTTTTTTTTTTTTTTTTTTTTAACTTACTTGCTTTCATTCGAGCACGAACTTACTTCTAAGTCAGTCTGCTGCCGTTTAACACAAAACGTCGCACTTTCTAAACTTCATTCGAATCTTTACAAAATCATAAAAAGAATAATAAACCTTATACGCCGACTAGAGAGGTGGCGCCGTGCAAACAAACTACCTCTCTCTAGTCGGCGTCGTTCAGTTTACGCTGCATGCCTATATAAACGCGTGCAACGACGACGGCGCAAAATTTCTCGCACGGACGGCCGTACTGCGCTCGTTCATAGTTTCGCACTAATTACAGTCTTGCGTATTCATCGTCATCATGTCAGGTAGAGGCAAAGGAGGAAAGGGTCTCGGAAAGGGAGGAGCCAAGCGTCATCGCAAAGTGCTCAGGGACAACATCCAGGGCATCACCAAGCCCGCCATCAGGCGTCTCGCTCGCCGTGGAGGAGTCAAGAGAATCTCCGGCTTGATCTACGAAGAGACCAGAGGAGTTCTCAAGGTTTTCCTCGAGAACGTCATTCGCGACGCAGTCACTTACACGGAGCACGCCAAGAGGAAGACCGTCACCGCAATGGACGTCGTCTACGCTCTGAAGCGTCAAGGACGTACACTCTACGGTTTCGGAGGCTAGAAAGTTTCTAGTAGCTCTTCGGCAAAATAAACGGTCCTTTTCAGGACCACACATTTCTAACGAAATAGCGAGTTCTGTGCAGCTGAAATAACGCCCGTTAAATACTTCTTGTTAATCGAAATTTTCAATCTTTTTTCTTTTAGAGCCGTTTACGTTGTTGTTTCCTTTGCCTAATTTTTATTAGTAATTACTAATAAGAATATTCTTAATATTATTTGTTGTAGTTCCACTACTAGTAGTAGTTGTTGTAATAATATTAGTAATAATGTGGATTTTTTTCTGAATGTTTTTTTTTTTAAATGACGTGGGGAAAGAAATTAAATAAAGATAATAAACTAGGGTTCAATCAGAAAAAATAGAGCTGCATTTAAACAAACGAAGTGATTGCAGTTGAACGAATTCAACGTTCCCGTCGATAGTGCGCTTGTTGAAAATTGCGTTCTCAACCAGGTCGGTGCGCTCGTTCACTGCCGGGTTTATAACGAGTGAGTTCGCCCGTCGGTCGTCAGAGCATAGTTACAGACTAGGCTATATCTATATCAACTATCGTCTATACGTTCACTCAGTTTCAGTCGCTCGTACAATGTCGTCTTCGGCAGCAGTATCAGGTAACGACGGCGACAACGCGCCAGTTGCCGTAGCAGAGGAGGGTGGAAAGAAAAAGCAGCAAAAGAAAACGGTCGCCAAAAGCACCGCCAGCCACACCAAGAAGACCGTCGACCATCCGCCGTACGGGGAGATGATCCGACAAGCATTGGTAGCCCTGAAGGAGCGCGGCGGCTCGTCCAGGCAAGCGATCCTCAAGTACGTCATGGCAAATTTCAAAGTGGGAGCCGACGAGCACGCAGTCAACACTAGACTCAAGGTTGCCCTGAGGAACGGCGTCAAGTCCGAACTCCTGAAGCAGTCCAAAGGTTCCGGAGCCTCCGGCAGTTTCCGATTGGGAGCCGACGCGAAGAAAGAAAAAGCTGCCGGTGCAGCCAAAAAGAGTGAGAAGAAGCCGAAGGCAGCAGCAGAGAAAAAGTCTGCTGCGTCGCCGGCCAAGAAAAAGCCAGAAGCCAAGAAAGTCGCCCGGTCGGTGCAACCAGCAAAGAAGACTAAAACTGTGGCAGAGAAGAAACAGCCGGCGGCGGCCAAGAAAGAGGCTCCAAAGGCCAAGCCCGTAGCAAAGAAACCCAAAGCTGCTGCAGCTGGTCCGGTCGAAAAGAAGGCAGCGAAGCCAAAGAAAGCCGCCGCACAGAAAAAAGTAGTTTCTCCGAAAAAAACGAAGCCCAGGGCCGCCCCTGCCGCAAAGAAAACAGTCGCAAAAGCCGTGGCAAAACCGAAAACAACCAGGAAATCGACTGCTTAAAGTCCTTTACACATAATTTCAAACGGCTCTTTTCAGAGCCACCAGCAAATTCAACGAAAGCGAGAGTGGTCGCATCGCACGAATTGCCTTGTTGTTTGTTTAATTAATTAATTAATGACGTAATAATGTAAACGTTTCCTTGAGCGAGGAAAAAAATCAAACTCTTTCATTAACTTGAATCGACAAATAAATAAAGTATAGCTCTTATAGGTAGAGTTAATGATCGTATTTAAATTTCTTTTTTTTTTTTTTTTAATTTCGGAGCATTTCTCGAACGAGTCATTTAACAGCAATACATCTGAAAAGAAGCCACACACATAAACAGTACACAACATTCGACTATGTGGAATTAAAAAGCGAATCAGAGGGCCATGAGAAAAAATCCTGTTATTTTTTTCATTTTTTTTCCTGTAACGATTTAAAAACGTACCTACCGCTACCACTGTCGAGTACATGGTACGTTTACGGTTTTTAAATCACTATTGGTGTAAACATATTTATTTATTTATTTATTATTTCATAAATCTATGTGTATTTCATTATCGGTAGAAAACTGCAATTAAAGAAAGTAACAGTTTCTAAAAGTGTAGTCACTTTTTTTGCAAACACGATGAAATCCGTACTTTTCTGTGTCGAAAAGTAGAAGTTTGTCAACGTCAACCAATGGCGTTCGAGAAACTATCGGCCAATGAAAGCGCTGACAAAGGCCTACGTTGCGCATATAAATACAGCTCGCAGGGCCGACTGCTTTTTATACACAGCAGAAAGTTCGACTTTCGCACGTCTCTACGCTTTGTTTGCATTATAGAATACAAGAAGAAGGTCTAAATGGCTCGTACCAAGCAGACTGCTCGCAAGTCTACCGGAGGAAAGGCGCCAAGGAAGCAGCTGGCAACGAAGGCTGCAAGGAAAAGCGCTCCGGCCACTGGAGGAGTTAAGAAGCCTCACCGTTACAGGCCAGGAACCGTAGCACTCAGGGAGATTAGGCGCTACCAGAAGAGCACCGAGCTCCTGATCCGCAAGCTTCCCTTCCAGCGCCTGGTCAGGGAGATCGCACAAGATTTCAAGACCGACCTGCGCTTCCAGAGCTCGGCCGTCATGGCATTGCAAGAAGCCAGCGAGGCATACCTGGTCGGCCTGTTCGAAGATACCAACCTCTGCGCCATCCACGCCAAGAGGGTGACCATCATGCCCAAGGACATACAGTTGGCCCGCAGAATCAGGGGTGAGCGTGCTTAGAAAAGCAGCACCTGGTACGGCTGGTCGGTCGTCCGACCACAGCTAATTTGCAAACGGCTCTTTTCAGAGCCACAACACTTTAAACGAAAGACGATCGCCGCCTGCTGGCCGAATCGAGATTTATTATTATTATTTTTTCTCATGTTTCTTCAAGCTGCCTTTATAATTTACGATTGAATGACAATTTCTTAGAAACAAACTTGGCTTAACTTAACCGGTCGTCCGTGATAATGTAATTGCTTCCTACTCCGGTGTTTGTAAATGACTGGCAATAATCGACATGGAGTTGCAGGTTTATGAACAGCCAGTGCTGGCGATTTTCTGTTTAATTTAATTTAATTATATATTTCTTGCTTTCTCTGGCGTGTCATTTCCGGACGTTCGTCTGTCAGAAGTCAGTTAGTTTTGTTAGGGATCGCACACTTAATTCATACTTCAGTTTCATAAAAACAAAGATACCCAGAGTTTGTTTCACTGTCGTCCGTAGTCGAGTTGTTTTTGACTAGCATTGAATCGATGACGTGGTGATTTTTTTCTCTACAAACGGTTTTCATGTAAAAAAGAATCAAAACAATTTAGAAAATATACCGACTCGAGTTGTTTTTCAATCATTCGCCGAACCTTCGACTTGCATTTAATCCATAGCGTGGTGATTTTTTCTCTCTGAAAACGGTTTCCACGTGCAAAGTAATTAACAAAAATTTAGAAAATATTCAGCTGTTAAAGTCTGTTATGTATAATTTTAAATGTTTTTTTTTTTTTCTTTTTCATGTCTGCGTCAAGTTTAAGAACCGGAATTTTTATTCATGGAAGTTTTTTTTTAATTTGAGCAGCACTGTACTGTACGGGTTTGCGTTGTAGTGCAGATGTTTATGGAAAAAAAAGAAGAGTGAAAAAGCTTACTAGTAAGAAGCAATTCTCGTTCATTCGCTACGGAGAGTTTTTTTTTTTTATCGCCGTCCAATCTTTCAATTTATTAAAAACAATTTTTTTGCAATTCATTGAACTCTGTCTACTAAGTCAATGAAAAAGTTTACTTTCAAACTGATCGTGGTCGTCTTCACTCGTGAATTAGTTTCCTCCTTTTTGTTCTAAAATCTGTTTAAGAAGCGGATTTTATTTCATTGAAGGTTGTTAAATTTCAGCAGTTTGCGTTGCAGTGTCGGTGTTTATGGGAAAAAGAAGGAGAGAAAACGACAACTAGTATGAAGCAATTCTCGTTCATTCGCTACAGAGAGGTTTTTTTTTGCCGTCCTATCGTTCATTTTTATTAAAAAGAAAGTTTTTGAAATTCATTGAACTCTACTAAGTGAATGAACAAGTTTACTTTCAAACTGATAGCGCTCTAATTCACTCATGAATTAGTTTCCTTCTTTTGGTTGTAAAATCTGTAGTAAGTGTGAACAGCGAAAACAAGTTTTCTTTAACGAACACGGACCGATTCCAGGCATTCTTTGTAGTAGGGGATTTTTTTCTAAACTATTGAAATTCAAAGAATCTAGTTAGTGTTTCAACGATTAGTTAAAATAACAGAGTGCAGGACAATCCTGGAGAGTGTCAGGTACACGACACGAAGATTTTATTTTGTTTCTTAAAACCTCGGTAGATTGCGCGAAAAAATTTGAAAAATCAAAAACAAACAAGACCATCATTCACATCATACCCACAGCACCGACTGCCAGAAACAAGAGCACTAAAGCTTTTCGTTAAATTTGATGGTGGCTCTGAAAAGAGCCGTTTTGTTGCGTTGCCAGAACGGCTTTCGCATTACTTGGCAGTGCTGACTTGGCTGGATCCGCCACCGACCTTGGCCGTTTTCTTCGGCAGCAGAACGGCCTGGATGTTCGGGAGGACGCCGCCTTGTGCGATCGTCACACCGGACAGCAGCTTGTTCAATTCTTCGTCGTTTCTGATGGCCAGCTGGAGGTGACGCGGAATGATCCTAGTTTTCTTGTTGTCCCTAGCGGCGTTGCCGGCCAACTCTAGAACTTCAGCAGCAAGGTATTCCATGACGGCAGCCAAGTAGACCGGAGCTCCGGCACCGACTCGTTCGGCGTAGTTGCCCTTGCGCAGGAGACGGTGGATACGTCCGACCGGGAACTGAAGACCGGCCCTGCTCGAACGGCTCTTGGCCTTTCCCTTCACTTTTCCTCCTTTTCCTCTTCCTGACATCGTGAGCTAGAGATATATAGTATAGTAAACGTACTATTGACAGAGTATGAAAATCTTGCGCACAATAACTAGACTATATATCGGCACAAACAGCGTGTCAAGAGACCACGTGACGTGGTCGGACGTAAATTGTAAGCGCTTTCATTGGTTAGCACGCACGAGCGCGTTGAAACGATCACGTGAGCTTTTGACACGCAGCGCTCTATAAGAGTGAGAAGATTGAAATTTTCTACCGACACAAACGTTGTTACTCTTTTCGATTGCAGCAGTCTATCTATTTTGAGAGAAGATGCCACCCAAGCCCGCCAGCAAGGGTGCTAAGAAAGCGGCAAGCAAGGCCAAAGCTGCCAGGAGCGGAGACAAGAAGCACAAGAAAAGGCGAAAGGAGAGCTACTTCATCTACATCTACAAGGTACTGAAGCAGGTCCACCCGGACACTGGCATCAGCGGCAAGGCGATGTCCATCATGAACTCCTTCGTCAACGACATCTTCGAGCGCATCGCTTCCGAAGCTTCTCGCCTGGCCCACTACAACAAGAGGTCGACCATCACCAGCAGAGAAATCCAGACGGCCGTGCGTCTGCTCCTGCCGGGAGAGTTGGCGAAGCACGCCGTCAGCGAGGGCACCAAGGCCGTCACGAAGTACACCAGCTCGAAGTAAAAAACGAGCTGAGACAGCAAGGCGCGGTCAGTCGCGTACGTACGAAACGGCTCTTTTCAGAGCCACCCTAAATTTATCGATAAGCATAGTGCAGCAGTGCTGTCAGACCTGACTCCTTACGTGTTGTTTGTCTTGTCTTGTGGTCGTCGATTTGTTTCTCGTTCGTTATGTTTAATAACAGATTATTAACATCAAAAATTCTCTACGCAACTTAGTTTTCGCGATCGATAGAAGCAAGGGAGAAAATACGTTCAGAACGGTCGAAAGCTTGCTCACCGCGAGCCAGTCGAGATAAAAATTAAAAATAATTAAATAAACAAAAAATTAAAAAATACTCTGTGGAATATGCAAAGTCTCTTTGAGCTCTATTTTACTATTTTCTATCTCTACAGCAGCGAAAAAATCACTATCACCTTCCAGCTCTACGACCTCTTTTTTCTGCTACTGCTTCCAGACAAAATATTAATTTTTTTTTCTCCAGAAATTATCGCAGCAACTGAATCTGCAAAGTCTCTTTGAGCTCTCTATTCTCTATCTATACAAGCAGCGTAGAAATCGCTATCTCATTCCAGCTCTCTACGACCTCTTTCTGTGCAACTGCTTTCAGACAAATTATTATTTTTTTCCCAGAAATTATCGCAGCAACTGAATCTGCAAAGTCTCTTTGAACTCTCTATTCTCTATCTATACAGCTCTACGAGCTCTTTCAGACAAATTATTAATTTTATTTTCTCCAGAAATTTCGCGGGCACGTTGTTGTCTCTCAACTTGGTCTCTTAGGTGAAAGTCAGCTGGAATTATCTGCCATACCTACCTACCTACCTACCTACCTACCTACCTACCTACCTACCTACCTGCCTACCTAACCGTTTTCACTCATTAGTTTTGGTTTTATTTATTTAATTTTTTTTTTTTTTTTTTTTTTTTTTAACTTACTTGCTTTCATTCGAGCACGAACTTACTTCTAAGTCAGTCTGCTGCCGTTTAACACAAAACGTCGCACTTTCTAAACTTCATTCGAATCTTTACAAAATCATAAAAAGAATAATAAACCTTATACGCCGACTAGAGAGGTGGCGCCGTGCAAACAAACTACCTCTCTCTAGTCGGCGTCGTTCAGTTTACGCTGCATGCCTATATAAACGCGTGCAACGACGACGGCGCAAAATTTCTCGCACGGACGGCCGTACTGCGCTCGTTCATAGTTTCGCACTAATTACAGTCTTGCGTATTCATCGTCATCATGTCAGGTAGAGGCAAAGGAGGAAAGGGTCTCGGAAAGGGAGGAGCCAAGCGTCATCGCAAAGTGCTCAGGGACAACATCCAGGGCATCACCAAGCCCGCCATCAGGCGTCTCGCTCGCCGTGGAGGAGTCAAGAGAATCTCCGGCTTGATCTACGAAGAGACCAGAGGAGTTCTCAAGGTTTTCCTCGAGAACGTCATTCGCGACGCAGTCACTTACACGGAGCACGCCAAGAGGAAGACCGTCACCGCAATGGACGTCGTCTACGCTCTGAAGCGTCAAGGACGTACACTCTACGGTTTCGGAGGCTAGAAAGTTTCTAGTAGCTCTTCGGCAAAATAAACGGTCCTTTTCAGGACCACACATTTCTAACGAAATAGCGAGTTCTGTGCAGCTGAAATAACGCCCGTTAAATACTTCTTGTTAATCGAAATTTTCAATCTTTTTTCTTTTAGAGCCGTTTACGTTGTTGTTTCCTTTGCCTAATTTTTATTAGTAATTACTAATAAGAATATTCTTAATATTATTTGTTGTAGTTCCACTACTAGTAGTAGTTGTTGTAATAATATTAGTAATAATGTGGATTTTTTTCTGAATGTTTTTTTTTTTAAATGACGTGGGGAAAGAAATTAAATAAAGATAATAAACTAGGGTTCAATCAGAAAAAATAGAGCTGCATTTAAACAAACGAAGTGATTGCAGTTGAACGAATTCAACGTTCCCGTCGATAGTGCGCTTGTTGAAAATTGCGTTCTCAACCAGGTCGGTGCGCTCGTTCACTGCCGGGTTTATAACGAGTGAGTTCGCCCGTCGGTCGTCAGAGCATAGTTACAGACTAGGCTATATCTATATCAACTATCGTCTATACGTTCACTCAGTTTCAGTCGCTCGTACAATGTCGTCTTCGGCAGCAGTATCAGGTAACGACGGCGACAACGCGCCAGTTGCCGTAGCAGAGGAGGGTGGAAAGAAAAAGCAGCAAAAGAAAACGGTCGCCAAAAGCACCGCCAGCCACACCAAGAAGACCGTCGACCATCCGCCGTACGGGGAGATGATCCGACAAGCATTGGTAGCCCTGAAGGAGCGCGGCGGCTCGTCCAGGCAAGCGATCCTCAAGTACGTCATGGCAAATTTCAAAGTGGGAGCCGACGAGCACGCAGTCAACACTAGACTCAAGGTTGCCCTGAGGAACGGCGTCAAGTCCGAACTCCTGAAGCAGTCCAAAGGTTCCGGAGCCTCCGGCAGTTTCCGATTGGGAGCCGACGCGAAGAAAGAAAAAGCTGCCGGTGCAGCCAAAAAGAGTGAGAAGAAGCCGAAGGCAGCAGCAGAGAAAAAGTCTGCTGCGTCGCCGGCCAAGAAAAAGCCAGAAGCCAAGAAAGTCGCCCGGTCGGTGCAACCAGCAAAGAAGACTAAAACTGTGGCAGAGAAGAAACAGCCGGCGGCGGCCAAGAAAGAGGCTCCAAAGGCCAAGCCCGTAGCAAAGAAACCCAAAGCTGCTGCAGCTGGTCCGGTCGAAAAGAAGGCAGCGAAGCCAAAGAAAGCCGCCGCACAGAAAAAAGTAGTTTCTCCGAAAAAAACGAAGCCCAGGGCCGCCCCTGCCGCAAAGAAAACAGTCGCAAAAGCCGTGGCAAAACCGAAAACAACCAGGAAATCGACTGCTTAAAGTCCTTTACACATAATTTCAAACGGCTCTTTTCAGAGCCACCAGCAAATTCAACGAAAGCGAGAGTGGTCGCATCGCACGAATTGCCTTGTTGTTTGTTTAATTAATTAATTAATGACGTAATAATGTAAACGTTTCCTTGAGCGAGGAAAAAAATCAAACTCTTTCATTAACTTGAATCGACAAATAAATAAAGTATAGCTCTTATAGGTAGAGTTAATGATCGTATTTAAATTTCTTTTTTTTTTTTTTTTAATTTCGGAGCATTTCTCGAACGAGTCATTTAACAGCAATACATCTGAAAAGAAGCCACACACATAAACAGTACACAACATTCGACTATGTGGAATTAAAAAGCGAATCAGAGGGCCATGAGAAAAAATCCTGTTATTTTTTTCATTTTTTTTCCTGTAACGATTTAAAAACGTACCTACCGCTACCACTGTCGAGTACATGGTACGTTTACGGTTTTTAAATCACTATTGGTGTAAACATATTTATTTATTTATTTATTATTTCATAAATCTATGTGTATTTCATTATCGGTAGAAAACTGCAATTAAAGAAAGTAACAGTTTCTAAAAGTGTAGTCACTTTTTTTGCAAACACGATGAAATCCGTACTTTTCTGTGTCGAAAAGTAGAAGTTTGTCAACGTCAACCAATGGCGTTCGAGAAACTATCGGCCAATGAAAGCGCTGACAAAGGCCTACGTTGCGCATATAAATACAGCTCGCAGGGCCGACTGCTTTTCTTTTTCTCGTTCGCGTTGATGTTGTTGCCAGCTCTCCGAATCTTGTTTTATCGCTCTCTTGCACGTGTTGTAAAGTGTCGCCGGTCTCATGGGGCCGAAAAAGAAGTTAAAGTTTAACCAGCCTTCGAGAAACATCATCGAAGAAGCATGGGCTCAAGCTTCCGACAGTGAGGAATCTACTCCTCCCCAGAAGAAAACCAGTTCTGCAGAAACACCGCTGACATCTGCCGCCAACAGAACACTACCGTTAGACATAGAGAAAATCATTGCTGAAACCTTCACCCCTGCAAAGATCCTGGCAAGCTTCAAGAGCGTTTCATCAGTCAAAACAGGACCCAGCCAACAGAACAAGCAACAACAACCAACGACAGAAGAACCCAATGAACTGATCGAATTCTTAATCTTGACGGATATGACCAAGATAGATCCCTTCCAAATCGAAGGCAGCCTATCCAAATACCTGAACCGAAAGCCAGTGATTACCGGCAAGGGAAAAAAGATTCAAGTCCTTGTGTCAAGAACTGAAAATGAAAAAATGAAAAACATACAAGAAATAGCCGGATATCAGGTTAGAGTACTAAATAAACCACTAATTAAGAAGATAAAAATGATTATTACCGGTGTTCCACTGGAAATTTCAATAGATATCATAACAAAAAACTCTGGATGCTCCGCAGCAGTGCGGATAAAGAAAAAAATTGATGGAAGGTTTCAGGAGACCACCGCGGTCATCCTTACCTACGAACCGGATCAGAATCCTCCGAACTATGTTAAAATATCCTTTTTGAACTTTCGGGTCAAGGAGTACCTCCCTAACCCAGTTAGATGTTTTAACTGTAACCAATTCGGGCATGTGGCTAAATATTGTAAGGCCAAAACCTCTTGCCCTAGGTGTGCCGGAGAGCATGAGCTAAAAAACTGCTCAACGCCACAACTAGAACCTTCTAAAAAGATATGTGCCAGCTGCCAGTCTCCTGACCACAGGACAGGAAGCGAAGAATGCCCCAAGTGGCAGAAAGCCAAAAGAACTATCGAGATTGCCACATCAAGGAAAACATACTCAGAGGCGCTGAAAAGCGGTTTTAAAAAAACTACAGAGGCCGAGATCAAAGACAAAACACCTGAAATTCAAAAACAAATAACTAGGATTGCCGAAAAGACTGACGTCCTGAAAAAGAAATCCACAGGAAAAACACCAGAGGCAGACACGGTTGCTAAATTGCTAACCATGATTGATCAGATTTTGCAGGTGCTGTCCACGTTGGTCAACCAAAAAGACGAACACCACAACCAAGAAATTGCAGCTTCAAAGACTGCAGCAGCCATTCTCCCTGGCTCCGGGATTGAGGAATCAGCTGGAGAATGGCAAAAATGATGTGCATCCAAAGAAAGAGAGGGAAGAAGAAGAAGATGAAGAATTTTTTAGATATATTTTCTGACATTTTTCTTTTTCCCTCTCCAAATGGACATTTTTATTTTTATTGTATTTTTATTTTTATTGTATTTCTTTCCTTCTTTCTTTTTTTTATGTTCCGTCTAAAAATACAATGTATAAAGACGTTAAACAATAATAAAAAAAAAAAAAAAAAAAAAAAAAAAAAAAAAAAAAAAACCGACTGCTTTTTATACACAGCAGAAAGTTCGACTTTCGCACGTCTCTACGCTTTGTTTGCATTATAGAATACAAGAAGAAGGTCTAAATGGCTCGTACCAAGCAGACTGCTCGCAAGTCTACCGGAGGAAAGGCGCCAAGGAAGCAGCTGGCAACGAAGGCTGCAAGGAAAAGCGCTCCGGCCACTGGAGGAGTTAAGAAGCCTCACCGTTACAGGCCAGGAACCGTAGCACTCAGGGAGATTAGGCGCTACCAGAAGAGCACCGAGCTCCTGATCCGCAAGCTTCCCTTCCAGCGCCTGGTCAGGGAGATCGCACAAGATTTCAAGACCGACCTGCGCTTCCAGAGCTCGGCCGTCATGGCATTGCAAGAAGCCAGCGAGGCATACCTGGTCGGCCTGTTCGAAGATACCAACCTCTGCGCCATCCACGCCAAGAGGGTGACCATCATGCCCAAGGACATACAGTTGGCCCGCAGAATCAGGGGTGAGCGTGCTTAGAAAAGCAGCACCTGGTACGGCTGGTCGGTCGTCCGACCACAGCTAATTTGCAAACGGCTCTTTTCAGAGCCACAACACTTTAAACGAAAGACGATCGCCGCCTGCTGGCCGAATCGAGATTTATTATTATTATTTTTTCTCATGTTTCTTCAAGCTGCCTTTATAATTTACGATTGAATGACAATTTCTTAGAAACAAACTTGGCTTAACTTAACCGGTCGTCCGTGATAATGTAATTGCTTCCTACTCCGGTGTTTGTAAATGACTGGCAATAATCGACATGGAGTTGCAGGTTTATGAACAGCCAGTGCTGGCGATTTTCTGTTTAATTTAATTTAATTATATATTTCTTGCTTTCTCTGGCGTGTCATTTCCGGACGTTCGTCTGTCAGAAGTCAGTTAGTTTTGTTAGGGATCGCACACTTAATTCATACTTCAGTTTCATAAAAACAAAGATACCCAGAGTTTGTTTCACTGTCGTCCGTAGTCGAGTTGTTTTTGACTAGCATTGAATCGATGACGTGGTGATTTTTTTCTCTACAAACGGTTTTCATGTAAAAAAGAATCAAAACAATTTAGAAAATATACCGACTCGAGTTGTTTTTCAATCATTCGCCGAACCTTCGACTTGCATTTAATCCATAGCGTGGTGATTTTTTCTCTCTGAAAACGGTTTCCACGTGCAAAGTAATTAACAAAAATTTAGAAAATATTCAGCTGTTAAAGTCTGTTATGTATAATTTTAAATGTTTTTTTTTTTTTCTTTTTCATGTCTGCGTCAAGTTTAAGAACCGGAATTTTTATTCATGGAAGTTTTTTTTTAATTTGAGCAGCACTGTACTGTACGGGTTTGCGTTGTAGTGCAGATGTTTATGGAAAAAAAAGAAGAGTGAAAAAGCTTACTAGTAAGAAGCAATTCTCGTTCATTCGCTACGGAGAGTTTTTTTTTTTTATCGCCGTCCAATCTTTCAATTTATTAAAAACAATTTTTTTGCAATTCATTGAACTCTGTCTACTAAGTCAATGAAAAAGTTTACTTTCAAACTGATCGTGGTCGTCTTCACTCGTGAATTAGTTTCCTCCTTTTTGTTCTAAAATCTGTTTAAGAAGCGGATTTTATTTCATTGAAGGTTGTTAAATTTCAGCAGTTTGCGTTGCAGTGTCGGTGTTTATGGGAAAAAGAAGGAGAGAAAACGACAACTAGTATGAAGCAATTCTCGTTCATTCGCTACAGAGAGGTTTTTTTTTGCCGTCCTATCGTTCATTTTTATTAAAAAGAAAGTTTTTGAAATTCATTGAACTCTACTAAGTGAATGAACAAGTTTACTTTCAAACTGATAGCGCTCTAATTCACTCATGAATTAGTTTCCTTCTTTTGGTTGTAAAATCTGTAGTAAGTGTGAACAGCGAAAACAAGTTTTCTTTAACGAACACGGACCGATTCCAGGCATTCTTTGTAGTAGGGGATTTTTTTCTAAACTATTGAAATTCAAAGAATCTAGTTAGTGTTTCAACGATTAGTTAAAATAACAGAGTGCAGGACAATCCTGGAGAGTGTCAGGTACACGACACGAAGATTTTATTTTGTTTCTTAAAACCTCGGTAGATTGCGCGAAAAAATTTGAAAAATCAAAAACAAACAAGACCATCATTCACATCATACCCACAGCACCGACTGCCAGAAACAAGAGCACTAAAGCTTTTCGTTAAATTTGATGGTGGCTCTGAAAAGAGCCGTTTTGTTGCGTTGCCAGAACGGCTTTCGCATTACTTGGCAGTGCTGACTTGGCTGGATCCGCCACCGACCTTGGCCGTTTTCTTCGGCAGCAGAACGGCCTGGATGTTCGGGAGGACGCCGCCTTGTGCGATCGTCACACCGGACAGCAGCTTGTTCAATTCTTCGTCGTTTCTGATGGCCAGCTGGAGGTGACGCGGAATGATCCTAGTTTTCTTGTTGTCCCTAGCGGCGTTGCCGGCCAACTCTAGAACTTCAGCAGCAAGGTATTCCATGACGGCAGCCAAGTAGACCGGAGCTCCGGCACCGACTCGTTCGGCGTAGTTGCCCTTGCGCAGGAGACGGTGGATACGTCCGACCGGGAACTGAAGACCGGCCCTGCTCGAACGGCTCTTGGCCTTTCCCTTCACTTTTCCTCCTTTTCCTCTTCCTGACATCGTGAGCTAGAGATATATAGTATAGTAAACGTACTATTGACAGAGTATGAAAATCTTGCGCACAATAACTAGACTATATATCGGCACAAACAGCGTGTCAAGAGACCACGTGACGTGGTCGGACGTAAATTGTAAGCGCTTTCATTGGTTAGCACGCACGAGCGCGTTGAAACGATCACGTGAGCTTTTGACACGCAGCGCTCTATAAGAGTGAGAAGATTGAAATTTTCTACCGACACAAACGTTGTTACTCTTTTCGATTGCAGCAGTCTATCTATTTTGAGAGAAGATGCCACCCAAGCCCGCCAGCAAGGGTGCTAAGAAAGCGGCAAGCAAGGCCAAAGCTGCCAGGAGCGGAGACAAGAAGCACAAGAAAAGGCGAAAGGAGAGCTACTTCATCTACATCTACAAGGTACTGAAGCAGGTCCACCCGGACACTGGCATCAGCGGCAAGGCGATGTCCATCATGAACTCCTTCGTCAACGACATCTTCGAGCGCATCGCTTCCGAAGCTTCTCGCCTGGCCCACTACAACAAGAGGTCGACCATCACCAGCAGAGAAATCCAGACGGCCGTGCGTCTGCTCCTGCCGGGAGAGTTGGCGAAGCACGCCGTCAGCGAGGGCACCAAGGCCGTCACGAAGTACACCAGCTCGAAGTAAAAAACGAGCTGAGACAGCAAGGCGCGGTCAGTCGCGTACGTACGAAACGGCTCTTTTCAGAGCCACCCTAAATTTATCGATAAGCATAGTGCAGCAGTGCTGTCAGACCTGACTCCTTACGTGTTGTTTGTCTTGTCTTGTGGTCGTCGATTTGTTTCTCGTTCGTTATGTTTAATAACAGATTATTAACATCAAAAATTCTCTACGCAACTTAGTTTTCGCGATCGATAGAAGCAAGGGAGAAAATACGTTCAGAACGGTCGAAAGCTTGCTCACCGCGAGCCAGTCGAGATAAAAATTAAAAATAATTAAATAAACAAAAAATTAAAAAATACTCTGTGGAATATGCAAAGTCTCTTTGAGCTCTATTTTACTATTTTCTATCTCTACAGCAGCGAAAAAATCACTATCACCTTCCAGCTCTACGACCTCTTTTTTCTGCTACTGCTTCCAGACAAAATATTAATTTTTTTTTCTCCAGAAATTATCGCAGCAACTGAATCTGCAAAGTCTCTTTGAGCTCTCTATTCTCTATCTATACAAGCAGCGTAGAAATCGCTATCTCATTCCAGCTCTCTACGACCTCTTTCTGTGCAACTGCTTTCAGACAAATTATTATTTTTTTCCCAGAAATTATCGCAGCAACTGAATCTGCAAAGTCTCTTTGAACTCTCTATTCTCTATCTATACAGCTCTACGAGCTCTTTCAGACAAATTATTAATTTTATTTTCTCCAGAAATTTCGCGGGCACGTTGTTGTCTCTCAACTTGGTCTCTTAGGTGAAAGTCAGCTGGAATTATCTGCCATACCTACCTACCTACCTACCTACCTACCTACCTACCTACCTACCTACCTGCCTACCTAACCGTTTTCACTCATTAGTTTTGGTTTTATTTATTTAATTTTTTTTTTTTTTTTTTTTTTTTTTAACTTACTTGCTTTCATTCGAGCACGAACTTACTTCTAAGTCAGTCTGCTGCCGTTTAACACAAAACGTCGCACTTTCTAAACTTCATTCGAATCTTTACAAAATCATAAAAAGAATAATAAACCTTATACGCCGACTAGAGAGGTGGCGCCGTGCAAACAAACTACCTCTCTCTAGTCGGCGTCGTTCAGTTTACGCTGCATGCCTATATAAACGCGTGCAACGACGACGGCGCAAAATTTCTCGCACGGACGGCCGTACTGCGCTCGTTCATAGTTTCGCACTAATTACAGTCTTGCGTATTCATCGTCATCATGTCAGGTAGAGGCAAAGGAGGAAAGGGTCTCGGAAAGGGAGGAGCCAAGCGTCATCGCAAAGTGCTCAGGGACAACATCCAGGGCATCACCAAGCCCGCCATCAGGCGTCTCGCTCGCCGTGGAGGAGTCAAGAGAATCTCCGGCTTGATCTACGAAGAGACCAGAGGAGTTCTCAAGGTTTTCCTCGAGAACGTCATTCGCGACGCAGTCACTTACACGGAGCACGCCAAGAGGAAGACCGTCACCGCAATGGACGTCGTCTACGCTCTGAAGCGTCAAGGACGTACACTCTACGGTTTCGGAGGCTAGAAAGTTTCTAGTAGCTCTTCGGCAAAATAAACGGTCCTTTTCAGGACCACACATTTCTAACGAAATAGCGAGTTCTGTGCAGCTGAAATAACGCCCGTTAAATACTTCTTGTTAATCGAAATTTTCAATCTTTTTTCTTTTAGAGCCGTTTACGTTGTTGTTTCCTTTGCCTAATTTTTATTAGTAATTACTAATAAGAATATTCTTAATATTATTTGTTGTAGTTCCACTACTAGTAGTAGTTGTTGTAATAATATTAGTAATAATGTGGATTTTTTTCTGAATGTTTTTTTTTTTAAATGACGTGGGGAAAGAAATTAAATAAAGATAATAAACTAGGGTTCAATCAGAAAAAATAGAGCTGCATTTAAACAAACGAAGTGATTGCAGTTGAACGAATTCAACGTTCCCGTCGATAGTGCGCTTGTTGAAAATTGCGTTCTCAACCAGGTCGGTGCGCTCGTTCACTGCCGGGTTTATAACGAGTGAGTTCGCCCGTCGGTCGTCAGAGCATAGTTACAGACTAGGCTATATCTATATCAACTATCGTCTATACGTTCACTCAGTTTCAGTCGCTCGTACAATGTCGTCTTCGGCAGCAGTATCAGGTAACGACGGCGACAACGCGCCAGTTGCCGTAGCAGAGGAGGGTGGAAAGAAAAAGCAGCAAAAGAAAACGGTCGCCAAAAGCACCGCCAGCCACACCAAGAAGACCGTCGACCATCCGCCGTACGGGGAGATGATCCGACAAGCATTGGTAGCCCTGAAGGAGCGCGGCGGCTCGTCCAGGCAAGCGATCCTCAAGTACGTCATGGCAAATTTCAAAGTGGGAGCCGACGAGCACGCAGTCAACACTAGACTCAAGGTTGCCCTGAGGAACGGCGTCAAGTCCGAACTCCTGAAGCAGTCCAAAGGTTCCGGAGCCTCCGGCAGTTTCCGATTGGGAGCCGACGCGAAGAAAGAAAAAGCTGCCGGTGCAGCCAAAAAGAGTGAGAAGAAGCCGAAGGCAGCAGCAGAGAAAAAGTCTGCTGCGTCGCCGGCCAAGAAAAAGCCAGAAGCCAAGAAAGTCGCCCGGTCGGTGCAACCAGCAAAGAAGACTAAAACTGTGGCAGAGAAGAAACAGCCGGCGGCGGCCAAGAAAGAGGCTCCAAAGGCCAAGCCCGTAGCAAAGAAACCCAAAGCTGCTGCAGCTGGTCCGGTCGAAAAGAAGGCAGCGAAGCCAAAGAAAGCCGCCGCACAGAAAAAAGTAGTTTCTCCGAAAAAAACGAAGCCCAGGGCCGCCCCTGCCGCAAAGAAAACAGTCGCAAAAGCCGTGGCAAAACCGAAAACAACCAGGAAATCGACTGCTTAAAGTCCTTTACACATAATTTCAAACGGCTCTTTTCAGAGCCACCAGCAAATTCAACGAAAGCGAGAGTGGTCGCATCGCACGAATTGCCTTGTTGTTTGTTTAATTAATTAATTAATGACGTAATAATGTAAACGTTTCCTTGAGCGAGGAAAAAAATCAAACTCTTTCATTAACTTGAATCGACAAATAAATAAAGTATAGCTCTTATAGGTAGAGTTAATGATCGTATTTAAATTTCTTTTTTTTTTTTTTTTAATTTCGGAGCATTTCTCGAACGAGTCATTTAACAGCAATACATCTGAAAAGAAGCCACACACATAAACAGTACACAACATTCGACTATGTGGAATTAAAAAGCGAATCAGAGGGCCATGAGAAAAAATCCTGTTATTTTTTTCATTTTTTTTCCTGTAACGATTTAAAAACGTACCTACCGCTACCACTGTCGAGTACATGGTACGTTTACGGTTTTTAAATCACTATTGGTGTAAACATATTTATTTATTTATTTATTATTTCATAAATCTATGTGTATTTCATTATCGGTAGAAAACTGCAATTAAAGAAAGTAACAGTTTCTAAAAGTGTAGTCACTTTTTTTGCAAACACGATGAAATCCGTACTTTTCTGTGTCGAAAAGTAGAAGTTTGTCAACGTCAACCAATGGCGTTCGAGAAACTATCGGCCAATGAAAGCGCTGACAAAGGCCTACGTTGCGCATATAAATACAGCTCGCAGGGCCGACTGCTTTTTATACACAGCAGAAAGTTCGACTTTCGCACGTCTCTACGCTTTGTTTGCATTATAGAATACAAGAAGAAGGTCTAAATGGCTCGTACCAAGCAGACTGCTCGCAAGTCTACCGGAGGAAAGGCGCCAAGGAAGCAGCTGGCAACGAAGGCTGCAAGGAAAAGCGCTCCGGCCACTGGAGGAGTTAAGAAGCCTCACCGTTACAGGCCAGGAACCGTAGCACTCAGGGAGATTAGGCGCTACCAGAAGAGCACCGAGCTCCTGATCCGCAAGCTTCCCTTCCAGCGCCTGGTCAGGGAGATCGCACAAGATTTCAAGACCGACCTGCGCTTCCAGAGCTCGGCCGTCATGGCATTGCAAGAAGCCAGCGAGGCATACCTGGTCGGCCTGTTCGAAGATACCAACCTCTGCGCCATCCACGCCAAGAGGGTGACCATCATGCCCAAGGACATACAGTTGGCCCGCAGAATCAGGGGTGAGCGTGCTTAGAAAAGCAGCACCTGGTACGGCTGGTCGGTCGTCCGACCACAGCTAATTTGCAAACGGCTCTTTTCAGAGCCACAACACTTTAAACGAAAGACGATCGCCGCCTGCTGGCCGAATCGAGATTTATTATTATTATTTTTTCTCATGTTTCTTCAAGCTGCCTTTATAATTTACGATTGAATGACAATTTCTTAGAAACAAACTTGGCTTAACTTAACCGGTCGTCCGTGATAATGTAATTGCTTCCTACTCCGGTGTTTGTAAATGACTGGCAATAATCGACATGGAGTTGCAGGTTTATGAACAGCCAGTGCTGGCGATTTTCTGTTTAATTTAATTTAATTATATATTTCTTGCTTTCTCTGGCGTGTCATTTCCGGACGTTCGTCTGTCAGAAGTCAGTTAGTTTTGTTAGGGATCGCACACTTAATTCATACTTCAGTTTCATAAAAACAAAGATACCCAGAGTTTGTTTCACTGTCGTCCGTAGTCGAGTTGTTTTTGACTAGCATTGAATCGATGACGTGGTGATTTTTTTCTCTACAAACGGTTTTCATGTAAAAAAGAATCAAAACAATTTAGAAAATATACCGACTCGAGTTGTTTTTCAATCATTCGCCGAACCTTCGACTTGCATTTAATCCATAGCGTGGTGATTTTTTCTCTCTGAAAACGGTTTCCACGTGCAAAGTAATTAACAAAAATTTAGAAAATATTCAGCTGTTAAAGTCTGTTATGTATAATTTTAAATGTTTTTTTTTTTTTCTTTTTCATGTCTGCGTCAAGTTTAAGAACCGGAATTTTTATTCATGGAAGTTTTTTTTTAATTTGAGCAGCACTGTACTGTACGGGTTTGCGTTGTAGTGCAGATGTTTATGGAAAAAAAAGAAGAGTGAAAAAGCTTACTAGTAAGAAGCAATTCTCGTTCATTCGCTACGGAGAGTTTTTTTTTTTTATCGCCGTCCAATCTTTCAATTTATTAAAAACAATTTTTTTGCAATTCATTGAACTCTGTCTACTAAGTCAATGAAAAAGTTTACTTTCAAACTGATCGTGGTCGTCTTCACTCGTGAATTAGTTTCCTCCTTTTTGTTCTAAAATCTGTTTAAGAAGCGGATTTTATTTCATTGAAGGTTGTTAAATTTCAGCAGTTTGCGTTGCAGTGTCGGTGTTTATGGGAAAAAGAAGGAGAGAAAACGACAACTAGTATGAAGCAATTCTCGTTCATTCGCTACAGAGAGGTTTTTTTTTGCCGTCCTATCGTTCATTTTTATTAAAAAGAAAGTTTTTGAAATTCATTGAACTCTACTAAGTGAATGAACAAGTTTACTTTCAAACTGATAGCGCTCTAATTCACTCATGAATTAGTTTCCTTCTTTTGGTTGTAAAATCTGTAGTAAGTGTGAACAGCGAAAACAAGTTTTCTTTAACGAACACGGACCGATTCCAGGCATTCTTTGTAGTAGGGGATTTTTTTCTAAACTATTGAAATTCAAAGAATCTAGTTAGTGTTTCAACGATTAGTTAAAATAACAGAGTGCAGGACAATCCTGGAGAGTGTCAGGTACACGACACGAAGATTTTATTTTGTTTCTTAAAACCTCGGTAGATTGCGCGAAAAAATTTGAAAAATCAAAAACAAACAAGACCATCATTCACATCATACCCACAGCACCGACTGCCAGAAACAAGAGCACTAAAGCTTTTCGTTAAATTTGATGGTGGCTCTGAAAAGAGCCGTTTTGTTGCGTTGCCAGAACGGCTTTCGCATTACTTGGCAGTGCTGACTTGGCTGGATCCGCCACCGACCTTGGCCGTTTTCTTCGGCAGCAGAACGGCCTGGATGTTCGGGAGGACGCCGCCTTGTGCGATCGTCACACCGGACAGCAGCTTGTTCAATTCTTCGTCGTTTCTGATGGCCAGCTGGAGGTGACGCGGAATGATCCTAGTTTTCTTGTTGTCCCTAGCGGCGTTGCCGGCCAACTCTAGAACTTCAGCAGCAAGGTATTCCATGACGGCAGCCAAGTAGACCGGAGCTCCGGCACCGACTCGTTCGGCGTAGTTGCCCTTGCGCAGGAGACGGTGGATACGTCCGACCGGGAACTGAAGACCGGCCCTGCTCGAACGGCTCTTGGCCTTTCCCTTCACTTTTCCTCCTTTTCCTCTTCCTGACATCGTGAGCTAGAGATATATAGTATAGTAAACGTACTATTGACAGAGTATGAAAATCTTGCGCACAATAACTAGACTATATATCGGCACAAACAGCGTGTCAAGAGACCACGTGACGTGGTCGGACGTAAATTGTAAGCGCTTTCATTGGTTAGCACGCACGAGCGCGTTGAAACGATCACGTGAGCTTTTGACACGCAGCGCTCTATAAGAGTGAGAAGATTGAAATTTTCTACCGACACAAACGTTGTTACTCTTTTCGATTGCAGCAGTCTATCTATTTTGAGAGAAGATGCCACCCAAGCCCGCCAGCAAGGGTGCTAAGAAAGCGGCAAGCAAGGCCAAAGCTGCCAGGAGCGGAGACAAGAAGCACAAGAAAAGGCGAAAGGAGAGCTACTTCATCTACATCTACAAGGTACTGAAGCAGGTCCACCCGGACACTGGCATCAGCGGCAAGGCGATGTCCATCATGAACTCCTTCGTCAACGACATCTTCGAGCGCATCGCTTCCGAAGCTTCTCGCCTGGCCCACTACAACAAGAGGTCGACCATCACCAGCAGAGAAATCCAGACGGCCGTGCGTCTGCTCCTGCCGGGAGAGTTGGCGAAGCACGCCGTCAGCGAGGGCACCAAGGCCGTCACGAAGTACACCAGCTCGAAGTAAAAAACGAGCTGAGACAGCAAGGCGCGGTCAGTCGCGTACGTACGAAACGGCTCTTTTCAGAGCCACCCTAAATTTATCGATAAGCATAGTGCAGCAGTGCTGTCAGACCTGACTCCTTACGTGTTGTTTGTCTTGTCTTGTGGTCGTCGATTTGTTTCTCGTTCGTTATGTTTAATAACAGATTATTAACATCAAAAATTCTCTACGCAACTTAGTTTTCGCGATCGATAGAAGCAAGGGAGAAAATACGTTCAGAACGGTCGAAAGCTTGCTCACCGCGAGCCAGTCGAGATAAAAATTAAAAATAATTAAATAAACAAAAAATTAAAAAATACTCTGTGGAATATGCAAAGTCTCTTTGAGCTCTATTTTACTATTTTCTATCTCTACAGCAGCGAAAAAATCACTATCACCTTCCAGCTCTACGACCTCTTTTTTCTGCTACTGCTTCCAGACAAAATATTAATTTTTTTTTCTCCAGAAATTATCGCAGCAACTGAATCTGCAAAGTCTCTTTGAGCTCTCTATTCTCTATCTATACAAGCAGCGTAGAAATCGCTATCTCATTCCAGCTCTCTACGACCTCTTTCTGTGCAACTGCTTTCAGACAAATTATTATTTTTTTCCCAGAAATTATCGCAGCAACTGAATCTGCAAAGTCTCTTTGAACTCTCTATTCTCTATCTATACAGCTCTACGAGCTCTTTCAGACAAATTATTAATTTTATTTTCTCCAGAAATTTCGCGGGCACGTTGTTGTCTCTCAACTTGGTCTCTTAGGTGAAAGTCAGCTGGAATTATCTGCCATACCTACCTACCTACCTACCTACCTACCTACCTACCTACCTACCTACCTGCCTACCTAACCGTTTTCACTCATTAGTTTTGGTTTTATTTATTTAATTTTTTTTTTTTTTTTTTTTTTTTTTAACTTACTTGCTTTCATTCGAGCACGAACTTACTTCTAAGTCAGTCTGCTGCCGTTTAACACAAAACGTCGCACTTTCTAAACTTCATTCGAATCTTTACAAAATCATAAAAAGAATAATAAACCTTATACGCCGACTAGAGAGGTGGCGCCGTGCAAACAAACTACCTCTCTCTAGTCGGCGTCGTTCAGTTTACGCTGCATGCCTATATAAACGCGTGCAACGACGACGGCGCAAAATTTCTCGCACGGACGGCCGTACTGCGCTCGTTCATAGTTTCGCACTAATTACAGTCTTGCGTATTCATCGTCATCATGTCAGGTAGAGGCAAAGGAGGAAAGGGTCTCGGAAAGGGAGGAGCCAAGCGTCATCGCAAAGTGCTCAGGGACAACATCCAGGGCATCACCAAGCCCGCCATCAGGCGTCTCGCTCGCCGTGGAGGAGTCAAGAGAATCTCCGGCTTGATCTACGAAGAGACCAGAGGAGTTCTCAAGGTTTTCCTCGAGAACGTCATTCGCGACGCAGTCACTTACACGGAGCACGCCAAGAGGAAGACCGTCACCGCAATGGACGTCGTCTACGCTCTGAAGCGTCAAGGACGTACACTCTACGGTTTCGGAGGCTAGAAAGTTTCTAGTAGCTCTTCGGCAAAATAAACGGTCCTTTTCAGGACCACACATTTCTAACGAAATAGCGAGTTCTGTGCAGCTGAAATAACGCCCGTTAAATACTTCTTGTTAATCGAAATTTTCAATCTTTTTTCTTTTAGAGCCGTTTACGTTGTTGTTTCCTTTGCCTAATTTTTATTAGTAATTACTAATAAGAATATTCTTAATATTATTTGTTGTAGTTCCACTACTAGTAGTAGTTGTTGTAATAATATTAGTAATAATGTGGATTTTTTTCTGAATGTTTTTTTTTTTAAATGACGTGGGGAAAGAAATTAAATAAAGATAATAAACTAGGGTTCAATCAGAAAAAATAGAGCTGCATTTAAACAAACGAAGTGATTGCAGTTGAACGAATTCAACGTTCCCGTCGATAGTGCGCTTGTTGAAAATTGCGTTCTCAACCAGGTCGGTGCGCTCGTTCACTGCCGGGTTTATAACGAGTGAGTTCGCCCGTCGGTCGTCAGAGCATAGTTACAGACTAGGCTATATCTATATCAACTATCGTCTATACGTTCACTCAGTTTCAGTCGCTCGTACAATGTCGTCTTCGGCAGCAGTATCAGGTAACGACGGCGACAACGCGCCAGTTGCCGTAGCAGAGGAGGGTGGAAAGAAAAAGCAGCAAAAGAAAACGGTCGCCAAAAGCACCGCCAGCCACACCAAGAAGACCGTCGACCATCCGCCGTACGGGGAGATGATCCGACAAGCATTGGTAGCCCTGAAGGAGCGCGGCGGCTCGTCCAGGCAAGCGATCCTCAAGTACGTCATGGCAAATTTCAAAGTGGGAGCCGACGAGCACGCAGTCAACACTAGACTCAAGGTTGCCCTGAGGAACGGCGTCAAGTCGCGGTCGAGGTCAGGTCAGGTCACTATCGGATTATTTACTTATTTTCGGATCTATTGGATTATTGGATTATTTGCTTACTTTCGGATCTATTGAATTATCGGATTAATTACCTATTTTCGGATCTACCGGATTATCAGACTATTTACTTACTTTCGGATTACTTGTTTTTTTTTCTCTACTTCTATTGAACTTTTGGATTACCTTTGACTGCTTGGTTATTTTTTGCGTTGTTTTTTTTTTCACTTACATATATTTCCTGAATATTGGATTACTTCGGATTACTTGTATCACCTGGGATCTTGTATCACAGCTCGCTTCTCACACGTGTCAAACGCTGCACTCACTCCCCTTCATACACACATTGGCTTCTCGTACACATCCACCCGCTTCGTACACAACGTCAATCCTCACATAGACATCGTTGCATGCGCTCTTCTCGACGCACACTCATACTTGCATCTAGTTCACGTACAAAACACACACTCGAACACTCCTCGACACCGTTGTATGCGCTCTTCTCGATGCACACACACACTTGCTTCTAGGTCACGTACAATCACACACTCGTACATCGCTGCATGCGCTCTTCTCCACGCACACTCGCACTCGCCTCTCGCTCACGTACGAACACACAACATCACTGTATGCTGGTTTCGGTCATTATCTCTCTCTCATTCCTTCCTATTCACTTAGTCATCGCATGCACACACACAAGTAGCTAGGGTTAACCTATACAACCTAACATCATCATCATCATCAACACCTCTCTTACTCGCAAACATGGCCAACACTAAATCTGACGGCTTAGATAACTGCGAGTGGATAACTAAATCAACAAGAAAAAGACCCAGAAATTCCAGCTCCCCAACCAGATCTCCACCCCCCAACCCAGATCTTGAAATCATCGAAACGGATCCCCACCATCATGGTCCTTATCCCACCATCCCTCAGCCATCAAAAAAAGGAGTTGCAATCACATTTGCCGAAGACCCCAAATCCCTTAATCCTGTGCGCATCTGTCAAGCCATAACGCTCGCCCTTGGGAGAAAACCCAACATCACAGCTAGGGGAAGACAGATCTTTATTGAAACCGAAACAGAGAACGAGATTTCAGACCTGAAAAACCTGAACGACCTCGCTGGTCACAAGATCGTACCCACCAAATTGGAGAAGGTATCAGGCATCATAACTGGGGTACCAACAGGAATCTCAAAAGAAGAGATTACCGAAGCTGCAGGTGCGAATGCTGAAGTCTATAGGCTACAAAAAAAATTAAACGGGAACGTCAGCGATACAACTGCAGTCCGCATAGATTTCGTAAACCAGAACACACTTCCGGATCGCATCCAACTTGGATACCTCTCTTTTCCGGTCAAAACGTACATCCCCCCGGTGGTGCGATGTTTTAATTGTAACAATTTTGGTCACGTGGCCAAATATTGCAAGAGTAAAACATCGTGCCACCTTTGCGGTGGTCAACACGCACACCACGGATGCCCCAAAAAGACTGGAAATAGAGTGATCTACTGTGCCTCGTGTAAACAGACCGACCACATGACCGGAAGTAGGGTCTGCCCAAAATTTCAAACGGCAGCATCCCTTAATCACCTGGTGGCAACAGAACGCCTCACTTACAGTGAGGCCCTTAGACGGATGAAAGTAAATAAATCGATACCTCCAAGTGCACCGGCAGTCCAGACAAACCCTCCTAGACCCCCTTTGCTCCAGACACCTTCCAACACACCACTCTTTTCCACTATAGTATCCTCCCACACCTCTCCCCCAACCAATTCCTTGTCACAATCACCTTCTCCTACAACCATTCCCACAGAAAAACTACCTTCTACACCAAATAGCATCCACACCGTCCACCTTCCAGAAGCAGACCTGGCCAACATAATCACAACTCTCGGCTTTTATTACCACTCCAGAAGTGCAGCAACGCAGTCCGACAACCAGATTGACATAGGCACGAAACTACTAACCCTTTTTAGAAAGCTCCTAATTGATACAAATCAAGAAGAAGCTTTCCTAAGGATAGCAAAATCTATTAGTCATTTCTGTTCAGAAATGGCTGCTGAGGGTGTTCCACAGAACAAGGAGAATCTCCCCCAACATGAATAATTCACAAACTCATCCCGACATCAATAGCCCAAATTACAACAACCAATTGACAATAATCCAATGGAACTGCCAAGGCATTACACCAAAACTTGGCAGTTTACAGCACTTCTCACAAATCAAACAACCCGACATTATCCTTCTACAAGAAACCTTCCTAAAATCACACAGCAAATTCAATCTCAAAGGCTATACAATCTACCGAATAGACAGAGACACGCACGGAGGTGGTATAGCCACAGCCATAAAAACAACTCTTCCACATCACCACGAAACCATCTCACTCGACCCACCATTCCTTCGCATCACAATTCACACTTCAACTGGAAAGAACATAGACATCATAAACACATACCTCCATCCCGACATAGACACCACACAAATCATCCAACCACTCACAAAAGTCTTCACCAGAAAGCATGTCCTCCTAGCAGCCGACCTCAACGCAAAATCACCCATGCTACATAGTAACAATACCAATAACACAGGAAGAATTCTAGAAACACTCATAAACGAACAAAACCTCGTACTAATCAGCGACGGTACGGGGACTAGAATAAACTCAAACGGCAATCACACACCACTAGACATATGCATCACCTCAGCCAGCATCTCTACATCAGTAAGATGGGAGGTAATGGATACTCCTCTCCTGTCCAGCGATCACCTACCGACACTCACCACACTCTTAACGTCCGTTACCAAAACAGCCAAACACAAATATAGAAACCTTAAAAAAACCAACTGGGTAAAAGTAAATACAGAACTCGAAGAAGCCCTACAACAAAGCAACACACGAAACGATAATGTGGACCAAACCTACACCACTTTCACAAACTCACTCATCCAAGCAATCGACAACAACACACCACAAACTCCAACAACTGCATCAAACAGATCCAACTTCTGGAATACCAATTGCCACACCGCCACAAAAAATAAACACAAAGCTTACAGAACCCACCTACGCAATCCCACAGAGGAGAACTGGTCAGAATATATAAGGCTGAAAAACATAGCCCAGTATACCATCAAAGAGGCAAAGAGGACCGCTTGGACAAATTTCTGCTCCACTATAAATCACACCACAGCACTAGACAGGCTCTGGAGAACAGTACGAGGCCTCGACCAGAACACCGCCCCCTTTCACATACCAGCACTCAGAGATATGAACGACGCGCTACACTTCGAAGACGCAGATAAAGCTGAACTCTTTGCCGACACCTTTCAAGCGAATTCCAGCGACGATAACCTCACAGATGCATTCAAATTAAAAAAACAAAAATACGAACAACGAATAGATGATCAAATCAAAAACGACACATCCCCCCCACCAGACAGAGTGAACGATTTAATCAGCATCAACGAAAACATTTCCATCCACGAACTTAACCACGCTATCCGGACCACAACGACCAAAACCAACACCTCACCAGGGCCAGACAACATCACATACCTCATGCTCCAACAGTTATCACCGCAAAACCGCATGCATCTTCTAGACATACTTAACTCCTCATACAACACAGGCGTACTTCCAAAGCAATGGAAAACATCCATCATCATACCCATACACAAACAAGGCAAGCCCAAAGACCACCCAAACTCCTACCGCCCAATTTCCCTCACATCCAACGTCTGCAAACTCTTCGAAAAAATCATCAAAACACGACTCACCTACTACCTCAACCATCACCAAGTTCTACAACCCGAACAATCAGGTTTCAGAGAAAAAAGGTCTTGTATCGACCATATTGTCAGGATGCAGACGGACATCACCATAGCCACAAAAAAAAAGAGCTCAACCTTAGCCCTGTTTTTGGATCTAGAGAAGGCCTTTGACCTCGTTTGGAAAAAAGGTGTCCATCTAGCCCTCCACAAAGCCGGACTAAGGGGGAATATTCTCAACTGGATTGTGAGCTTCCTCGATGATAGAACATTCAAGACCCGCGTAGGCATCGATTTATCATCCATCAGATCCACACAAAACGGCACCCCTCAGGGCAGCGTCCTCAGCCCTCTCCTCTTCACCCTTCTACTCAACAATCTACCCAGACCTCCACCTTCTATACAACTCTCACTCTATGCGGACGATATCAGCTTCTGGACATGCGGAAAACACCTACACGACAATTACAAAACACTACAAAAATACACCACACGGGTCGCCAAATTCCTCACCGAACACGGATTCAAAATTTCACAAGAAAAAACAGTCACCATGCTTATCACCAAACTACCATACATACTACACGAAGACAAAAAACACCACATTTACATCAACAACACCACTCTACAAAAAGTCACCCAACACAAATTCCTCGGAGTTATTGTGGATGAGAGAAGTACATGGATACCACACATCGACCACATCATTCACAGATGCCACAAACGCCTGAACATCATGAGAGCTATCTCCGGAAAAAAATGGGGAGCCTCGAAGGCCACGCTACTCTTACTGTATAAAGCACTAATACGTTCAATCTTGGACTACGGCTCTCACGCATTCTTCAATGCCTCCAAAAGCCAACTAGCCAGATTGAAACGACTGCAAACCACAGCCCTAAAGATAGCGTGCGGTCTCCCACAGTCGACGAACTCTCTAGCTCTGATGGCAGAAACGGGAGAAATGCCATTAGAGCTACGTCGAAAACAAACCATAGCCCTCTACGCCTTCAAAACCCTCGCCACCACCTCCCACCCAGCCAAAGACATTTTCTTCCCATCACCTGACCAGAAAACCACGTGGACAAAAAACCACACCTCCAAAAAAACCAAGCGCTATTCCACCACAGCCCCAGTACTCATCAAAGACTTCCTCACCTCAGATCGCCTCCAACAAGCCACCAACAACATCCCATCTACACTGCCCATTTGGAAGCTTCACCTACCAACCATCGACACATCACTCACAGGAGGAGAGACCAAACCAAACCCAGGGTGTCTGCCGGCAGCCCTAGAACACATCGCTCGCTTTCAACCATCATTCAAAATTTACACAGACGCCTCAAAGATACAAGACAAAACGGGAATAGGTATCTATTCCCACTCATCAGGACACACCTTTTCCAAACGCACGACAGATGGTGTGTCAATCTGCTCAGCGGAAATGACCGCCATTCTTGAAGCAATGAAATGGTACAGCCACCATGATGACAGCAGAGACTTGGTAATTTTCACGGACTCACTCAGTTCTCTGGAAGCCCTTAGGGGCCGAAAGGGACTTTGTGAGTCACCATGCCAGCAGGAGATCGTGAGAATTACCGACGATCTGCTAATCAACAAGAAAGGCTGTACCCTAGTCTGGATCCCAAGCCACATCGGTATCAAAGGCAACGAAAAGGCAGACATCCTGGCCAAACAGGCCACAACACAGGACAGCATAGACGTTGAGATTCAGCCGGAGCCAGCAGAAATTTCGAACGTCATCAAGAACACTGTCCTGCACCAATGGCGGGAGCAGTGGAACCGGGCTACGGTGTCCCTTTCCTACAGAGCCCTCAACCCAGCCCCATCGACAAACTCACCCTTCAACGCAACCCCGAGATGGAAAGAAAGGTTGGCCACCAGACTAAGAATGGACAGACTGAACCTCAACAGCAACCTACGCCTAGTAGGACGCCACCCAACTGGAGAGTGTGACAGGTGCACAGCCCAATCACCGGAAACCCTGGAACACTTTCTCCTCGTCTGTCCATTCAGAGCCGAGCTCACTTCTGCTCTACAAAATATCTGCAGCAGGAATGAGCTCGTGCTCAACACCCACACGGTGGTCTCGGATGGCCGACTTAGAGAGCGGGTCTGCCAGTGGATAAGAGAAAAGGAAGAGTCCCTCCTTTAAAAATGAAGAAAAGTGAAAAAAAAAATAAATAAAAACTTTTGTGTATTTTGTTTAATAGTTGCTTTTTGTTAATTTTGTTTAATAATTGCTCTTTGTTTCTGTTGTTTATGTTTTTAAATTTTTTTTTTTTTTTTTTTTTTTTTTTTTTTCTTTTTTTTTGACAATTTCAACGGACGCTTTTCTACCTATTTGACATTGCTGTATTATCGTTTATCTGTTTATTTTTTTTTCTCAGTCGTGACCGTTACATATTCTTATGGCTGAGGTCATTAATAAATAAAACAAAACAAACAAACCGTCGGTCGTCAGAGCATAGTTACAGACTAGGCTATATCTATATCAACTATCGTCTATACGTTCACTCAGTTTCAGTCGCTCGTACAATGTCGTCTTCGGCAGCAGTATCAGGTAACGACGGCGACAACGCGCCAGTTGCCGTAGCAGAGGAGGGTGGAAAGAAAAAGCAGCAAAAGAAAACGGTCGCCAAAAGCACCGCCAGCCACACCAAGAAGACCGTCGACCATCCGCCGTACGGGGAGATGATCCGACAAGCATTGGTAGCCCTGAAGGAGCGCGGCGGCTCGTCCAGGCAAGCGATCCTCAAGTACGTCATGGCAAATTTCAAAGTGGGAGCCGACGAGCACGCAGTCAACACTAGACTCAAGGTTGCCCTGAGGAACGGCGTCAAGTCCGAACTCCTGAAGCAGTCCAAAGGTTCCGGAGCCTCCGGCAGTTTCCGATTGGGAGCCGACGCGAAGAAAGAAAAAGCTGCCGGTGCAGCCAAAAAGAGTGAGAAGAAGCCGAAGGCAGCAGCAGAGAAAAAGTCTGCTGCGTCGCCGGCCAAGAAAAAGCCAGAAGCCAAGAAAGTCGCCCGGTCGGTGCAACCAGCAAAGAAGACTAAAACTGTGGCAGAGAAGAAACAGCCGGCGGCGGCCAAGAAAGAGGCTCCAAAGGCCAAGCCCGTAGCAAAGAAACCCAAAGCTGCTGCAGCTGGTCCGGTCGAAAAGAAGGCAGCGAAGCCAAAGAAAGCCGCCGCACAGAAAAAAGTAGTTTCTCCGAAAAAAACGAAGCCCAGGGCCGCCCCTGCCGCAAAGAAAACAGTCGCAAAAGCCGTGGCAAAACCGAAAACAACCAGGAAATCGACTGCTTAAAGTCCTTTACACATAATTTCAAACGGCTCTTTTCAGAGCCACCAGCAAATTCAACGAAAGCGAGAGTGGTCGCATCGCACGAATTGCCTTGTTGTTTGTTTAATTAATTAATTAATGACGTAATAATGTAAACGTTTCCTTGAGCGAGGAAAAAAATCAAACTCTTTCATTAACTTGAATCGACAAATAAATAAAGTATAGCTCTTATAGGTAGAGTTAATGATCGTATTTAAATTTCTTTTTTTTTTTTTTTTAATTTCGGAGCATTTCTCGAACGAGTCATTTAACAGCAATACATCTGAAAAGAAGCCACACACATAAACAGTACACAACATTCGACTATGTGGAATTAAAAAGCGAATCAGAGGGCCATGAGAAAAAATCCTGTTATTTTTTTCATTTTTTTTCCTGTAACGATTTAAAAACGTACCTACCGCTACCACTGTCGAGTACATGGTACGTTTACGGTTTTTAAATCACTATTGGTGTAAACATATTTATTTATTTATTTATTATTTCATAAATCTATGTGTATTTCATTATCGGTAGAAAACTGCAATTAAAGAAAGTAACAGTTTCTAAAAGTGTAGTCACTTTTTTTGCAAACACGATGAAATCCGTACTTTTCTGTGTCGAAAAGTAGAAGTTTGTCAACGTCAACCAATGGCGTTCGAGAAACTATCGGCCAATGAAAGCGCTGACAAAGGCCTACGTTGCGCATATAAATACAGCTCGCAGGGCCGACTGCTTTTTATACACAGCAGAAAGTTCGACTTTCGCACGTCTCTACGCTTTGTTTGCATTATAGAATACAAGAAGAAGGTCTAAATGGCTCGTACCAAGCAGACTGCTCGCAAGTCTACCGGAGGAAAGGCGCCAAGGAAGCAGCTGGCAACGAAGGCTGCAAGGAAAAGCGCTCCGGCCACTGGAGGAGTTAAGAAGCCTCACCGTTACAGGCCAGGAACCGTAGCACTCAGGGAGATTAGGCGCTACCAGAAGAGCACCGAGCTCCTGATCCGCAAGCTTCCCTTCCAGCGCCTGGTCAGGGAGATCGCACAAGATTTCAAGACCGACCTGCGCTTCCAGAGCTCGGCCGTCATGGCATTGCAAGAAGCCAGCGAGGCATACCTGGTCGGCCTGTTCGAAGATACCAACCTCTGCGCCATCCACGCCAAGAGGGTGACCATCATGCCCAAGGACATACAGTTGGCCCGCAGAATCAGGGGTGAGCGTGCTTAGAAAAGCAGCACCTGGTACGGCTGGTCGGTCGTCCGACCACAGCTAATTTGCAAACGGCTCTTTTCAGAGCCACAACACTTTAAACGAAAGACGATCGCCGCCTGCTGGCCGAATCGAGATTTATTATTATTATTTTTTCTCATGTTTCTTCAAGCTGCCTTTATAATTTACGATTGAATGACAATTTCTTAGAAACAAACTTGGCTTAACTTAACCGGTCGTCCGTGATAATGTAATTGCTTCCTACTCCGGTGTTTGTAAATGACTGGCAATAATCGACATGGAGTTGCAGGTTTATGAACAGCCAGTGCTGGCGATTTTCTGTTTAATTTAATTTAATTATATATTTCTTGCTTTCTCTGGCGTGTCATTTCCGGACGTTCGTCTGTCAGAAGTCAGTTAGTTTTGTTAGGGATCGCACACTTAATTCATACTTCAGTTTCATAAAAACAAAGATACCCAGAGTTTGTTTCACTGTCGTCCGTAGTCGAGTTGTTTTTGACTAGCATTGAATCGATGACGTGGTGATTTTTTTCTCTACAAACGGTTTTCATGTAAAAAAGAATCAAAACAATTTAGAAAATATACCGACTCGAGTTGTTTTTCAATCATTCGCCGAACCTTCGACTTGCATTTAATCCATAGCGTGGTGATTTTTTCTCTCTGAAAACGGTTTCCACGTGCAAAGTAATTAACAAAAATTTAGAAAATATTCAGCTGTTAAAGTCTGTTATGTATAATTTTAAATGTTTTTTTTTTTTTCTTTTTCATGTCTGCGTCAAGTTTAAGAACCGGAATTTTTATTCATGGAAGTTTTTTTTTAATTTGAGCAGCACTGTACTGTACGGGTTTGCGTTGTAGTGCAGATGTTTATGGAAAAAAAAGAAGAGTGAAAAAGCTTACTAGTAAGAAGCAATTCTCGTTCATTCGCTACGGAGAGTTTTTTTTTTTTATCGCCGTCCAATCTTTCAATTTATTAAAAACAATTTTTTTGCAATTCATTGAACTCTGTCTACTAAGTCAATGAAAAAGTTTACTTTCAAACTGATCGTGGTCGTCTTCACTCGTGAATTAGTTTCCTCCTTTTTGTTCTAAAATCTGTTTAAGAAGCGGATTTTATTTCATTGAAGGTTGTTAAATTTCAGCAGTTTGCGTTGCAGTGTCGGTGTTTATGGGAAAAAGAAGGAGAGAAAACGACAACTAGTATGAAGCAATTCTCGTTCATTCGCTACAGAGAGGTTTTTTTTTGCCGTCCTATCGTTCATTTTTATTAAAAAGAAAGTTTTTGAAATTCATTGAACTCTACTAAGTGAATGAACAAGTTTACTTTCAAACTGATAGCGCTCTAATTCACTCATGAATTAGTTTCCTTCTTTTGGTTGTAAAATCTGTAGTAAGTGTGAACAGCGAAAACAAGTTTTCTTTAACGAACACGGACCGATTCCAGGCATTCTTTGTAGTAGGGGATTTTTTTCTAAACTATTGAAATTCAAAGAATCTAGTTAGTGTTTCAACGATTAGTTAAAATAACAGAGTGCAGGACAATCCTGGAGAGTGTCAGGTACACGACACGAAGATTTTATTTTGTTTCTTAAAACCTCGGTAGATTGCGCGAAAAAATTTGAAAAATCAAAAACAAACAAGACCATCATTCACATCATACCCACAGCACCGACTGCCAGAAACAAGAGCACTAAAGCTTTTCGTTAAATTTGATGGTGGCTCTGAAAAGAGCCGTTTTGTTGCGTTGCCAGAACGGCTTTCGCATTACTTGGCAGTGCTGACTTGGCTGGATCCGCCACCGACCTTGGCCGTTTTCTTCGGCAGCAGAACGGCCTGGATGTTCGGGAGGACGCCGCCTTGTGCGATCGTCACACCGGACAGCAGCTTGTTCAATTCTTCGTCGTTTCTGATGGCCAGCTGGAGGTGACGCGGAATGATCCTAGTTTTCTTGTTGTCCCTAGCGGCGTTGCCGGCCAACTCTAGAACTTCAGCAGCAAGGTATTCCATGACGGCAGCCAAGTAGACCGGAGCTCCGGCACCGACTCGTTCGGCGTAGTTGCCCTTGCGCAGGAGACGGTGGATACGTCCGACCGGGAACTGAAGACCGGCCCTGCTCGAACGGCTCTTGGCCTTTCCCTTCACTTTTCCTCCTTTTCCTCTTCCTGACATCGTGAGCTAGAGATATATAGTATAGTAAACGTACTATTGACAGAGTATGAAAATCTTGCGCACAATAACTAGACTATATATCGGCACAAACAGCGTGTCAAGAGACCACGTGACGTGGTCGGACGTAAATTGTAAGCGCTTTCATTGGTTAGCACGCACGAGCGCGTTGAAACGATCACGTGAGCTTTTGACACGCAGCGCTCTATAAGAGTGAGAAGATTGAAATTTTCTACCGACACAAACGTTGTTACTCTTTTCGATTGCAGCAGTCTATCTATTTTGAGAGAAGATGCCACCCAAGCCCGCCAGCAAGGGTGCTAAGAAAGCGGCAAGCAAGGCCAAAGCTGCCAGGAGCGGAGACAAGAAGCACAAGAAAAGGCGAAAGGAGAGCTACTTCATCTACATCTACAAGGTACTGAAGCAGGTCCACCCGGACACTGGCATCAGCGGCAAGGCGATGTCCATCATGAACTCCTTCGTCAACGACATCTTCGAGCGCATCGCTTCCGAAGCTTCTCGCCTGGCCCACTACAACAAGAGGTCGACCATCACCAGCAGAGAAATCCAGACGGCCGTGCGTCTGCTCCTGCCGGGAGAGTTGGCGAAGCACGCCGTCAGCGAGGGCACCAAGGCCGTCACGAAGTACACCAGCTCGAAGTAAAAAACGAGCTGAGACAGCAAGGCGCGGTCAGTCGCGTACGTACGAAACGGCTCTTTTCAGAGCCACCCTAAATTTATCGATAAGCATAGTGCAGCAGTGCTGTCAGACCTGACTCCTTACGTGTTGTTTGTCTTGTCTTGTGGTCGTCGATTTGTTTCTCGTTCGTTATGTTTAATAACAGATTATTAACATCAAAAATTCTCTACGCAACTTAGTTTTCGCGATCGATAGAAGCAAGGGAGAAAATACGTTCAGAACGGTCGAAAGCTTGCTCACCGCGAGCCAGTCGAGATAAAAATTAAAAATAATTAAATAAACAAAAAATTAAAAAATACTCTGTGGAATATGCAAAGTCTCTTTGAGCTCTATTTTACTATTTTCTATCTCTACAGCAGCGAAAAAATCACTATCACCTTCCAGCTCTACGACCTCTTTTTTCTGCTACTGCTTCCAGACAAAATATTAATTTTTTTTTCTCCAGAAATTATCGCAGCAACTGAATCTGCAAAGTCTCTTTGAGCTCTCTATTCTCTATCTATACAAGCAGCGTAGAAATCGCTATCTCATTCCAGCTCTCTACGACCTCTTTCTGTGCAACTGCTTTCAGACAAATTATTATTTTTTTCCCAGAAATTATCGCAGCAACTGAATCTGCAAAGTCTCTTTGAACTCTCTATTCTCTATCTATACAGCTCTACGAGCTCTTTCAGACAAATTATTAATTTTATTTTCTCCAGAAATTTCGCGGGCACGTTGTTGTCTCTCAACTTGGTCTCTTAGGTGAAAGTCAGCTGGAATTATCTGCCATACCTACCTACCTACCTACCTACCTACCTACCTACCTACCTACCTACCTGCCTACCTAACCGTTTTCACTCATTAGTTTTGGTTTTATTTATTTAATTTTTTTTTTTTTTTTTTTTTTTTTTAACTTACTTGCTTTCATTCGAGCACGAACTTACTTCTAAGTCAGTCTGCTGCCGTTTAACACAAAACGTCGCACTTTCTAAACTTCATTCGAATCTTTACAAAATCATAAAAAGAATAATAAACCTTATACGCCGACTAGAGAGGTGGCGCCGTGCAAACAAACTACCTCTCTCTAGTCGGCGTCGTTCAGTTTACGCTGCATGCCTATATAAACGCGTGCAACGACGACGGCGCAAAATTTCTCGCACGGACGGCCGTACTGCGCTCGTTCATAGTTTCGCACTAATTACAGTCTTGCGTATTCATCGTCATCATGTCAGGTAGAGGCAAAGGAGGAAAGGGTCTCGGAAAGGGAGGAGCCAAGCGTCATCGCAAAGTGCTCAGGGACAACATCCAGGGCATCACCAAGCCCGCCATCAGGCGTCTCGCTCGCCGTGGAGGAGTCAAGAGAATCTCCGGCTTGATCTACGAAGAGACCAGAGGAGTTCTCAAGGTTTTCCTCGAGAACGTCATTCGCGACGCAGTCACTTACACGGAGCACGCCAAGAGGAAGACCGTCACCGCAATGGACGTCGTCTACGCTCTGAAGCGTCAAGGACGTACACTCTACGGTTTCGGAGGCTAGAAAGTTTCTAGTAGCTCTTCGGCAAAATAAACGGTCCTTTTCAGGACCACACATTTCTAACGAAATAGCGAGTTCTGTGCAGCTGAAATAACGCCCGTTAAATACTTCTTGTTAATCGAAATTTTCAATCTTTTTACCAATGCTTTTATTAACTCGTCGGCTCTGTTTCTCTGTCTGTTTCTCTGTTTCAAATCTTGCAATCAATTTTTGAGTCACTTCCTGATGATAGATTTTTTTCAAATTTTGCATACATGCTCAAGATAGAAGACAATGCAATATTCAATTATTAGTTTTACAATAAGTCAATTAATTTAGTTAATTTTCTTGAGGATTTTATATATATATATATATATATATATATATATATATATATGTTTATTATATTTATTTGTTGTATATTGCGACTTTAATATAAAATAAAAGAGTAATATAAGAAAAAATTGATTGCAAAATTTTTGTTTATGAGCTTAATGGAAATCGCAATGCTCTTCGAACCATATTACGCCAGGCCAGACTTTAATATAAAATAAAAGAGTAATATAAGAAAAAATTGATTGCAAAATTTGTGTCTTAATTACATATAAGAGCATTGGTTTTAAAAATTCGTTTTTAATTTACTTGTTTCTTTTAGAGCCGTTTACGTTGTTGTTTCCTTTGCCTAATTTTTATTAGTAATTACTAATAAGAATATTCTTAATATTATTTGTTGTAGTTCCACTACTAGTAGTAGTTGTTGTAATAATATTAGTAATAATGTGGATTTTTTTCTGAATGTTTTTTTTTTTAAATGACGTGGGGAAAGAAATTAAATAAAGATAATAAACTAGGGTTCAATCAGAAAAAATAGAGCTGCATTTAAACAAACGAAGTGATTGCAGTTGAACGAATTCAACGTTCCCGTCGATAGTGCGCTTGTTGAAAATTGCGTTCTCAACCAGGTCGGTGCGCTCGTTCACTGCCGGGTTTATAACGAGTGAGTTCGCCCGTCGGTCGTCAGAGCATAGTTACAGACTAGGCTATATCTATATCAACTATCGTCTATACGTTCACTCAGTTTCAGTCGCTCGTACAATGTCGTCTTCGGCAGCAGTATCAGGTAACGACGGCGACAACGCGCCAGTTGCCGTAGCAGAGGAGGGTGGAAAGAAAAAGCAGCAAAAGAAAACGGTCGCCAAAAGCACCGCCAGCCACACCAAGAAGACCGTCGACCATCCGCCGTACGGGGAGATGATCCGACAAGCATTGGTAGCCCTGAAGGAGCGCGGCGGCTCGTCCAGGCAAGCGATCCTCAAGTACGTCATGGCAAATTTCAAAGTGGGAGCCGACGAGCACGCAGTCAACACTAGACTCAAGGTTGCCCTGAGGAACGGCGTCAAGTCCGAACTCCTGAAGCAGTCCAAAGGTTCCGGAGCCTCCGGCAGTTTCCGATTGGGAGCCGACGCGAAGAAAGAAAAAGCTGCCGGTGCAGCCAAAAAGAGTGAGAAGAAGCCGAAGGCAGCAGCAGAGAAAAAGTCTGCTGCGTCGCCGGCCAAGAAAAAGCCAGAAGCCAAGAAAGTCGCCCGGTCGGTGCAACCAGCAAAGAAGACTAAAACTGTGGCAGAGAAGAAACAGCCGGCGGCGGCCAAGAAAGAGGCTCCAAAGGCCAAGCCCGTAGCAAAGAAACCCAAAGCTGCTGCAGCTGGTCCGGTCGAAAAGAAGGCAGCGAAGCCAAAGAAAGCCGCCGCACAGAAAAAAGTAGTTTCTCCGAAAAAAACGAAGCCCAGGGCCGCCCCTGCCGCAAAGAAAACAGTCGCAAAAGCCGTGGCAAAACCGAAAACAACCAGGAAATCGACTGCTTAAAGTCCTTTACACATAATTTCAAACGGCTCTTTTCAGAGCCACCAGCAAATTCAACGAAAGCGAGAGTGGTCGCATCGCACGAATTGCCTTGTTGTTTGTTTAATTAATTAATTAATGACGTAATAATGTAAACGTTTCCTTGAGCGAGGAAAAAAATCAAACTCTTTCATTAACTTGAATCGACAAATAAATAAAGTATAGCTCTTATAGGTAGAGTTAATGATCGTATTTAAATTTCTTTTTTTTTTTTTTTTAATTTCGGAGCATTTCTCGAACGAGTCATTTAACAGCAATACATCTGAAAAGAAGCCACACACATAAACAGTACACAACATTCGACTATGTGGAATTAAAAAGCGAATCAGAGGGCCATGAGAAAAAATCCTGTTATTTTTTTCATTTTTTTTCCTGTAACGATTTAAAAACGTACCTACCGCTACCACTGTCGAGTACATGGTACGTTTACGGTTTTTAAATCACTATTGGTGTAAACATATTTATTTATTTATTTATTATTTCATAAATCTATGTGTATTTCATTATCGGTAGAAAACTGCAATTAAAGAAAGTAACAGTTTCTAAAAGTGTAGTCACTTTTTTTGCAAACACGATGAAATCCGTACTTTTCTGTGTCGAAAAGTAGAAGTTTGTCAACGTCAACCAATGGCGTTCGAGAAACTATCGGCCAATGAAAGCGCTGACAAAGGCCTACGTTGCGCATATAAATACAGCTCGCAGGGCCGACTGCTTCCCCGGCCGTGCGGGAGCGACGATGGTGCGTAAGCCGTGCGTTCCTTTGCAATTGCAGTAGGGCGCATTGGTCGACGTATTATCGTCGCTCCCAGTTGTTATAGTAGATGTTTATCTGTGTGTTTTTATAATACGGTTCGTTTTCGAAAGAGTTGTTATGTTGTTTCGTCGCGCTGCTGAAGGTTTCCGAAGGTACTCAGAAGTTTGGAGCTTGCCCTTCAACCCAGGATCTTCTACGCGAAAATCAAGGTAACTCTTGGAGACTGAGGATGCCTGGGGAAGATTATCACTCCTTTCCAATGACGACTAAAGTTACCCGATGCTCGCGGCGATGCAGCTAAACAACACAGTGCAACGGAGAACAGTAGTTCACGAAGATGTCATGGACCCTTCAAGCGCGAATTCTGGAATCAACCAACGGTCTGAGGCTTGGCTTCGCTACCCATGCCCCTACCAATGACGGATACAGAAGTACAGTCGCCCGGAGAGAAGCAGTCCATCATCACGTCAGACCAACATGGGCTCTTCAACGCAGAGAAGATTCTTCAAAGCGTTGAAGATCCAAAATCTGAAAGTAGCCACCGGAGTGAAGCTTGATTCATGCCCAGCCCCTCCTCCTATGACGACTCAAGATTCATCAAGTGAGGAAGACTGGAAGTCGAAGGTGGTCTGCGGATTGGGGTTGTGTGCCCAACCCTTCTCCATGGACGACTGAAGACAACCTGCTTCCCGCCGCGATGCAACCGAACATTCAACGACGACGCTGGGTTCAATCAATCATGGGAGAAATGAATTCCAAGGAGTCAGCGGATTAGGTTTCAGCCCTTCCTTCTCCAATGACAACCGAGGATGACATGACAATCATGATCGAAAGAACTCAACGTCACTTTACAACAGGTTCCAATACACACGAGCTCTTCAAAGCGTGGACGACTGGAAATCGGAAGGAAATCATCGGAGGGACGTGATTTATGCCAGCCCTATAATGGACCGATGAGGACCGATAAAGACGACCTGACCCCCGCTACGATGCAGTTCAACAAGCTACCTTGAATTGAACCTTGAAGCTACCTTGAATTGAACATTCCAACACAGGAAAAAATGATCCGGATGAAGCCACGATGAGGACCTGGACTCTTCAAAGATTGGAAGAATGGAAATCCAAAGGAAATCATTGGGAGGGGTGTGATTGATGCCTTCCCCTCGGAACACCCCAATGAAGACCGATAAAGATGACCTGACTCCCTCTACGAAGCAGTCCAGCATTCATCAACCGACCAGAAGTGTTCCGAAAGAAGTCATCTTCCCTGATCCCGGGATTAAGGTTTCAGGCTGAAGATGGCGAAAATGACATGACAAAGGAAAAGAAGGGAAAAGAAGAATATAAAGAATTTTCTAGATATATTTTCTAACATTTTTCTTTTCCCTTTCTTAAAAGGACAATATCTCTATTTTTATTTGTTTTAATTTTATTTATTTATTATTATTTTTATAATTTTTTTCCCGTCTAAAAATACCATGTATAAGGACGTTAAACTATAATAAAAAAAAAAAAAAATAAAAAAAAAAAAAAAAAAAAAAAAAAAGGCCGACTGCTTTTTATACACAGCAGAAAGTTCGACTTTCGCACGTCTCTACGCTTTGTTTGCATTATAGAATACAAGAAGAAGGTCTAAATGGCTCGTACCAAGCAGACTGCTCGCAAGTCTACCGGAGGAAAGGCGCCAAGGAAGCAGCTGGCAACGAAGGCTGCAAGGAAAAGCGCTCCGGCCACTGGAGGAGTTAAGAAGCCTCACCGTTACAGGCCAGGAACCGTAGCACTCAGGGAGATTAGGCGCTACCAGAAGAGCACCGAGCTCCTGATCCGCAAGCTTCCCTTCCAGCGCCTGGTCAGGGAGATCGCACAAGATTTCAAGACCGACCTGCGCTTCCAGAGCTCGGCCGTCATGGCATTGCAAGAAGCCAGCGAGGCATACCTGGTCGGCCTGTTCGAAGATACCAACCTCTGCGCCATCCACGCCAAGAGGGTGACCATCATGCCCAAGGACATACAGTTGGCCCGCAGAATCAGGGGTGAGCGTGCTTAGAAAAGCAGCACCTGGTACGGCTGGTCGGTCGTCCGACCACAGCTAATTTGCAAACGGCTCTTTTCAGAGCCACAACACTTTAAACGAAAGACGATCGCCGCCTGCTGGCCGAATCGAGATTTATTATTATTATTTTTTCTCATGTTTCTTCAAGCTGCCTTTATAATTTACGATTGAATGACAATTTCTTAGAAACAAACTTGGCTTAACTTAACCGGTCGTCCGTGATAATGTAATTGCTTCCTACTCCGGTGTTTGTAAATGACTGGCAATAATCGACATGGAGTTGCAGGTTTATGAACAGCCAGTGCTGGCGATTTTCTGTTTAATTTAATTTAATTATATATTTCTTGCTTTCTCTGGCGTGTCATTTCCGGACGTTCGTCTGTCAGAAGTCAGTTAGTTTTGTTAGGGATCGCACACTTAATTCATACTTCAGTTTCATAAAAACAAAGATACCCAGAGTTTGTTTCACTGTCGTCCGTAGTCGAGTTGTTTTTGACTAGCATTGAATCGATGACGTGGTGATTTTTTTCTCTACAAACGGTTTTCATGTAAAAAAGAATCAAAACAATTTAGAAAATATACCGACTCGAGTTGTTTTTCAATCATTCGCCGAACCTTCGACTTGCATTTAATCCATAGCGTGGTGATTTTTTCTCTCTGAAAACGGTTTCCACGTGCAAAGTAATTAACAAAAATTTAGAAAATATTCAGCTGTTAAAGTCTGTTATGTATAATTTTAAATGTTTTTTTTTTTTTCTTTTTCATGTCTGCGTCAAGTTTAAGAACCGGAATTTTTATTCATGGAAGTTTTTTTTTAATTTGAGCAGCACTGTACTGTACGGGTTTGCGTTGTAGTGCAGATGTTTATGGAAAAAAAAGAAGAGTGAAAAAGCTTACTAGTAAGAAGCAATTCTCGTTCATTCGCTACGGAGAGTTTTTTTTTTTTATCGCCGTCCAATCTTTCAATTTATTAAAAACAATTTTTTTGCAATTCATTGAACTCTGTCTACTAAGTCAATGAAAAAGTTTACTTTCAAACTGATCGTGGTCGTCTTCACTCGTGAATTAGTTTCCTCCTTTTTGTTCTAAAATCTGTTTAAGAAGCGGATTTTATTTCATTGAAGGTTGTTAAATTTCAGCAGTTTGCGTTGCAGTGTCGGTGTTTATGGGAAAAAGAAGGAGAGAAAACGACAACTAGTATGAAGCAATTCTCGTTCATTCGCTACAGAGAGGTTTTTTTTTGCCGTCCTATCGTTCATTTTTATTAAAAAGAAAGTTTTTGAAATTCATTGAACTCTACTAAGTGAATGAACAAGTTTACTTTCAAACTGATAGCGCTCTAATTCACTCATGAATTAGTTTCCTTCTTTTGGTTGTAAAATCTGTAGTAAGTGTGAACAGCGAAAACAAGTTTTCTTTAACGAACACGGACCGATTCCAGGCATTCTTTGTAGTAGGGGATTTTTTTCTAAACTATTGAAATTCAAAGAATCTAGTTAGTGTTTCAACGATTAGTTAAAATAACAGAGTGCAGGACAATCCTGGAGAGTGTCAGGTACACGACACGAAGATTTTATTTTGTTTCTTAAAACCTCGGTAGATTGCGCGAAAAAATTTGAAAAATCAAAAACAAACAAGACCATCATTCACATCATACCCACAGCACCGACTGCCAGAAACAAGAGCACTAAAGCTTTTCGTTAAATTTGATGGTGGCTCTGAAAAGAGCCGTTTTGTTGCGTTGCCAGAACGGCTTTCGCATTACTTGGCAGTGCTGACTTGGCTGGATCCGCCACCGACCTTGGCCGTTTTCTTCGGCAGCAGAACGGCCTGGATGTTCGGGAGGACGCCGCCTTGTGCGATCGTCACACCGGACAGCAGCTTGTTCAATTCTTCGTCGTTTCTGATGGCCAGCTGGAGGTGACGCGGAATGATCCTAGTTTTCTTGTTGTCCCTAGCGGCGTTGCCGGCCAACTCTAGAACTTCAGCAGCAAGGTATTCCATGACGGCAGCCAAGTAGACCGGAGCTCCGGCACCGACTCGTTCGGCGTAGTTGCCCTTGCGCAGGAGACGGTGGATACGTCCGACCGGGAACTGAAGACCGGCCCTGCTCGAACGGCTCTTGGCCTTTCCCTTCACTTTTCCTCCTTTTCCTCTTCCTGACATCGTGAGCTAGAGATATATAGTATAGTAAACGTACTATTGACAGAGTATGAAAATCTTGCGTTTTTTTTTTTTTTTTTTTTTATTATTGTTTAACGTCTTTATACATTGTATTTTTAGACGGAACATAAAAAAAAGAAAGAAGGAAAGAAATACAATAAAAATAAAAAATACAATAAAAATAAAAATGTCCATTTGGAGAGGGAAAAAGAAAAATGTCAGAAAATATATCTAAAAAATTCTTCATCTTCTTCTTCTTCCCTCTCTTTCTTTGGATGCACATCATTGTTGCCATTCTCCAGCTGATTCCTCAATCCCGGAGCCAGGGAGAATGGCTGCTGCAGTCTTTGAAGCTGCAATTTCTTGGTTGTGGTGTTCGTCTTTTTGGTTGACCAACGTGGACAGCACCTGCAAAATCTGATCAATCATGGTTAGCAATTTAGCAACCGTGTCTGCCTCTGGTGTTTTTCCTGTGGATTTCTTTTTCAGGACGTCAGTCTTTTCGGCAATCCTAGTTATTTGTTTTTGAATTTCAGGTGTTTTGTCTTTGATCTCGGCCTCTGTAGTTTTTTTAAAACCGCTTTTCAGCGCCTCTGAGTATGTTTTCCTTGATGTGGCAATCTCGATAGTTCTTTTGGCTTTCTGCCACTTGGGGCATTCTTCGCTTCCTGTCCTGTGGTCAGGAGACTGGCAGCTGGCACATATCTTTTTAGAAGGTTCTAGTTGTGGCGTTGAGCAGTTTTTTAGCTCATGCTCTCCGGCACACCTAGGGCAAGAGGTTTTGGCCTTACAATATTTAGCCACATGCCCGAATTGGTTACAGTTAAAACATCTAACTGGGTTAGGGAGGTACTCCTTGACCCGAAAGTTCAAAAAGGATATTTTAACATAGTTCGGAGGATTCTGATCCGGTTCGTAGGTAAGGATGACCGCGGTGGTCTCCTGAAACCTTCCATCAATTTTTTTCTTTATCCGCACTGCTGCGGAGCATCCAGAGTTTTTTGTTATGATATCTATTGAAATTTCCAGTGGAACACCGGTAATAATCATTTTTATCTTCTTAATTAGTGGTTTATTTAGTACTCTAACCTGATATCCGGCTATTTCTTGTATGTTTTTCATTTTTTCATTTTCAGTTTTTGACACAAGGACTTGAATCTTTTTTCCCTTGCCGGTAATCACTGGCTTTCGGTTCAGGTATTTGGATAGGCTGCCTTCGATTTGGAAGGGATCTATCTTGGTCATATCCGTCAAGATTAAGAATTCGATCAGTTCATTGGGTTCTTCTGTCGTTGGTTGTTGTTGCTTGTTCTGTTGGCTGGGTCCTGTTTTGACTGAGGAAAGGCTCTTGAAGCTTGCCAGGATCTTTGCAGGGGTGAAGGTTTCAGCAATGATTTTCTCTATGTCTAACGGTAGTGTTCTGTTGGCGGCAGATGTCAGCGGTGTTTCTGCAGAACTGGTTTTCTTCTGTGGAGGAGTAGATTCCTCACTGTCGGAAGCTTGAGCCCATGCTTCTTCGATGATGTTTCTCGAAGGCTGGTTAAACTTTAACTTCTTTTTCGGCCCCATGAGACCGGCGACACTTCACAACACGTGCAAGAGAGCGATAAAACAAGATTCGGAGAGCTGGCAACAACATCAACGCGAACGAGAAAAGAGAGAGGAAAGAAAATCTTGCGCACAATAACTAGACTATATATCGGCACAAACAGCGTGTCAAGAGACCACGTGACGTGGTCGGACGTAAATTGTAAGCGCTTTCATTGGTTAGCACGCACGAGCGCGTTGAAACGATCACGTGAGCTTTTGACACGCAGCGCTCTATAAGAGTGAGAAGATTGAAATTTTCTACCGACACAAACGTTGTTACTCTTTTCGATTGCAGCAGTCTATCTATTTTGAGAGAAGATGCCACCCAAGCCCGCCAGCAAGGGTGCTAAGAAAGCGGCAAGCAAGGCCAAAGCTGCCAGGAGCGGAGACAAGAAGCACAAGAAAAGGCGAAAGGAGAGCTACTTCATCTACATCTACAAGGTACTGAAGCAGGTCCACCCGGACACTGGCATCAGCGGCAAGGCGATGTCCATCATGAACTCCTTCGTCAACGACATCTTCGAGCGCATCGCTTCCGAAGCTTCTCGCCTGGCCCACTACAACAAGAGGTCGACCATCACCAGCAGAGAAATCCAGACGGCCGTGCGTCTGCTCCTGCCGGGAGAGTTGGCGAAGCACGCCGTCAGCGAGGGCACCAAGGCCGTCACGAAGTACACCAGCTCGAAGTAAAAAACGAGCTGAGACAGCAAGGCGCGGTCAGTCGCGTACGTACGAAACGGCTCTTTTCAGAGCCACCCTAAATTTATCGATAAGCATAGTGCAGCAGTGCTGTCAGACCTGACTCCTTACGTGTTGTTTGTCTTGTCTTGTGGTCGTCGATTTGTTTCTCGTTCGTTATGTTTAATAACAGATTATTAACATCAAAAATTCTCTACGCAACTTAGTTTTCGCGATCGATAGAAGCAAGGGAGAAAATACGTTCAGAACGGTCGAAAGCTTGCTCACCGCGAGCCAGTCGAGATAAAAATTAAAAATAATTAAATAAACAAAAAATTAAAAAATACTCTGTGGAATATGCAAAGTCTCTTTGAGCTCTATTTTACTATTTTCTATCTCTACAGCAGCGAAAAAATCACTATCACCTTCCAGCTCTACGACCTCTTTTTTCTGCTACTGCTTCCAGACAAAATATTAATTTTTTTTTCTCCAGAAATTATCGCAGCAACTGAATCTGCAAAGTCTCTTTGAGCTCTCTATTCTCTATCTATACAAGCAGCGTAGAAATCGCTATCTCATTCCAGCTCTCTACGACCTCTTTCTGTGCAACTGCTTTCAGACAAATTATTATTTTTTTCCCAGAAATTATCGCAGCAACTGAATCTGCAAAGTCTCTTTGAACTCTCTATTCTCTATCTATACAGCTCTACGAGCTCTTTCAGACAAATTATTAATTTTATTTTCTCCAGAAATTTCGCGGGCACGTTGTTGTCTCTCAACTTGGTCTCTTAGGTGAAAGTCAGCTGGAATTATCTGCCATACCTACCTACCTACCTACCTACCTACCTACCTACCTACCTACCTACCTGCCTACCTAACCGTTTTCACTCATTAGTTTTGGTTTTATTTATTTAATTTTTTTTTTTTTTTTTTTTTTTTTTAACTTACTTGCTTTCATTCGAGCACGAACTTACTTCTAAGTCAGTCTGCTGCCGTTTAACACAAAACGTCGCACTTTCTAAACTTCATTCGAATCTTTACAAAATCATAAAAAGAATAATAAACCTTATACGCCGACTAGAGAGGTGGCGCCGTGCAAACAAACTACCTCTCTCTAGTCGGCGTCGTTCAGTTTACGCTGCATGCCTATATAAACGCGTGCAACGACGACGGCGCAAAATTTCTCGCACGGACGGCCGTACTGCGCTCGTTCATAGTTTCGCACTAATTACAGTCTTGCGTATTCATCGTCATCATGTCAGGTAGAGGCAAAGGAGGAAAGGGTCTCGGAAAGGGAGGAGCCAAGCGTCATCGCAAAGTGCTCAGGGACAACATCCAGGGCATCACCAAGCCCGCCATCAGGCGTCTCGCTCGCCGTGGAGGAGTCAAGAGAATCTCCGGCTTGATCTACGAAGAGACCAGAGGAGTTCTCAAGGTTTTCCTCGAGAACGTCATTCGCGACGCAGTCACTTACACGGAGCACGCCAAGAGGAAGACCGTCACCGCAATGGACGTCGTCTACGCTCTGAAGCGTCAAGGACGTACACTCTACGGTTTCGGAGGCTAGAAAGTTTCTAGTAGCTCTTCGGCAAAATAAACGGTCCTTTTCAGGACCACACATTTCTAACGAAATAGCGAGTTCTGTGCAGCTGAAATAACGCCCGTTAAATACTTCTTGTTAATCGAAATTTTCAATCTTTTTTCTTTTAGAGCCGTTTACGTTGTTGTTTCCTTTGCCTAATTTTTATTAGTAATTACTAATAAGAATATTCTTAATATTATTTGTTGTAGTTCCACTACTAGTAGTAGTTGTTGTAATAATATTAGTAATAATGTGGATTTTTTTCTGAATGTTTTTTTTTTTAAATGACGTGGGGAAAGAAATTAAATAAAGATAATAAACTAGGGTTCAATCAGAAAAAATAGAGCTGCATTTAAACAAACGAAGTGATTGCAGTTGAACGAATTCAACGTTCCCGTCGATAGTGCGCTTGTTGAAAATTGCGTTCTCAACCAGGTCGGTGCGCTCGTTCACTGCCGGGTTTATAACGAGTGAGTTCGCCCGTCGGTCGTCAGAGCATAGTTACAGACTAGGCTATATCTATATCAACTATCGTCTATACGTTCACTCAGTTTCAGTCGCTCGTACAATGTCGTCTTCGGCAGCAGTATCAGGTAACGACGGCGACAACGCGCCAGTTGCCGTAGCAGAGGAGGGTGGAAAGAAAAAGCAGCAAAAGAAAACGGTCGCCAAAAGCACCGCCAGCCACACCAAGAAGACCGTCGACCATCCGCCGTACGGGGAGATGATCCGACAAGCATTGGTAGCCCTGAAGGAGCGCGGCGGCTCGTCCAGGCAAGCGATCCTCAAGTACGTCATGGCAAATTTCAAAGTGGGAGCCGACGAGCACGCAGTCAACACTAGACTCAAGGTTGCCCTGAGGAACGGCGTCAAGTCCGAACTCCTGAAGCAGTCCAAAGGTTCCGGAGCCTCCGGCAGTTTCCGATTGGGAGCCGACGCGAAGAAAGAAAAAGCTGCCGGTGCAGCCAAAAAGAGTGAGAAGAAGCCGAAGGCAGCAGCAGAGAAAAAGTCTGCTGCGTCGCCGGCCAAGAAAAAGCCAGAAGCCAAGAAAGTCGCCCGGTCGGTGCAACCAGCAAAGAAGACTAAAACTGTGGCAGAGAAGAAACAGCCGGCGGCGGCCAAGAAAGAGGCTCCAAAGGCCAAGCCCGTAGCAAAGAAACCCAAAGCTGCTGCAGCTGGTCCGGTCGAAAAGAAGGCAGCGAAGCCAAAGAAAGCCGCCGCACAGAAAAAAGTAGTTTCTCCGAAAAAAACGAAGCCCAGGGCCGCCCCTGCCGCAAAGAAAACAGTCGCAAAAGCCGTGGCAAAACCGAAAACAACCAGGAAATCGACTGCTTAAAGTCCTTTACACATAATTTCAAACGGCTCTTTTCAGAGCCACCAGCAAATTCAACGAAAGCGAGAGTGGTCGCATCGCACGAATTGCCTTGTTGTTTGTTTAATTAATTAATTAATGACGTAATAATGTAAACGTTTCCTTGAGCGAGGAAAAAAATCAAACTCTTTCATTAACTTGAATCGACAAATAAATAAAGTATAGCTCTTATAGGTAGAGTTAATGATCGTATTTAAATTTCTTTTTTTTTTTTTTTTAATTTCGGAGCATTTCTCGAACGAGTCATTTAACAGCAATACATCTGAAAAGAAGCCACACACATAAACAGTACACAACATTCGACTATGTGGAATTAAAAAGCGAATCAGAGGGCCATGAGAAAAAATCCTGTTATTTTTTTCATTTTTTTTCCTGTAACGATTTAAAAACGTACCTACCGCTACCACTGTCGAGTACATGGTACGTTTACGGTTTTTAAATCACTATTGGTGTAAACATATTTATTTATTTATTTATTATTTCATAAATCTATGTGTATTTCATTATCGGTAGAAAACTGCAATTAAAGAAAGTAACAGTTTCTAAAAGTGTAGTCACTTTTTTTGCAAACACGATGAAATCCGTACTTTTCTGTGTCGAAAAGTAGAAGTTTGTCAACGTCAACCAATGGCGTTCGAGAAACTATCGGCCAATGAAAGCGCTGACAAAGGCCTACGTTGCGCATATAAATACAGCTCGCAGGGCCGACTGCTTTTTATACACAGCAGAAAGTTCGACTTTCGCACGTCTCTACGCTTTGTTTGCATTATAGAATACAAGAAGAAGGTCTAAATGGCTCGTACCAAGCAGACTGCTCGCAAGTCTACCGGAGGAAAGGCGCCAAGGAAGCAGCTGGCAACGAAGGCTGCAAGGAAAAGCGCTCCGGCCACTGGAGGAGTTAAGAAGCCTCACCGTTACAGGCCAGGAACCGTAGCACTCAGGGAGATTAGGCGCTACCAGAAGAGCACCGAGCTCCTGATCCGCAAGCTTCCCTTCCAGCGCCTGGTCAGGGAGATCGCACAAGATTTCAAGACCGACCTGCGCTTCCAGAGCTCGGCCGTCATGGCATTGCAAGAAGCCAGCGAGGCATACCTGGTCGGCCTGTTCGAAGATACCAACCTCTGCGCCATCCACGCCAAGAGGGTGACCATCATGCCCAAGGACATACAGTTGGCCCGCAGAATCAGGGGTGAGCGTGCTTAGAAAAGCAGCACCTGGTACGGCTGGTCGGTCGTCCGACCACAGCTAATTTGCAAACGGCTCTTTTCAGAGCCACAACACTTTAAACGAAAGACGATCGCCGCCTGCTGGCCGAATCGAGATTTATTATTATTATTTTTTCTCATGTTTCTTCAAGCTGCCTTTATAATTTACGATTGAATGACAATTTCTTAGAAACAAACTTGGCTTAACTTAACCGGTCGTCCGTGATAATGTAATTGCTTCCTACTCCGGTGTTTGTAAATGACTGGCAATAATCGACATGGAGTTGCAGGTTTATGAACAGCCAGTGCTGGCGATTTTCTGTTTAATTTAATTTAATTATATATTTCTTGCTTTCTCTGGCGTGTCATTTCCGGACGTTCGTCTGTCAGAAGTCAGTTAGTTTTGTTAGGGATCGCACACTTAATTCATACTTCAGTTTCATAAAAACAAAGATACCCAGAGTTTGTTTCACTGTCGTCCGTAGTCGAGTTGTTTTTGACTAGCATTGAATCGATGACGTGGTGATTTTTTTCTCTACAAACGGTTTTCATGTAAAAAAGAATCAAAACAATTTAGAAAATATACCGACTCGAGTTGTTTTTCAATCATTCGCCGAACCTTCGACTTGCATTTAATCCATAGCGTGGTGATTTTTTCTCTCTGAAAACGGTTTCCACGTGCAAAGTAATTAACAAAAATTTAGAAAATATTCAGCTGTTAAAGTCTGTTATGTATAATTTTAAATGTTTTTTTTTTTTTCTTTTTCATGTCTGCGTCAAGTTTAAGAACCGGAATTTTTATTCATGGAAGTTTTTTTTTAATTTGAGCAGCACTGTACTGTACGGGTTTGCGTTGTAGTGCAGATGTTTATGGAAAAAAAAGAAGAGTGAAAAAGCTTACTAGTAAGAAGCAATTCTCGTTCATTCGCTACGGAGAGTTTTTTTTTTTTATCGCCGTCCAATCTTTCAATTTATTAAAAACAATTTTTTTGCAATTCATTGAACTCTGTCTACTAAGTCAATGAAAAAGTTTACTTTCAAACTGATCGTGGTCGTCTTCACTCGTGAATTAGTTTCCTCCTTTTTGTTCTAAAATCTGTTTAAGAAGCGGATTTTATTTCATTGAAGGTTGTTAAATTTCAGCAGTTTGCGTTGCAGTGTCGGTGTTTATGGGAAAAAGAAGGAGAGAAAACGACAACTAGTATGAAGCAATTCTCGTTCATTCGCTACAGAGAGGTTTTTTTTTGCCGTCCTATCGTTCATTTTTATTAAAAAGAAAGTTTTTGAAATTCATTGAACTCTACTAAGTGAATGAACAAGTTTACTTTCAAACTGATAGCGCTCTAATTCACTCATGAATTAGTTTCCTTCTTTTGGTTGTAAAATCTGTAGTAAGTGTGAACAGCGAAAACAAGTTTTCTTTAACGAACACGGACCGATTCCAGGCATTCTTTGTAGTAGGGGATTTTTTTCTAAACTATTGAAATTCAAAGAATCTAGTTAGTGTTTCAACGATTAGTTAAAATAACAGAGTGCAGGACAATCCTGGAGAGTGTCAGGTACACGACACGAAGATTTTATTTTGTTTCTTAAAACCTCGGTAGATTGCGCGAAAAAATTTGAAAAATCAAAAACAAACAAGACCATCATTCACATCATACCCACAGCACCGACTGCCAGAAACAAGAGCACTAAAGCTTTTCGTTAAATTTGATGGTGGCTCTGAAAAGAGCCGTTTTGTTGCGTTGCCAGAACGGCTTTCGCATTACTTGGCAGTGCTGACTTGGCTGGATCCGCCACCGACCTTGGCCGTTTTCTTCGGCAGCAGAACGGCCTGGATGTTCGGGAGGACGCCGCCTTGTGCGATCGTCACACCGGACAGCAGCTTGTTCAATTCTTCGTCGTTTCTGATGGCCAGCTGGAGGTGACGCGGAATGATCCTAGTTTTCTTGTTGTCCCTAGCGGCGTTGCCGGCCAACTCTAGAACTTCAGCAGCAAGGTATTCCATGACGGCAGCCAAGTAGACCGGAGCTCCGGCACCGACTCGTTCGGCGTAGTTGCCCTTGCGCAGGAGACGGTGGATACGTCCGACCGGGAACTGAAGACCGGCCCTGCTCGAACGGCTCTTGGCCTTTCCCTTCACTTTTCCTCCTTTTCCTCTTCCTGACATCGTGAGCTAGAGATATATAGTATAGCCTCTTCAGATCCCGCGTCCATTACAATGGACAACCGAAAAAAATTCGCTTCTTATTAATGCAACATGCTAACACTTCAAAACCGTTGTAAATTACAATAGACATATCAGTTGCACCATCTGGTGATTAAAAAATAAATCATTTTGATTGTTTTTGTTTACAAAAATGGCAACGAACTCAGGGAAAAATTTTTATTCGAAGCAACGAAGTAAATATTGCTATTTCTCCCTAAAAATCTTGTGTTTTAGGCTAAAATCATTTATATTATTTATTATTATGATCTTGGGAATACTTTAACGCAAAATATAATTAATTAACATGAATTGCACAAGTTTTAAAGTCAAACAAATGTATTGTCCATTACGATGGACAGTGGGTCTATTTTTGGTTCATTGACACTTCTCCTAAATTGAGTTTTTGGGGTAAAATGCCTGTATTTGTTTTTATTACAGTTTCACTAAAAGATGTGTTGGAAGCTATAAATAGAGATGATTTAGATCTGTCAGATTTATCAGAGGGAGAAGATCTTGAAAATAAAACACAGAATGAAGAGGTGCCTGATGATGATAAAGATTCTGATAACGATAATGACAGTGATGATGAGCCACTTTCTAACATTGCAAATAGGCGCTTGTTGTGGAAACATGTTGAGGAATTTTCTCCAAACGTTATTGATTTTAAAAATATTCCTGATAGTGTAGATGAGAGGACAAGGTGGAATACAATGGATTACATGAAACAATATCTGGACGAAGAGTTCTTTGAGTACATGGCGTTTTGCACAAATATCACCTCAACCAGTCGCACCGGTAAAAGCTTGTACACTACAGCAATAGAACTTCAGCACTTTATCGGGGCCAGCATACTTATGTCTAGTATATCGTATCCCCAACTGCATATGTTTTGGCAAAAAACACTGAGACTGCCGGCTATTGCTGATGTCATCTCACGAAACCGGTATTTTCAGATCCGAAGCAGCCTGAAGGTTGTTGTTGATTCTGATGTGACAGATGATGATAAAAAATTAGATCGTCTGTGGAAAGTTAGACCCATCATGGATCGTGTGCGAAAGGGCTGTCTTCTACTGCCAAGATGTCGTGACCTCAGTATTGATGAGCAAATGATTCCATTTACAGGAGCCTGTCCTCTTCGTCGGTACGTTGCCAACAAACCAAATCCAATAGGACTGAAAAATTATGTCCTTGCCAGTCCAAATGGTTTAGTTTTGGATTTTATTGTAGACCAGGGGGCAGGAACATACAACCATGTCCCAGATCAGTTTAAAGTTGGAGTTGGTGGAGCAGTGATTGCACATTTAGCAGAAGGGTTGACAGCCGGGACACATATTTTTTGTGATCGGTACTTCACCAGCTTCCCTTTGATAGAATATATGCTATCTAAGGACATTTACATAACTGGGACAATAATGGGAAATAGAGTTCCTAAAGAGATTCGTAAGATGTCCGATGATAAGAGTCTTGCTAGAATGGGTCGTGGAGCGCATGATATGATTGTTAGGCAAGATGAAAAAATTGCATTTGTGAAGTGGTTCGACAACAAACCGATAATGTTAGTTTCAGCCTGTTATGGTGTTGTTCCTGAAGATCTTTGCTGTCGTTGGGACAAGAAAGGAAAAAAGTATGTTGATGTGTCACGGCCGGTTATAATACGTGAATACAATGCAAAGATGGGAGGTGTAGATCTTTGCGATCGCATGCTCAGTCATTACCGGATGAAGGCCAAGACCAAGAAATGGACAATTCGAACCCTTATGCATTTTATTGATCTTTCTTTAACAAATGCTTGGATTAGATATCGGGCTGACAACATTGAGCTTGGTACTGCACGCAAGGATATCCTTAGCTTTTTAAGGTTCCGAATGGATATTGCGGAAGCCTTCCTTGCCGCGTCAAAGGAAGGAAGTACTGAAACCGACACAGAGGATGAGCAACCTCCTACCAAGAGAATATGTGAGCAGGTTCCATCAGTGCACCGTCGCTTGTCGTCTGCAAAGCATATGCCAGAAATGGACAATTGCAAGAACTCTTCGCGATGCAAAAATACTGGATGCTCGGGCAAAACTAGGTTTAGGTGCATGTCTTGCAATGTGCATCTCTGCATTGTTGCAGATCGCAATTGTTTTGCTGCATTTCATTCAAAATAATACACTTATTAATTTTGTAACATTTAAAGTACTTTTATTTAAATATTTTGTAACTTTTTAAGTATTTTTTATTAAGTATTTTGTAACTCTTAAAGTATTAATTTAATTATTTTGTAACTGTTTAAATATTTAGAATGGAAATAATGTTTAAAATATTATTTTAGAGTTTTTCATCATTACAGCAAACGTTTTGGCTTTGTTGACAGCAGAATGTGTGTTTTAATCAAAAAAATTTTAGCTGCAAAAATATTAGCATTAGTGCAATTACGCCCCACTGTCCATCAAAATGGACATCATTAATTATGCCAAAAATATTATGCAAATGAGCTGAAAGTTTTTTGGTAGTCTATTTAGATCCCTATGACTGAGAAACAAGTGAAAAAAATTTAATTTTTTTTCTGGAATTTGGGTGGAACTGAAGAGGATAGTAAACGTACTATTGACAGAGTATGAAAATCTTGCGCACAATAACTAGACTATATATCGGCACAAACAGCGTGTCAAGAGACCACGTGACGTGGTCGGACGTAAATTGTAAGCGCTTTCATTGGTTAGCACGCACGAGCGCGTTGAAACGATCACGTGAGCTTTTGACACGCAGCGCTCTATAAGAGTGAGAAGATTGAAATTTTCTACCGACACAAACGTTGTTACTCTTTTCGATTGCAGCAGTCTATCTATTTTGAGAGAAGATGCCACCCAAGCCCGCCAGCAAGGGTGCTAAGAAAGCGGCAAGCAAGGCCAAAGCTGCCAGGAGCGGAGACAAGAAGCACAAGAAAAGGCGAAAGGAGAGCTACTTCATCTACATCTACAAGGTACTGAAGCAGGTCCACCCGGACACTGGCATCAGCGGCAAGGCGATGTCCATCATGAACTCCTTCGTCAACGACATCTTCGAGCGCATCGCTTCCGAAGCTTCTCGCCTGGCCCACTACAACAAGAGGTCGACCATCACCAGCAGAGAAATCCAGACGGCCGTGCGTCTGCTCCTGCCGGGAGAGTTGGCGAAGCACGCCGTCAGCGAGGGCACCAAGGCCGTCACGAAGTACACCAGCTCGAAGTAAAAAACGAGCTGAGACAGCAAGGCGCGGTCAGTCGCGTACGTACGAAACGGCTCTTTTCAGAGCCACCCTAAATTTATCGATAAGCATAGTGCAGCAGTGCTGTCAGACCTGACTCCTTACGTGTTGTTTGTCTTGTCTTGTGGTCGTCGATTTGTTTCTCGTTCGTTATGTTTAATAACAGATTATTAACATCAAAAATTCTCTACGCAACTTAGTTTTCGCGATCGATAGAAGCAAGGGAGAAAATACGTTCAGAACGGTCGAAAGCTTGCTCACCGCGAGCCAGTCGAGATAAAAATTAAAAATAATTAAATAAACAAAAAATTAAAAAATACTCTGTGGAATATGCAAAGTCTCTTTGAGCTCTATTTTACTATTTTCTATCTCTACAGCAGCGAAAAAATCACTATCACCTTCCAGCTCTACGACCTCTTTTTTCTGCTACTGCTTCCAGACAAAATATTAATTTTTTTTTCTCCAGAAATTATCGCAGCAACTGAATCTGCAAAGTCTCTTTGAGCTCTCTATTCTCTATCTATACAAGCAGCGTAGAAATCGCTATCTCATTCCAGCTCTCTACGACCTCTTTCTGTGCAACTGCTTTCAGACAAATTATTATTTTTTTCCCAGAAATTATCGCAGCAACTGAATCTGCAAAGTCTCTTTGAACTCTCTATTCTCTATCTATACAGCTCTACGAGCTCTTTCAGACAAATTATTAATTTTATTTTCTCCAGAAATTTCGCGGGCACGTTGTTGTCTCTCAACTTGGTCTCTTAGGTGAAAGTCAGCTGGAATTATCTGCCATACCTACCTACCTACCTACCTACCTACCTACCTACCTACCTACCTACCTGCCTACCTAACCGTTTTCACTCATTAGTTTTGGTTTTATTTATTTAATTTTTTTTTTTTTTTTTTTTTTTTTTAACTTACTTGCTTTCATTCGAGCACGAACTTACTTCTAAGTCAGTCTGCTGCCGTTTAACACAAAACGTCGCACTTTCTAAACTTCATTCGAATCTTTACAAAATCATAAAAAGAATAATAAACCTTATACGCCGACTAGAGAGGTGGCGCCGTGCAAACAAACTACCTCTCTCTAGTCGGCGTCGTTCAGTTTACGCTGCATGCCTATATAAACGCGTGCAACGACGACGGCGCAAAATTTCTCGCACGGACGGCCGTACTGCGCTCGTTCATAGTTTCGCACTAATTACAGTCTTGCGTATTCATCGTCATCATGTCAGGTAGAGGCAAAGGAGGAAAGGGTCTCGGAAAGGGAGGAGCCAAGCGTCATCGCAAAGTGCTCAGGGACAACATCCAGGGCATCACCAAGCCCGCCATCAGGCGTCTCGCTCGCCGTGGAGGAGTCAAGAGAATCTCCGGCTTGATCTACGAAGAGACCAGAGGAGTTCTCAAGGTTTTCCTCGAGAACGTCATTCGCGACGCAGTCACTTACACGGAGCACGCCAAGAGGAAGACCGTCACCGCAATGGACGTCGTCTACGCTCTGAAGCGTCAAGGACGTACACTCTACGGTTTCGGAGGCTAGAAAGTTTCTAGTAGCTCTTCGGCAAAATAAACGGTCCTTTTCAGGACCACACATTTCTAACGAAATAGCGAGTTCTGTGCAGCTGAAATAACGCCCGTTAAATACTTCTTGTTAATCGAAATTTTCAATCTTTTTTCTTTTAGAGCCGTTTACGTTGTTGTTTCCTTTGCCTAATTTTTATTAGTAATTACTAATAAGAATATTCTTAATATTATTTGTTGTAGTTCCACTACTAGTAGTAGTTGTTGTAATAATATTAGTAATAATGTGGATTTTTTTCTGAATGTTTTTTTTTTTAAATGACGTGGGGAAAGAAATTAAATAAAGATAATAAACTAGGGTTCAATCAGAAAAAATAGAGCTGCATTTAAACAAACGAAGTGATTGCAGTTGAACGAATTCAACGTTCCCGTCGATAGTGCGCTTGTTGAAAATTGCGTTCTCAACCAGGTCGGTGCGCTCGTTCACTGCCGGGTTTATAACGAGTGAGTTCGCCCGTCGGTCGTCAGAGCATAGTTACAGACTAGGCTATATCTATATCAACTATCGTCTATACGTTCACTCAGTTTCAGTCGCTCGTACAATGTCGTCTTCGGCAGCAGTATCAGGTAACGACGGCGACAACGCGCCAGTTGCCGTAGCAGAGGAGGGTGGAAAGAAAAAGCAGCAAAAGAAAACGGTCGCCAAAAGCACCGCCAGCCACACCAAGAAGACCGTCGACCATCCGCCGTACGGGGAGATGATCCGACAAGCATTGGTAGCCCTGAAGGAGCGCGGCGGCTCGTCCAGGCAAGCGATCCTCAAGTACGTCATGGCAAATTTCAAAGTGGGAGCCGACGAGCACGCAGTCAACACTAGACTCAAGGTTGCCCTGAGGAACGGCGTCAAGTCCGAACTCCTGAAGCAGTCCAAAGGTTCCGGAGCCTCCGGCAGTTTCCGATTGGGAGCCGACGCGAAGAAAGAAAAAGCTGCCGGTGCAGCCAAAAAGAGTGAGAAGAAGCCGAAGGCAGCAGCAGAGAAAAAGTCTGCTGCGTCGCCGGCCAAGAAAAAGCCAGAAGCCAAGAAAGTCGCCCGGTCGGTGCAACCAGCAAAGAAGACTAAAACTGTGGCAGAGAAGAAACAGCCGGCGGCGGCCAAGAAAGAGGCTCCAAAGGCCAAGCCCGTAGCAAAGAAACCCAAAGCTGCTGCAGCTGGTCCGGTCGAAAAGAAGGCAGCGAAGCCAAAGAAAGCCGCCGCACAGAAAAAAGTAGTTTCTCCGAAAAAAACGAAGCCCAGGGCCGCCCCTGCCGCAAAGAAAACAGTCGCAAAAGCCGTGGCAAAACCGAAAACAACCAGGAAATCGACTGCTTAAAGTCCTTTACACATAATTTCAAACGGCTCTTTTCAGAGCCACCAGCAAATTCAACGAAAGCGAGAGTGGTCGCATCGCACGAATTGCCTTGTTGTTTGTTTAATTAATTAATTAATGACGTAATAATGTAAACGTTTCCTTGAGCGAGGAAAAAAATCAAACTCTTTCATTAACTTGAATCGACAAATAAATAAAGTATAGCTCTTATAGGTAGAGTTAATGATCGTATTTAAATTTCTTTTTTTTTTTTTTTTAATTTCGGAGCATTTCTCGAACGAGTCATTTAACAGCAATACATCTGAAAAGAAGCCACACACATAAACAGTACACAACATTCGACTATGTGGAATTAAAAAGCGAATCAGAGGGCCATGAGAAAAAATCCTGTTATTTTTTTCATTTTTTTTCCTGTAACGATTTAAAAACGTACCTACCGCTACCACTGTCGAGTACATGGTACGTTTACGGTTTTTAAATCACTATTGGTGTAAACATATTTATTTATTTATTTATTATTTCATAAATCTATGTGTATTTCATTATCGGTAGAAAACTGCAATTAAAGAAAGTAACAGTTTCTAAAAGTGTAGTCACTTTTTTTGCAAACACGATGAAATCCGTACTTTTCTGTGTCGAAAAGTAGAAGTTTGTCAACGTCAACCAATGGCGTTCGAGAAACTATCGGCCAATGAAAGCGCTGACAAAGGCCTACGTTGCGCATATAAATACAGCTCGCAGGGCCGACTGCTTTTTATACACAGCAGAAAGTTCGACTTTCGCACGTCTCTACGCTTTGTTTGCATTATAGAATACAAGAAGAAGGTCTAAATGGCTCGTACCAAGCAGACTGCTCGCAAGTCTACCGGAGGAAAGGCGCCAAGGAAGCAGCTGGCAACGAAGGCTGCAAGGAAAAGCGCTCCGGCCACTGGAGGAGTTAAGAAGCCTCACCGTTACAGGCCAGGAACCGTAGCACTCAGGGAGATTAGGCGCTACCAGAAGAGCACCGAGCTCCTGATCCGCAAGCTTCCCTTCCAGCGCCTGGTCAGGGAGATCGCACAAGATTTCAAGACCGACCTGCGCTTCCAGAGCTCGGCCGTCATGGCATTGCAAGAAGCCAGCGAGGCATACCTGGTCGGCCTGTTCGAAGATACCAACCTCTGCGCCATCCACGCCAAGAGGGTGACCATCATGCCCAAGGACATACAGTTGGCCCGCAGAATCAGGGGTGAGCGTGCTTAGAAAAGCAGCACCTGGTACGGCTGGTCGGTCGTCCGACCACAGCTAATTTGCAAACGGCTCTTTTCAGAGCCACAACACTTTAAACGAAAGACGATCGCCGCCTGCTGGCCGAATCGAGATTTATTATTATTATTTTTTCTCATGTTTCTTCAAGCTGCCTTTATAATTTACGATTGAATGACAATTTCTTAGAAACAAACTTGGCTTAACTTAACCGGTCGTCCGTGATAATGTAATTGCTTCCTACTCCGGTGTTTGTAAATGACTGGCAATAATCGACATGGAGTTGCAGGTTTATGAACAGCCAGTGCTGGCGATTTTCTGTTTAATTTAATTTAATTATATATTTCTTGCTTTCTCTGGCGTGTCATTTCCGGACGTTCGTCTGTCAGAAGTCAGTTAGTTTTGTTAGGGATCGCACACTTAATTCATACTTCAGTTTCATAAAAACAAAGATACCCAGAGTTTGTTTCACTGTCGTCCGTAGTCGAGTTGTTTTTGACTAGCATTGAATCGATGACGTGGTGATTTTTTTCTCTACAAACGGTTTTCATGTAAAAAAGAATCAAAACAATTTAGAAAATATACCGACTCGAGTTGTTTTTCAATCATTCGCCGAACCTTCGACTTGCATTTAATCCATAGCGTGGTGATTTTTTCTCTCTGAAAACGGTTTCCACGTGCAAAGTAATTAACAAAAATTTAGAAAATATTCAGCTGTTAAAGTCTGTTATGTATAATTTTAAATGTTTTTTTTTTTTTCTTTTTCATGTCTGCGTCAAGTTTAAGAACCGGAATTTTTATTCATGGAAGTTTTTTTTTAATTTGAGCAGCACTGTACTGTACGGGTTTGCGTTGTAGTGCAGATGTTTATGGAAAAAAAAGAAGAGTGAAAAAGCTTACTAGTAAGAAGCAATTCTCGTTCATTCGCTACGGAGAGTTTTTTTTTTTTATCGCCGTCCAATCTTTCAATTTATTAAAAACAATTTTTTTGCAATTCATTGAACTCTGTCTACTAAGTCAATGAAAAAGTTTACTTTCAAACTGATCGTGGTCGTCTTCACTCGTGAATTAGTTTCCTCCTTTTTGTTCTAAAATCTGTTTAAGAAGCGGATTTTATTTCATTGAAGGTTGTTAAATTTCAGCAGTTTGCGTTGCAGTGTCGGTGTTTATGGGAAAAAGAAGGAGAGAAAACGACAACTAGTATGAAGCAATTCTCGTTCATTCGCTACAGAGAGGTTTTTTTTTGCCGTCCTATCGTTCATTTTTATTAAAAAGAAAGTTTTTGAAATTCATTGAACTCTACTAAGTGAATGAACAAGTTTACTTTCAAACTGATAGCGCTCTAATTCACTCATGAATTAGTTTCCTTCTTTTGGTTGTAAAATCTGTAGTAAGTGTGAACAGCGAAAACAAGTTTTCTTTAACGAACACGGACCGATTCCAGGCATTCTTTGTAGTAGGGGATTTTTTTCTAAACTATTGAAATTCAAAGAATCTAGTTAGTGTTTCAACGATTAGTTAAAATAACAGAGTGCAGGACAATCCTGGAGAGTGTCAGGTACACGACACGAAGATTTTATTTTGTTTCTTAAAACCTCGGTAGATTGCGCGAAAAAATTTGAAAAATCAAAAACAAACAAGACCATCATTCACATCATACCCACAGCACCGACTGCCAGAAACAAGAGCACTAAAGCTTTTCGTTAAATTTGATGGTGGCTCTGAAAAGAGCCGTTTTGTTGCGTTGCCAGAACGGCTTTCGCATTACTTGGCAGTGCTGACTTGGCTGGATCCGCCACCGACCTTGGCCGTTTTCTTCGGCAGCAGAACGGCCTGGATGTTCGGGAGGACGCCGCCTTGTGCGATCGTCACACCGGACAGCAGCTTGTTCAATTCTTCGTCGTTTCTGATGGCCAGCTGGAGGTGACGCGGAATGATCCTAGTTTTCTTGTTGTCCCTAGCGGCGTTGCCGGCCAACTCTAGAACTTCAGCAGCAAGGTATTCCATGACGGCAGCCAAGTAGACCGGAGCTCCGGCACCGACTCGTTCGGCGTAGTTGCCCTTGCGCAGGAGACGGTGGATACGTCCGACCGGGAACTGAAGACCGGCCCTGCTCGAACGGCTCTTGGCCTTTCCCTTCACTTTTCCTCCTTTTCCTCTTCCTGACATCGTGAGCTAGAGATATATAGTATAGTAAACGTACTATTGACAGAGTATGAAAATCTTGCGCACAATAACTAGACTATATATCGGCACAAACAGCGTGTCAAGAGACCACGTGACGTGGTCGGACGTAAATTGTAAGCGCTTTCATTGGTTAGCACGCACGAGCGCGTTGAAACGATCACGTGAGCTTTTGACACGCAGCGCTCTATAAGAGTGAGAAGATTGAAATTTTCTACCGACACAAACGTTGTTACTCTTTTCGATTGCAGCAGTCTATCTATTTTGAGAGAAGATGCCACCCAAGCCCGCCAGCAAGGGTGCTAAGAAAGCGGCAAGCAAGGCCAAAGCTGCCAGGAGCGGAGACAAGAAGCACAAGAAAAGGCGAAAGGAGAGCTACTTCATCTACATCTACAAGGTACTGAAGCAGGTCCACCCGGACACTGGCATCAGCGGCAAGGCGATGTCCATCATGAACTCCTTCGTCAACGACATCTTCGAGCGCATCGCTTCCGAAGCTTCTCGCCTGGCCCACTACAACAAGAGGTCGACCATCACCAGCAGAGAAATCCAGACGGCCGTGCGTCTGCTCCTGCCGGGAGAGTTGGCGAAGCACGCCGTCAGCGAGGGCACCAAGGCCGTCACGAAGTACACCAGCTCGAAGTAAAAAACGAGCTGAGACAGCAAGGCGCGGTCAGTCGCGTACGTACGAAACGGCTCTTTTCAGAGCCACCCTAAATTTATCGATAAGCATAGTGCAGCAGTGCTGTCAGACCTGACTCCTTACGTGTTGTTTGTCTTGTCTTGTGGTCGTCGATTTGTTTCTCGTTCGTTATGTTTAATAACAGATTATTAACATCAAAAATTCTCTACGCAACTTAGTTTTCGCGATCGATAGAAGCAAGGGAGAAAATACGTTCAGAACGGTCGAAAGCTTGCTCACCGCGAGCCAGTCGAGATAAAAATTAAAAATAATTAAATAAACAAAAAATTAAAAAATACTCTGTGGAATATGCAAAGTCTCTTTGAGCTCTATTTTACTATTTTCTATCTCTACAGCAGCGAAAAAATCACTATCACCTTCCAGCTCTACGACCTCTTTTTTCTGCTACTGCTTCCAGACAAAATATTAATTTTTTTTTCTCCAGAAATTATCGCAGCAACTGAATCTGCAAAGTCTCTTTGAGCTCTCTATTCTCTATCTATACAAGCAGCGTAGAAATCGCTATCTCATTCCAGCTCTCTACGACCTCTTTCTGTGCAACTGCTTTCAGACAAATTATTATTTTTTTCCCAGAAATTATCGCAGCAACTGAATCTGCAAAGTCTCTTTGAACTCTCTATTCTCTATCTATACAGCTCTACGAGCTCTTTCAGACAAATTATTAATTTTATTTTCTCCAGAAATTTCGCGGGCACGTTGTTGTCTCTCAACTTGGTCTCTTAGGTGAAAGTCAGCTGGAATTATCTGCCATACCTACCTACCTACCTACCTACCTACCTACCTACCTACCTACCTACCTGCCTACCTAACCGTTTTCACTCATTAGTTTTGGTTTTATTTATTTAATTTTTTTTTTTTTTTTTTTTTTTTTTAACTTACTTGCTTTCATTCGAGCACGAACTTACTTCTAAGTCAGTCTGCTGCCGTTTAACACAAAACGTCGCACTTTCTAAACTTCATTCGAATCTTTACAAAATCATAAAAAGAATAATAAACCTTATACGCCGACTAGAGAGGTGGCGCCGTGCAAACAAACTACCTCTCTCTAGTCGGCGTCGTTCAGTTTACGCTGCATGCCTATATAAACGCGTGCAACGACGACGGCGCAAAATTTCTCGCACGGACGGCCGTACTGCGCTCGTTCATAGTTTCGCACTAATTACAGTCTTGCGTATTCATCGTCATCATGTCAGGTAGAGGCAAAGGAGGAAAGGGTCTCGGAAAGGGAGGAGCCAAGCGTCATCGCAAAGTGCTCAGGGACAACATCCAGGGCATCACCAAGCCCGCCATCAGGCGTCTCGCTCGCCGTGGAGGAGTCAAGAGAATCTCCGGCTTGATCTACGAAGAGACCAGAGGAGTTCTCAAGGTTTTCCTCGAGAACGTCATTCGCGACGCAGTCACTTACACGGAGCACGCCAAGAGGAAGACCGTCACCGCAATGGACGTCGTCTACGCTCTGAAGCGTCAAGGACGTACACTCTACGGTTTCGGAGGCTAGAAAGTTTCTAGTAGCTCTTCGGCAAAATAAACGGTCCTTTTCAGGACCACACATTTCTAACGAAATAGCGAGTTCTGTGCAGCTGAAATAACGCCCGTTAAATACTTCTTGTTAATCGAAATTTTCAATCTTTTTTCTTTTAGAGCCGTTTACGTTGTTGTTTCCTTTGCCTAATTTTTATTAGTAATTACTAATAAGAATATTCTTAATATTATTTGTTGTAGTTCCACTACTAGTAGTAGTTGTTGTAATAATATTAGTAATAATGTGGATTTTTTTCTGAATGTTTTTTTTTTTAAATGACGTGGGGAAAGAAATTAAATAAAGATAATAAACTAGGGTTCAATCAGAAAAAATAGAGCTGCATTTAAACAAACGAAGTGATTGCAGTTGAACGAATTCAACGTTCCCGTCGATAGTGCGCTTGTTGAAAATTGCGTTCTCAACCAGGTCGGTGCGCTCGTTCACTGCCGGGTTTATAACGAGTGAGTTCGCCCGTCGGTCGTCAGAGCATAGTTACAGACTAGGCTATATCTATATCAACTATCGTCTATACGTTCACTCAGTTTCAGTCGCTCGTACAATGTCGTCTTCGGCAGCAGTATCAGGTAACGACGGCGACAACGCGCCAGTTGCCGTAGCAGAGGAGGGTGGAAAGAAAAAGCAGCAAAAGAAAACGGTCGCCAAAAGCACCGCCAGCCACACCAAGAAGACCGTCGACCATCCGCCGTACGGGGAGATGATCCGACAAGCATTGGTAGCCCTGAAGGAGCGCGGCGGCTCGTCCAGGCAAGCGATCCTCAAGTACGTCATGGCAAATTTCAAAGTGGGAGCCGACGAGCACGCAGTCAACACTAGACTCAAGGTTGCCCTGAGGAACGGCGTCAAGTCCGAACTCCTGAAGCAGTCCAAAGGTTCCGGAGCCTCCGGCAGTTTCCGATTGGGAGCCGACGCGAAGAAAGAAAAAGCTGCCGGTGCAGCCAAAAAGAGTGAGAAGAAGCCGAAGGCAGCAGCAGAGAAAAAGTCTGCTGCGTCGCCGGCCAAGAAAAAGCCAGAAGCCAAGAAAGTCGCCCGGTCGGTGCAACCAGCAAAGAAGACTAAAACTGTGGCAGAGAAGAAACAGCCGGCGGCGGCCAAGAAAGAGGCTCCAAAGGCCAAGCCCGTAGCAAAGAAACCCAAAGCTGCTGCAGCTGGTCCGGTCGAAAAGAAGGCAGCGAAGCCAAAGAAAGCCGCCGCACAGAAAAAAGTAGTTTCTCCGAAAAAAACGAAGCCCAGGGCCGCCCCTGCCGCAAAGAAAACAGTCGCAAAAGCCGTGGCAAAACCGAAAACAACCAGGAAATCGACTGCTTAAAGTCCTTTACACATAATTTCAAACGGCTCTTTTCAGAGCCACCAGCAAATTCAACGAAAGCGAGAGTGGTCGCATCGCACGAATTGCCTTGTTGTTTGTTTAATTAATTAATTAATGACGTAATAATGTAAACGTTTCCTTGAGCGAGGAAAAAAATCAAACTCTTTCATTAACTTGAATCGACAAATAAATAAAGTATAGCTCTTATAGGTAGAGTTAATGATCGTATTTAAATTTCTTTTTTTTTTTTTTTTAATTTCGGAGCATTTCTCGAACGAGTCATTTAACAGCAATACATCTGAAAAGAAGCCACACACATAAACAGTACACAACATTCGACTATGTGGAATTAAAAAGCGAATCAGAGGGCCATGAGAAAAAATCCTGTTATTTTTTTCATTTTTTTTCCTGTAACGATTTAAAAACGTACCTACCGCTACCACTGTCGAGTACATGGTACGTTTACGGTTTTTAAATCACTATTGGTGTAAACATATTTATTTATTTATTTATTATTTCATAAATCTATGTGTATTTCATTATCGGTAGAAAACTGCAATTAAAGAAAGTAACAGTTTCTAAAAGTGTAGTCACTTTTTTTGCAAACACGATGAAATCCGTACTTTTCTGTGTCGAAAAGTAGAAGTTTGTCAACGTCAACCAATGGCGTTCGAGAAACTATCGGCCAATGAAAGCGCTGACAAAGGCCTACGTTGCGCATATAAATACAGCTCGCAGGGCCGACTGCTTTTTATACACAGCAGAAAGTTCGACTTTCGCACGTCTCTACGCTTTGTTTGCATTATAGAATACAAGAAGAAGGTCTAAATGGCTCGTACCAAGCAGACTGCTCGCAAGTCTACCGGAGGAAAGGCGCCAAGGAAGCAGCTGGCAACGAAGGCTGCAAGGAAAAGCGCTCCGGCCACTGGAGGAGTTAAGAAGCCTCACCGTTACAGGCCAGGAACCGTAGCACTCAGGGAGATTAGGCGCTACCAGAAGAGCACCGAGCTCCTGATCCGCAAGCTTCCCTTCCAGCGCCTGGTCAGGGAGATCGCACAAGATTTCAAGACCGACCTGCGCTTCCAGAGCTCGGCCGTCATGGCATTGCAAGAAGCCAGCGAGGCATACCTGGTCGGCCTGTTCGAAGATACCAACCTCTGCGCCATCCACGCCAAGAGGGTGACCATCATGCCCAAGGACATACAGTTGGCCCGCAGAATCAGGGGTGAGCGTGCTTAGAAAAGCAGCACCTGGTACGGCTGGTCGGTCGTCCGACCACAGCTAATTTGCAAACGGCTCTTTTCAGAGCCACAACACTTTAAACGAAAGACGATCGCCGCCTGCTGGCCGAATCGAGATTTATTATTATTATTTTTTCTCATGTTTCTTCAAGCTGCCTTTATAATTTACGATTGAATGACAATTTCTTAGAAACAAACTTGGCTTAACTTAACCGGTCGTCCGTGATAATGTAATTGCTTCCTACTCCGGTGTTTGTAAATGACTGGCAATAATCGACATGGAGTTGCAGGTTTATGAACAGCCAGTGCTGGCGATTTTCTGTTTAATTTAATTTAATTATATATTTCTTGCTTTCTCTGGCGTGTCATTTCCGGACGTTCGTCTGTCAGAAGTCAGTTAGTTTTGTTAGGGATCGCACACTTAATTCATACTTCAGTTTCATAAAAACAAAGATACCCAGAGTTTGTTTCACTGTCGTCCGTAGTCGAGTTGTTTTTGACTAGCATTGAATCGATGACGTGGTGATTTTTTTCTCTACAAACGGTTTTCATGTAAAAAAGAATCAAAACAATTTAGAAAATATACCGACTCGAGTTGTTTTTCAATCATTCGCCGAACCTTCGACTTGCATTTAATCCATAGCGTGGTGATTTTTTCTCTCTGAAAACGGTTTCCACGTGCAAAGTAATTAACAAAAATTTAGAAAATATTCAGCTGTTAAAGTCTGTTATGTATAATTTTAAATGTTTTTTTTTTTTTCTTTTTCATGTCTGCGTCAAGTTTAAGAACCGGAATTTTTATTCATGGAAGTTTTTTTTTAATTTGAGCAGCACTGTACTGTACGGGTTTGCGTTGTAGTGCAGATGTTTATGGAAAAAAAAGAAGAGTGAAAAAGCTTACTAGTAAGAAGCAATTCTCGTTCATTCGCTACGGAGAGTTTTTTTTTTTTATCGCCGTCCAATCTTTCAATTTATTAAAAACAATTTTTTTGCAATTCATTGAACTCTGTCTACTAAGTCAATGAAAAAGTTTACTTTCAAACTGATCGTGGTCGTCTTCACTCGTGAATTAGTTTCCTCCTTTTTGTTCTAAAATCTGTTTAAGAAGCGGATTTTATTTCATTGAAGGTTGTTAAATTTCAGCAGTTTGCGTTGCAGTGTCGGTGTTTATGGGAAAAAGAAGGAGAGAAAACGACAACTAGTATGAAGCAATTCTCGTTCATTCGCTACAGAGAGGTTTTTTTTTGCCGTCCTATCGTTCATTTTTATTAAAAAGAAAGTTTTTGAAATTCATTGAACTCTACTAAGTGAATGAACAAGTTTACTTTCAAACTGATAGCGCTCTAATTCACTCATGAATTAGTTTCCTTCTTTTGGTTGTAAAATCTGTAGTAAGTGTGAACAGCGAAAACAAGTTTTCTTTAACGAACACGGACCGATTCCAGGCATTCTTTGTAGTAGGGGATTTTTTTCTAAACTATTGAAATTCAAAGAATCTAGTTAGTGTTTCAACGATTAGTTAAAATAACAGAGTGCAGGACAATCCTGGAGAGTGTCAGGTACACGACACGAAGATTTTATTTTGTTTCTTAAAACCTCGGTAGATTGCGCGAAAAAATTTGAAAAATCAAAAACAAACAAGACCATCATTCACATCATACCCACAGCACCGACTGCCAGAAACAAGAGCACTAAAGCTTTTCGTTAAATTTGATGGTGGCTCTGAAAAGAGCCGTTTTGTTGCGTTGCCAGAACGGCTTTCGCATTACTTGGCAGTGCTGACTTGGCTGGATCCGCCACCGACCTTGGCCGTTTTCTTCGGCAGCAGAACGGCCTGGATGTTCGGGAGGACGCCGCCTTGTGCGATCGTCACACCGGACAGCAGCTTGTTCAATTCTTCGTCGTTTCTGATGGCCAGCTGGAGGTGACGCGGAATGATCCTAGTTTTCTTGTTGTCCCTAGCGGCGTTGCCGGCCAACTCTAGAACTTCAGCAGCAAGGTATTCCATGACGGCAGCCAAGTAGACCGGAGCTCCGGCACCGACTCGTTCGGCGTAGTTGCCCTTGCGCAGGAGACGGTGGATACGTCCGACCGGGAACTGAAGACCGGCCCTGCTCGAACGGCTCTTGGCCTTTCCCTTCACTTTTCCTCCTTTTCCTCTTCCTGACATCGTGAGCTAGAGATATATAGTATAGTAAACGTACTATTGACAGAGTATGAAAATCTTGCGCACAATAACTAGACTATATATCGGCACAAACAGCGTGTCAAGAGACCACGTGACGTGGTCGGACGTAAATTGTAAGCGCTTTCATTGGTTAGCACGCACGAGCGCGTTGAAACGATCACGTGAGCTTTTGACACGCAGCGCTCTATAAGAGTGAGAAGATTGAAATTTTCTACCGACACAAACGTTGTTACTCTTTTCGATTGCAGCAGTCTATCTATTTTGAGAGAAGATGCCACCCAAGCCCGCCAGCAAGGGTGCTAAGAAAGCGGCAAGCAAGGCCAAAGCTGCCAGGAGCGGAGACAAGAAGCACAAGAAAAGGCGAAAGGAGAGCTACTTCATCTACATCTACAAGGTACTGAAGCAGGTCCACCCGGACACTGGCATCAGCGGCAAGGCGATGTCCATCATGAACTCCTTCGTCAACGACATCTTCGAGCGCATCGCTTCCGAAGCTTCTCGCCTGGCCCACTACAACAAGAGGTCGACCATCACCAGCAGAGAAATCCAGACGGCCGTGCGTCTGCTCCTGCCGGGAGAGTTGGCGAAGCACGCCGTCAGCGAGGGCACCAAGGCCGTCACGAAGTACACCAGCTCGAAGTAAAAAACGAGCTGAGACAGCAAGGCGCGGTCAGTCGCGTACGTACGAAACGGCTCTTTTCAGAGCCACCCTAAATTTATCGATAAGCATAGTGCAGCAGTGCTGTCAGACCTGACTCCTTACGTGTTGTTTGTCTTGTCTTGTGGTCGTCGATTTGTTTCTCGTTCGTTATGTTTAATAACAGATTATTAACATCAAAAATTCTCTACGCAACTTAGTTTTCGCGATCGATAGAAGCAAGGGAGAAAATACGTTCAGAACGGTCGAAAGCTTGCTCACCGCGAGCCAGTCGAGATAAAAATTAAAAATAATTAAATAAACAAAAAATTAAAAAATACTCTGTGGAATATGCAAAGTCTCTTTGAGCTCTATTTTACTATTTTCTATCTCTACAGCAGCGAAAAAATCACTATCACCTTCCAGCTCTACGACCTCTTTTTTCTGCTACTGCTTCCAGACAAAATATTAATTTTTTTTTCTCCAGAAATTATCGCAGCAACTGAATCTGCAAAGTCTCTTTGAGCTCTCTATTCTCTATCTATACAAGCAGCGTAGAAATCGCTATCTCATTCCAGCTCTCTACGACCTCTTTCTGTGCAACTGCTTTCAGACAAATTATTATTTTTTTCCCAGAAATTATCGCAGCAACTGAATCTGCAAAGTCTCTTTGAACTCTCTATTCTCTATCTATACAGCTCTACGAGCTCTTTCAGACAAATTATTAATTTTATTTTCTCCAGAAATTTCGCGGGCACGTTGTTGTCTCTCAACTTGGTCTCTTAGGTGAAAGTCAGCTGGAATTATCTGCCATACCTACCTACCTACCTACCTACCTACCTACCTACCTACCTACCTGCCTACCTAACCGTTTTCACTCATTAGTTTTGGTTTTATTTATTTAATTTTTTTTTTTTTTTTTTTTTTTTTTAACTTACTTGCTTTCATTCGAGCACGAACTTACTTCTAAGTCAGTCTGCTGCCGTTTAACACAAAACGTCGCACTTTCTAAACTTCATTCGAATCTTTACAAAATCATAAAAATAATAATAAACCTTATACGCCGACTAGAGAGGTGGCGCCGTGCAAACAAACTACCTCTCTCTAGTCGGCGTCGTTCAGTTTACGCTGCATGCCTATATAAACGCGTGCAACGACGACGGCGCAAAATTTCTCGCACGGACGGCCGTACTGCGCTCGTTCATAGTTTCGCACTAATTACAGTCTTGCGTATTCATCGTCATCATGTCAGGTAGAGGCAAAGGAGGAAAGGGTCTCGGAAAGGGAGGAGCCAAGCGTCATCGCAAAGTGCTCAGGGACAACATCCAGGGCATCACCAAGCCCGCCATCAGGCGTCTCGCTCGCCGTGGAGGAGTCAAGAGAATCTCCGGCTTGATCTACGAAGAGACCAGAGGAGTTCTCAAGGTTTTCCTCGAGAACGTCATTCGCGACGCAGTCACTTACACGGAGCACGCCAAGAGGAAGACCGTCACCGCAATGGACGTCGTCTACGCTCTGAAGCGTCAAGGACGTACACTCTACGGTTTCGGAGGCTAGAAAGTTTCTAGTAGCTCTTCGGCAAAATAAACGGTCCTTTTCAGGACCACACATTTCTAACGAAATAGCGAGTTCTGTGCAGCTGAAATAACGCCCGTTAAATACTTCTTGTTAATCGAAATTTTCAATCTTTTTTCTTTTAGAGCCGTTTACGTTGTTGTTTCCTTTGCCTAATTTTTATTAGTAATTACTAATAAGAATATTCTTAATATTATTTGTTGTAGTTCCACTACTAGTAGTAGTTGTTGTAATAATATTAGTAATAATGTGGATTTTTTTCTGAATGTTTTTTTTTTTAAATGACGTGGGGAAAGAAATTAAATAAAGATAATAAACTAGGGTTCAATCAGAAAAAATAGAGCTGCATTTAAACAAACGAAGTGATTGCAGTTGAACGAATTCAACGTTCCCGTCGATAGTGCGCTTGTTGAAAATTGCGTTCTCAACCAGGTCGGTGCGCTCGTTCACTGCCGGGTTTATAACGAGTGAGTTCGCCCGTCGGTCGTCAGAGCATAGTTACAGACTAGGCTATATCTATATCAACTATCGTCTATACGTTCACTCAGTTTCAGTCGCTCGTACAATGTCGTCTTCGGCAGCAGTATCAGGTAACGACGGCGACAACGCGCCAGTTGCCGTAGCAGAGGAGGGTGGAAAGAAAAAGCAGCAAAAGAAAACGGTCGCCAAAAGCACCGCCAGCCACACCAAGAAGACCGTCGACCATCCGCCGTACGGGGAGATGATCCGACAAGCATTGGTAGCCCTGAAGGAGCGCGGCGGCTCGTCCAGGCAAGCGATCCTCAAGTACGTCATGGCAAATTTCAAAGTGGGAGCCGACGAGCACGCAGTCAACACTAGACTCAAGGTTGCCCTGAGGAACGGCGTCAAGTCCGAACTCCTGAAGCAGTCCAAAGGTTCCGGAGCCTCCGGCAGTTTCCGATTGGGAGCCGACGCGAAGAAAGAAAAAGCTGCCGGTGCAGCCAAAAAGAGTGAGAAGAAGCCGAAGGCAGCAGCAGAGAAAAAGTCTGCTGCGTCGCCGGCCAAGAAAAAGCCAGAAGCCAAGAAAGTCGCCCGGTCGGTGCAACCAGCAAAGAAGACTAAAACTGTGGCAGAGAAGAAACAGCCGGCGGCGGCCAAGAAAGAGGCTCCAAAGGCCAAGCCCGTAGCAAAGAAACCCAAAGCTGCTGCAGCTGGTCCGGTCGAAAAGAAGGCAGCGAAGCCAAAGAAAGCCGCCGCACAGAAAAAAGTAGTTTCTCCGAAAAAAACGAAGCCCAGGGCCGCCCCTGCCGCAAAGAAAACAGTCGCAAAAGCCGTGGCAAAACCGAAAACAACCAGGAAATCGACTGCTTAAAGTCCTTTACACATAATTTCAAACGGCTCTTTTCAGAGCCACCAGCAAATTCAACGAAAGCGAGAGTGGTCGCATCGCACGAATTGCCTTGTTGTTTGTTTAATTAATTAATTAATGACGTAATAATGTAAACGTTTCCTTGAGCGAGGAAAAAAATCAAACTCTTTCATTAACTTGAATCGACAAATAAATAAAGTATAGCTCTTATAGGTAGAGTTAATGATCGTATTTAAATTTCTTTTTTTTTTTTTTTTAATTTCGGAGCATTTCTCGAACGAGTCATTTAACAGCAATACATCTGAAAAGAAGCCACACACATAAACAGTACACAACATTCGACTATGTGGAATTAAAAAGCGAATCAGAGGGCCATGAGAAAAAATCCTGTTATTTTTTTCATTTTTTTTCCTGTAACGATTTAAAAACGTACCTACCGCTACCACTGTCGAGTACATGGTACGTTTACGGTTTTTAAATCACTATTGGTGTAAACATATTTATTTATTTATTTATTATTTCATAAATCTATGTGTATTTCATTATCGGTAGAAAACTGCAATTAAAGAAAGTAACAGTTTCTAAAAGTGTAGTCACTTTTTTTGCAAACACGATGAAATCCGTACTTTTCTGTGTCGAAAAGTAGAAGTTTGTCAACGTCAACCAATGGCGTTCGAGAAACTATCGGCCAATGAAAGCGCTGACAAAGGCCTACGTTGCGCATATAAATACAGCTCGCAGGGCCAATGACGGATACAGAAGTACAGTCGCCCGGAGAGAAGCAGTCCATCATCACGTCAGACCAACATGGGCTCTTCAACGCAGAGAAGATTCTTCAAAGCGTTGAAGATCCAAAATCTGAAAGTAGCCACCGGAGTGAAGCTTGATTCATGCCCAGCCCCTCCTCCTATGACGACTCAAGATTCATCAAGTGAGGAAGACTGGAAGTTGAAGGTGGTCTGCGGATTGGGGTTGTGTTCCCAACCCTTCTCCATGGACGACTGAAGACAACCTGCTTCCCGCCGCGATGCAACCGAACATTCAACGACGACGCTGGGTTCAATCAATCATGGGAGAAATGAATTCCAAGGAGTCAGCGGATTAGGTTTCAGCCCTTCCTTCTCCAATGACAACCGAGGATGACATGACAATCATGATCGAAAGAACTCAACGTCACTTTACAACAGGTTCCAATACACACGAGCTCTTCAAAGCGTGGACGACTGGAAATCGGAAGGAAATCATCGGAGGGACGTGATTTATGCCAGCCCTATAATGGACCGATGAGGACCGATAAAGACGACCTGACCCCCGCTACGATGCAGTTCAACAAGCTACCTTGAATTGAACCTTGAAGCTACCTTGAATTGAACATTCCAACACAGGAAAAAATGATCCGGATGAAGCCACGATGAGGACCTGGACTCTTCAAAGATTGGAAGAATGGAAATCCAAAGGAAATCATTGGGAGGGGTGTGATTGATGCCTTACCCTCGGAACACCCCAATGAAGACCGATAAAGATGACCTGACTCCCTCTACGAAGCAGTCCAGCATTCATCAACCGACCAGAAGTGTTCCGAAAGAAGTCATCTTCCCTGATCCCGGGATTAAGGTTTCAGGCTGAAGATGGCGAAAATGACATGACAAAGGAAAAGAAGGGAAAAGAAGAATATAAAGAATTTTCTAGATATATTTTCTAACATTTTTCTTTTCCCTTTCTTAAAAGGACAATATCTCTATTTTTATTTGTTTTAATTTTATTTATTTATTATTATTTTTATAATTTTTTTCCCGTCTAAAAATACCATGTATAAGGACGTTAAACTATAATAAAAAAAAAAAAAAAAAAAAAGGCCGACTGCTTTTTATACACAGCAGAAAGTTCGACTTTCGCACGTCTCTACGCTTTGTTTGCATTATAGAATACAAGAAGAAGATCTAAATGGCTCGTACCAAGCAGACTGCTCGCAAGTCTACCGGAGGAAAGGCGCCAAGGAAGCAGCTGGCAACGAAGGCTGCAAGGAAAAGCGCTCCGGCCACTGGAGGAGTTAAGAAGCCTCACCGTTACAGGCCAGGAACCGTAGCACTCAGGGAGATTAGGCGCTACCAGAAGAGCACCGAGCTCCTGATCCGCAAGCTTCCCTTCCAGCGCCTGGTCAGGGAGATCGCACAAGATTTCAAGACCGACCTGCGCTTCCAGAGCTCGGCCGTCATGGCATTGCAAGAAGCCAGCGAGGCATACCTGGTCGGCCTGTTCGAAGATACCAACCTCTGCGCCATCCACGCCAAGAGGGTGACCATCATGCCCAAGGACATACAGTTGGCCCGCAGAATCAGGGGTGAGCGTGCTTAGAAAAGCAGCACCTGGTACGGCTGGTCGGTCGTCCGACCACAGCTAATTTGCAAACGGCTCTTTTCAGAGCCACAACACTTTAAACGAAAGACGATCGCCGCCTGCTGGCCGAATCGAGATTTATTATTATTATTTTTTCTCATGTTTCTTCAAGCTGCCTTTATAATTTACGATTGAATGACAATTTCTTAGAAACAAACTTGGCTTAACTTAACCGGTCGTCCGTGATAATGTAATTGCTTCCTACTCCGGTGTTTGTAAATGACTGGCAATAATCGACATGGAGTTGCAGGTTTATGAACAGCCAGTGCTGGCGATTTTCTGTTTAATTTAATTTAATTATATATTTCTTGCTTTCTCTGGCGTGTCATTTCCGGACGTTCGTCTGTCAGAAGTCAGTTAGTTTTGTTAGGGATCGCACACTTAATTCATACTTCAGTTTCATAAAAACAAAGATACCCAGAGTTTGTTTCACTGTCGTCCGTAGTCGAGTTGTTTTTGACTAGCATTGAATCGATGACGTGGTGATTTTTTTCTCTACAAACGGTTTTCATGTAAAAAAGAATCAAAACAATTTAGAAAATATACCGACTCGAGTTGTTTTTCAATCATTCGCCGAACCTTCGACTTGCATTTAATCCATAGCGTGGTGATTTTTTCTCTCTGAAAACGGTTTCCACGTGCAAAGTAATTAACAAAAATTTAGAAAATATTCAGCTGTTAAAGTCTGTTATGTATAATTTTAAATGTTTTTTTTTTTTTCTTTTTCATGTCTGCGTCAAGTTTAAGAACCGGAATTTTTATTCATGGAAGTTTTTTTTTAATTTGAGCAGCACTGTACTGTACGGGTTTGCGTTGTAGTGCAGATGTTTATGGAAAAAAAAGAAGAGTGAAAAAGCTTACTAGTAAGAAGCAATTCTCGTTCATTCGCTACGGAGAGTTTTTTTTTTTTATCGCCGTCCAATCTTTCAATTTATTAAAAACAATTTTTTTGCAATTCATTGAACTCTGTCTACTAAGTCAATGAAAAAGTTTACTTTCAAACTGATCGTGGTCGTCTTCACTCGTGAATTAGTTTCCTCCTTTTTGTTCTAAAATCTGTTTAAGAAGCGGATTTTATTTCATTGAAGGTTGTTAAATTTCAGCAGTTTGCGTTGCAGTGTCGGTGTTTATGGGAAAAAGAAGGAGAGAAAACGACAACTAGTATGAAGCAATTCTCGTTCATTCGCTACAGAGAGGTTTTTTTTTGCCGTCCTATCGTTCATTTTTATTAAAAAGAAAGTTTTTGAAATTCATTGAACTCTACTAAGTGAATGAACAAGTTTACTTTCAAACTGATAGCGCTCTAATTCACTCATGAATTAGTTTCCTTCTTTTGGTTGTAAAATCTGTAGTAAGTGTGAACAGCGAAAACAAGTTTTCTTTAACGAACACGGACCGATTCCAGGCATTCTTTGTAGTAGGGGATTTTTTTCTAAACTATTGAAATTCAAAGAATCTAGTTAGTGTTTCAACGATTAGTTAAAATAACAGAGTGCAGGACAATCCTGGAGAGTGTCAGGTACACGACACGAAGATTTTATTTTGTTTCTTAAAACCTCGGTAGATTGCGCGAAAAAATTTGAAAAATCAAAAACAAACAAGACCATCATTCACATCATACCCACAGCACCGACTGCCAGAAACAAGAGCACTAAAGCTTTTCGTTAAATTTGATGGTGGCTCTGAAAAGAGCCGTTTTGTTGCGTTGCCAGAACGGCTTTCGCATTACTTGGCAGTGCTGACTTGGCTGGATCCGCCACCGACCTTGGCCGTTTTCTTCGGCAGCAGAACGGCCTGGATGTTCGGGAGGACGCCGCCTTGTGCGATCGTCACACCGGACAGCAGCTTGTTCAATTCTTCGTCGTTTCTGATGGCCAGCTGGAGGTGACGCGGAATGATCCTAGTTTTCTTGTTGTCCCTAGCGGCGTTGCCGGCCAACTCTAGAACTTCAGCAGCAAGGTATTCCATGACGGCAGCCAAGTAGACCGGAGCTCCGGCACCGACTCGTTCGGCGTAGTTGCCCTTGCGCAGGAGACGGTGGATACGTCCGACCGGGAACTGAAGACCGGCCCTGCTCGAACGGCTCTTGGCCTTTCCCTTCACTTTTCCTCCTTTTCCTCTTCCTGACATCGTGAGCTAGAGATATATAGTATAGTAAACGTACTATTGACAGAGTATGAAAATCTTGCGCACAATAACTAGACTATATATCGGCACAAACAGCGTGTCAAGAGACCACGTGACGTGGTCGGACGTAAATTGTAAGCGCTTTCATTGGTTAGCACGCACGAGCGCGTTGAAACGATCACGTGAGCTTTTGACACGCAGCGCTCTATAAGAGTGAGAAGATTGAAATTTTCTACCGACACAAACGTTGTTACTCTTTTCGATTGCAGCAGTCTATCTATTTTGAGAGAAGATGCCACCCAAGCCCGCCAGCAAGGGTGCTAAGAAAGCGGCAAGCAAGGCCAAAGCTGCCAGGAGCGGAGACAAGAAGCACAAGAAAAGGCGAAAGGAGAGCTACTTCATCTACATCTACAAGGTACTGAAGCAGGTCCACCCGGACACTGGCATCAGCGGCAAGGCGATGTCCATCATGAACTCCTTCGTCAACGACATCTTCGAGCGCATCGCTTCCGAAGCTTCTCGCCTGGCCCACTACAACAAGAGGTCGACCATCACCAGCAGAGAAATCCAGACGGCCGTGCGTCTGCTCCTGCCGGGAGAGTTGGCGAAGCACGCCGTCAGCGAGGGCACCAAGGCCGTCACGAAGTACACCAGCTCGAAGTAAAAAACGAGCTGAGACAGCAAGGCGCGGTCAGTCGCGTACGTACGAAACGGCTCTTTTCAGAGCCACCCTAAATTTATCGATAAGCATAGTGCAGCAGTGCTGTCAGACCTGACTCCTTACGTGTTGTTTGTCTTGTCTTGTGGTCGTCGATTTGTTTCTCGTTCGTTATGTTTAATAACAGATTATTAACATCAAAAATTCTCTACGCAACTTAGTTTTCGCGATCGATAGAAGCAAGGGAGAAAATACGTTCAGAACGGTCGAAAGCTTGCTCACCGCGAGCCAGTCGAGATAAAAATTAAAAATAATTAAATAAACAAAAAATTAAAAAATACTCTGTGGAATATGCAAAGTCTCTTTGAGCTCTATTTTACTATTTTCTATCTCTACAGCAGCGAAAAAATCACTATCACCTTCCAGCTCTACGACCTCTTTTTTCTGCTACTGCTTCCAGACAAAATATTAATTTTTTTTTCTCCAGAAATTATCGCAGCAACTGAATCTGCAAAGTCTCTTTGAGCTCTCTATTCTCTATCTATACAAGCAGCGTAGAAATCGCTATCTCATTCCAGCTCTCTACGACCTCTTTCTGTGCAACTGCTTTCAGACAAATTATTATTTTTTTCCCAGAAATTATCGCAGCAACTGAATCTGCAAAGTCTCTTTGAACTCTCTATTCTCTATCTATACAGCTCTACGAGCTCTTTCAGACAAATTATTAATTTTATTTTCTCCAGAAATTTCGCGGGCACGTTGTTGTCTCTCAACTTGGTCTCTTAGGTGAAAGTCAGCTGGAATTATCTGCCATACCTACCTACCTACCTACCTACCTACCTACCTACCTACCTACCTGCCTACCTAACCGTTTTCACTCATTAGTTTTGGTTTTATTTATTTAATTTTTTTTTTTTTTTTTTTTTTTTTTAACTTACTTGCTTTCATTCGAGCACGAACTTACTTCTAAGTCAGTCTGCTGCCGTTTAACACAAAACGTCGCACTTTCTAAACTTCATTCGAATCTTTACAAAATCATAAAAAGAATAATAAACCTTATACGCCGACTAGAGAGGTGGCGCCGTGCAAACAAACTACCTCTCTCTAGTCGGCGTCGTTCAGTTTACGCTGCATGCCTATATAAACGCGTGCAACGACGACGGCGCAAAATTTCTCGCACGGACGGCCGTACTGCGCTCGTTCATAGTTTCGCACTAATTACAGTCTTGCGTATTCATCGTCATCATGTCAGGTAGAGGCAAAGGAGGAAAGGGTCTCGGAAAGGGAGGAGCCAAGCGTCATCGCAAAGTGCTCAGGGACAACATCCAGGGCATCACCAAGCCCGCCATCAGGCGTCTCGCTCGCCGTGGAGGAGTCAAGAGAATCTCCGGCTTGATCTACGAAGAGACCAGAGGAGTTCTCAAGGTTTTCCTCGAGAACGTCATTCGCGACGCAGTCACTTACACGGAGCACGCCAAGAGGAAGACCGTCACCGCAATGGACGTCGTCTACGCTCTGAAGCGTCAAGGACGTACACTCTACGGTTTCGGAGGCTAGAAAGTTTCTAGTAGCTCTTCGGCAAAATAAACGGTCCTTTTCAGGACCACACATTTCTAACGAAATAGCGAGTTCTGTGCAGCTGAAATAACGCCCGTTAAATACTTCTTGTTAATCGAAATTTTCAATCTTTTTTCTTTTAGAGCCGTTTACGTTGTTGTTTCCTTTGCCTAATTTTTATTAGTAATTACTAATAAGAATATTCTTAATATTATTTGTTGTAGTTCCACTACTAGTAGTAGTTGTTGTAATAATATTAGTAATAATGTGGATTTTTTTCTGAATTTTTTTTTTTTTAAATGACGTGGAGAAAGAAATTAAATAAAGATAATAAACTAGGGTTCAATCAGAAAAAATAGAGCTGCATTTAAACAAACGAAGTGATTGCAGTTGAACGAATTCAACGTTCCCGTCGATAGTGCGCTTGTTGAAAATTGCGTTCTCAACCAGGTCGGTGCGCTCGTTCACTGCCGGGTTTATAACGAGTGAGTTCGCCCGTCGGTCGGGCTTTTCTCGTTCGCGTTGATGTTGTTGCCAGCTCTCCGAATCTTGTTTTATCGCTCTCTTGCACGTGTTGTAAAGTGTCGCCGGTCTCATGGGGCCGAAAAAGAAGTTAAAGTTTAACCAGCCTTCGAGAAACATCATCGAAGAAGCATGGGCTCAAGCTTCCGACAGTGAGGAATCTACTCCTCCCCAGAAGAAAACCAGCTCTGCAGAAACACCGCTGACATCTGCCGCCAACAGAACACTACCGTTAGACATAGAGAAAATCATTGCTGAAACCTTCACCCCTGCAAAGATCCTGGCAAGCTTCAAGAGCATTTCATCAGTCAAAACAGGACCCAGCAAACAGAACAAGCAACAACAACCAACGACTGAAGAACCCAATGAACTGATCGAACTCTTAATCTTGACGGATATGACCAAGATAGATCCCTTCCAAATCGAAGGAAGCCTATCCAAATACCTGAACCGAAAGCCAGTGATTACCGGCAAGGGAAAAAAGATTCAAGTCCTTGTGTCAAGAACTGAAAATGAAAAAATGAAAAACATACAAGAAATAGCCGGATATCAGGTTAGAGTACTAAATAAACCACTAATTAAGAAGATAAAAATGATTATTACCGGTGTTCCACTGGAAATTTCAATAGATATCATAACAAAAAACTCTGGATGCTCCGCAGCAGTGCGGATAAAGAAAAAAATTGATGGAAGGTTTCAGGAGACCACCGCGGTCATCCTTACCTACGAACCGGATCAGAATCCTCCGAACTATGTTAAAATATCCTTTTTGAACTTTCGGGTCAAGGAGTACCTCCCTAACCCAGTTAGATGTTTTAACTGTAACCAATTCGGGCATGTGGCTAAATATTGTAAGGCCAAAACCTCTTGCCCTAGGTGTGCCGGAGAGCATGAGCTAAAAAACTGCTCAACGCCACAACTAGAACCTTCTAAAAAGATATGTGCCAGCTGCCAGTCTCCTGACCACAGGACAGGAAGCGAAGAATGCCCCAAGTGGCAGAAAGCCAAAAGAACTATCGAGATTGCCACATCAAGGAAAACATACTCAGAGGCGCTGAAAAGCGGTTTTAAAAAAACTACAGAGGCCGAGATCAAAGACAAAACACCTGAAATTCAAAAACAAATAACTAGGATTGCCGAAAAGACTGACGTCCTGAAAAAGAAATCCACAGGAAAAACACCAGAGGCAGACACGGTTGCTAAATTGCTAACCATGATTGATCAGATTTTGCAGGTGCTGTCCACGTTGGTCAACCAAAAAGACGAACACCACAACCAAGAAATTGCAGCTTCAAAGACTGCAGCAGCCATTCTCCCTGGCTCCGGGATTGAGGAATCAGCTGGAGAATGGCAACAATGATGTGCATCCAAAGAAAGAGAGGGAAGAAGAAGAAGATGAAGAATTTTTTAGATATATTTTCTGACATTTTTCTTTTTCCCTCTCCAAATGGACATTTTTATTTTTATTGTATTTTTATTTTTATTGTATTTCTTTCCTTTTTTCTTTTTTTTATGTTCCGTCTAAAAATACAATGTATAAAGACGTTAAACAATAATAAAAAAAAAAAAAAAAAAAAAAAAAGCCCGTCGGTCGTCAGAGCATAGTTACAGACTAGGCTATATCTATATCAACTATCGTCTATACGTTCACTCAGTTTCAGTCGCTCGTACAATGTCGTCTTCGGCAGCAGTATCAGGTAACGACGGCGACAACGCGCCAGTTGCCGTAGCAGAGGAGGGTGGAAAGAAAAAGCAGCAAAAGAAAACGGTCGCCAAAAGCACCGCCAGCCACACCAAGAAGACCGTCGACCATCCGCCGTACGGGGAGATGATCCGACAAGCATTGGTAGCCCTGAAGGAGCGCGGCGGCTCGTCCAGGCAAGCGATCCTCAAGTACGTCATGGCAAATTTCAAAGTGGGAGCCGACGAGCACGCAGTCAACACTAGACTCAAGGTTGCCCTGAGGAACGGCGTCAAGTCCGAACTCCTGAAGCAGTCCAAAGGTTCCGGAGCCTCCGGCAGTTTCCGATTGGGAGCCGACGCGAAGAAAGAAAAAGCTGCCGGTGCAGCCAAAAAGAGTGAGAAGAAGCCGAAGGCAGCAGCAGAGAAAAAGTCTGCTGCGTCGCCGGCCAAGAAAAAGCCAGAAGCCAAGAAAGTCGCCCGGTCGGTGCAACCAGCAAAGAAGACTAAAACTGTGGCAGAGAAGAAACAGCCGGCGGCGGCCAAGAAAGAGGCTCCAAAGGCCAAGCCCGTAGCAAAGAAACCCAAAGCTGCTGCAGCTGGTCCGGTCGAAAAGAAGGCAGCGAAGCCAAAGAAAGCCGCCGCACAGAAAAAAGTAGTTTCTCCGAAAAAAACGAAGCCCAGGGCCGCCCCTGCCGCAAAGAAAACAGTCGCAAAAGCCGTGGCAAAACCGAAAACAACCAGGAAATCGACTGCTTAAAGTCCTTTACACATAATTTCAAACGGCTCTTTTCAGAGCCACCAGCAAATTCAACGAAAGCGAGAGTGGTCGCATCGCACGAATTGCCTTGTTGTTTGTTTAATTAATTAATTAATGACGTAATAATGTAAACGTTTCCTTGAGCGAGGAAAAAAATCAAACTCTTTCATTAACTTGAATCGACAAATAAATAAAGTATAGCTCTTATAGGTAGAGTTAATGATCGTATTTAAATTTCTTTTTTTTTTTTTTTTAATTTCGGAGCATTTCTCGAACGAGTCATTTAACAGCAATACATCTGAAAAGAAGCCACACACATAAACAGTACACAACATTCGACTATGTGGAATTAAAAAGCGAATCAGAGGGCCATGAGAAAAAATCCTGTTATTTTTTTCATTTTTTTTCCTGTAACGATTTAAAAACGTACCTACCGCTACCACTGTCGAGTACATGGTACGTTTACGGTTTTTAAATCACTATTGGTGTAAACATATTTATTTATTTATTTATTATTTCATAAATCTATGTGTATTTCATTATCGGTAGAAAACTGCAATTAAAGAAAGTAACAGTTTCTAAAAGTGTAGTCACTTTTTTTGCAAACACGATGAAATCCGTACTTTTCTGTGTCGAAAAGTAGAAGTTTGTCAACGTCAACCAATGGCGTTCGAGAAACTATCGGCCAATGAAAGCGCTGACAAAGGCCTACGTTGCGCATATAAATACAGCTCGCAGGGCCGACTGCTTTTTATACACAGCAGAAAGTTCGACTTTCGCACGTCTCTACGCTTTGTTTGCATTATAGAATACAAGAAGAAGGTCTAAATGGCTCGTACCAAGCAGACTGCTCGCAAGTCTACCGGAGGAAAGGCGCCAAGGAAGCAGCTGGCAACGAAGGCTGCAAGGAAAAGCGCTCCGGCCACTGGAGGAGTTAAGAAGCCTCACCGTTACAGGCCAGGAACCGTAGCACTCAGGGAGATTAGGCGCTACCAGAAGAGCACCGAGCTCCTGATCCGCAAGCTTCCCTTCCAGCGCCTGGTCAGGGAGATCGCACAAGATTTCAAGACCGACCTGCGCTTCCAGAGCTCGGCCGTCATGGCATTGCAAGAAGCCAGCGAGGCATACCTGGTCGGCCTGTTCGAAGATACCAACCTCTGCGCCATCCACGCCAAGAGGGTGACCATCATGCCCAAGGACATACAGTTGGCCCGCAGAATCAGGGGTGAGCGTGCTTAGAAAAGCAGCACCTGGTACGGCTGGTCGGTCGTCCGACCACAGCTAATTTGCAAACGGCTCTTTTCAGAGCCACAACACTTTAAACGAAAGACGATCGCCGCCTGCTGGCCGAATCGAGATTTATTATTATTATTTTTTCTCATGTTTCTTCAAGCTGCCTTTATAATTTACGATTGAATGACAATTTCTTAGAAACAAACTTGGCTTAACTTAACCGGTCGTCCGTGATAATGTAATTGCTTCCTACTCCGGTGTTTGTAAATGACTGGCAATAATCGACATGGAGTTGCAGGTTTATGAACAGCCAGTGCTGGCGATTTTCTGTTTAATTTAATTTAATTATATATTTCTTGCTTTCTCTGGCGTGTCATTTCCGGACGTTCGTCTGTCAGAAGTCAGTTAGTTTTGTTAGGGATCGCACACTTAATTCATACTTCAGTTTCATAAAAACAAAGATACCCAGAGTTTGTTTCACTGTCGTCCGTAGTCGAGTTGTTTTTGACTAGCATTGAATCGATGACGTGGTGATTTTTTTCTCTACAAACGGTTTTCATGTAAAAAAGAATCAAAACAATTTAGAAAATATACCGACTCGAGTTGTTTTTCAATCATTCGCCGAACCTTCGACTTGCATTTAATCCATAGCGTGGTGATTTTTTCTCTCTGAAAACGGTTTCCACGTGCAAAGTAATTAACAAAAATTTAGAAAATATTCAGCTGTTAAAGTCTGTTATGTATAATTTTAAATGTTTTTTTTTTTTTCTTTTTCATGTCTGCGTCAAGTTTAAGAACCGGAATTTTTATTCATGGAAGTTTTTTTTTAATTTGAGCAGCACTGTACTGTACGGGTTTGCGTTGTAGTGCAGATGTTTATGGAAAAAAAAGAAGAGTGAAAAAGCTTACTAGTAAGAAGCAATTCTCGTTCATTCGCTACGGAGAGTTTTTTTTTTTTATCGCCGTCCAATCTTTCAATTTATTAAAAACAATTTTTTTGCAATTCATTGAACTCTGTCTACTAAGTCAATGAAAAAGTTTACTTTCAAACTGATCGTGGTCGTCTTCACTCGTGAATTAGTTTCCTCCTTTTTGTTCTAAAATCTGTTTAAGAAGCGGATTTTATTTCATTGAAGGTTGTTAAATTTCAGCAGTTTGCGTTGCAGTGTCGGTGTTTATGGGAAAAAGAAGGAGAGAAAACGACAACTAGTATGAAGCAATTCTCGTTCATTCGCTACAGAGAGGTTTTTTTTTGCCGTCCTATCGTTCATTTTTATTAAAAAGAAAGTTTTTGAAATTCATTGAACTCTACTAAGTGAATGAACAAGTTTACTTTCAAACTGATAGCGCTCTAATTCACTCATGAATTAGTTTCCTTCTTTTGGTTGTAAAATCTGTAGTAAGTGTGAACAGCGAAAACAAGTTTTCTTTAACGAACACGGACCGATTCCAGGCATTCTTTGTAGTAGGGGATTTTTTTCTAAACTATTGAAATTCAAAGAATCTAGTTAGTGTTTCAACGATTAGTTAAAATAACAGAGTGCAGGACAATCCTGGAGAGTGTCAGGTACACGACACGAAGATTTTATTTTGTTTCTTAAAACCTCGGTAGATTGCGCGAAAAAATTTGAAAAATCAAAAACAAACAAGACCATCATTCACATCATACCCACAGCACCGACTGCCAGAAACAAGAGCACTAAAGCTTTTCGTTAAATTTGATGGTGGCTCTGAAAAGAGCCGTTTTGTTGCGTTGCCAGAACGGCTTTCGCATTACTTGGCAGTGCTGACTTGGCTGGATCCGCCACCGACCTTGGCCGTTTTCTTCGGCAGCAGAACGGCCTGGATGTTCGGGAGGACGCCGCCTTGTGCGATCGTCACACCGGACAGCAGCTTGTTCAATTCTTCGTCGTTTCTGATGGCCAGCTGGAGGTGACGCGGAATGATCCTAGTTTTCTTGTTGTCCCTAGCGGCGTTGCCGGCCAACTCTAGAACTTCAGCAGCAAGGTATTCCATGACGGCAGCCAAGTAGACCGGAGCTCCGGCACCGACTCGTTCGGCGTAGTTGCCCTTGCGCAGGAGACGGTGGATACGTCCGACCGGGAACTGAAGACCGGCCCTGCTCGAACGGCTCTTGGCCTTTCCCTTCACTTTTCCTCCTTTTCCTCTTCCTGACATCGTGAGCTAGAGATATATAGTATAGTAAACGTACTATTGACAGAGTATGAAAATCTTGCGCACAATAACTAGACTATATATCGGCACAAACAGCGTGTCAAGAGACCACGTGACGTGGTCGGACGTAAATTGTAAGCGCTTTCATTGGTTAGCACGCACGAGCGCGTTGAAACGATCACGTGAGCTTTTGACACGCAGCGCTCTATAAGAGTGAGAAGATTGAAATTTTCTACCGACACAAACGTTGTTACTCTTTTCGATTGCAGCAGTCTATCTATTTTGAGAGAAGATGCCACCCAAGCCCGCCAGCAAGGGTGCTAAGAAAGCGGCAAGCAAGGCCAAAGCTGCCAGGAGCGGAGACAAGAAGCACAAGAAAAGGCGAAAGGAGAGCTACTTCATCTACATCTACAAGGTACTGAAGCAGGTCCACCCGGACACTGGCATCAGCGGCAAGGCGATGTCCATCATGAACTCCTTCGTCAACGACATCTTCGAGCGCATCGCTTCCGAAGCTTCTCGCCTGGCCCACTACAACAAGAGGTCGACCATCACCAGCAGAGAAATCCAGACGGCCGTGCGTCTGCTCCTGCCGGGAGAGTTGGCGAAGCACGCCGTCAGCGAGGGCACCAAGGCCGTCACGAAGTACACCAGCTCGAAGTAAAAAACGAGCTGAGACAGCAAGGCGCGGTCAGTCGCGTACGTACGAAACGGCTCTTTTCAGAGCCACCCTAAATTTATCGATAAGCATAGTGCAGCAGTGCTGTCAGACCTGACTCCTTACGTGTTGTTTGTCTTGTCTTGTGGTCGTCGATTTGTTTCTCGTTCGTTATGTTTAATAACAGATTATTAACATCAAAAATTCTCTACGCAACTTAGTTTTCGCGATCGATAGAAGCAAGGGAGAAAATACGTTCAGAACGGTCGAAAGCTTGCTCACCGCGAGCCAGTCGAGATAAAAATTAAAAATAATTAAATAAACAAAAAATTAAAAAATACTCTGTGGAATATGCAAAGTCTCTTTGAGCTCTATTTTACTATTTTCTATCTCTACAGCAGCGAAAAAATCACTATCACCTTCCAGCTCTACGACCTCTTTTTTCTGCTACTGCTTCCAGACAAAATATTAATTTTTTTTTCTCCAGAAATTATCGCAGCAACTGAATCTGCAAAGTCTCTTTGAGCTCTCTATTCTCTATCTATACAAGCAGCGTAGAAATCGCTATCTCATTCCAGCTCTCTACGACCTCTTTCTGTGCAACTGCTTTCAGACAAATTATTATTTTTTTCCCAGAAATTATCGCAGCAACTGAATCTGCAAAGTCTCTTTGAACTCTCTATTCTCTATCTATACAGCTCTACGAGCTCTTTCAGACAAATTATTAATTTTATTTTCTCCAGAAATTTCGCGGGCACGTTGTTGTCTCTCAACTTGGTCTCTTAGGTGAAAGTCAGCTGGAATTATCTGCCATACCTACCTACCTACCTACCTACCTACCTACCTACCTACCTACCTGCCTACCTAACCGTTTTCACTCATTAGTTTTGGTTTTATTTATTTAATTTTTTTTTTTTTTTTTTTTTTTTTTAACTTACTTGCTTTCATTCGAGCACGAACTTACTTCTAAGTCAGTCTGCTGCCGTTTAACACAAAACGTCGCACTTTCTAAACTTCATTCGAATCTTTACAAAATCATAAAAATAATAATAAACCTTATACGCCGACTAGAGAGGTGGCGCCGTGCAAACAAACTACCTCTCTCTAGTCGGCGTCGTTCAGTTTACGCTGCATGCCTATATAAACGCGTGCAACGACGACGGCGCAAAATTTCTCGCACGGACGGCCGTACTGCGCTCGTTCATAGTTTCGCACTAATTACAGTCTTGCGTATTCATCGTCATCATGTCAGGTAGAGGCAAAGGAGGAAAGGGTCTCGGAAAGGGAGGAGCCAAGCGTCATCGCAAAGTGCTCAGGGACAACATCCAGGGCATCACCAAGCCCGCCATCAGGCGTCTCGCTCGCCGTGGAGGAGTCAAGAGAATCTCCGGCTTGATCTACGAAGAGACCAGAGGAGTTCTCAAGGTTTTCCTCGAGAACGTCATTCGCGACGCAGTCACTTACACGGAGCACGCCAAGAGGAAGACCGTCACCGCAATGGACGTCGTCTACGCTCTGAAGCGTCAAGGACGTACACTCTACGGTTTCGGAGGCTAGAAAGTTTCTAGTAGCTCTTCGGCAAAATAAACGGTCCTTTTCAGGACCACACATTTCTAACGAAATAGCGAGTTCTGTGCAGCTGAAATAACGCCCGTTAAATACTTCTTGTTAATCGAAATTTTCAATCTTTTTTCTTTTAGAGCCGTTTACGTTGTTGTTTCCTTTGCCTAATTTTTATTAGTAATTACTAATAAGAATATTCTTAATATTATTTGTTGTAGTTCCACTACTAGTAGTAGTTGTTGTAATAATATTAGTAATAATGTGGATTTTTTTCTGAATGTTTTTTTTTTTAAATGACGTGGGGAAAGAAATTAAATAAAGATAATAAACTAGGGTTCAATCAGAAAAAATAGAGCTGCATTTAAACAAACGAAGTGATTGCAGTTGAACGAATTCAACGTTCCCGTCGATAGTGCGCTTGTTGAAAATTGCGTTCTCAACCAGGTCGGTGCGCTCGTTCACTGCCGGGTTTATAACGAGTGAGTTCGCCCGTCGGTCGTCAGAGCATAGTTACAGACTAGGCTATATCTATATCAACTATCGTCTATACGTTCACTCAGTTTCAGTCGCTCGTACAATGTCGTCTTCGGCAGCAGTATCAGGTAACGACGGCGACAACGCGCCAGTTGCCGTAGCAGAGGAGGGTGGAAAGAAAAAGCAGCAAAAGAAAACGGTCGCCAAAAGCACCGCCAGCCACACCAAGAAGACCGTCGACCATCCGCCGTACGGGGAGATGATCCGACAAGCATTGGTAGCCCTGAAGGAGCGCGGCGGCTCGTCCAGGCAAGCGATCCTCAAGTACGTCATGGCAAATTTCAAAGTGGGAGCCGACGAGCACGCAGTCAACACTAGACTCAAGGTTGCCCTGAGGAACGGCGTCAAGTCCGAACTCCTGAAGCAGTCCAAAGGTTCCGGAGCCTCCGGCAGTTTCCGATTGGGAGCCGACGCGAAGAAAGAAAAAGCTGCCGGTGCAGCCAAAAAGAGTGAGAAGAAGCCGAAGGCAGCAGCAGAGAAAAAGTCTGCTGCGTCGCCGGCCAAGAAAAAGCCAGAAGCCAAGAAAGTCGCCCGGTCGGTGCAACCAGCAAAGAAGACTAAAACTGTGGCAGAGAAGAAACAGCCGGCGGCGGCCAAGAAAGAGGCTCCAAAGGCCAAGCCCGTAGCAAAGAAACCCAAAGCTGCTGCAGCTGGTCCGGTCGAAAAGAAGGCAGCGAAGCCAAAGAAAGCCGCCGCACAGAAAAAAGTAGTTTCTCCGAAAAAAACGAAGCCCAGGGCCGCCCCTGCCGCAAAGAAAACAGTCGCAAAAGCCGTGGCAAAACCGAAAACAACCAGGAAATCGACTGCTTAAAGTCCTTTACACATAATTTCAAACGGCTCTTTTCAGAGCCACCAGCAAATTCAACGAAAGCGAGAGTGGTCGCATCGCACGAATTGCCTTGTTGTTTGTTTAATTAATTAATTAATGACGTAATAATGTAAACGTTTCCTTGAGCGAGGAAAAAAATCAAACTCTTTCATTAACTTGAATCGACAAATAAATAAAGTATAGCTCTTATAGGTAGAGTTAATGATCGTATTTAAATTTCTTTTTTTTTTTTTTTTAATTTCGGAGCATTTCTCGAACGAGTCATTTAACAGCAATACATCTGAAAAGAAGCCACACACATAAACAGTACACAACATTCGACTATGTGGAATTAAAAAGCGAATCAGAGGGCCATGAGAAAAAATCCTGTTATTTTTTTCATTTTTTTTCCTGTAACGATTTAAAAACGTACCTACCGCTACCACTGTCGAGTACATGGTACGTTTACGGTTTTTAAATCACTATTGGTGTAAACATATTTATTTATTTATTTATTATTTCATAAATCTATGTGTATTTCATTATCGGTAGAAAACTGCAATTAAAGAAAGTAACAGTTTCTAAAAGTGTAGTCACTTTTTTTGCAAACACGATGAAATCCGTACTTTTCTGTGTCGAAAAGTAGAAGTTTGTCAACGTCAACCAATGGCGTTCGAGAAACTATCGGCCAATGAAAGCGCTGACAAAGGCCTACGTTGCGCATATAAATACAGCTCGCAGGGCCGACTGCTTGTTCGCGTTGATGTTGTTGCCAGCTCTCCGAATCTTGTTTTATCGCTCTCTTGCACGTGTTGTGAAGTGTCGCCGGTCTCATGGGGCCGAAAAAGAAGTTAAAGTTTAACCAGCCTTCGAGAAACATCATCGAAGAAGCATGGGCTCAAGCTTCCGACAGTGAGGAATCTACTCCTCCCCAGAAGAAAACCAGTTCTGCAGAAACACCGCTGACATCTGCCGCCAACAGAACACTACCGTTAGACATAGAGAAAATCATTGCTGAAACCTTCACCCCTGCAAAGATCCTGGCAAGCTTCAAGAGCGTTTCATCAGTCAAAACAGGACCCAGCCAACAGAACAAGCAACAACAACCAACGACAGAAGAACCCAATGAACCGATCGAATTCTTAATCTTGACGGATATGACAAAGATAGATCCCTTCCAAATCGAAGGCAGCCTATCAAAATACCTGAACCGAAAGCCAGTGATTACCGGCAAGGGAAAAAAGATTCAAGTCCTTGTGTCAAGAACTGAAAATGAAAAAATGAAAAACATACAAGAAATCGCCGGATACCAGGTTAGAGTACTAAATCGACCACTAATTAAGAAGATAAAAATGATTATTACCGGTGTTCCACTGGAAATTTCATCAGATATCATAACAAAAAACTCTGGATGTTCCGCAGCAGTGCGGATAAAGAAAAAAATTGATGGAAGGTTTCAGGAGACCACCGCGGTCATTCTTACCTACGAACCGGATCAGAATCCCCCGAACTATGTTAAAATATCCTTTCTGAACTTTCGGGTCAAGGAGTACCTCCCTAACCCAGTTAGATGTTTTAACTGTAACCAATTCGGGCATGTGGCTAAATATTGTAAGGCCAAAACCTCTTGCCCTAGGTGTGCCGGAGAGCATGAGCTAAAAAACTGCTCAACGCCACAACTAGAACCTTCTAAAAAGATGTGTGCCAGCTGCCAGTCTCCTGACCACAGGACAGGAAGCGAAGAATGCCCCAAGTGGCAGAAAGCCAAAAGAACTATCGAGATTGCAACATCAAGGAAAACATACTCAGAGGCGCTGAAAAGCGGTTTTAAAAAAACTACAGAGGCCGAGATCAAAGACAAAACACCTGAAATTCAAAAACAAATAACTAGGATTGCCGAAAGGACTGACGCTCTGAAAAAGAAATCCACAGGAAAAACACCAGAGGCAGACACGGTTGCTAAATTGCTAACCATGATTGATCAGATTTTGCAGGTGCTGTCCACGTTGGTCAACCAAAAAGACGAACACCACAACCAAGAAATTGCAGCTTCAAAGACTGCAGCAGCCATTCTCCCTGGCTCCGGGATTGAGGAATCAGCTGGAGAATGGCAACAATGATGTGCATCCAAAGAAAGAGAGGGAAGAAGAAGAAGATGAAGAATTTTTTAGATATATTTTCTGACATTTTTCTTTTTCCCTCTCCAAATGGACAATTTTATTTTTATTGTATTTTTATTTTTATTGTATTTCCTTCCTTCTTTCTTTTTTTTTTTTATGTTCCGTCTAAAAATACAATGTATAAAGACGTTAAACAATAATAAAAAAAAAAAAAAGGCCGACTGCTTTTTATACACAGCAGAAAGTTCGACTTTCGCACGTCTCTACGCTTTGTTTGCATTATAGAATACAAGAAGAAGGTCTAAATGGCTCGTACCAAGCAGACTGCTCGCAAGTCTACCGGAGGAAAGGCGCCAAGGAAGCAGCTGGCAACGAAGGCTGCAAGGAAAAGCGCTCCGGCCACTGGAGGAGTTAAGAAGCCTCACCGTTACAGGCCAGGAACCGTAGCACTCAGGGAGATTAGGCGCTACCAGAAGAGCACCGAGCTCCTGATCCGCAAGCTTCCCTTCCAGCGCCTGGTCAGGGAGATCGCACAAGATTTCAAGACCGACCTGCGCTTCCAGAGCTCGGCCGTCATGGCATTGCAAGAAGCCAGCGAGGCATACCTGGTCGGCCTGTTCGAAGATACCAACCTCTGCGCCATCCACGCCAAGAGGGTGACCATCATGCCCAAGGACATACAGTTGGCCCGCAGAATCAGGGGTGAGCGTGCTTAGAAAAGCAGCACCTGGTACGGCTGGTCGGTCGTCCGACCACAGCTAATTTGCAAACGGCTCTTTTCAGAGCCACAACACTTTAAACGAAAGACGATCGCCGCCTGCTGGCCGAATCGAGATTTATTATTATTATTTTTTCTCATGTTTCTTCAAGCTGCCTTTATAATTTACGATTGAATGACAATTTCTTAGAAACAAACTTGGCTTAACTTAACCGGTCGTCCGTGATAATGTAATTGCTTCCTACTCCGGTGTTTGTAAATGACTGGCAATAATCGACATGGAGTTGCAGGTTTATGAACAGCCAGTGCTGGCGATTTTCTGTTTAATTTAATTTAATTATATATTTCTTGCTTTCTCTGGCGTGTCATTTCCGGACGTTCGTCTGTCAGAAGTCAGTTAGTTTTGTTAGGGATCGCACACTTAATTCATACTTCAGTTTCATAAAAACAAAGATACCCAGAGTTTGTTTCACTGTCGTCCGTAGTCGAGTTGTTTTTGACTAGCATTGAATCGATGACGTGGTGATTTTTTTCTCTACAAACGGTTTTCATGTAAAAAAGAATCAAAACAATTTAGAAAATATACCGACTCGAGTTGTTTTTCAATCATTCGCCGAACCTTCGACTTGCATTTAATCCATAGCGTGGTGATTTTTTCTCTCTGAAAACGGTTTCCACGTGCAAAGTAATTAACAAAAATTTAGAAAATATTCAGCTGTTAAAGTCTGTTATGTATAATTTTAAATGTTTTTTTTTTTTTCTTTTTCATGTCTGCGTCAAGTTTAAGAACCGGAATTTTTATTCATGGAAGTTTTTTTTTAATTTGAGCAGCACTGTACTGTACGGGTTTGCGTTGTAGTGCAGATGTTTATGGAAAAAAAAGAAGAGTGAAAAAGCTTACTAGTAAGAAGCAATTCTCGTTCATTCGCTACGGAGAGTTTTTTTTTTTTATCGCCGTCCAATCTTTCAATTTATTAAAAACAATTTTTTTGCAATTCATTGAACTCTGTCTACTAAGTCAATGAAAAAGTTTACTTTCAAACTGATCGTGGTCGTCTTCACTCGTGAATTAGTTTCCTCCTTTTTGTTCTAAAATCTGTTTAAGAAGCGGATTTTATTTCATTGAAGGTTGTTAAATTTCAGCAGTTTGCGTTGCAGTGTCGGTGTTTATGGGAAAAAGAAGGAGAGAAAACGACAACTAGTATGAAGCAATTCTCGTTCATTCGCTACAGAGAGGTTTTTTTTTGCCGTCCTATCGTTCATTTTTATTAAAAAGAAAGTTTTTGAAATTCATTGAACTCTACTAAGTGAATGAACAAGTTTACTTTCAAACTGATAGCGCTCTAATTCACTCATGAATTAGTTTCCTTCTTTTGGTTGTAAAATCTGTAGTAAGTGTGAACAGCGAAAACAAGTTTTCTTTAACGAACACGGACCGATTCCAGGCATTCTTTGTAGTAGGGGATTTTTTTCTAAACTATTGAAATTCAAAGAATCTAGTTAGTGTTTCAACGATTAGTTAAAATAACAGAGTGCAGGACAATCCTGGAGAGTGTCAGGTACACGACACGAAGATTTTATTTTGTTTCTTAAAACCTCGGTAGATTGCGCGAAAAAATTTGAAAAATCAAAAACAAACAAGACCATCATTCACATCATACCCACAGCACCGACTGCCAGAAACAAGAGCACTAAAGCTTTTCGTTAAATTTGATGGTGGCTCTGAAAAGAGCCGTTTTGTTGCGTTGCCAGAACGGCTTTCGCATTACTTGGCAGTGCTGACTTGGCTGGATCCGCCACCGACCTTGGCCGTTTTCTTCGGCAGCAGAACGGCCTGGATGTTCGGGAGGACGCCGCCTTGTGCGATCGTCACACCGGACAGCAGCTTGTTCAATTCTTCGTCGTTTCTGATGGCCAGCTGGAGGTGACGCGGAATGATCCTAGTTTTCTTGTTGTCCCTAGCGGCGTTGCCGGCCAACTCTAGAACTTCAGCAGCAAGGTATTCCATGACGGCAGCCAAGTAGACCGGAGCTCCGGCACCGACTCGTTCGGCGTAGTTGCCCTTGCGCAGGAGACGGTGGATACGTCCGACCGGGAACTGAAGACCGGCCCTGCTCGAACGGCTCTTGGCCTTTCCCTTCACTTTTCCTCCTTTTCCTCTTCCTGACATCGTGAGCTAGAGATATATAGTATAGTAAACGTACTATTGACAGAGTATGAAAATCTTGCGCACAATAACTAGACTATATATCGGCACAAACAGCGTGTCAAGAGACCACGTGACGTGGTCGGACGTAAATTGTAAGCGCTTTCATTGGTTAGCACGCACGAGCGCGTTGAAACGATCACGTGAGCTTTTGACACGCAGCGCTCTATAAGAGTGAGAAGATTGAAATTTTCTACCGACACAAACGTTGTTACTCTTTTCGATTGCAGCAGTCTATCTATTTTGAGAGAAGATGCCACCCAAGCCCGCCAGCAAGGGTGCTAAGAAAGCGGCAAGCAAGGCCAAAGCTGCCAGGAGCGGAGACAAGAAGCACAAGAAAAGGCGAAAGGAGAGCTACTTCATCTACATCTACAAGGTACTGAAGCAGGTCCACCCGGACACTGGCATCAGCGGCAAGGCGATGTCCATCATGAACTCCTTCGTCAACGACATCTTCGAGCGCATCGCTTCCGAAGCTTCTCGCCTGGCCCACTACAACAAGAGGTCGACCATCACCAGCAGAGAAATCCAGACGGCCGTGCGTCTGCTCCTGCCGGGAGAGTTGGCGAAGCACGCCGTCAGCGAGGGCACCAAGGCCGTCACGAAGTACACCAGCTCGAAGTAAAAAACGAGCTGAGACAGCAAGGCGCGGTCAGTCGCGTACGTACGAAACGGCTCTTTTCAGAGCCACCCTAAATTTATCGATAAGCATAGTGCAGCAGTGCTGTCAGACCTGACTCCTTACGTGTTGTTTGTCTTGTCTTGTGGTCGTCGATTTGTTTCTCGTTCGTTATGTTTAATAACAGATTATTAACATCAAAAATTCTCTACGCAACTTAGTTTTCGCGATCGATAGAAGCAAGGGAGAAAATACGTTCAGAACGGTCGAAAGCTTGCTCACCGCGAGCCAGTCGAGATAAAAATTAAAAATAATTAAATAAACAAAAAATTAAAAAATACTCTGTGGAATATGCAAAGTCTCTTTGAGCTCTATTTTACTATTTTCTATCTCTACAGCAGCGAAAAAATCACTATCACCTTCCAGCTCTACGACCTCTTTTTTCTGCTACTGCTTCCAGACAAAATATTAATTTTTTTTTCTCCAGAAATTATCGCAGCAACTGAATCTGCAAAGTCTCTTTGAGCTCTCTATTCTCTATCTATACAAGCAGCGTAGAAATCGCTATCTCATTCCAGCTCTCTACGACCTCTTTCTGTGCAACTGCTTTCAGACAAATTATTATTTTTTTCCCAGAAATTATCGCAGCAACTGAATCTGCAAAGTCTCTTTGAACTCTCTATTCTCTATCTATACAGCTCTACGAGCTCTTTCAGACAAATTATTAATTTTATTTTCTCCAGAAATTTCGCGGGCACGTTGTTGTCTCTCAACTTGGTCTCTTAGGTGAAAGTCAGCTGGAATTATCTGCCATACCTACCTACCTACCTACCTACCTACCTACCTACCTACCTACCTGCCTACCTAACCGTTTTCACTCATTAGTTTTGGTTTTATTTATTTAATTTTTTTTTTTTTTTTTTTTTTTTTTAACTTACTTGCTTTCATTCGAGCACGAACTTACTTCTAAGTCAGTCTGCTGCCGTTTAACACAAAACGTCGCACTTTCTAAACTTCATTCGAATCTTTACAAAATCATAAAAAGAATAATAAACCTTATACGCCGACTAGAGAGGTGGCGCCGTGCAAACAAACTACCTCTCTCTAGTCGGCGTCGTTCAGTTTACGCTGCATGCCTATATAAACGCGTGCAACGACGACGGCGCAAAATTTCTCGCACGGACGGCCGTACTGCGCTCGTTCATAGTTTCGCACTAATTACAGTCTTGCGTATTCATCGTCATCATGTCAGGTAGAGGCAAAGGAGGAAAGGGTCTCGGAAAGGGAGGAGCCAAGCGTCATCGCAAAGTGCTCAGGGACAACATCCAGGGCATCACCAAGCCCGCCATCAGGCGTCTCGCTCGCCGTGGAGGAGTCAAGAGAATCTCCGGCTTGATCTACGAAGAGACCAGAGGAGTTCTCAAGGTTTTCCTCGAGAACGTCATTCGCGACGCAGTCACTTACACGGAGCACGCCAAGAGGAAGACCGTCACCGCAATGGACGTCGTCTACGCTCTGAAGCGTCAAGGACGTACACTCTACGGTTTCGGAGGCTAGAAAGTTTCTAGTAGCTCTTCGGCAAAATAAACGGTCCTTTTCAGGACCACACATTTCTAACGAAATAGCGAGTTCTGTGCAGCTGAAATAACGCCCGTTAAATACTTCTTGTTAATCGAAATTTTCAATCTTTTTTCTTTTAGAGCCGTTTACGTTGTTGTTTCCTTTGCCTAATTTTTATTAGTAATTACTAATAAGAATATTCTTAATATTATTTGTTGTAGTTCCACTACTAGTAGTAGTTGTTGTAATAATATTAGTAATAATGTGGATTTTTTTCTGAATGTTTTTTTTTTTAAATGACGTGGGGAAAGAAATTAAATAAAGATAATAAACTAGGGTTCAATCAGAAAAAATAGAGCTGCATTTAAACAAACGAAGTGATTGCAGTTGAACGAATTCAACGTTCCCGTCGATAGTGCGCTTGTTGAAAATTGCGTTCTCAACCAGGTCGGTGCGCTCGTTCACTGCCGGGTTTATAACGAGTGAGTTCGCCCGTCGGTCGTCAGAGCATAGTTACAGACTAGGCTATATCTATATCAACTATCGTCTATACGTTCACTCAGTTTCAGTCGCTCGTACAATGTCGTCTTCGGCAGCAGTATCAGGTAACGACGGCGACAACGCGCCAGTTGCCGTAGCAGAGGAGGGTGGAAAGAAAAAGCAGCAAAAGAAAACGGTCGCCAAAAGCACCGCCAGCCACACCAAGAAGACCGTCGACCATCCGCCGTACGGGGAGATGATCCGACAAGCATTGGTAGCCCTGAAGGAGCGCGGCGGCTCGTCCAGGCAAGCGATCCTCAAGTACGTCATGGCAAATTTCAAAGTGGGAGCCGACGAGCACGCAGTCAACACTAGACTCAAGGTTGCCCTGAGGAACGGCGTCAAGTCCGAACTCCTGAAGCAGTCCAAAGGTTCCGGAGCCTCCGGCAGTTTCCGATTGGGAGCCGACGCGAAGAAAGAAAAAGCTGCCGGTGCAGCCAAAAAGAGTGAGAAGAAGCCGAAGGCAGCAGCAGAGAAAAAGTCTGCTGCGTCGCCGGCCAAGAAAAAGCCAGAAGCCAAGAAAGTCGCCCGGTCGGTGCAACCAGCAAAGAAGACTAAAACTGTGGCAGAGAAGAAACAGCCGGCGGCGGCCAAGAAAGAGGCTCCAAAGGCCAAGCCCGTAGCAAAGAAACCCAAAGCTGCTGCAGCTGGTCCGGTCGAAAAGAAGGCAGCGAAGCCAAAGAAAGCCGCCGCACAGAAAAAAGTAGTTTCTCCGAAAAAAACGAAGCCCAGGGCCGCCCCTGCCGCAAAGAAAACAGTCGCAAAAGCCGTGGCAAAACCGAAAACAACCAGGAAATCGACTGCTTAAAGTCCTTTACACATAATTTCAAACGGCTCTTTTCAGAGCCACCAGCAAATTCAACGAAAGCGAGAGTGGTCGCATCGCACGAATTGCCTTGTTGTTTGTTTAATTAATTAATTAATGACGTAATAATGTAAACGTTTCCTTGAGCGAGGAAAAAAATCAAACTCTTTCATTAACTTGAATCGACAAATAAATAAAGTATAGCTCTTATAGGTAGAGTTAATGATCGTATTTAAATTTCTTTTTTTTTTTTTTTTAATTTCGGAGCATTTCTCGAACGAGTCATTTAACAGCAATACATCTGAAAAGAAGCCACACACATAAACAGTACACAACATTCGACTATGTGGAATTAAAAAGCGAATCAGAGGGCCATGAGAAAAAATCCTGTTATTTTTTTCATTTTTTTTCCTGTAACGATTTAAAAACGTACCTACCGCTACCACTGTCGAGTACATGGTACGTTTACGGTTTTTAAATCACTATTGGTGTAAACATATTTATTTATTTATTTATTATTTCATAAATCTATGTGTATTTCATTATCGGTAGAAAACTGCAATTAAAGAAAGTAACAGTTTCTAAAAGTGTAGTCACTTTTTTTGCAAACACGATGAAATCCGTACTTTTCTGTGTCGAAAAGTAGAAGTTTGTCAACGTCAACCAATGGCGTTCGAGAAACTATCGGCCAATGAAAGCGCTGACAAAGGCCTACGTTGCGCATATAAATACAGCTCGCAGGGCCGACTGCTTTTTATACACAGCAGAAAGTTCGACTTTCGCACGTCTCTACGCTTTGTTTGCATTATAGAATACAAGAAGAAGGTCTAAATGGCTCGTACCAAGCAGACTGCTCGCAAGTCTACCGGAGGAAAGGCGCCAAGGAAGCAGCTGGCAACGAAGGCTGCAAGGAAAAGCGCTCCGGCCACTGGAGGAGTTAAGAAGCCTCACCGTTACAGGCCAGGAACCGTAGCACTCAGGGAGATTAGGCGCTACCAGAAGAGCACCGAGCTCCTGATCCGCAAGCTTCCCTTCCAGCGCCTGGTCAGGGAGATCGCACAAGATTTCAAGACCGACCTGCGCTTCCAGAGCTCGGCCGTCATGGCATTGCAAGAAGCCAGCGAGGCATACCTGGTCGGCCTGTTCGAAGATACCAACCTCTGCGCCATCCACGCCAAGAGGGTGACCATCATGCCCAAGGACATACAGTTGGCCCGCAGAATCAGGGGTGAGCGTGCTTAGAAAAGCAGCACCTGGTACGGCTGGTCGGTCGTCCGACCACAGCTAATTTGCAAACGGCTCTTTTCAGAGCCACAACACTTTAAACGAAAGACGATCGCCGCCTGCTGGCCGAATCGAGATTTATTATTATTATTTTTTCTCATGTTTCTTCAAGCTGCCTTTATAATTTACGATTGAATGACAATTTCTTAGAAACAAACTTGGCTTAACTTAACCGGTCGTCCGTGATAATGTAATTGCTTCCTACTCCGGTGTTTGTAAATGACTGGCAATAATCGACATGGAGTTGCAGGTTTATGAACAGCCAGTGCTGGCGATTTTCTGTTTAATTTAATTTAATTATATATTTCTTGCTTTCTCTGGCGTGTCATTTCCGGACGTTCGTCTGTCAGAAGTCAGTTAGTTTTGTTAGGGATCGCACACTTAATTCATACTTCAGTTTCATAAAAACAAAGATACCCAGAGTTTGTTTCACTGTCGTCCGTAGTCGAGTTGTTTTTGACTAGCATTGAATCGATGACGTGGTGATTTTTTTTCTCTACAAACGGTTTTCATGTAAAAAAGAATCAAAACAATTTAGAAAATATACCGACTCGAGTTGTTTTTCAATCATTCGCCGAACCTTCGACTTGCATTTAATCCATAGCGTGGTGATTTTTTCTCTCTGAAAACGGTTTCCACGTGCAAAGTAATTAACAAAAATTTAGAAAATATTCAGCTGTTAAAGTCTGTTATGTATAATTTTAAATGTTTTTTTTTTTTTCTTTTTCATGTCTGCGTCAAGTTTAAGAACCGGAATTTTTATTCATGGAAGTTTTTTTTTAATTTGAGCAGCACTGTACTGTACGGGTTTGCGTTGTAGTGCAGATGTTTATGGAAAAAAAAGAAGAGTGAAAAAGCTTACTAGTAAGAAGCAATTCTCGTTCATTCGCTACGGAGAGTTTTTTTTTTTTATCGCCGTCCAATCTTTCAATTTATTAAAAACAATTTTTTTGCAATTCATTGAACTCTGTCTACTAAGTCAATGAAAAAGTTTACTTTCAAACTGATCGTGGTCGTCTTCACTCGTGAATTAGTTTCCTCCTTTTTGTTCTAAAATCTGTTTAAGAAGCGGATTTTATTTCATTGAAGGTTGTTAAATTTCAGCAGTTTGCGTTGCAGTGTCGGTGTTTATGGGAAAAAGAAGGAGAGAAAACGACAACTAGTATGAAGCAATTCTCGTTCATTCGCTACAGAGAGGATTTTTTTTGCCGTCCTATCGTTCATTTTTATTAAAAAGAAAGTTTTTGAAATTCATTGAACTCTACTAAGTGAATGAACAAGTTTACTTTCAAACTGATAGCGCTCTAATTCACTCATGAATTAGTTTCCTTCTTTTGGTTGTAAAATCTGTAGTAAGTGTGAACAGCGAAAACAAGTTTTCTTTAACGAACACGGACCGATTCCAGGCATTCTTTGTAGTAGGGGATTTTTTTCTAAACTATTGAAATTCAAAGAATCTAGTTAGTGTTTCAACGATTAGTTAAAATAACAGAGTGCAGGACAATCCTGGAGAGTGTCAGGTACACGACACGAAGATTTTATTTTGTTTCTTAAAACCTCGGTAGATTGCGCGAAAAAATTTGAAAAATCAAAAACAAACAAGACCATCATTCACATCATACCCACAGCACCGACTGCCAGAAACAAGAGCACTAAAGCTTTTCGTTAAATTTGATGGTGGCTCTGAAAAGAGCCGTTTTGTTGCGTTGCCAGAACGGCTTTCGCATTACTTGGCAGTGCTGACTTGGCTGGATCCGCCACCGACCTTGGCCGTTTTCTTCGGCAGCAGAACGGCCTGGATGTTCGGGAGGACGCCGCCTTGTGCGATCGTCACACCGGACAGCAGCTTGTTCAATTCTTCGTCGTTTCTGATGGCCAGCTGGAGGTGACGCGGAATGATCCTAGTTTTCTTGTTGTCCCTAGCGGCGTTGCCGGCCAACTCTAGAACTTCAGCAGCAAGGTATTCCATGACGGCAGCCAAGTAGACCGGAGCTCCGGCACCGACTCGTTCGGCGTAGTTGCCCTTGCGCAGGAGACGGTGGATACGTCCGACCGGGAACTGAAGACCGGCCCTGCTCGAACGGCTCTTGGCCTTTCCCTTCACTTTTCCTCCTTTTCCTCTTCCTGACATCGTGAGCTAGAGATATATAGTATAGTAAACGTACTATTGACAGAGTATGAAAATCTTGCGCACAATAACTAGACTATATATCGGCACAAACAGCGTGTCAAGAGACCACGTGACGTGGTCGGACGTAAATTGTAAGCGCTTTCATTGGTTAGCACGCACGAGCGCGTTGAAACGATCACGTGAGCTTTTGACACGCAGCGCTCTATAAGAGTGAGAAGATTGAAATTTTCTACCGACACAAACGTTGTTACTCTTTTCGATTGCAGCAGTCTATCTATTTTGAGAGAAGATGCCACCCAAGCCCGCCAGCAAGGGTGCTAAGAAAGCGGCAAGCAAGGCCAAAGCTGCCAGGAGCGGAGACAAGAAGCACAAGAAAAGGCGAAAGGAGAGCTACTTCATCTACATCTACAAGGTACTGAAGCAGGTCCACCCGGACACTGGCATCAGCGGCAAGGCGATGTCCATCATGAACTCCTTCGTCAACGACATCTTCGAGCGCATCGCTTCCGAAGCTTCTCGCCTGGCCCACTACAACAAGAGGTCGACCATCACCAGCAGAGAAATCCAGACGGCCGTGCGTCTGCTCCTGCCGGGAGAGTTGGCGAAGCACGCCGTCAGCGAGGGCACCAAGGCCGTCACGAAGTACACCAGCTCGAAGTAAAAAACGAGCTGAGACAGCAAGGCGCGGTCAGTCGCGTACGTACGAAACGGCTCTTTTCAGAGCCACCCTAAATTTATCGATAAGCATAGTGCAGCAGTGCTGTCAGACCTGACTCCTTACGTGTTGTTTGTCTTGTCTTGTGGTCGTCGATTTGTTTCTCGTTCGTTATGTTTAATAACAGATTATTAACATCAAAAATTCTCTACGCAACTTAGTTTTCGCGATCGATAGAAGCAAGGGAGAAAATACGTTCAGAACGGTCGAAAGCTTGCTCACCGCGAGCCAGTCGAGATAAAAATTAAAAATAATTAAATAAACAAAAATTAAAAAATACTCTGTGGAATATGCAAAGTCTCTTTGAGCTCTATTTTACTATTTTCTATCTCTACAGCAGCGAAAAAATCACTATCACCTTCCAGCTCTACGACCTCTTTTTTCTGCTACTGCTTCCAGACAAAATATTAATTTTTTTTTCTCCAGAAATTATCGCAGCAACTGAATCTGCAAAGTCTCTTTGAGCTCTCTATTCTCTATCTATACAAGCAGCGTAGAAATCGCTATCTCATTCCAGCTCTCTACGACCTCTTTCTGTGCAACTGCTTTCAGACAAATTATTATTTTTTTCCCAGAAATTATCGCAGCAACTGAATCTGCAAAGTCTCTTTGAACTCTCTATTCTCTATCTATACAGCTCTACGAGCTCTTTCAGACAAATTATTAATTTTATTTTCTCCAGAAATTTCGCGGGCACGTTGTTGTCTCTCAACTTGGTCTCTTAGGTGAAAGTCAGCTGGAATTATCTGCCATACCTACCTACCTACCTACCTACCTACCTACCTACCTACCTACCTGCCTACCTAACCGTTTTCACTCATTAGTTTTGGTTTTATTTATTTAATTTTTTTTTTTTTTTTTTTTTTTTTTAACTTACTTGCTTTCATTCGAGCACGAACTTACTTCTAAGTCAGTCTGCTGCCGTTTAACACAAAACGTCGCACTTTCTAAACTTCATTCGAATCTTTACAAAATCATAAAAAGAATAATAAACCTTATACGCCGACTAGAGAGGTGGCGCCGTGCAAACAAACTACCTCTCTCTAGTCGGCGTCGTTCAGTTTACGCTGCATGCCTATATAAACGCGTGCAACGACGACGGCGCAAAATTTCTCGCACGGACGGCCGTACTGCGCTCGTTCATAGTTTCGCACTAATTACAGTCTTGCGTATTCATCGTCATCATGTCAGGTAGAGGCAAAGGAGGAAAGGGTCTCGGAAAGGGAGGAGCCAAGCGTCATCGCAAAGTGCTCAGGGACAACATCCAGGGCATCACCAAGCCCGCCATCAGGCGTCTCGCTCGCCGTGGAGGAGTCAAGAGAATCTCCGGCTTGATCTACGAAGAGACCAGAGGAGTTCTCAAGGTTTTCCTCGAGAACGTCATTCGCGACGCAGTCACTTACACGGAGCACGCCAAGAGGAAGACCGTCACCGCAATGGACGTCGTCTACGCTCTGAAGCGTCAAGGACGTACACTCTACGGTTTCGGAGGCTAGAAAGTTTCTAGTAGCTCTTCGGCAAAATAAACGGTCCTTTTCAGGACCACACATTTCTAACGAAATAGCGAGTTCTGTGCAGCTGAAATAACGCCCGTTAAATACTTCTTGTTAATCGAAATTTTCAATCTTTTTACCAATGCTTTTATTAACTCGTCGGCTCTGTTTCTCTGTCTGTTTCTCTGTTTCAAATCTTGCAATCAATTTTTGAGTCACTTCCTGTTGATAGATTTTTTTCAAATTTTGCATACATGCTCAAGATAGAAGACAATGCAATATTCAATTATTAGTTTTACAATAAGTCAATTAATTTAGTTAATTTTATTGAGGATTTTATCGAGGGGTTTCTTGAGGGTTTTCTTGAGGGTTTTCTTGACCACAAAACGCTAACCGACTGGCAGACTATTTTACCAAGTTAACACGAACCACACTCACTGACCGCGATTCTCAAGCGTGTATGAAATTTTCATGAAAATAGTTGAGATATTTAAATTCGATGCTTTTTGATGATATTTTTATTATTATTACCAATGCTTTTATTAACTCGTCGTCTCTGTTTCTCTGTCTGTCTGTTTGTTTCTCTGTCTGTTTCAAATCTTGCAATCAATTTTTGAGTCACTTCCTGATGATAGATTTTTTCAAATTTTGCATACATGCTTAAAATAGAAGACAATGCAATATTCAATTATTAGTTTTACAATAAGTCAATTAATTTAGATAATTTTAATTAATTTCGATATTTCGATATAATTAAGATATTTCGACTTTAACATAAAATAAAAGAGTAATATAAGAAAAAATTGATTGCAAAATTTGTGTTTTAATTACATATAAGAGCATTGGTTTTAAAAATTCGTTTTTAATTTACTTGTTTCTTTTAGAGCCGTTTACGTTGTTGTTTCCTTTGCCTAATTTTTATTAGTAATTACTAATAAGAATATTCTTAATATTATTTGTTGTAGTTCCACTACTAGTAGTAGTTGTTGTAATAATATTAGTAATAATGTGGATTTTTTTCTGAATGTTTTTTTTTTTAAATGACGTGGGGAAAGAAATTAAATAAAGATAATAAACTAGGGTTCAATCAGAAAAAATAGAGCTGCATTTAAACAAACGAAGTGATTGCAGTTGAACGAATTCAACGTTCCCGTCGATAGTGCGCTTGTTGAAAATTGCGTTCTCAACCAGGTCGGTGCGCTCGTTCACTGCCGGGTTTATAACGAGTGAGTTCGCCCGTCGGTCGTCAGAGCATAGTTACAGACTAGGCTATATCTATATCAACTATCGTCTATACGTTCACTCAGTTTCAGTCGCTCGTACAATGTCGTCTTCGGCAGCAGTATCAGGTAACGACGGCGACAACGCGCCAGTTGCCGTAGCAGAGGAGGGTGGAAAGAAAAAGCAGCAAAAGAAAACGGTCGCCAAAAGCACCGCCAGCCACACCAAGAAGACCGTCGACCATCCGCCGTACGGGGAGATGATCCGACAAGCATTGGTAGCCCTGAAGGAGCGCGGCGGCTCGTCCAGGCAAGCGATCCTCAAGTACGTCATGGCAAATTTCAAAGTGGGAGCCGACGAGCACGCAGTCAACACTAGACTCAAGGTTGCCCTGAGGAACGGCGTCAAGTCCGAACTCCTGAAGCAGTCCAAAGGTTCCGGAGCCTCCGGCAGTTTCCGATTGGGAGCCGACGCGAAGAAAGAAAAAGCTGCCGGTGCAGCCAAAAAGAGTGAGAAGAAGCCGAAGGCAGCAGCAGAGAAAAAGTCTGCTGCGTCGCCGGCCAAGAAAAAGCCAGAAGCCAAGAAAGTCGCCCGGTCGGTGCAACCAGCAAAGAAGACTAAAACTGTGGCAGAGAAGAAACAGCCGGCGGCGGCCAAGAAAGAGGCTCCAAAGGCCAAGCCCGTAGCAAAGAAACCCAAAGCTGCTGCAGCTGGTCCGGTCGAAAAGAAGGCAGCGAAGCCAAAGAAAGCCGCCGCACAGAAAAAAGTAGTTTCTCCGAAAAAAACGAAGCCCAGGGCCGCCCCTGCCGCAAAGAAAACAGTCGCAAAAGCCGTGGGAAAACCGAAAACAACCAGGAAATCGACTGCTTAAAGTCCTTTACACATAATTTCAAACGGCTCTTTTCAGAGCCACCAGCAAATTCAACGAAAGCGAGAGTGGTCGCATCGCACGAATTGCCTTGTTGTTTGTTTAATTAATTAATTAATGACGTAATAATGTAAACGTTTCCTTGAGCGAGGAAAAAAATCAAACTCTTTCATTAACTTGAATCGACAAATAAATAAAGTATAGCTCTTATAGGTAGAGTTAATGATCGTATTTAAATTTCTTTTTTTTTTTTTTTTAATTTCGGAGCATTTCTCGAACGAGTCATTTAACAGCAATACATCTGAAAAGAAGCCACACACATAAACAGTACACAACATTCGACTATGTGGAATTAAAAAGCGAATCAGAGGGCCATGAGAAAAAATCCTGTTATTTTTTTCATTTTTTTTCCTGTAACGATTTAAAAACGTACCTACCGCTACCACTGTCGAGTACATGGTACGTTTACGGTTTTTAAATCACTATTGGTGTAAACATATTTATTTATTTATTTATTATTTCATAAATCTATGTGTATTTCATTATCGGTAGAAAACTGCAATTAAAGAAAGTAACAGTTTCTAAAAGTGTAGTCACTTTTTTTGCAAACACGATGAAATCCGTACTTTTCTGTGTCGAAAAGTAGAAGTTTGTCAACGTCAACCAATGGCGTTCGAGAAACTATCGGCCAATGAAAGCGCTGACAAAGGCCTACGTTGCGCATATAAATACAGCTCGCAGGGCCGACTGCTTCTTTTTTTCTCGTTCGCGTTGATGTTGTTGCCAGCTCTCCGAATCTTGTTTTATCGCTCTCTTGCACGTGTTGTGAAGTGTCGCCGGTCTCATGGGGCCGAAAAAGAAGTTAAAGTTTAACCAGCCTTCGAGAAACATCATCGAAGAAGCATGGGCTCAAGCTTCCGACAGTGAGGAATCTACTCCTCCCCAGAAGAAAACCAGTTCTGCAGAAACACCGCTGACATCTGCCGCCAACAGAACACTACCGTTAGACATAGAGAAAATCATTGCTGAAACCTTCACCCCTGCAAAGATCCTGGCAAGCTTCAAGAGCGTTTCATCAGTCAAAACAGGACCCAGCCAACAGAACAAGCAACAACAACCAACGACAGAAGAACCCAATGAACCGATCGAATTCTTAATCTTGACGGATATGACAAAGATAGATCCCTTCCAAATCGAAGGCAGCCTATCCAAATACCTGAACCGAAAGCCAGTGATTACCGGCAAGGGAAAAAAGATTCAAGTCCTTGTGTCAAGAACTGAAAATGAAAAAATGAAAAACATACAAGAAATTGCCGGATACCAGGTTAGAGTACTAAATCGACCACTAAATAAGAAGATAAAAATGATTATTACCGGTGTTCCACTGGAAATTTCATCAGATATTATAACAAAAAACTCTGGATGTTCCGCAGCAGTGCGGATAAAGAAAAAAATTGATGGAAGGTTTCAGGAGACCACCGCGGTCATCCTTACCTACGAACCGGATCAGAATCCCCCGAACTATGTTAAAATATCCTTTCTGAACTTTCGGGTCAAGGAGTACCTCCCTAACCCAGTTAGATGTTTTAACTGTAACCAATTCGGGCATGTGGCTAAATATTGTAAGGCCAAAACCTCTTGCCCTAGGTGTGCCGGAGAGCATGAGCTAAAAAACTGCTCAACGCCACAACTAGAACCTTCTAAAAAGATGTGTGCCAGCTGCCAGTCTCCTGACCACAGGACAGGAAGCGAAGAATGCCCCAAGTGGCAGAAAGCTAAAAGAACTATCGAGATTGCCACATCAAGGAAAACATACTCAGAGGCGCTGAAAAGCGGTTTTAAAAAAACTACAGAGGCCGAGATCAAAGACAAAACACCTGAAATTCACAAACAAATAACTAGGATTGCCGAAAAGACTGACGCCCTGAAAAAGAAATCCACAGGAAAAACACCAGAGGCAGACACGGTTGCTAAATTCCTAACCATGATTGATCAGATTTTGCAGGTGCTGTCCACGTTGGTCAACCAAAAAGACGAACACCACAACCAAGAAATTGCAACTTCAAAGACTGCAGCAGCCATTCTCCCTGGCTCCGGGATTGAGGAATCAGCTGGAGAATGGCAACAATGATGTGCATCCAAAGAAAGAGAGGGAAGAAGAAGAAGATGAAGAATTTTTTAGATATATTTTCTGACATTTTTCTTTTTCCCTCTCCAAATGGACATTTTTATTTTTATTGTATTTTTATTTTTATTGTATTTCTTTCCTTCTTTCTTTTTTTTTATGTTCCGTCTAAAAATACAATGTATAAAGACGTTAAACAATAATAAAAAAATAAATAAAAAAAAAAAAAAAAAAAAGGCCGACTGCTTTTTATACACAGCAGAAAGTTCGACTTTCGCACGTCTCTACGCTTTGTTTGCATTATAGAATACAAGAAGAAGGTCTAAATGGCTCGTACCAAGCAGACTGCTCGCAAGTCTACCGGAGGAAAGGCGCCAAGGAAGCAGCTGGCAACGAAGGCTGCAAGGAAAAGCGCTCCGGCCACTGGAGGAGTTAAGAAGCCTCACCGTTACAGGCCAGGAACCGTAGCACTCAGGGAGATTAGGCGCTACCAGAAGAGCACCGAGCTCCTGATCCGCAAGCTTCCCTTCCAGCGCCTGGTCAGGGAGATCGCACAAGATTTCAAGACCGACCTGCGCTTCCAGAGCTCGGCCGTCATGGCATTGCAAGAAGCCAGCGAGGCATACCTGGTCGGCCTGTTCGAAGATACCAACCTCTGCGCCATCCACGCCAAGAGGGTGACCATCATGCCCAAGGACATACAGTTGGCCCGCAGAATCAGGGGTGAGCGTGCTTAGAAAAGCAGCACCTGGTACGGCTGGTCGGTCGTCCGACCACAGCTAATTTGCAAACGGCTCTTTTCAGAGCCACAACACTTTAAACGAAAGACGATCGCCGCCTGCTGGCCGAATCGAGATTTATTATTATTATTTTTTCTCATGTTTCTTCAAGCTGCCTTTATAATTTACGATTGAATGACAATTTCTTAGAAACAAACTTGGCTTAACTTAACCGGTCGTCCGTGATAATGTAATTGCTTCCTACTCCGGTGTTTGTAAATGACTGGCAATAATCGACATGGAGTTGCAGGTTTATGAACAGCCAGTGCTGGCGATTTTCTGTTTAATTTAATTTAATTATATATTTCTTGCTTTCTCTGGCGTGTCATTTCCGGACGTTCGTCTGTCAGAAGTCAGTTAGTTTTGTTAGGGATCGCACACTTAATTCATACTTCAGTTTCATAAAAACAAAGATACCCAGAGTTTGTTTCACTGTCGTCCGTAGTCGAGTTGTTTTTGACTAGCATTGAATCGATGACGTGGTGATTTTTTTCTCTACAAACGGTTTTCATGTAAAAAAGAATCAAAACAATTTAGAAAATATACCGACTCGAGTTGTTTTTCAATCATTCGCCGAACCTTCGACTTGCATTTAATCCATAGCGTGGTGATTTTTTCTCTCTGAAAACGGTTTCCACGTGCAAAGTAATTAACAAAAATTTAGAAAATATTCAGCTGTTAAAGTCTGTTATGTATAATTTTAAATGTTTTTTTTTTTTTCTTTTTCATGTCTGCGTCAAGTTTAAGAACCGGAATTTTTATTCATGGAAGTTTTTTTTTAATTTGAGCAGCACTGTACTGTACGGGTTTGCGTTGTAGTGCAGATGTTTATGGAAAAAAAAGAAGAGTGAAAAAGCTTACTAGTAAGAAGCAATTCTCGTTCATTCGCTACGGAGAGTTTTTTTTTTTTATCGCCGTCCAATCTTTCAATTTATTAAAAACAATTTTTTTGCAATTCATTGAACTCTGTCTACTAAGTCAATGAAAAAGTTTACTTTCAAACTGATCGTGGTCGTCTTCACTCGTGAATTAGTTTCCTCCTTTTTGTTCTAAAATCTGTTTAAGAAGCGGATTTTATTTCATTGAAGGTTGTTAAATTTCAGCAGTTTGCGTTGCAGTGTCGGTGTTTATGGGAAAAAGAAGGAGAGAAAACGACAACTAGTATGAAGCAATTCTCGTTCATTCGCTACAGAGAGGTTTTTTTTTGCCGTCCTATCGTTCATTTTTATTAAAAAGAAAGTTTTTGAAATTCATTGAACTCTACTAAGTGAATGAACAAGTTTACTTTCAAACTGATAGCGCTCTAATTCACTCATGAATTAGTTTCCTTCTTTTGGTTGTAAAATCTGTAGTAAGTGTGAACAGCGAAAACAAGTTTTCTTTAACGAACACGGACCGATTCCAGGCATTCTTTGTAGTAGGGGATTTTTTTCTAAACTATTGAAATTCAAAGAATCTAGTTAGTGTTTCAACGATTAGTTAAAATAACAGAGTGCAGGACAATCCTGGAGAGTGTCAGGTACACGACACGAAGATTTTATTTTGTTTCTTAAAACCTCGGTAGATTGCGCGAAAAAATTTGAAAAATCAAAAACAAACAAGACCATCATTCACATCATACCCACAGCACCGACTGCCAGAAACAAGAGCACTAAAGCTTTTCGTTAAATTTGATGGTGGCTCTGAAAAGAGCCGTTTTGTTGCGTTGCCAGAACGGCTTTCGCATTACTTGGCAGTGCTGACTTGGCTGGATCCGCCACCGACCTTGGCCGTTTTCTTCGGCAGCAGAACGGCCTGGATGTTCGGGAGGACGCCGCCTTGTGCGATCGTCACACCGGACAGCAGCTTGTTCAATTCTTCGTCGTTTCTGATGGCCAGCTGGAGGTGACGCGGAATGATCCTAGTTTTCTTGTTGTCCCTAGCGGCGTTGCCGGCCAACTCTAGAACTTCAGCAGCAAGGTATTCCATGACGGCAGCCAAGTAGACCGGAGCTCCGGCACCGACTCGTTCGGCGTAGTTGCCCTTGCGCAGGAGACGGTGGATACGTCCGACCGGGAACTGAAGACCGGCCCTGCTCGAACGGCTCTTGGCCTTTCCCTTCACTTTTCCTCCTTTTCCTCTTCCTGACATCGTGAGCTAGAGATATATAGTATAGTAAACGTACTATTGACAGAGTATGAAAATCTTGCGCACAATAACTAGACTATATATCGGCACAAACAGCGTGTCAAGAGACCACGTGACGTGGTCGGACGTAAATTGTAAGCGCTTTCATTGGTTAGCACGCACGAGCGCGTTGAAACGATCACGTGAGCTTTTGACACGCAGCGCTCTATAAGAGTGAGAAGATTGAAATTTTCTACCGACACAAACGTTGTTACTCTTTTCGATTGCAGCAGTCTATCTATTTTGAGAGAAGATGCCACCCAAGCCCGCCAGCAAGGGTGCTAAGAAAGCGGCAAGCAAGGCCAAAGCTGCCAGGAGCGGAGACAAGAAGCACAAGAAAAGGCGAAAGGAGAGCTACTTCATCTACATCTACAAGGTACTGAAGCAGGTCCACCCGGACACTGGCATCAGCGGCAAGGCGATGTCCATCATGAACTCCTTCGTCAACGACATCTTCGAGCGCATCGCTTCCGAAGCTTCTCGCCTGGCCCACTACAACAAGAGGTCGACCATCACCAGCAGAGAAATCCAGACGGCCGTGCGTCTGCTCCTGCCGGGAGAGTTGGCGAAGCACGCCGTCAGCGAGGGCACCAAGGCCGTCACGAAGTACACCAGCTCGAAGTAAAAAACGAGCTGAGACAGCAAGGCGCGGTCAGTCGCGTACGTACGAAACGGCTCTTTTCAGAGCCACCCTAAATTTATCGATAAGCATAGTGCAGCAGTGCTGTCAGACCTGACTCCTTACGTGTTGTTTGTCTTGTCTTGTGGTCGTCGATTTGTTTCTCGTTCGTTATGTTTAATAACAGATTATTAACATCAAAAATTCTCTACGCAACTTAGTTTTCGCGATCGATAGAAGCAAGGGAGAAAATACGTTCAGAACGGTCGAAAGCTTGCTCACCGCGAGCCAGTCGAGATAAAAATTAAAAATAATTAAATAAACAAAAAATTAAAAAATACTCTGTGGAATATGCAAAGTCTCTTTGAGCTCTATTTTACTATTTTCTATCTCTACAGCAGCGAAAAAATCACTATCACCTTCCAGCTCTACGACCTCTTTTTTCTGCTACTGCTTCCAGACAAAATATTAATTTTTTTTTCTCCAGAAATTATCGCAGCAACTGAATCTGCAAAGTCTCTTTGAGCTCTCTATTCTCTATCTATACAAGCAGCGTAGAAATCGCTATCTCATTCCAGCTCTCTACGACCTCTTTCTGTGCAACTGCTTTCAGACAAATTATTATTTTTTTCCCAGAAATTATCGCAGCAACTGAATCTGCAAAGTCTCTTTGAACTCTCTATTCTCTATCTATACAGCTCTACGAGCTCTTTCAGACAAATTATTAATTTTATTTTCTCCAGAAATTTCGCGGGCACGTTGTTGTCTCTCAACTTGGTCTCTTAGGTGAAAGTCAGCTGGAATTATCTGCCATACCTACCTACCTACCTACCTACCTACCTACCTACCTACCTACCTGCCTACCTAACCGTTTTCACTCATTAGTTTTGGTTTTATTTATTTAATTTTTTTTTTTTTTTTTTTTTTTTTTAACTTACTTGCTTTCATTCGAGCACGAACTTACTTCTAAGTCAGTCTGCTGCCGTTTAACACAAAACGTCGCACTTTCTAAACTTCATTCGAATCTTTACAAAATCATAAAAAGAATAATAAACCTTATACGCCGACTAGAGAGGTGGCGCCGTGCAAACAAACTACCTCTCTCTAGTCGGCGTCGTTCAGTTTACGCTGCATGCCTATATAAACGCGTGCAACGACGACGGCGCAAAATTTCTCGCACGGACGGCCGTACTGCGCTCGTTCATAGTTTCGCACTAATTACAGTCTTGCGTATTCATCGTCATCATGTCAGGTAGAGGCAAAGGAGGAAAGGGTCTCGGAAAGGGAGGAGCCAAGCGTCATCGCAAAGTGCTCAGGGACAACATCCAGGGCATCACCAAGCCCGCCATCAGGCGTCTCGCTCGCCGTGGAGGAGTCAAGAGAATCTCCGGCTTGATCTACGAAGAGACCAGAGGAGTTCTCAAGGTTTTCCTCGAGAACGTCATTCGCGACGCAGTCACTTACACGGAGCACGCCAAGAGGAAGACCGTCACCGCAATGGACGTCGTCTACGCTCTGAAGCGTCAAGGACGTACACTCTACGGTTTCGGAGGCTAGAAAGTTTCTAGTAGCTCTTCGGCAAAATAAACGGTCCTTTTCAGGACCACACATTTCTAACGAAATAGCGAGTTCTGTGCAGCTGAAATAACGCCCGTTAAATACTTCTTGTTAATCGAAATTTTCAATCTTTTTTCTTTTAGAGCCGTTTACGTTGTTGTTTCCTTTGCCTAATTTTTATTAGTAATTACTAATAAGAATATTCTTAATATTATTTGTTGTAGTTCCACTACTAGTAGTAGTTGTTGTAATAATATTAGTAATAATGTGGATTTTTTTCTGAATGTTTTTTTTTTTAAATGACGTGGGGAAAGAAATTAAATAAAGATAATAAACTAGGGTTCAATCAGAAAAAATAGAGCTGCATTTAAACAAACGAAGTGATTGCAGTTGAACGAATTCAACGTTCCCGTCGATAGTGCGCTTGTTGAAAATTGCGTTCTCAACCAGGTCGGTGCGCTCGTTCACTGCCGGGTTTATAACGAGTGAGTTCGCCCGTCGGTCGTCAGAGCATAGTTACAGACTAGGCTATATCTATATCAACTATCGTCTATACGTTCACTCAGTTTCAGTCGCTCGTACAATGTCGTCTTCGGCAGCAGTATCAGGTAACGACGGCGACAACGCGCCAGTTGCCGTAGCAGAGGAGGGTGGAAAGAAAAAGCAGCAAAAGAAAACGGTCGCCAAAAGCACCGCCAGCCACACCAAGAAGACCGTCGACCATCCGCCGTACGGGGAGATGATCCGACAAGCATTGGTAGCCCTGAAGGAGCGCGGCGGCTCGTCCAGGCAAGCGATCCTCAAGTACGTCATGGCAAATTTCAAAGTGGGAGCCGACGAGCACGCAGTCAACACTAGACTCAAGGTTGCCCTGAGGAACGGCGTCAAGTCCGAACTCCTGAAGCAGTCCAAAGGTTCCGGAGCCTCCGGCAGTTTCCGATTGGGAGCCGACGCGAAGAAAGAAAAAGCTGCCGGTGCAGCCAAAAAGAGTGAGAAGAAGCCGAAGGCAGCAGCAGAGAAAAAGTCTGCTGCGTCGCCGGCCAAGAAAAAGCCAGAAGCCAAGAAAGTCGCCCGGTCGGTGCAACCAGCAAAGAAGACTAAAACTGTGGCAGAGAAGAAACAGCCGGCGGCGGCCAAGAAAGAGGCTCCAAAGGCCAAGCCCGTAGCAAAGAAACCCAAAGCTGCTGCAGCTGGTCCGGTCGAAAAGAAGGCAGCGAAGCCAAAGAAAGCCGCCGCACAGAAAAAAGTAGTTTCTCCGAAAAAAACGAAGCCCAGGGCCGCCCCTGCCGCAAAGAAAACAGTCGCAAAAGCCGTGGCAAAACCGAAAACAACCAGGAAATCGACTGCTTAAAGTCCTTTACACATAATTTCAAACGGCTCTTTTCAGAGCCACCAGCAAATTCAACGAAAGCGAGAGTGGTCGCATCGCACGAATTGCCTTGTTGTTTGTTTAATTAATTAATTAATGACGTAATAATGTAAACGTTTCCTTGAGCGAGGAAAAAAATCAAACTCTTTCATTAACTTGAATCGACAAATAAATAAAGTATAGCTCTTATAGGTAGAGTTAATGATCGTATTTAAATTTCTTTTTTTTTTTTTTTTAATTTCGGAGCATTTCTCGAACGAGTCATTTAACAGCAATACATCTGAAAAGAAGCCACACACATAAACAGTACACAACATTCGACTATGTGGAATTAAAAAGCGAATCAGAGGGCCATGAGAAAAAATCCTGTTATTTTTTTCATTTTTTTTCCTGTAACGATTTAAAAACGTACCTACCGCTACCACTGTCGAGTACATGGTACGTTTACGGTTTTTAAATCACTATTGGTGTAAACATATTTATTTATTTATTTATTATTTCATAAATCTATGTGTATTTCATTATCGGTAGAAAACTGCAATTAAAGAAAGTAACAGTTTCTAAAAGTGTAGTCACTTTTTTTGCAAACACGATGAAATCCGTACTTTTCTGTGTCGAAAAGTAGAAGTTTGTCAACGTCAACCAATGGCGTTCGAGAAACTATCGGCCAATGAAAGCGCTGACAAAGGCCTACGTTGCGCATATAAATACAGCTCGCAGGGCCGACTGCTTTTTATACACAGCAGAAAGTTCGACTTTCGCACGTCTCTACGCTTTGTTTGCATTATAGAATACAAGAAGAAGGTCTAAATGGCTCGTACCAAGCAGACTGCTCGCAAGTCTACCGGAGGAAAGGCGCCAAGGAAGCAGCTGGCAACGAAGGCTGCAAGGAAAAGCGCTCCGGCCACTGGAGGAGTTAAGAAGCCTCACCGTTACAGGCCAGGAACCGTAGCACTCAGGGAGATTAGGCGCTACCAGAAGAGCACCGAGCTCCTGATCCGCAAGCTTCCCTTCCAGCGCCTGGTCAGGGAGATCGCACAAGATTTCAAGACCGACCTGCGCTTCCAGAGCTCGGCCGTCATGGCATTGCAAGAAGCCAGCGAGGCATACCTGGTCGGCCTGTTCGAAGATACCAACCTCTGCGCCATCCACGCCAAGAGGGTGACCATCATGCCCAAGGACATACAGTTGGCCCGCAGAATCAGGGGTGAGCGTGCTTAGAAAAGCAGCACCTGGTACGGCTGGTCGGTCGTCCGACCACAGCTAATTTGCAAACGGCTCTTTTCAGAGCCACAACACTTTAAACGAAAGACGATCGCCGCCTGCTGGCCGAATCGAGATTTATTATTATTATTTTTTCTCATGTTTCTTCAAGCTGCCTTTATAATTTACGATTGAATGACAATTTCTTAGAAACAAACTTGGCTTAACTTAACCGGTCGTCCGTGATAATGTAATTGCTTCCTACTCCGGTGTTTGTAAATGACTGGCAATAATCGACATGGAGTTGCAGGTTTATGAACAGCCAGTGCTGGCGATTTTCTGTTTAATTTAATTTAATTATATATTTCTTGCTTTCTCTGGCGTGTCATTTCCGGACGTTCGTCTGTCAGAAGTCAGTTAGTTTTGTTAGGGATCGCACACTTAATTCATACTTCAGTTTCATAAAAACAAAGATACCCAGAGTTTGTTTCACTGTCGTCCGTAGTCGAGTTGTTTTTGACTAGCATTGAATCGATGACGTGGTGATTTTTTTCTCTACAAACGGTTTTCATGTAAAAAAGAATCAAAACAATTTAGAAAATATACCGACTCGAGTTGTTTTTCAATCATTCGCCGAACCTTCGACTTGCATTTAATCCATAGCGTGGTGATTTTTTCTCTCTGAAAACGGTTTCCACGTGCAAAGTAATTAACAAAAATTTAGAAAATATTCAGCTGTTAAAGTCTGTTATGTATAATTTTAAATGTTTTTTTTTTTTTCTTTTTCATGTCTGCGTCAAGTTTAAGAACCGGAATTTTTATTCATGGAAGTTTTTTTTTAATTTGAGCAGCACTGTACTGTACGGGTTTGCGTTGTAGTGCAGATGTTTATGGAAAAAAAAGAAGAGTGAAAAAGCTTACTAGTAAGAAGCAATTCTCGTTCATTCGCTACGGAGAGTTTTTTTTTTTTATCGCCGTCCAATCTTTCAATTTATTAAAAACAATTTTTTTGCAATTCATTGAACTCTGTCTACTAAGTCAATGAAAAAGTTTACTTTCAAACTGATCGTGGTCGTCTTCACTCGTGAATTAGTTTCCTCCTTTTTGTTCTAAAATCTGTTTAAGAAGCGGATTTTATTTCATTGAAGGTTGTTAAATTTCAGCAGTTTGCGTTGCAGTGTCGGTGTTTATGGGAAAAAGAAGGAGAGAAAACGACAACTAGTATGAAGCAATTCTCGTTCATTCGCTACAGAGAGGTTTTTTTTTGCCGTCCTATCGTTCATTTTTATTAAAAAGAAAGTTTTTGAAATTCATTGAACTCTACTAAGTGAATGAACAAGTTTACTTTCAAACTGATAGCGCTCTAATTCACTCATGAATTAGTTTCCTTCTTTTGGTTGTAAAATCTGTAGTAAGTGTGAACAGCGAAAACAAGTTTTCTTTAACGAACACGGACCGATTCCAGGCATTCTTTGTAGTAGGGGATTTTTTTCTAAACTATTGAAATTCAAAGAATCTAGTTAGTGTTTCAACGATTAGTTAAAATAACAGAGTGCAGGACAATCCTGGAGAGTGTCAGGTACACGACACGAAGATTTTATTTTGTTTCTTAAAACCTCGGTAGATTGCGCGAAAAAATTTGAAAAATCAAAAACAAACAAGACCATCATTCACATCATACCCACAGCACCGACTGCCAGAAACAAGAGCACTAAAGCTTTTCGTTAAATTTGATGGTGGCTCTGAAAAGAGCCGTTTTGTTGCGTTGCCAGAACGGCTTTCGCATTACTTGGCAGTGCTGACTTGGCTGGATCCGCCACCGACCTTGGCCGTTTTCTTCGGCAGCAGAACGGCCTGGATGTTCGGGAGGACGCCGCCTTGTGCGATCGTCACACCGGACAGCAGCTTGTTCAATTCTTCGTCGTTTCTGATGGCCAGCTGGAGGTGACGCGGAATGATCCTAGTTTTCTTGTTGTCCCTAGCGGCGTTGCCGGCCAACTCTAGAACTTCAGCAGCAAGGTATTCCATGACGGCAGCCAAGTAGACCGGAGCTCCGGCACCGACTCGTTCGGCGTAGTTGCCCTTGCGCAGGAGACGGTGGATACGTCCGACCGGGAACTGAAGACCGGCCCTGCTCGAACGGCTCTTGGCCTTTCCCTTCACTTTTCCTCCTTTTCCTCTTCCTGACATCGTGAGCTAGAGATATATAGTATAGTAAACGTACTATTGACAGAGTATGAAAATCTTGCGCACAATAACTAGACTATATATCGGCACAAACAGCGTGTCAAGAGACCACGTGACGTGGTCGGACGTAAATTGTAAGCGCTTTCATTGGTTAGCACGCACGAGCGCGTTGAAACGATCACGTGAGCTTTTGACACGCAGCGCTCTATAAGAGTGAGAAGATTGAAATTTTCTACCGACACAAACGTTGTTACTCTTTTCGATTGCAGCAGTCTATCTATTTTGAGAGAAGATGCCACCCAAGCCCGCCAGCAAGGGTGCTAAGAAAGCGGCAAGCAAGGCCAAAGCTGCCAGGAGCGGAGACAAGAAGCACAAGAAAAGGCGAAAGGAGAGCTACTTCATCTACATCTACAAGGTACTGAAGCAGGTCCACCCGGACACTGGCATCAGCGGCAAGGCGATGTCCATCATGAACTCCTTCGTCAACGACATCTTCGAGCGCATCGCTTCCGAAGCTTCTCGCCTGGCCCACTACAACAAGAGGTCGACCATCACCAGCAGAGAAATCCAGACGGCCGTGCGTCTGCTCCTGCCGGGAGAGTTGGCGAAGCACGCCGTCAGCGAGGGCACCAAGGCCGTCACGAAGTACACCAGCTCGAAGTAAAAAACGAGCTGAGACAGCAAGGCGCGGTCAGTCGCGTACGTACGAAACGGCTCTTTTCAGAGCCACCCTAAATTTATCGATAAGCATAGTGCAGCAGTGCTGTCAGACCTGACTCCTTACGTGTTGTTTGTCTTGTCTTGTGGTCGTCGATTTGTTTCTCGTTCGTTATGTTTAATAACAGATTATTAACATCAAAAATTCTCTACGCAACTTAGTTTTCGCGATCGATAGAAGCAAGGGAGAAAATACGTTCAGAACGGTCGAAAGCTTGCTCACCGCGAGCCAGTCGAGATAAAAATTAAAAATAATTAAATAAACAAAAAATTAAAAAATACTCTGTGGAATATGCAAAGTCTCTTTGAGCTCTATTTTACTATTTTCTATCTCTACAGCAGCGAAAAAATCACTATCACCTTCCAGCTCTACGACCTCTTTTTTCTGCTACTGCTTCCAGACAAAATATTAATTTTTTTTTCTCCAGAAATTATCGCAGCAACTGAATCTGCAAAGTCTCTTTGAGCTCTCTATTCTCTATCTATACAAGCAGCGTAGAAATCGCTATCTCATTCCAGCTCTCTACGACCTCTTTCTGTGCAACTGCTTTCAGACAAATTATTATTTTTTTCCCAGAAATTATCGCAGCAACTGAATCTGCAAAGTCTCTTTGAACTCTCTATTCTCTATCTATACAGCTCTACGAGCTCTTTCAGACAAATTATTAATTTTATTTTCTCCAGAAATTTCGCGGGCACGTTGTTGTCTCTCAACTTGGTCTCTTAGGTGAAAGTCAGCTGGAATTATCTGCCATACCTACCTACCTACCTACCTACCTACCTACCTACCTACCTACCTGCCTACCTAACCGTTTTCACTCATTAGTTTTGGTTTTATTTATTTAATTTTTTTTTTTTTTTTTTTTTTTTTTAACTTACTTGCTTTCATTCGAGCACGAACTTACTTCTAAGTCAGTCTGCTGCCGTTTAACACAAAACGTCGCACTTTCTAAACTTCATTCGAATCTTTACAAAATCATAAAAAGAATAATAAACCTTATACGCCGACTAGAGAGGTGGCGCCGTGCAAACAAACTACCTCTCTCTAGTCGGCGTCGTTCAGTTTACGCTGCATGCCTATATAAACGCGTGCAACGACGACGGCGCAAAATTTCTCGCACGGACGGCCGTACTGCGCTCGTTCATAGTTTCGCACTAATTACAGTCTTGCGTATTCATCGTCATCATGTCAGGTAGAGGCAAAGGAGGAAAGGGTCTCGGAAAGGGAGGAGCCAAGCGTCATCGCAAAGTGCTCAGGGACAACATCCAGGGCATCACCAAGCCCGCCATCAGGCGTCTCGCTCGCCGTGGAGGAGTCAAGAGAATCTCCGGCTTGATCTACGAAGAGACCAGAGGAGTTCTCAAGGTTTTCCTCGAGAACGTCATTCGCGACGCAGTCACTTACACGGAGCACGCCAAGAGGAAGACCGTCACCGCAATGGACGTCGTCTACGCTCTGAAGCGTCAAGGACGTACACTCTACGGTTTCGGAGGCTAGAAAGTTTCTAGTAGCTCTTCGGCAAAATAAACGGTCCTTTTCAGGACCACACATTTCTAACGAAATAGCGAGTTCTGTGCAGCTGAAATAACGCCCGTTAAATACTTCTTGTTAATCGAAATTTTCAATCTTTTTTCTTTTAGAGCCGTTTACGTTGTTGTTTCCTTTGCCTAATTTTTATTAGTAATTACTAATAAGAATATTCTTAATATTATTTGTTGTAGTTCCACTACTAGTAGTAGTTGTTGTAATAATATTAGTAATAATGTGGATTTTTTTCTGAATGTTTTTTTTTTTAAATGACGTGGGGAAAGAAATTAAATAAAGATAATAAACTAGGGTTCAATCAGAAAAAATAGAGCTGCATTTAAACAAACGAAGTGATTGCAGTTGAACGAATTCAACGTTCCCGTCGATAGTGCGCTTGTTGAAAATTGCGTTCTCAACCAGGTCGGTGCGCTCGTTCACTGCCGGGTTTATAACGAGTGAGTTCGCCCGTCGGTCGTCAGAGCATAGTTACAGACTAGGCTATATCTATATCAACTATCGTCTATACGTTCACTCAGTTTCAGTCGCTCGTACAATGTCGTCTTCGGCAGCAGTATCAGGTAACGACGGCGACAACGCGCCAGTTGCCGTAGCAGAGGAGGGTGGAAAGAAAAAGCAGCAAAAGAAAACGGTCGCCAAAAGCACCGCCAGCCACACCAAGAAGACCGTCGACCATCCGCCGTACGGGGAGATGATCCGACAAGCATTGGTAGCCCTGAAGGAGCGCGGCGGCTCGTCCAGGCAAGCGATCCTCAAGTACGTCATGGCAAATTTCAAAGTGGGAGCCGACGAGCACGCAGTCAACACTAGACTCAAGGTTGCCCTGAGGAACGGCGTCAAGTCCGAACTCCTGAAGCAGTCCAAAGGTTCCGGAGCCTCCGGCAGTTTCCGATTGGGAGCCGACGCGAAGAAAGAAAAAGCTGCCGGTGCAGCCAAAAAGAGTGAGAAGAAGCCGAAGGCAGCAGCAGAGAAAAAGTCTGCTGCGTCGCCGGCCAAGAAAAAGCCAGAAGCCAAGAAAGTCGCCCGGTCGGTGCAACCAGCAAAGAAGACTAAAACTGTGGCAGAGAAGAAACAGCCGGCGGCGGCCAAGAAAGAGGCTCCAAAGGCCAAGCCCGTAGCAAAGAAACCCAAAGCTGCTGCAGCTGGTCCGGTCGAAAAGAAGGCAGCGAAGCCAAAGAAAGCCGCCGCACAGAAAAAAGTAGTTTCTCCGAAAAAAACGAAGCCCAGGGCCGCCCCTGCCGCAAAGAAAACAGTCGCAAAAGCCGTGGCAAAACCGAAAACAACCAGGAAATCGACTGCTTAAAGTCCTTTACACATAATTTCAAACGGCTCTTTTCAGAGCCACCAGCAAATTCAACGAAAGCGAGAGTGGTCGCATCGCACGAATTGCCTTGTTGTTTGTTTAATTAATTAATTAATGACGTAATAATGTAAACGTTTCCTTGAGCGAGGAAAAAAATCAAACTCTTTCATTAACTTGAATCGACAAATAAATAAAGTATAGCTCTTATAGGTAGAGTTAATGATCGTATTTAAATTTCTTTTTTTTTTTTTTTTAATTTCGGAGCATTTCTCGAACGAGTCATTTAACAGCAATACATCTGAAAAGAAGCCACACACATAAACAGTACACAACATTCGACTATGTGGAATTAAAAAGCGAATCAGAGGGCCATGAGAAAAAATCCTGTTATTTTTTTCATTTTTTTTCCTGTAACGATTTAAAAACGTACCTACCGCTACCACTGTCGAGTACATGGTACGTTTACGGTTTTTAAATCACTATTGGTGTAAACATATTTATTTATTTATTTATTATTTCATAAATCTATGTGTATTTCATTATCGGTAGAAAACTGCAATTAAAGAAAGTAACAGTTTCTAAAAGTGTAGTCACTTTTTTTGCAAACACGATGAAATCCGTACTTTTCTGTGTCGAAAAGTAGAAGTTTGTCAACGTCAACCAATGGCGTTCGAGAAACTATCGGCCAATGAAAGCGCTGACAAAGGCCTACGTTGCGCATATAAATACAGCTCGCAGGGCCGACTGCTTTTTATACACAGCAGAAAGTTCGACTTTCGCACGTCTCTACGCTTTGTTTGCATTATAGAATACAAGAAGAAGGTCTAAATGGCTCGTACCAAGCAGACTGCTCGCAAGTCTACCGGAGGAAAGGCGCCAAGGAAGCAGCTGGCAACGAAGGCTGCAAGGAAAAGCGCTCCGGCCACTGGAGGAGTTAAGAAGCCTCACCGTTACAGGCCAGGAACCGTAGCACTCAGGGAGATTAGGCGCTACCAGAAGAGCACCGAGCTCCTGATCCGCAAGCTTCCCTTCCAGCGCCTGGTCAGGGAGATCGCACAAGATTTCAAGACCGACCTGCGCTTCCAGAGCTCGGCCGTCATGGCATTGCAAGAAGCCAGCGAGGCATACCTGGTCGGCCTGTTCGAAGATACCAACCTCTGCGCCATCCACGCCAAGAGGGTGACCATCATGCCCAAGGACATACAGTTGGCCCGCAGAATCAGGGGTGAGCGTGCTTAGAAAAGCAGCACCTGGTACGGCTGGTCGGTCGTCCGACCACAGCTAATTTGCAAACGGCTCTTTTCAGAGCCACAACACTTTAAACGAAAGACGATCGCCGCCTGCTGGCCGAATCGAGATTTATTATTATTATTTTTTCTCATGTTTCTTCAAGCTGCCTTTATAATTTACGATTGAATGACAATTTCTTAGAAACAAACTTGGCTTAACTTAACCGGTCGTCCGTGATAATGTAATTGCTTCCTACTCCGGTGTTTGTAAATGACTGGCAATAATCGACATGGAGTTGCAGGTTTATGAACAGCCAGTGCTGGCGATTTTCTGTTTAATTTAATTTAATTATATATTTCTTGCTTTCTCTGGCGTGTCATTTCCGGACGTTCGTCTGTCAGAAGTCAGTTAGTTTTGTTAGGGATCGCACACTTAATTCATACTTCAGTTTCATAAAAACAAAGATACCCAGAGTTTGTTTCACTGTCGTCCGTAGTCGAGTTGTTTTTGACTAGCATTGAATCGATGACGTGGTGATTTTTTTCTCTACAAACGGTTTTCATGTAAAAAAGAATCAAAACAATTTAGAAAATATACCGACTCGAGTTGTTTTTCAATCATTCGCCGAACCTTCGACTTGCATTTAATCCATAGCGTGGTGATTTTTTCTCTCTGAAAACGGTTTCCACGTGCAAAGTAATTAACAAAAATTTAGAAAATATTCAGCTGTTAAAGTCTGTTATGTATAATTTTAAATGTTTTTTTTTTTTTCTTTTTCATGTCTGCGTCAAGTTTAAGAACCGGAATTTTTATTCATGGAAGTTTTTTTTTAATTTGAGCAGCACTGTACTGTACGGGTTTGCGTTGTAGTGCAGATGTTTATGGAAAAAAAAGAAGAGTGAAAAAGCTTACTAGTAAGAAGCAATTCTCGTTCATTCGCTACGGAGAGTTTTTTTTTTTTATCGCCGTCCAATCTTTCAATTTATTAAAAACAATTTTTTTGCAATTCATTGAACTCTGTCTACTAAGTCAATGAAAAAGTTTACTTTCAAACTGATCGTGGTCGTCTTCACTCGTGAATTAGTTTCCTCCTTTTTGTTCTAAAATCTGTTTAAGAAGCGGATTTTATTTCATTGAAGGTTGTTAAATTTCAGCAGTTTGCGTTGCAGTGTCGGTGTTTATGGGAAAAAGAAGGAGAGAAAACGACAACTAGTATGAAGCAATTCTCGTTCATTCGCTACAGAGAGGTTTTTTTTTGCCGTCCTATCGTTCATTTTTATTAAAAAGAAAGTTTTTGAAATTCATTGAACTCTACTAAGTGAATGAACAAGTTTACTTTCAAACTGATAGCGCTCTAATTCACTCATGAATTAGTTTCCTTCTTTTGGTTGTAAAATCTGTAGTAAGTGTGAACAGCGAAAACAAGTTTTCTTTAACGAACACGGACCGATTCCAGGCATTCTTTGTAGTAGGGGATTTTTTTCTAAACTATTGAAATTCAAAGAATCTAGTTAGTGTTTCAACGATTAGTTAAAATAACAGAGTGCAGGACAATCCTGGAGAGTGTCAGGTACACGACACGAAGATTTTATTTTGTTTCTTAAAACCTCGGTAGATTGCGCGAAAAAATTTGAAAAATCAAAAACAAACAAGACCATCATTCACATCATACCCACAGCACCGACTGCCAGAAACAAGAGCACTAAAGCTTTTCGTTAAATTTGATGGTGGCTCTGAAAAGAGCCGTTTTGTTGCGTTGCCAGAACGGCTTTCGCATTACTTGGCAGTGCTGACTTGGCTGGATCCGCCACCGACCTTGGCCGTTTTCTTCGGCAGCAGAACGGCCTGGATGTTCGGGAGGACGCCGCCTTGTGCGATCGTCACACCGGACAGCAGCTTGTTCAATTCTTCGTCGTTTCTGATGGCCAGCTGGAGGTGACGCGGAATGATCCTAGTTTTCTTGTTGTCCCTAGCGGCGTTGCCGGCCAACTCTAGAACTTCAGCAGCAAGGTATTCCATGACGGCAGCCAAGTAGACCGGAGCTCCGGCACCGACTCGTTCGGCGTAGTTGCCCTTGCGCAGGAGACGGTGGATACGTCCGACCGGGAACTGAAGACCGGCCCTGCTCGAACGGCTCTTGGCCTTTCCCTTCACTTTTCCTCTTCCTGACATCGTGAGCTAGAGATATATAGTATAGTAAACGTACTATTGACAGAGTATGAAAATCTTGCGTTTTTTTTTTTTTTAATTTTTTTTTTTTTTTTTATTTTTTTATTATTGTTTAACGTCTTTATACATTGTATTTTTAGACGGAACATAAAAAAAAAGAAAGAAAGAAAGAAATACAAAAAAATAAAATAAAATAAAAATCAATGTGTCCATTTAGAGAGGGAAAAAGAAAAATGTCAGAAAATATATCTAAAAAATTCTTTATCTTCTTCTTCTTCCCTCTCTTTCTTTGGTTGAACATCATTGTTGCCATCCTCCAGCTGATTCCTCAATCCCGGAGCCAGGGAGAATGGCTGCTGCAGTCTTTGAAGCTGCAATTTCTTGGTTGTGGTGTTCGTCTTTTTGGTTGACCAAAGTGGACAGCACCTGCAAAATCTGATCAATCATGGTTAGCAATTTGGCTACCGTGTCTGCTTCTGGTGTTTTTCCTGTGGCTTTCTTTTTCAGAGCGTTAGTCCTTTTGGCAATCTTGGTTACATGATTTTGGATTTCAGGTGTTTTGTCTTGGATCTTGGTCTCTGTAATTTGTTTAGAACCGCTTTTCAGCGCCTCTGAGTATGTTTTTTTTGATGTCGCAGTGTCGATATCTTTTTTGGCTTTCTGCCACTTGGGGCATTCCTCGCTGCCTGTCCTGTGGTCAGGAGTCTGGCAGCTGGCACATATCTTTTTAGGTTGTTCTAGCTCTGGTGTTGAGCAGTTTCTTAGCTCGTGCTCTCCGGCACACTTAGGGCAAGAAGTTTTGGCCTTACAATACTTGGCCACGTGTCCGTATTGATTGCAATTGAAGCATCTTACCGGGTACGGTATGTATTCCTTCAGTCTGAAAATTAAGAATGAGATTCTGATATGCTTTGGAGGGATCCGGTCCGGTTCAAAGGTGAGGATGACCGCAGTGGATTCCTGAAATCTTCCATCTATTTTTTTCTTAATTCGTACAGCTGCGGCACACCCGGATTTTTCGATAATTGTTTCTAATGAGATTTCTGTCGGAACCCCGGTAATAATCAATTTTGTTTTCTTAACAAAAGGCTTAAGGAAACTGACCTTGTAACCGGCTATTTCTTTCAGTTGTTCTAGTTTCTCCCTCTCACTTTTGGTGGCTAGGATTTTTAATTTTCTTCCTTTGGCCGTAATTTCTGGTTGTCGTTTGAGAAAACCTGAAAGGCTCTCTTCAATTTTGAAAGGGTTGATCTTGTTCAGTTCGTTCAGTAGAATAAACTCCACAGTTTCTTCAGGATGGTTTTCAGCTGTCGGATGTTGTTGCAAGTTCTGTTGGCTGGGTCCTGTTTTGGCTGAAGCTATGCTCCTGAAGCTTTCTAGGATCTTGGCAGGAGTAAAGGTTTCGGAAATGAGTTTCTGAACATCTATCGATGGTGTTGTCCTGACGGCAGGTGTCGGCGGTTGCTCTGATGCAAACGTCTTTCTCTGTGGAGGAGTGGTTTCCTCACTGTCGGAAGCTTGTCTCCATGCTTCCTCGACGATGTCCCTTGAAGGCTTGTTAAACTTGGCCTTCTTTTTTGGCCCCATGTCACTGAGCGAAAATTCACAACACGTGTGAGTTAACGATAACAGAGATTCCGAGAGCTGGCAACAACATCAACACGAAGCGAAAAAGTCGAAAATCTTGCGCACAATAACTAGACTATATATCGGCACAAACAGCGTGTCAAGAGACCACGTGACGTGGTCGGACGTAAATTGTAAGCGCTTTCATTGGTTAGCACGCACGAGCGCGTTGAAACGATCACGTGAGCTTTTGACACGCAGCGCTCTATAAGAGTGAGAAGATTGAAATTTTCTACCGACACAAACGTTGTTACTCTTTTCGATTGCAGCAGTCTATCTATTTTGAGAGAAGATGCCACCCAAGCCCGCCAGCAAGGGTGCTAAGAAAGCGGCAAGCAAGGCCAAAGCTGCCAGGAGCGGAGACAAGAAGCACAAGAAAAGGCGAAAGGAGAGCTACTTCATCTACATCTACAAGGTACTGAAGCAGGTCCACCCGGACACTGGCATCAGCGGCAAGGCGATGTCCATCATGAACTCCTTCGTCAACGACATCTTCGAGCGCATCGCTTCCGAAGCTTCTCGCCTGGCCCACTACAACAAGAGGTCGACCATCACCAGCAGAGAAATCCAGACGGCCGTGCGTCTGCTCCTGCCGGGAGAGTTGGCGAAGCACGCCGTCAGCGAGGGCACCAAGGCCGTCACGAAGTACACCAGCTCGAAGTAAAAAACGAGCTGAGACAGCAAGGCGCGGTCAGTCGCGTACGTACGAAACGGCTCTTTTCAGAGCCACCCTAAATTTATCGATAAGCATAGTGCAGCAGTGCTGTCAGACCTGACTCCTTACGTGTTGTTTGTCTTGTCTTGTGGTCGTCGATTTGTTTCTCGTTCGTTATGTTTAATAACAGATTATTAACATCAAAAATTCTCTACGCAACTTAGTTTTCGCGATCGATAGAAGCAAGGGAGAAAATACGTTCAGAACGGTCGAAAGCTTGCTCACCGCGAGCCAGTCGAGATAAAAATTAAAAATAATTAAATAAACAAAAAATTAAAAAATACTCTGTGGAATATGCAAAGTCTCTTTGAGCTCTATTTTACTATTTTCTATCTCTACAGCAGCGAAAAAATCACTATCACCTTCCAGCTCTACGACCTCTTTTTTCTGCTACTGCTTCCAGACAAAATATTAATTTTTTTTTCTCCAGAAATTATCGCAGCAACTGAATCTGCAAAGTCTCTTTGAGCTCTCTATTCTCTATCTATACAAGCAGCGTAGAAATCGCTATCTCATTCCAGCTCTCTACGACCTCTTTCTGTGCAACTGCTTTCAGACAAATTATTATTTTTTTCCCAGAAATTATCGCAGCAACTGAATCTGCAAAGTCTCTTTGAACTCTCTATTCTCTATCTATACAGCTCTACGAGCTCTTTCAGACAAATTATTAATTTTATTTTCTCCAGAAATTTCGCGGGCACGTTGTTGTCTCTCAACTTGGTCTCTTAGGTGAAAGTCAGCTGGAATTATCTGCCATACCTACCTACCTACCTACCTACCTACCTACCTACCTACCTACCTGCCTACCTAACCGTTTTCACTCATTAGTTTTGGTTTTATTTATTTAATTTTTTTTTTTTTTTTTTTTTTTTTAACTTACTTGCTTTCATTCGAGCACGAACTTACTTCTAAGTCAGTCTGCTGCCGTTTAACACAAAACGTCGCACTTTCTAAACTTCATTCGAATCTTTACAAAATCATAAAAAGAATAATAAACCTTATACGCCGACTAGAGAGGTGGCGCCGTGCAAACAAACTACCTCTCTCTAGTCGGCGTCGTTCAGTTTACGCTGCATGCCTATATAAACGCGTGCAACGACGACGGCGCAAAATTTCTCGCACGGACGGCCGTACTGCGCTCGTTCATAGTTTCGCACTAATTACAGTCTTGCGTATTCATCGTCATCATGTCAGGTAGAGGCAAAGGAGGAAAGGGTCTCGGAAAGGGAGGAGCCAAGCGTCATCGCAAAGTGCTCAGGGACAACATCCAGGGCATCACCAAGCCCGCCATCAGGCGTCTCGCTCGCCGTGGAGGAGTCAAGAGAATCTCCGGCTTGATCTACGAAGAGACCAGAGGAGTTCTCAAGGTTTTCCTCGAGAACGTCATTCGCGACGCAGTCACTTACACGGAGCACGCCAAGAGGAAGACCGTCACCGCAATGGACGTCGTCTACGCTCTGAAGCGTCAAGGACGTACACTCTACGGTTTCGGAGGCTAGAAAGTTTCTAGTAGCTCTTCGGCAAAATAAACGGTCCTTTTCAGGACCACACATTTCTAACGAAATAGCGAGTTCTGTGCAGCTGAAATAACGCCCGTTAAATACTTCTTGTTAATCGAAATTTTCAATCTTTTTTCTTTTAGAGCCGTTTACGTTGTTGTTTCCTTTGCCTAATTTTTATTAGTAATTACTAATAAGAATATTCTTAATATTATTTGTTGTAGTTCCACTACTAGTAGTAGTTGTTGTAATAATATTAGTAATAATGTGGATTTTTTTCTGAATGTTTTTTTTTTTAAATGACGTGGGGAAAGAAATTAAATAAAGATAATAAACTAGGGTTCAATCAGAAACAAGTAAATTAAAAACGAATTTTTAAAACCAATGCTCTTATATGTAATTAAAACACAAATTTTGCAATCAATTTTTTCTTATATTACTCTTTTATTTTATGTTAAAGTCGAAATATCTTAATTATATCGAAATATCGAAATTAATTAAAATTATCTAAATTAATTGACTTATTGTAAAACTAATAATTGAATATTGCATTGTCTTCTATTTTAAGCATGTATGCAAAATTTGAAAAAATCTATCATCAGGAAGTGACTCAAAAATTGATTGCAAGATTTGAAACAGACAGAGAAACAAACAGACAGACAGAGAAACAGAGACGACGAGTTAATAAAAGCATTGGTAATAATAATAAAAATATCATCAAAAAGCATCGAATTTAAATATCTCAACTATTTTCATGAAAATTTCATACACGCTTGAGAATCGCGGTCAGTGAGTGTGGTTCGTGTTAACTTGGTAAAATAGTCTGCCAGTCGGTTAGCGTTTTGTGGTCAAGAAAACCCTCAAGAAAACCCTCAAGAAAACCCTCAAGAAACCCCTCGATAAAATCCTCAATAAAATTAACTAAATTAATTGACTTATTGTAAAACTAATAATTGAATATTGCATTGTCTTCTATCTTGAGCATGTATGCAAAATTTGAAAAAAATCTATCAACAGGAAGTGACTCAAAAATTGATTGCAAGATTTGAAACAGAGAAACAGACAGAGAAACAGAGCCGACGAGTTAATAAAAGCATTGGTAAAAATAGAGCTGCATTTAAACAAACGAAGTGATTGCAGTTGAACGAATTCAACGTTCCCGTCGATAGTGCGCTTGTTGAAAATTGCGTTCTCAACCAGGTCGGTGCGCTCGTTCACTGCCGGGTTTATAACGAGTGAGTTCGCCCGTCGGTCGTCAGAGCATAGTTACAGACTAGGCTATATCTATATCAACTATCGTCTATACGTTCACTCAGTTTCAGTCGCTCGTACAATGTCGTCTTCGGCAGCAGTATCAGGTAACGACGGCGACAACGCGCCAGTTGCCGTAGCAGAGGAGGGTGGAAAGAAAAAGCAGCAAAAGAAAACGGTCGCCAAAAGCACCGCCAGCCACACCAAGAAGACCGTCGACCATCCGCCGTACGGGGAGATGATCCGACAAGCATTGGTAGCCCTGAAGGAGCGCGGCGGCTCGTCCAGGCAAGCGATCCTCAAGTACGTCATGGCAAATTTCAAAGTGGGAGCCGACGAGCACGCAGTCAACACTAGACTCAAGGTTGCCCTGAGGAACGGCGTCAAGTCCGAACTCCTGAAGCAGTCCAAAGGTTCCGGAGCCTCCGGCAGTTTCCGATTGGGAGCCGACGCGAAGAAAGAAAAAGCTGCCGGTGCAGCCAAAAAGAGTGAGAAGAAGCCGAAGGCAGCAGCAGAGAAAAAGTCTGCTGCGTCGCCGGCCAAGAAAAAGCCAGAAGCCAAGAAAGTCGCCCGGTCGGTGCAACCAGCAAAGAAGACTAAAACTGTGGCAGAGAAGAAACAGCCGGCGGCGGCCAAGAAAGAGGCTCCAAAGGCCAAGCCCGTAGCAAAGAAACCCAAAGCTGCTGCAGCTGGTCCGGTCGAAAAGAAGGCAGCGAAGCCAAAGAAAGCCGCCGCACAGAAAAAAGTAGTTTCTCCGAAAAAAACGAAGCCCAGGGCCGCCCCTGCCGCAAAGAAAACAGTCGCAAAAGCCGTGGCAAAACCGAAAACAACCAGGAAATCGACTGCTTAAAGTCCTTTACACATAATTTCAAACGGCTCTTTTCAGAGCCACCAGCAAATTCAACGAAAGCGAGAGTGGTCGCATCGCACGAATTGCCTTGTTGTTTGTTTAATTAATTAATTAATGACGTAATAATGTAAACGTTTCCTTGAGCGAGGAAAAAAATCAAACTCTTTCATTAACTTGAATCGACAAATAAATAAAGTATAGCTCTTATAGGTAGAGTTAATGATCGTATTTAAATTTCTTTTTTTTTTTTTTTTAATTTCGGAGCATTTCTCGAACGAGTCATTTAACAGCAATACATCTGAAAAGAAGCCACACACATAAACAGTACACAACATTCGACTATGTGGAATTAAAAAGCGAATCAGAGGGCCATGAGAAAAAATCCTGTTATTTTTTTCATTTTTTTTCCTGTAACGATTTAAAAACGTACCTACCGCTACCACTGTCGAGTACATGGTACGTTTACGGTTTTTAAATCACTATTGGTGTAAACATATTTATTTATTTATTTATTATTTCATAAATCTATGTGTATTTCATTATCGGTAGAAAACTGCAATTAAAGAAAGTAACAGTTTCTAAAAGTGTAGTCACTTTTTTTGCAAACACGATGAAATCCGTACTTTTCTGTGTCGAAAAGTAGAAGTTTGTCAACGTCAACCAATGGCGTTCGAGAAACTATCGGCCAATGAAAGCGCTGACAAAGGCCTACGTTGCGCATATAAATACAGCTCGCAGGGCCGACTGCTTTTTATACACAGCAGAAAGTTCGACTTTCGCACGTCTCTACGCTTTGTTTGCATTATAGAATACAAGAAGAAGGTCTAAATGGCTCGTACCAAGCAGACTGCTCGCAAGTCTACCGGAGGAAAGGCGCCAAGGAAGCAGCTGGCAACGAAGGCTGCAAGGAAAAGCGCTCCGGCCACTGGAGGAGTTAAGAAGCCTCACCGTTACAGGCCAGGAACCGTAGCACTCAGGGAGATTAGGCGCTACCAGAAGAGCACCGAGCTCCTGATCCGCAAGCTTCCCTTCCAGCGCCTGGTCAGGGAGATCGCACAAGATTTCAAGACCGACCTGCGCTTCCAGAGCTCGGCCGTCATGGCATTGCAAGAAGCCAGCGAGGCATACCTGGTCGGCCTGTTCGAAGATACCAACCTCTGCGCCATCCACGCCAAGAGGGTGACCATCATGCCCAAGGACATACAGTTGGCCCGCAGAATCAGGGGTGAGCGTGCTTAGAAAAGCAGCACCTGGTACGGCTGGTCGGTCGTCCGACCACAGCTAATTTGCAAACGGCTCTTTTCAGAGCCACAACACTTTAAACGAAAGACGATCGCCGCCTGCTGGCCGAATCGAGATTTATTATTATTATTTTTTCTCATGTTTCTTCAAGCTGCCTTTATAATTTACGATTGAATGACAATTTCTTAGAAACAAACTTGGCTTAACTTAACCGGTCGTCCGTGATAATGTAATTGCTTCCTACTCCGGTGTTTGTAAATGACTGGCAATAATCGACATGGAGTTGCAGGTTTATGAACAGCCAGTGCTGGCGATTTTCTGTTTAATTTAATTTAATTATATATTTCTTGCTTTCTCTGGCGTGTCATTTCCGGACGTTCGTCTGTCAGAAGTCAGTTAGTTTTGTTAGGGATCGCACACTTAATTCATACTTCAGTTTCATAAAAACAAAGATACCCAGAGTTTGTTTCACTGTCGTCCGTAGTCGAGTTGTTTTTGACTAGCATTGAATCGATGACGTGGTGATTTTTTTCTCTACAAACGGTTTTCATGTAAAAAAGAATCAAAACAATTTAGAAAATATACCGACTCGAGTTGTTTTTCAATCATTCGCCGAACCTTCGACTTGCATTTAATCCATAGCGTGGTGATTTTTTCTCTCTGAAAACGGTTTCCACGTGCAAAGTAATTAACAAAAATTTAGAAAATATTCAGCTGTTAAAGTCTGTTATGTATAATTTTAAATGTTTTTTTTTTTTTCTTTTTCATGTCTGCGTCAAGTTTAAGAACCGGAATTTTTATTCATGGAAGTTTTTTTTTAATTTGAGCAGCACTGTACTGTACGGGTTTGCGTTGTAGTGCAGATGTTTATGGAAAAAAAAGAAGAGTGAAAAAGCTTACTAGTAAGAAGCAATTCTCGTTCATTCGCTACGGAGAGTTTTTTTTTTTTATCGCCGTCCAATCTTTCAATTTATTAAAAACAATTTTTTTGCAATTCATTGAACTCTGTCTACTAAGTCAATGAAAAAGTTTACTTTCAAACTGATCGTGGTCGTCTTCACTCGTGAATTAGTTTCCTCCTTTTTGTTCTAAAATCTGTTTAAGAAGCGGATTTTATTTCATTGAAGGTTGTTAAATTTCAGCAGTTTGCGTTGCAGTGTCGGTGTTTATGGGAAAAAGAAGGAGAGAAAACGACAACTAGTATGAAGCAATTCTCGTTCATTCGCTACAGAGAGGTTTTTTTTTGCCGTCCTATCGTTCATTTTTATTAAAAAGAAAGTTTTTGAAATTCATTGAACTCTACTAAGTGAATGAACAAGTTTACTTTCAAACTGATAGCGCTCTAATTCACTCATGAATTAGTTTCCTTCTTTTGGTTGTAAAATCTGTAGTAAGTGTGAACAGCGAAAACAAGTTTTCTTTAACGAACACGGACCGATTCCAGGCATTCTTTGTAGTAGGGGATTTTTTTCTAAACTATTGAAATTCAAAGAATCTAGTTAGTGTTTCAACGATTAGTTAAAATAACAGAGTGCAGGACAATCCTGGAGAGTGTCAGGTACACGACACGAAGATTTTATTTTGTTTCTTAAAACCTCGGTAGATTGCGCGAAAAAATTTGAAAAATCAAAAACAAACAAGACCATCATTCACATCATACCCACAGCACCGACTGCCAGAAACAAGAGCACTAAAGCTTTTCGTTAAATTTGATGGTGGCTCTGAAAAGAGCCGTTTTGTTGCGTTGCCAGAACGGCTTTCGCATTACTTGGCAGTGCTGACTTGGCTGGATCCGCCACCGACCTTGGCCGTTTTCTTCGGCAGCAGAACGGCCTGGATGTTCGGGAGGACGCCGCCTTGTGCGATCGTCACACCGGACAGCAGCTTGTTCAATTCTTCGTCGTTTCTGATGGCCAGCTGGAGGTGACGCGGAATGATCCTAGTTTTCTTGTTGTCCCTAGCGGCGTTGCCGGCCAACTCTAGAACTTCAGCAGCAAGGTATTCCATGACGGCAGCCAAGTAGACCGGAGCTCCGGCACCGACTCGTTCGGCGTAGTTGCCCTTGCGCAGGAGACGGTGGATACGTCCGACCGGGAACTGAAGACCGGCCCTGCTCGAACGGCTCTTGGCCTTTCCCTTCACTTTTCCTCCTTTTCCTCTTCCTGACATCGTGAGCTAGAGATATATAGTATAGTAAACGTACTATTGACAGAGTATGAAAATCTTGCGCACAATAACTAGACTATATATCGGCACAAACAGCGTGTCAAGAGACCACGTGACGTGGTCGGACGTAAATTGTAAGCGCTTTCATTGGTTAGCACGCACGAGCGCGTTGAAACGATCACGTGAGCTTTTGACACGCAGCGCTCTATAAGAGTGAGAAGATTGAAATTTTCTACCGACACAAACGTTGTTACTCTTTTCGATTGCAGCAGTCTATCTATTTTGAGAGAAGATGCCACCCAAGCCCGCCAGCAAGGGTGCTAAGAAAGCGGCAAGCAAGGCCAAAGCTGCCAGGAGCGGAGACAAGAAGCACAAGAAAAGGCGAAAGGAGAGCTACTTCATCTACATCTACAAGGTACTGAAGCAGGTCCACCCGGACACTGGCATCAGCGGCAAGGCGATGTCCATCATGAACTCCTTCGTCAACGACATCTTCGAGCGCATCGCTTCCGAAGCTTCTCGCCTGGCCCACTACAACAAGAGGTCGACCATCACCAGCAGAGAAATCCAGACGGCCGTGCGTCTGCTCCTGCCGGGAGAGTTGGCGAAGCACGCCGTCAGCGAGGGCACCAAGGCCGTCACGAAGTACACCAGCTCGAAGTAAAAAACGAGCTGAGACAGCAAGGCGCGGTCAGTCGCGTACGTACGAAACGGCTCTTTTCAGAGCCACCCTAAATTTATCGATAAGCATAGTGCAGCAGTGCTGTCAGACCTGACTCCTTACGTGTTGTTTGTCTTGTCTTGTGGTCGTCGATTTGTTTCTCGTTCGTTATGTTTAATAACAGATTATTAACATCAAAAATTCTCTACGCAACTTAGTTTTCGCGATCGATAGAAGCAAGGGAGAAAATACGTTCAGAACGGTCGAAAGCTTGCTCACCGCGAGCCAGTCGAGATAAAAATTAAAAATAATTAAATAAACAAAAAATTAAAAAATACTCTGTGGAATATGCAAAGTCTCTTTGAGCTCTATTTTACTATTTTCTATCTCTACAGCAGCGAAAAAATCACTATCACCTTCCAGCTCTACGACCTCTTTTTTCTGCTACTGCTTCCAGACAAAATATTAATTTTTTTTTCTCCAGAAATTATCGCAGCAACTGAATCTGCAAAGTCTCTTTGAGCTCTCTATTCTCTATCTATACAAGCAGCGTAGAAATCGCTATCTCATTCCAGCTCTCTACGACCTCTTTCTGTGCAACTGCTTTCAGACAAATTATTATTTTTTTCCCAGAAATTATCGCAGCAACTGAATCTGCAAAGTCTCTTTGAACTCTCTATTCTCTATCTATACAGCTCTACGAGCTCTTTCAGACAAATTATTAATTTTATTTTCTCCAGAAATTTCGCGGGCACGTTGTTGTCTCTCAACTTGGTCTCTTAGGTGAAAGTCAGCTGGAATTATCTGCCATACCTACCTACCTACCTACCTACCTACCTACCTACCTACCTACCTGCCTACCTAACCGTTTTCACTCATTAGTTTTGGTTTTATTTATTTAATTTTTTTTTTTTTTTTTTTTTTTTTTAACTTACTTGCTTTCATTCGAGCACGAACTTACTTCTAAGTCAGTCTGCTGCCGTTTAACACAAAACGTCGCACTTTCTAAACTTCATTCGAATCTTTACAAAATCATAAAAAGAATAATAAACCTTATACGCCGACTAGAGAGGTGGCGCCGTGCAAACAAACTACCTCTCTCTAGTCGGCGTCGTTCAGTTTACGCTGCATGCCTATATAAACGCGTGCAACGACGACGGCGCAAAATTTCTCGCACGGACGGCCGTACTGCGCTCGTTCATAGTTTCGCACTAATTACAGTCTTGCGTATTCATCGTCATCATGTCAGGTAGAGGCAAAGGAGGAAAGGGTCTCGGAAAGGGAGGAGCCAAGCGTCATCGCAAAGTGCTCAGGGACAACATCCAGGGCATCACCAAGCCCGCCATCAGGCGTCTCGCTCGCCGTGGAGGAGTCAAGAGAATCTCCGGCTTGATCTACGAAGAGACCAGAGGAGTTCTCAAGGTTTTCCTCGAGAACGTCATTCGCGACGCAGTCACTTACACGGAGCACGCCAAGAGGAAGACCGTCACCGCAATGGACGTCGTCTACGCTCTGAAGCGTCAAGGACGTACACTCTACGGTTTCGGAGGCTAGAAAGTTTCTAGTAGCTCTTCGGCAAAATAAACGGTCCTTTTCAGGACCACACATTTCTAACGAAATAGCGAGTTCTGTGCAGCTGAAATAACGCCCGTTAAATACTTCTTGTTAATCGAAATTTTCAATCTTTTTTCTTTTAGAGCCGTTTACGTTGTTGTTTCCTTTGCCTAATTTTTATTAGTAATTACTAATAAGAATATTCTTAATATTATTTGTTGTAGTTCCACTACTAGTAGTAGTTGTTGTAATAATATTAGTAATAATGTGGATTTTTTTCTGAATGTTTTTTTTTTTAAATGACGTGGGGAAAGAAATTAAATAAAGATAATAAACTAGGGTTCAATCAGAAAAAATAGAGCTGCATTTAAACAAACGAAGTGATTGCAGTTGAACGAATTCAACGTTCCCGTCGATAGTGCGCTTGTTGAAAATTGCGTTCTCAACCAGGTCGGTGCGCTCGTTCACTGCCGGGTTTATAACGAGTGAGTTCGCCCGTCGGTCGTCAGAGCATAGTTACAGACTAGGCTATATCTATATCAACTATCGTCTATACGTTCACTCAGTTTCAGTCGCTCGTACAATGTCGTCTTCGGCAGCAGTATCAGGTAACGACGGCGACAACGCGCCAGTTGCCGTAGCAGAGGAGGGTGGAAAGAAAAAGCAGCAAAAGAAAACGGTCGCCAAAAGCACCGCCAGCCACACCAAGAAGACCGTCGACCATCCGCCGTACGGGGAGATGATCCGACAAGCATTGGTAGCCCTGAAGGAGCGCGGCGGCTCGTCCAGGCAAGCGATCCTCAAGTACGTCATGGCAAATTTCAAAGTGGGAGCCGACGAGCACGCAGTCAACACTAGACTCAAGGTTGCCCTGAGGAACGGCGTCAAGTCCGAACTCCTGAAGCAGTCCAAAGGTTCCGGAGCCTCCGGCAGTTTCCGATTGGGAGCCGACGCGAAGAAAGAAAAAGCTGCCGGTGCAGCCAAAAAGAGTGAGAAGAAGCCGAAGGCAGCAGCAGAGAAAAAGTCTGCTGCGTCGCCGGCCAAGAAAAAGCCAGAAGCCAAGAAAGTCGCCCGGTCGGTGCAACCAGCAAAGAAGACTAAAACTGTGGCAGAGAAGAAACAGCCGGCGGCGGCCAAGAAAGAGGCTCCAAAGGCCAAGCCCGTAGCAAAGAAACCCAAAGCTGCTGCAGCTGGTCCGGTCGAAAAGAAGGCAGCGAAGCCAAAGAAAGCCGCCGCACAGAAAAAAGTAGTTTCTCCGAAAAAAACGAAGCCCAGGGCCGCCCCTGCCGCAAAGAAAACAGTCGCAAAAGCCGTGGCAAAACCGAAAACAACCAGGAAATCGACTGCTTAAAGTCCTTTACACATAATTTCAAACGGCTCTTTTCAGAGCCACCAGCAAATTCAACGAAAGCGAGAGTGGTCGCATCGCACGAATTGCCTTGTTGTTTGTTTAATTAATTAATTAATGACGTAATAATGTAAACGTTTCCTTGAGCGAGGAAAAAAATCAAACTCTTTCATTAACTTGAATCGACAAATAAATAAAGTATAGCTCTTATAGGTAGAGTTAATGATCGTATTTAAATTTCTTTTTTTTTTTTTTTTAATTTCGGAGCATTTCTCGAACGAGTCATTTAACAGCAATACATCTGAAAAGAAGCCACACACATAAACAGTACACAACATTCGACTATGTGGAATTAAAAAGCGAATCAGAGGGCCATGAGAAAAAATCCTGTTATTTTTTTCATTTTTTTTCCTGTAACGATTTAAAAACGTACCTACCGCTACCACTGTCGAGTACATGGTACGTTTACGGTTTTTAAATCACTATTGGTGTAAACATATTTATTTATTTATTTATTATTTCATAAATCTATGTGTATTTCATTATCGGTAGAAAACTGCAATTAAAGAAAGTAACAGTTTCTAAAAGTGTAGTCACTTTTTTTGCAAACACGATGAAATCCGTACTTTTCTGTGTCGAAAAGTAGAAGTTTGTCAACGTCAACCAATGGCGTTCGAGAAACTATCGGCCAATGAAAGCGCTGACAAAGGCCTACGTTGCGCATATAAATACAGCTCGCAGGGCCGACTGCTTTTTATACACAGCAGAAAGTTCGACTTTCGCACGTCTCTACGCTTTGTTTGCATTATAGAATACAAGAAGAAGGTCTAAATGGCTCGTACCAAGCAGACTGCTCGCAAGTCTACCGGAGGAAAGGCGCCAAGGAAGCAGCTGGCAACGAAGGCTGCAAGGAAAAGCGCTCCGGCCACTGGAGGAGTTAAGAAGCCTCACCGTTACAGGCCAGGAACCGTAGCACTCAGGGAGATTAGGCGCTACCAGAAGAGCACCGAGCTCCTGATCCGCAAGCTTCCCTTCCAGCGCCTGGTCAGGGAGATCGCACAAGATTTCAAGACCGACCTGCGCTTCCAGAGCTCGGCCGTCATGGCATTGCAAGAAGCCAGCGAGGCATACCTGGTCGGCCTGTTCGAAGATACCAACCTCTGCGCCATCCACGCCAAGAGGGTGACCATCATGCCCAAGGACATACAGTTGGCCCGCAGAATCAGGGGTGAGCGTGCTTAGAAAAGCAGCACCTGGTACGGCTGGTCGGTCGTCCGACCACAGCTAATTTGCAAACGGCTCTTTTCAGAGCCACAACACTTTAAACGAAAGACGATCGCCGCCTGCTGGCCGAATCGAGATTTATTATTATTATTTTTTCTCATGTTTCTTCAAGCTGCCTTTATAATTTACGATTGAATGACAATTTCTTAGAAACAAACTTGGCTTAACTTAACCGGTCGTCCGTGATAATGTAATTGCTTCCTACTCCGGTGTTTGTAAATGACTGGCAATAATCGACATGGAGTTGCAGGTTTATGAACAGCCAGTGCTGGCGATTTTCTGTTTAATTTAATTTAATTATATATTTCTTGCTTTCTCTGGCGTGTCATTTCCGGACGTTCGTCTGTCAGAAGTCAGTTAGTTTTGTTAGGGATCGCACACTTAATTCATACTTCAGTTTCATAAAAACAAAGATACCCAGAGTTTGTTTCACTGTCGTCCGTAGTCGAGTTGTTTTTGACTAGCATTGAATCGATGACGTGGTGATTTTTTTCTCTACAAACGGTTTTCATGTAAAAAAGAATCAAAACAATTTAGAAAATATACCGACTCGAGTTGTTTTTCAATCATTCGCCGAACCTTCGACTTGCATTTAATCCATAGCGTGGTGATTTTTTCTCTCTGAAAACGGTTTCCACGTGCAAAGTAATTAACAAAAATTTAGAAAATATTCAGCTGTTAAAGTCTGTTATGTATAATTTTAAATGTTTTTTTTTTTTTCTTTTTCATGTCTGCGTCAAGTTTAAGAACCGGAATTTTTATTCATGGAAGTTTTTTTTTAATTTGAGCAGCACTGTACTGTACGGGTTTGCGTTGTAGTGCAGATGTTTATGGAAAAAAAAGAAGAGTGAAAAAGCTTACTAGTAAGAAGCAATTCTCGTTCATTCGCTACGGAGAGTTTTTTTTTTTTATCGCCGTCCAATCTTTCAATTTATTAAAAACAATTTTTTTGCAATTCATTGAACTCTGTCTACTAAGTCAATGAAAAAGTTTACTTTCAAACTGATCGTGGTCGTCTTCACTCGTGAATTAGTTTCCTCCTTTTTGTTCTAAAATCTGTTTAAGAAGCGGATTTTATTTCATTGAAGGTTGTTAAATTTCAGCAGTTTGCGTTGCAGTGTCGGTGTTTATGGGAAAAAGAAGGAGAGAAAACGACAACTAGTATGAAGCAATTCTCGTTCATTCGCTACAGAGAGGTTTTTTTTTGCCGTCCTATCGTTCATTTTTATTAAAAAGAAAGTTTTTGAAATTCATTGAACTCTACTAAGTGAATGAACAAGTTTACTTTCAAACTGATAGCGCTCTAATTCACTCATGAATTAGTTTCCTTCTTTTGGTTGTAAAATCTGTAGTAAGTGTGAACAGCGAAAACAAGTTTTCTTTAACGAACACGGACCGATTCCAGGCATTCTTTGTAGTAGGGGATTTTTTTCTAAACTATTGAAATTCAAAGAATCTAGTTAGTGTTTCAACGATTAGTTAAAATAACAGAGTGCAGGACAATCCTGGAGAGTGTCAGGTACACGACACGAAGATTTTATTTTGTTTCTTAAAACCTCGGTAGATTGCGCGAAAAAATTTGAAAAATCAAAAACAAACAAGACCATCATTCACATCATACCCACAGCACCGACTGCCAGAAACAAGAGCACTAAAGCTTTTCGTTAAATTTGATGGTGGCTCTGAAAAGAGCCGTTTTGTTGCGTTGCCAGAACGGCTTTCGCATTACTTGGCAGTGCTGACTTGGCTGGATCCGCCACCGACCTTGGCCGTTTTCTTCGGCAGCAGAACGGCCTGGATGTTCGGGAGGACGCCGCCTTGTGCGATCGTCACACCGGACAGCAGCTTGTTCAATTCTTCGTCGTTTCTGATGGCCAGCTGGAGGTGACGCGGAATGATCCTAGTTTTCTTGTTGTCCCTAGCGGCGTTGCCGGCCAACTCTAGAACTTCAGCAGCAAGGTATTCCATGACGGCAGCCAAGTAGACCGGAGCTCCGGCACCGACTCGTTCGGCGTAGTTGCCCTTGCGCAGGAGACGGTGGATACGTCCGACCGGGAACTGAAGACCGGCCCTGCTCGAACGGCTCTTGGCCTTTCCCTTCACTTTTCCTCCTTTTCCTCTTCCTGACATCGTGAGCTAGAGATATATAGTATAGTAAACGTACTATTGACAGAGTATGAAAATCTTGCGCACAATAACTAGACTATATATCGGCACAAACAGCGTGTCAAGAGACCACGTGACGTGGTCGGACGTAAATTGTAAGCGCTTTCATTGGTTAGCACGCACGAGCGCGTTGAAACGATCACGTGAGCTTTTGACACGCAGCGCTCTATAAGAGTGAGAAGATTGAAATTTTCTACCGACACAAACGTTGTTACTCTTTTCGATTGCAGCAGTCTATCTATTTTGAGAGAAGATGCCACCCAAGCCCGCCAGCAAGGGTGCTAAGAAAGCGGCAAGCAAGGCCAAAGCTGCCAGGAGCGGAGACAAGAAGCACAAGAAAAGGCGAAAGGAGAGCTACTTCATCTACATCTACAAGGTACTGAAGCAGGTCCACCCGGACACTGGCATCAGCGGCAAGGCGATGTCCATCATGAACTCCTTCGTCAACGACATCTTCGAGCGCATCGCTTCCGAAGCTTCTCGCCTGGCCCACTACAACAAGAGGTCGACCATCACCAGCAGAGAAATCCAGACGGCCGTGCGTCTGCTCCTGCCGGGAGAGTTGGCGAAGCACGCCGTCAGCGAGGGCACCAAGGCCGTCACGAAGTACACCAGCTCGAAGTAAAAAACGAGCTGAGACAGCAAGGCGCGGTCAGTCGCGTACGTACGAAACGGCTCTTTTCAGAGCCACCCTAAATTTATCGATAAGCATAGTGCAGCAGTGCTGTCAGACCTGACTCCTTACGTGTTGTTTGTCTTGTCTTGTGGTCGTCGATTTGTTTCTCGTTCGTTATGTTTAATAACAGATTATTAACATCAAAAATTCTCTACGCAACTTAGTTTTCGCGATCGATAGAAGCAAGGGAGAAAATACGTTCAGAACGGTCGAAAGCTTGCTCACCGCGAGCCAGTCGAGATAAAAATTAAAAATAATTAAATAAACAAAAAATTAAAAAATACTCTGTGGAATATGCAAAGTCTCTTTGAGCTCTATTTTACTATTTTCTATCTCTACAGCAGCGAAAAAATCACTATCACCTTCCAGCTCTACGACCTCTTTTTTCTGCTACTGCTTCCAGACAAAATATTAATTTTTTTTTCTCCAGAAATTATCGCAGCAACTGAATCTGCAAAGTCTCTTTGAGCTCTCTATTCTCTATCTATACAAGCAGCGTAGAAATCGCTATCTCATTCCAGCTCTCTACGACCTCTTTCTGTGCAACTGCTTTCAGACAAATTATTATTTTTTTCCCAGAAATTATCGCAGCAACTGAATCTGCAAAGTCTCTTTGAACTCTCTATTCTCTATCTATACAGCTCTACGAGCTCTTTCAGACAAATTATTAATTTTATTTTCTCCAGAAATTTCGCGGGCACGTTGTTGTCTCTCAACTTGGTCTCTTAGGTGAAAGTCAGCTGGAATTATCTGCCATACCTACCTACCTACCTACCTACCTACCTACCTACCTACCTACCTGCCTACCTAACCGTTTTCACTCATTAGTTTTGGTTTTATTTATTTAATTTTTTTTTTTTTTTTTTTTTTTTTTAACTTACTTGCTTTCATTCGAGCACGAACTTACTTCTAAGTCAGTCTGCTGCCGTTTAACACAAAACGTCGCACTTTCTAAACTTCATTCGAATCTTTACAAAATCATAAAAAGAATAATAAACCTTATACGCCGACTAGAGAGGTGGCGCCGTGCAAACAAACTACCTCTCTCTAGTCGGCGTCGTTCAGTTTACGCTGCATGCCTATATAAACGCGTGCAACGACGACGGCGCAAAATTTCTCGCACGGACGGCCGTACTGCGCTCGTTCATAGTTTCGCACTAATTACAGTCTTGCGTATTCATCGTCATCATGTCAGGTAGAGGCAAAGGAGGAAAGGGTCTCGGAAAGGGAGGAGCCAAGCGTCATCGCAAAGTGCTCAGGGACAACATCCAGGGCATCACCAAGCCCGCCATCAGGCGTCTCGCTCGCCGTGGAGGAGTCAAGAGAATCTCCGGCTTGATCTACGAAGAGACCAGAGGAGTTCTCAAGGTTTTCCTCGAGAACGTCATTCGCGACGCAGTCACTTACACGGAGCACGCCAAGAGGAAGACCGTCACCGCAATGGACGTCGTCTACGCTCTGAAGCGTCAAGGACGTACACTCTACGGTTTCGGAGGCTAGAAAGTTTCTAGTAGCTCTTCGGCAAAATAAACGGTCCTTTTCAGGACCACACATTTCTAACGAAATAGCGAGTTCTGTGCAGCTGAAATAACGCCCGTTAAATACTTCTTGTTAATCGAAATTTTCAATCTTTTTTCTTTTAGAGCCGTTTACGTTGTTGTTTCCTTTGCCTAATTTTTATTAGTAATTACTAATAAGAATATTCTTAATATTATTTGTTGTAGTTCCACTACTAGTAGTAGTTGTTGTAATAATATTAGTAATAATGTGGATTTTTTTCTGAATGTTTTTTTTTTTAAATGACGTGGGGAAAGAAATTAAATAAAGATAATAAACTAGGGTTCAATCAGAAAAAATAGAGCTGCATTTAAACAAACGAAGTGATTGCAGTTGAACGAATTCAACGTTCCCGTCGATAGTGCGCTTGTTGAAAATTGCGTTCTCAACCAGGTCGGTGCGCTCGTTCACTGCCGGGTTTATAACGAGTGAGTTCGCCCGTCGGTCGTCAGAGCATAGTTACAGACTAGGCTATATCTATATCAACTATCGTCTATACGTTCACTCAGTTTCAGTCGCTCGTACAATGTCGTCTTCGGCAGCAGTATCAGGTAACGACGGCGACAACGCGCCAGTTGCCGTAGCAGAGGAGGGTGGAAAGAAAAAGCAGCAAAAGAAAACGGTCGCCAAAAGCACCGCCAGCCACACCAAGAAGACCGTCGACCATCCGCCGTACGGGGAGATGATCCGACAAGCATTGGTAGCCCTGAAGGAGCGCGGCGGCTCGTCCAGGCAAGCGATCCTCAAGTACGTCATGGCAAATTTCAAAGTGGGAGCCGACGAGCACGCAGTCAACACTAGACTCAAGGTTGCCCTGAGGAACGGCGTCAAGTCCGAACTCCTGAAGCAGTCCAAAGGTTCCGGAGCCTCCGGCAGTTTCCGATTGGGAGCCGACGCGAAGAAAGAAAAAGCTGCCGGTGCAGCCAAAAAGAGTGAGAAGAAGCCGAAGGCAGCAGCAGAGAAAAAGTCTGCTGCGTCGCCGGCCAAGAAAAAGCCAGAAGCCAAGAAAGTCGCCCGGTCGGTGCAACCAGCAAAGAAGACTAAAACTGTGGCAGAGAAGAAACAGCCGGCGGCGGCCAAGAAAGAGGCTCCAAAGGCCAAGCCCGTAGCAAAGAAACCCAAAGCTGCTGCAGCTGGTCCGGTCGAAAAGAAGGCAGCGAAGCCAAAGAAAGCCGCCGCACAGAAAAAAGTAGTTTCTCCGAAAAAAACGAAGCCCAGGGCCGCCCCTGCCGCAAAGAAAACAGTCGCAAAAGCCGTGGCAAAACCGAAAACAACCAGGAAATCGACTGCTTAAAGTCCTTTACACATAATTTCAAACGGCTCTTTTCAGAGCCACCAGCAAATTCAACGAAAGCGAGAGTGGTCGCATCGCACGAATTGCCTTGTTGTTTGTTTAATTAATTAATTAATGACGTAATAATGTAAACGTTTCCTTGAGCGAGGAAAAAAATCAAACTCTTTCATTAACTTGAATCGACAAATAAATAAAGTATAGCTCTTATAGGTAGAGTTAATGATCGTATTTAAATTTCTTTTTTTTTTTTTTTTAATTTCGGAGCATTTCTCGAACGAGTCATTTAACAGCAATACATCTGAAAAGAAGCCACACACATAAACAGTACACAACATTCGACTATGTGGAATTAAAAAGCGAATCAGAGGGCCATGAGAAAAAATCCTGTTATTTTTTTCATTTTTTTTCCTGTAACGATTTAAAAACGTACCTACCGCTACCACTGTCGAGTACATGGTACGTTTACGGTTTTTAAATCACTATTGGTGTAAACATATTTATTTATTTATTTATTATTTCATAAATCTATGTGTATTTCATTATCGGTAGAAAACTGCAATTAAAGAAAGTAACAGTTTCTAAAAGTGTAGTCACTTTTTTTGCAAACACGATGAAATCCGTACTTTTCTGTGTCGAAAAGTAGAAGTTTGTCAACGTCAACCAATGGCGTTCGAGAAACTATCGGCCAATGAAAGCGCTGACAAAGGCCTACGTTGCGCATATAAATACAGCTCGCAGGGCCGACTGCTTTTTATACACAGCAGAAAGTTCGACTTTCGCACGTCTCTACGCTTTGTTTGCATTATAGAATACAAGAAGAAGGTCTAAATGGCTCGTACCAAGCAGACTGCTCGCAAGTCTACCGGAGGAAAGGCGCCAAGGAAGCAGCTGGCAACGAAGGCTGCAAGGAAAAGCGCTCCGGCCACTGGAGGAGTTAAGAAGCCTCACCGTTACAGGCCAGGAACCGTAGCACTCAGGGAGATTAGGCGCTACCAGAAGAGCACCGAGCTCCTGATCCGCAAGCTTCCCTTCCAGCGCCTGGTCAGGGAGATCGCACAAGATTTCAAGACCGACCTGCGCTTCCAGAGCTCGGCCGTCATGGCATTGCAAGAAGCCAGCGAGGCATACCTGGTCGGCCTGTTCGAAGATACCAACCTCTGCGCCATCCACGCCAAGAGGGTGACCATCATGCCCAAGGACATACAGTTGGCCCGCAGAATCAGGGGTGAGCGTGCTTAGAAAAGCAGCACCTGGTACGGCTGGTCGGTCGTCCGACCACAGCTAATTTGCAAACGGCTCTTTTCAGAGCCACAACACTTTAAACGAAAGACGATCGCCGCCTGCTGGCCGAATCGAGATTTATTATTATTATTTTTTCTCATGTTTCTTCAAGCTGCCTTTATAATTTACGATTGAATGACAATTTCTTAGAAACAAACTTGGCTTAACTTAACCGGTCGTCCGTGATAATGTAATTGCTTCCTACTCCGGTGTTTGTAAATGACTGGCAATAATCGACATGGAGTTGCAGGTTTATGAACAGCCAGTGCTGGCGATTTTCTGTTTAATTTAATTTAATTATATATTTCTTGCTTTCTCTGGCGTGTCATTTCCGGACGTTCGTCTGTCAGAAGTCAGTTAGTTTTGTTAGGGATCGCACACTTAATTCATACTTCAGTTTCATAAAAACAAAGATACCCAGAGTTTGTTTCACTGTCGTCCGTAGTCGAGTTGTTTTTGACTAGCATTGAATCGATGACGTGGTGATTTTTTTCTCTACAAACGGTTTTCATGTAAAAAAGAATCAAAACAATTTAGAAAATATACCGACTCGAGTTGTTTTTCAATCATTCGCCGAACCTTCGACTTGCATTTAATCCATAGCGTGGTGATTTTTTCTCTCTGAAAACGGTTTCCACGTGCAAAGTAATTAACAAAAATTTAGAAAATATTCAGCTGTTAAAGTCTGTTATGTATAATTTTAAAAGTTTTTTTTTTTTTCTTTTTCATGTCTGCGTCAAGTTTAAGAACCGGAATTTTTATTCATGGAAGTTTTTTTTTAATTTGAGCAGCACTGTACTGTACGGGTTTGCGTTGTAGTGCAGATGTTTATGGAAAAAAAAGAAGAGTGAAAAAGCTTACTAGTAAGAAGCAATTCTCGTTCATTCGCTACGGAGAGTTTTTTTTTTTTATCGCCGTCCAATCTTTCAATTTATTAAAAACAATTTTTTTGCAATTCATTGAACTCTGTCTACTAAGTCAATGAAAAAGTTTACTTTCAAACTGATCGTGGTCGTCTTCACTCGTGAATTAGTTTCCTCCTTTTTGTTCTAAAATCTGTTTAAGAAGCGGATTTTATTTCATTGAAGGTTGTTAAATTTCAGCAGTTTGCGTTGCAGTGTCGGTGTTTATGGGAAAAAGAAGGAGAGAAAACGACAACTAGTATGAAGCAATTCTCGTTCATTCGCTACAGAGAGGTTTTTTTTTGCCGTCCTATCGTTCATTTTTATTAAAAAGAAAGTTTTTGAAATTCATTGAACTCTACTAAGTGAATGAACAAGTTTACTTTCAAACTGATAGCGCTCTAATTCACTCATGAATTAGTTTCCTTCTTTTGGTTGTAAAATCTGTAGTAAGTGTGAACAGCGAAAACAAGTTTTCTTTAACGAACACGGACCGATTCCAGGCATTCTTTGTAGTAGGGGATTTTTTTCTAAACTATTGAAATTCAAAGAATCTAGTTAGTGTTTCAACGATTAGTTAAAATAACAGAGTGCAGGACAATCCTGGAGAGTGTCAGGTACACGACACGAAGATTTTATTTTGTTTCTTAAAACCTCGGTAGATTGCGCGAAAAAATTTGAAAAATCAAAAACAAACAAGACCATCATTCACATCATACCCACAGCACCGACTGCCAGAAACAAGAGCACTAAAGCTTTTCGTTAAATTTGATGGTGGCTCTGAAAAGAGCCGTTTTGTTGCGTTGCCAGAACGGCTTTCGCATTACTTGGCAGTGCTGACTTGGCTGGATCCGCCACCGACCTTGGCCGTTTTCTTCGGCAGCAGAACGGCCTGGATGTTCGGGAGGACGCCGCCTTGTGCGATCGTCACACCGGACAGCAGCTTGTTCAATTCTTCGTCGTTTCTGATGGCCAGCTGGAGGTGACGCGGAATGATCCTAGTTTTCTTGTTGTCCCTAGCGGCGTTGCCGGCCAACTCTAGAACTTCAGCAGCAAGGTATTCCATGACGGCAGCCAAGTAGACCGGAGCTCCGGCACCGACTCGTTCGGCGTAGTTGCCCTTGCGCAGGAGACGGTGGATACGTCCGACCGGGAACTGAAGACCGGCCCTGCTCGAACGGCTCTTGGCCTTTCCCTTCACTTTTCCTCCTTTTCCTCTTCCTGACATCGTGAGCTAGAGATATATAGTATAGTAAACGTACTATTGACAGAGTATGAAAATCTTGCGCACAATAACTAGACTATATATCGGCACAAACAGCGTGTCAAGAGACCACGTGACGTGGTCGGACGTAAATTGTAAGCGCTTTCATTGGTTAGCACGCACGAGCGCGTTGAAACGATCACGTGAGCTTTTGACACGCAGCGCTCTATAAGAGTGAGAAGATTGAAATTTTCTACCGACACAAACGTTGTTACTCTTTTCGATTGCAGCAGTCTATCTATTTTGAGAGAAGATGCCACCCAAGCCCGCCAGCAAGGGTGCTAAGAAAGCGGCAAGCAAGGCCAAAGCTGCCAGGAGCGGAGACAAGAAGCACAAGAAAAGGCGAAAGGAGAGCTACTTCATCTACATCTACAAGGTACTGAAGCAGGTCCACCCGGACACTGGCATCAGCGGCAAGGCGATGTCCATCATGAACTCCTTCGTCAACGACATCTTCGAGCGCATCGCTTCCGAAGCTTCTCGCCTGGCCCACTACAACAAGAGGTCGACCATCACCAGCAGAGAAATCCAGACGGCCGTGCGTCTGCTCCTGCCGGGAGAGTTGGCGAAGCACGCCGTCAGCGAGGGCACCAAGGCCGTCACGAAGTACACCAGCTCGAAGTAAAAAACGAGCTGAGACAGCAAGGCGCGGTCAGTCGCGTACGTACGAAACGGCTCTTTTCAGAGCCACCCTAAATTTATCGATAAGCATAGTGCAGCAGTGCTGTCAGACCTGACTCCTTACGTGTTGTTTGTCTTGTCTTGTGGTCGTCGATTTGTTTCTCGTTCGTTATGTTTAATAACAGATTATTAACATCAAAAATTCTCTACGCAACTTAGTTTTCGCGATCGATAGAAGCAAGGGAGAAAATACGTTCAGAACGGTCGAAAGCTTGCTCACCGCGAGCCAGTCGAGATAAAAATTAAAAATAATTAAATAAACAAAAAATTAAAAAATACTCTGTGGAATATGCAAAGTCTCTTTGAGCTCTATTTTACTATTTTCTATCTCTACAGCAGCGAAAAAATCACTATCACCTTCCAGCTCTACGACCTCTTTTTTCTGCTACTGCTTCCAGACAAAATATTAATTTTTTTTTCTCCAGAAATTATCGCAGCAACTGAATCTGCAAAGTCTCTTTGAGCTCTCTATTCTCTATCTATACAAGCAGCGTAGAAATCGCTATCTCATTCCAGCTCTCTACGACCTCTTTCTGTGCAACTGCTTTCAGACAAATTATTATTTTTTTCCCAGAAATTATCGCAGCAACTGAATCTGCAAAGTCTCTTTGAACTCTCTATTCTCTATCTATACAGCTCTACGAGCTCTTTCAGACAAATTATTAATTTTATTTTCTCCAGAAATTTCGCGGGCACGTTGTTGTCTCTCAACTTGGTCTCTTAGGTGAAAGTCAGCTGGAATTATCTGCCATACCTACCTACCTACCTACCTACCTACCTACCTACCTACCTACCTGCCTACCTAACCGTTTTCACTCATTAGTTTTGGTTTTATTTATTTAATTTTTTTTTTTTTTTTTTTTTTTTTTAACTTACTTGCTTTCATTCGAGCACGAACTTACTTCTAAGTCAGTCTGCTGCCGTTTAACACAAAACGTCGCACTTTCTAAACTTCATTCGAATCTTTACAAAATCATAAAAAGAATAATAAACCTTATACGCCGACTAGAGAGGTGGCGCCGTGCAAACAAACTACCTCTCTCTAGTCGGCGTCGTTCAGTTTACGCTGCATGCCTATATAAACGCGTGCAACGACGACGGCGCAAAATTTCTCGCACGGACGGCCGTACTGCGCTCGTTCATAGTTTCGCACTAATTACAGTCTTGCGTATTCATCGTCATCATGTCAGGTAGAGGCAAAGGAGGAAAGGGTCTCGGAAAGGGAGGAGCCAAGCGTCATCGCAAAGTGCTCAGGGACAACATCCAGGGCATCACCAAGCCCGCCATCAGGCGTCTCGCTCGCCGTGGAGGAGTCAAGAGAATCTCCGGCTTGATCTACGAAGAGACCAGAGGAGTTCTCAAGGTTTTCCTCGAGAACGTCATTCGCGACGCAGTCACTTACACGGAGCACGCCAAGAGGAAGACCGTCACCGCAATGGACGTCGTCTACGCTCTGAAGCGTCAAGGACGTACACTCTACGGTTTCGGAGGCTAGAAAGTTTCTAGTAGCTCTTCGGCAAAATAAACGGTCCTTTTCAGGACCACACATTTCTAACGAAATAGCGAGTTCTGTGCAGCTGAAATAACGCCCGTTAAATACTTCTTGTTAATCGAAATTTTCAATCTTTTTTCTTTTAGAGCCGTTTACGTTGTTGTTTCCTTTGCCTAATTTTTATTAGTAATTACTAATAAGAATATTCTTAATATTATTTGTTGTAGTTCCACTACTAGTAGTAGTTGTTGTAATAATATTAGTAATAATGTGGATTTTTTTCTGAATGTTTTTTTTTTTAAATGACGTGGGGAAAGAAATTAAATAAAGATAATAAACTAGGGTTCAATCAGAAAAAATAGAGCTGCATTTAAACAAACGAAGTGATTGCAGTTGAACGAATTCAACGTTCCCGTCGATAGTGCGCTTGTTGAAAATTGCGTTCTCAACCAGGTCGGTGCGCTCGTTCACTGCCGGGTTTATAACGAGTGAGTTCGCCCGTCGGTCGTCAGAGCATAGTTACAGACTAGGCTATATCTATATCAACTATCGTCTATACGTTCACTCAGTTTCAGTCGCTCGTACAATGTCGTCTTCGGCAGCAGTATCAGGTAACGACGGCGACAACGCGCCAGTTGCCGTAGCAGAGGAGGGTGGAAAGAAAAAGCAGCAAAAGAAAACGGTCGCCAAAAGCACCGCCAGCCACACCAAGAAGACCGTCGACCATCCGCCGTACGGGGAGATGATCCGACAAGCATTGGTAGCCCTGAAGGAGCGCGGCGGCTCGTCCAGGCAAGCGATCCTCAAGTACGTCATGGCAAATTTCAAAGTGGGAGCCGACGAGCACGCAGTCAACACTAGACTCAAGGTTGCCCTGAGGAACGGCGTCAAGTCCGAACTCCTGAAGCAGTCCAAAGGTTCCGGAGCCTCCGGCAGTTTCCGATTGGGAGCCGACGCGAAGAAAGAAAAAGCTGCCGGTGCAGCCAAAAAGAGTGAGAAGAAGCCGAAGGCAGCAGCAGAGAAAAAGTCTGCTGCGTCGCCGGCCAAGAAAAAGCCAGAAGCCAAGAAAGTCGCCCGGTCGGTGCAACCAGCAAAGAAGACTAAAACTGTGGCAGAGAAGAAACAGCCGGCGGCGGCCAAGAAAGAGGCTCCAAAGGCCAAGCCCGTAGCAAAGAAACCCAAAGCTGCTGCAGCTGGTCCGGTCGAAAAGAAGGCAGCGAAGCCAAAGAAAGCCGCCGCACAGAAAAAAGTAGTTTCTCCGAAAAAAACGAAGCCCAGGGCCGCCCCTGCCGCAAAGAAAACAGTCGCAAAAGCCGTGGCAAAACCGAAAACAACCAGGAAATCGACTGCTTAAAGTCCTTTACACATAATTTCAAACGGCTCTTTTCAGAGCCACCAGCAAATTCAACGAAAGCGAGAGTGGTCGCATCGCACGAATTGCCTTGTTGTTTGTTTAATTAATTAATTAATGACGTAATAATGTAAACGTTTCCTTGAGCGAGGAAAAAAATCAAACTCTTTCATTAACTTGAATCGACAAATAAATAAAGTATAGCTCTTATAGGTAGAGTTAATGATCGTATTTAAATTTCTTTTTTTTTTTTTTTTAATTTCGGAGCATTTCTCGAACGAGTCATTTAACAGCAATACATCTGAAAAGAAGCCACACACATAAACAGTACACAACATTCGACTATGTGGAATTAAAAAGCGAATCAGAGGGCCATGAGAAAAAATCCTGTTATTTTTTTCATTTTTTTTCCTGTAACGATTTAAAAACGTACCTACCGCTACCACTGTCGAGTACATGGTACGTTTACGGTTTTTAAATCACTATTGGTGTAAACATATTTATTTATTTATTTATTATTTCATAAATCTATGTGTATTTCATTATCGGTAGAAAACTGCAATTAAAGAAAGTAACAGTTTCTAAAAGTGTAGTCACTTTTTTTGCAAACACGATGAAATCCGTACTTTTCTGTGTCGAAAAGTAGAAGTTTGTCAACGTCAACCAATGGCGTTCGAGAAACTATCGGCCAATGAAAGCGCTGACAAAGGCCTACGTTGCGCATATAAATACAGCTCGCAGGGCCGACTGCTTTTTATACACAGCAGAAAGTTCGACTTTCGCACGTCTCTACGCTTTGTTTGCATTATAGAATACAAGAAGAAGGTCTAAATGGCTCGTACCAAGCAGACTGCTCGCAAGTCTACCGGAGGAAAGGCGCCAAGGAAGCAGCTGGCAACGAAGGCTGCAAGGAAAAGCGCTCCGGCCACTGGAGGAGTTAAGAAGCCTCACCGTTACAGGCCAGGAACCGTAGCACTCAGGGAGATTAGGCGCTACCAGAAGAGCACCGAGCTCCTGATCCGCAAGCTTCCCTTCCAGCGCCTGGTCAGGGAGATCGCACAAGATTTCAAGACCGACCTGCGCTTCCAGAGCTCGGCCGTCATGGCATTGCAAGAAGCCAGCGAGGCATACCTGGTCGGCCTGTTCGAAGATACCAACCTCTGCGCCATCCACGCCAAGAGGGTGACCATCATGCCCAAGGACATACAGTTGGCCCGCAGAATCAGGGGTGAGCGTGCTTAGAAAAGCAGCACCTGGTACGGCTGGTCGGTCGTCCGACCACAGCTAATTTGCAAACGGCTCTTTTCAGAGCCACAACACTTTAAACGAAAGACGATCGCCGCCTGCTGGCCGAATCGAGATTTATTATTATTATTTTTTCTCATGTTTCTTCAAGCTGCCTTTATAATTTACGATTGAATGACAATTTCTTAGAAACAAACTTGGCTTAACTTAACCGGTCGTCCGTGATAATGTAATTGCTTCCTACTCCGGTGTTTGTAAATGACTGGCAATAATCGACATGGAGTTGCAGGTTTATGAACAGCCAGTGCTGGCGATTTTCTGTTTAATTTAATTTAATTATATATTTCTTGCTTTCTCTGGCGTGTCATTTCCGGACGTTCGTCTGTCAGAAGTCAGTTAGTTTTGTTAGGGATCGCACACTTAATTCATACTTCAGTTTCATAAAAACAAAGATACCCAGAGTTTGTTTCACTGTCGTCCGTAGTCGAGTTGTTTTTGACTAGCATTGAATCGATGACGTGGTGATTTTTTTCTCTACAAACGGTTTTCATGTAAAAAAGAATCAAAACAATTTAGAAAATATACCGACTCGAGTTGTTTTTCAATCATTCGCCGAACCTTCGACTTGCATTTAATCCATAGCGTGGTGATTTTTTCTCTCTGAAAACGGTTTCCACGTGCAAAGTAATTAACAAAAATTTAGAAAATATTCAGCTGTTAAAGTCTGTTATGTATAATTTTAAATGTTTTTTTTTTTTTCTTTTTCATGTCTGCGTCAAGTTTAAGAACCGGAATTTTTATTCATGGAAGTTTTTTTTTAATTTGAGCAGCACTGTACTGTACGGGTTTGCGTTGTAGTGCAGATGTTTATGGAAAAAAAAGAAGAGTGAAAAAGCTTACTAGTAAGAAGCAATTCTCGTTCATTCGCTACGGAGAGTTTTTTTTTTTTATCGCCGTCCAATCTTTCAATTTATTAAAAACAATTTTTTTGCAATTCATTGAACTCTGTCTACTAAGTCAATGAAAAAGTTTACTTTCAAACTGATCGTGGTCGTCTTCACTCGTGAATTAGTTTCCTCCTTTTTGTTCTAAAATCTGTTTAAGAAGCGGATTTTATTTCATTGAAGGTTGTTAAATTTCAGCAGTTTGCGTTGCAGTGTCGGTGTTTATGGGAAAAAGAAGGAGAGAAAACGACAACTAGTATGAAGCAATTCTCGTTCATTCGCTACAGAGAGGTTTTTTTTTGCCGTCCTATCGTTCATTTTTATTAAAAAGAAAGTTTTTGAAATTCATTGAACTCTACTAAGTGAATGAACAAGTTTACTTTCAAACTGATAGCGCTCTAATTCACTCATGAATTAGTTTCCTTCTTTTGGTTGTAAAATCTGTAGTAAGTGTGAACAGCGAAAACAAGTTTTCTTTAACGAACACGGACCGATTCCAGGCATTCTTTGTAGTAGGGGATTTTTTTCTAAACTATTGAAATTCAAAGAATCTAGTTAGTGTTTCAACGATTAGTTAAAATAACAGAGTGCAGGACAATCCTGGAGAGTGTCAGGTACACGACACGAAGATTTTATTTTGTTTCTTAAAACCTCGGTAGATTGCGCGAAAAAATTTGAAAAATCAAAAACAAACAAGACCATCATTCACATCATACCCACAGCACCGACTGCCAGAAACAAGAGCACTAAAGCTTTTCGTTAAATTTGATGGTGGCTCTGAAAAGAGCCGTTTTGTTGCGTTGCCAGAACGGCTTTCGCATTACTTGGCAGTGCTGACTTGGCTGGATCCGCCACCGACCTTGGCCGTTTTCTTCGGCAGCAGAACGGCCTGGATGTTCGGGAGGACGCCGCCTTGTGCGATCGTCACACCGGACAGCAGCTTGTTCAATTCTTCGTCGTTTCTGATGGCCAGCTGGAGGTGACGCGGAATGATCCTAGTTTTCTTGTTGTCCCTAGCGGCGTTGCCGGCCAACTCTAGAACTTCAGCAGCAAGGTATTCCATGACGGCAGCCAAGTAGACCGGAGCTCCGGCACCGACTCGTTCGGCGTAGTTGCCCTTGCGCAGGAGACGGTGGATACGTCCGACCGGGAACTGAAGACCGGCCCTGCTCGAACGGCTCTTGGCCTTTCCCTTCACTTTTCCTCCTTTTCCTCTTCCTGACATCGTGAGCTAGAGATATATAGTATAGTAAACGTACTATTGACAGAGTATGAAAATCTTGCGCACAATAACTAGACTATATATCGGCACAAACAGCGTGTCAAGAGACCACGTGACGTGGTCGGACGTAAATTGTAAGCGCTTTCATTGGTTAGCACGCACGAGCGCGTTGAAACGATCACGTGAGCTTTTGACACGCAGCGCTCTATAAGAGTGAGAAGATTGAAATTTTCTACCTCTCCTTTTCTCGTTCGCGTTGATGTTGTTGCCAGCTCTCCGAATCTTGTTTTATCGCTCTCTTGCACGTGTTGTAAAGTGTCGCCGGTCTCATGGGGCCGAAAAAGAAGTTAAAGTTTAACCAGCCTTCGAGAAACATCATCGAAGAAGCATGGGCTCAAGCTTCCGACAGTGAGGAATCTACTCCTCCACAGAAGAAAACCAGTTCTGCAGAAACACCGCTGACATCTGCCGCCAACAGAACACTACCGTTAGACATAGAGAAAATCATTGCTGAAACCTTCACCCCTGCAAAGATCCTGGCAAGCTTCAAGAGCCTTTCCTCAGTCAAAACAGGACCCAGCCAACAGAACAAGCAACAACAACCAACGACAGAAGAACCCAATGAACTGATCGAATTCTTAATCTTGACGGATATGACCAAGATAGATCCCTTCCAAATCGAAGGCAGCCTATCCAAATACCTGAACCGAAAGCCAGTGATTACCGGCAAGGGAAAAAAGATTCAAGTCCTTGTGTCAAAAACTGAAAATGAAAAAATGAAAAACATACAAGAAATAGCCGGATATCAGGTTAGAGTACTAAATAAACCACTAATTAAGAAGATAAAAATGATTATTACCGGTGTTCCACTGGAAATTTCAATAGATATCATAACAAAAAACTCTGGATGCTCCGCAGCAGTGCGGATAAAGAAAAAAATTGATGGAAGGTTTCAGGAGACCACCGCGGTCATCCTTACCTACGAACCGGATCAGAATCCTCCGAACTATGTTAAAATATCCTTTTTGAACTTTCGGGTCAAGGAGTACCTCCCTAACCCAGTTAGATGTTTTAACTGTAACCAATTCGGGCATGTGGCTAAATATTGTAAGGCCAAAACCTCTTGCCCTAGGTGTGCCGGAGAGCATGAGCTAAAAAACTGCTCAACGCCACAACTAGAACCTTCTAAAAAGATATGTGCCAGCTGCCAGTCTCCTGACCACAGGACAGGAAGCGAAGAATGCCCCAAGTGGCAGAAAGCCAAAAGAACTATCGAGATTGCCACATCAAGGAAAACATACTCAGAGGCGCTGAAAAGCGGTTTTAAAAAAACTACAGAGGCCGAGATCAAAGACAAAACACCTGAAATTCAAAAACAAATAACTAGGATTGCCGAAAAGACTGACGTCCTGAAAAAGAAATCCACAGGAAAAACACCAGAGGCAGACACGGTTGCTAAATTGCTAACCATGATTGATCAGATTTTGCAGGTGCTGTCCACGTTGGTCAACCAAAAAGACGAACACCACAACCAAGAAATTGCAGCTTCAAAGACTGCAGCAGCCATTCTCCCTGGCTCCGGGATTGAGGAATCAGCTGGAGAATGGCAACAATGATGTGCATCCAAAGAAAGAGAGGGAAGAAGAAGAAGATGAAGAATTTTTTAGATATATTTTCTGACATTTTTCTTTTTCCCTCTCCAAATGGACATTTTTATTTTTATTGTATTTTTTATTTTTATTGTATTTCTTTCCTTCTTTCTTTTTTTTTATGTTCCGTCTAAAAATACAATGTATAAAGACGTTAAACAATAATAAAAAAAAAAAAAAAAATTTTCTACCGACACAAACGTTGTTACTCTTTTCGATTGCAGCAGTCTATCTATTTTGAGAGAAGATGCCACCCAAGCCCGCCAGCAAGGGTGCTAAGAAAGCGGCAAGCAAGGCCAAAGCTGCCAGGAGCGGAGACAAGAAGCACAAGAAAAGGCGAAAGGAGAGCTACTTCATCTACATCTACAAGGTACTGAAGCAGGTCCACCCGGACACTGGCATCAGCGGCAAGGCGATGTCCATCATGAACTCCTTCGTCAACGACATCTTCGAGCGCATCGCTTCCGAAGCTTCTCGCCTGGCCCACTACAACAAGAGGTCGACCATCACCAGCAGAGAAATCCAGACGGCCGTGCGTCTGCTCCTGCCGGGAGAGTTGGCGAAGCACGCCGTCAGCGAGGGCACCAAGGCCGTCACGAAGTACACCAGCTCGAAGTAAAAAACGAGCTGAGACAGCAAGGCGCGGTCAGTCGCGTACGTACGAAACGGCTCTTTTCAGAGCCACCCTAAATTTATCGATAAGCATAGTGCAGCAGTGCTGTCAGACCTGACTCCTTACGTGTTGTTTGTCTTGTCTTGTGGTCGTCGATTTGTTTCTCGTTCGTTATGTTTAATAACAGATTATTAACATCAAAAATTCTCTACGCAACTTAGTTTTCGCGATCGATAGAAGCAAGGGAGAAAATACGTTCAGAACGGTCGAAAGCTTGCTCACCGCGAGCCAGTCGAGATAAAAATTAAAAATAATTAAATAAACAAAAAATTAAAAAATACTCTGTGGAATATGCAAAGTCTCTTTGAGCTCTATTTTACTATTTTCTATCTCTACAGCAGCGAAAAAATCACTATCACCTTCCAGCTCTACGACCTCTTTTTTCTGCTACTGCTTCCAGACAAAATATTAATTTTTTTTTCTCCAGAAATTATCGCAGCAACTGAATCTGCAAAGTCTCTTTGAGCTCTCTATTCTCTATCTATACAAGCAGCGTAGAAATCGCTATCTCATTCCAGCTCTCTACGACCTCTTTCTGTGCAACTGCTTTCAGACAAATTATTATTTTTTTCCCAGAAATTATCGCAGCAACTGAATCTGCAAAGTCTCTTTGAACTCTCTATTCTCTATCTATACAGCTCTACGAGCTCTTTCAGACAAATTATTAATTTTATTTTCTCCAGAAATTTCGCGGGCACGTTGTTGTCTCTCAACTTGGTCTCTTAGGTGAAAGTCAGCTGGAATTATCTGCCATACCTACCTACCTACCTACCTACCTACCTACCTACCTACCTACCTGCCTACCTAACCGTTTTCACTCATTAGTTTTGGTTTTATTTATTTAATTTTTTTTTTTTTTTTTTTTTTTTTTAACTTACTTGCTTTCATTCGAGCACGAACTTACTTCTAAGTCAGTCTGCTGCCGTTTAACACAAAACGTCGCACTTTCTAAACTTCATTCGAATCTTTACAAAATCATAAAAAGAATAATAAACCTTATACGCCGACTAGAGAGGTGGCGCCGTGCAAACAAACTACCTCTCTCTAGTCGGCGTCGTTCAGTTTACGCTGCATGCCTATATAAACGCGTGCAACGACGACGGCGCAAAATTTCTCGCACGGACGGCCGTACTGCGCTCGTTCATAGTTTCGCACTAATTACAGTCTTGCGTATTCATCGTCATCATGTCAGGTAGAGGCAAAGGAGGAAAGGGTCTCGGAAAGGGAGGAGCCAAGCGTCATCGCAAAGTGCTCAGGGACAACATCCAGGGCATCACCAAGCCCGCCATCAGGCGTCTCGCTCGCCGTGGAGGAGTCAAGAGAATCTCCGGCTTGATCTACGAAGAGACCAGAGGAGTTCTCAAGGTTTTCCTCGAGAACGTCATTCGCGACGCAGTCACTTACACGGAGCACGCCAAGAGGAAGACCGTCACCGCAATGGACGTCGTCTACGCTCTGAAGCGTCAAGGACGTACACTCTACGGTTTCGGAGGCTAGAAAGTTTCTAGTAGCTCTTCGGCAAAATAAACGGTCCTTTTCAGGACCACACATTTCTAACGAAATAGCGAGTTCTGTGCAGCTGAAATAACGCCCGTTAAATACTTCTTGTTAATCGAAATTTTCAATCTTTTTTCTTTTAGAGCCGTTTACGTTGTTGTTTCCTTTGCCTAATTTTTATTAGTAATTACTAATAAGAATATTCTTAATATTATTTGTTGTAGTTCCACTACTAGTAGTAGTTGTTGTAATAATATTAGTAATAATGTGGATTTTTTTCTGAATGTTTTTTTTTTTAAATGACGTGGGGAAAGAAATTAAATAAAGATAATAAACTAGGGTTCAATCAGAAAAAATAGAGCTGCATTTAAACAAACGAAGTGATTGCAGTTGAACGAATTCAACGTTCCCGTCGATAGTGCGCTTGTTGAAAATTGCGTTCTCAACCAGGTCGGTGCGCTCGTTCACTGCCGGGTTTATAACGAGTGAGTTCGCCCGTCGGTCGTCAGAGCATAGTTACAGACTAGGCTATATCTATATCAACTATCGTCTATACGTTCACTCAGTTTCAGTCGCTCGTACAATGTCGTCTTCGGCAGCAGTATCAGGTAACGACGGCGACAACGCGCCAGTTGCCGTAGCAGAGGAGGGTGGAAAGAAAAAGCAGCAAAAGAAAACGGTCGCCAAAAGCACCGCCAGCCACACCAAGAAGACCGTCGACCATCCGCCGTACGGGGAGATGATCCGACAAGCATTGGTAGCCCTGAAGGAGCGCGGCGGCTCGTCCAGGCAAGCGATCCTCAAGTACGTCATGGCAAATTTCAAAGTGGGAGCCGACGAGCACGCAGTCAACACTAGACTCAAGGTTGCCCTGAGGAACGGCGTCAAGTCCGAACTCCTGAAGCAGTCCAAAGGTTCCGGAGCCTCCGGCAGTTTCCGATTGGGAGCCGACGCGAAGAAAGAAAAAGCTGCCGGTGCAGCCAAAAAGAGTGAGAAGAAGCCGAAGGCAGCAGCAGAGAAAAAGTCTGCTGCGTCGCCGGCCAAGAAAAAGCCAGAAGCCAAGAAAGTCGCCCGGTCGGTGCAACCAGCAAAGAAGACTAAAACTGTGGCAGAGAAGAAACAGCCGGCGGCGGCCAAGAAAGAGGCTCCAAAGGCCAAGCCCGTAGCAAAGAAACCCAAAGCTGCTGCAGCTGGTCCGGTCGAAAAGAAGGCAGCGAAGCCAAAGAAAGCCGCCGCACAGAAAAAAGTAGTTTCTCCGAAAAAAACGAAGCCCAGGGCCGCCCCTGCCGCAAAGAAAACAGTCGCAAAAGCCGTGGCAAAACCGAAAACAACCAGGAAATCGACTGCTTAAAGTCCTTTACACATAATTTCAAACGGCTCTTTTCAGAGCCACCAGCAAATTCAACGAAAGCGAGAGTGGTCGCATCGCACGAATTGCCTTGTTGTTTGTTTAATTAATTAATTAATGACGTAATAATGTAAACGTTTCCTTGAGCGAGGAAAAAAATCAAACTCTTTCATTAACTTGAATCGACAAATAAATAAAGTATAGCTCTTATAGGTAGAGTTAATGATCGTATTTAAATTTCTTTTTTTTTTTTTTTTAATTTCGGAGCATTTCTCGAACGAGTCATTTAACAGCAATACATCTGAAAAGAAGCCACACACATAAACAGTACACAACATTCGACTATGTGGAATTAAAAAGCGAATCAGAGGGCCATGAGAAAAAATCCTGTTATTTTTTTCATTTTTTTTCCTGTAACGATTTAAAAACGTACCTACCGCTACCACTGTCGAGTACATGGTACGTTTACGGTTTTTAAATCACTATTGGTGTAAACATATTTATTTATTTATTTATTATTTCATAAATCTATGTGTATTTCATTATCGGTAGAAAACTGCAATTAAAGAAAGTAACAGTTTCTAAAAGTGTAGTCACTTTTTTTGCAAACACGATGAAATCCGTACTTTTCTGTGTCGAAAAGTAGAAGTTTGTCAACGTCAACCAATGGCGTTCGAGAAACTATCGGCCAATGAAAGCGCTGACAAAGGCCTACGTTGCGCATATAAATACAGCTCGCAGGGCCGACTGCTTTTTATACACAGCAGAAAGTTCGACTTTCGCACGTCTCTACGCTTTGTTTGCATTATAGAATACAAGAAGAAGGTCTAAATGGCTCGTACCAAGCAGACTGCTCGCAAGTCTACCGGAGGAAAGGCGCCAAGGAAGCAGCTGGCAACGAAGGCTGCAAGGAAAAGCGCTCCGGCCACTGGAGGAGTTAAGAAGCCTCACCGTTACAGGCCAGGAACCGTAGCACTCAGGGAGATTAGGCGCTACCAGAAGAGCACCGAGCTCCTGATCCGCAAGCTTCCCTTCCAGCGCCTGGTCAGGGAGATCGCACAAGATTTCAAGACCGACCTGCGCTTCCAGAGCTCGGCCGTCATGGCATTGCAAGAAGCCAGCGAGGCATACCTGGTCGGCCTGTTCGAAGATACCAACCTCTGCGCCATCCACGCCAAGAGGGTGACCATCATGCCCAAGGACATACAGTTGGCCCGCAGAATCAGGGGTGAGCGTGCTTAGAAAAGCAGCACCTGGTACGGCTGGTCGGTCGTCCGACCACAGCTAATTTGCAAACGGCTCTTTTCAGAGCCACAACACTTTAAACGAAAGACGATCGCCGCCTGCTGGCCGAATCGAGATTTATTATTATTATTTTTTCTCATGTTTCTTCAAGCTGCCTTTATAATTTACGATTGAATGACAATTTCTTAGAAACAAACTTGGCTTAACTTAACCGGTCGTCCGTGATAATGTAATTGCTTCCTACTCCGGTGTTTGTAAATGACTGGCAATAATCGACATGGAGTTGCAGGTTTATGAACAGCCAGTGCTGGCGATTTTCTGTTTAATTTAATTTAATTATATATTTCTTGCTTTCTCTGGCGTGTCATTTCCGGACGTTCGTCTGTCAGAAGTCAGTTAGTTTTGTTAGGGATCGCACACTTAATTCATACTTCAGTTTCATAAAAACAAAGATACCCAGAGTTTGTTTCACTGTCGTCCGTAGTCGAGTTGTTTTTGACTAGCATTGAATCGATGACGTGGTGATTTTTTTCTCTACAAACGGTTTTCATGTAAAAAAGAATCAAAACAATTTAGAAAATATACCGACTCGAGTTGTTTTTCAATCATTCGCCGAACCTTCGACTTGCATTTAATCCATAGCGTGGTGATTTTTTCTCTCTGAAAACGGTTTCCACGTGCAAAGTAATTAACAAAAATTTAGAAAATATTCAGCTGTTAAAGTCTGTTATGTATAATTTTAAATGTTTTTTTTTTTTTCTTTTTCATGTCTGCGTCAAGTTTAAGAACCGGAATTTTTATTCATGGAAGTTTTTTTTTAATTTGAGCAGCACTGTACTGTACGGGTTTGCGTTGTAGTGCAGATGTTTATGGAAAAAAAAGAAGAGTGAAAAAGCTTACTAGTAAGAAGCAATTCTCGTTCATTCGCTACGGAGAGTTTTTTTTTTTTATCGCCGTCCAATCTTTCAATTTATTAAAAACAATTTTTTTGCAATTCATTGAACTCTGTCTACTAAGTCAATGAAAAAGTTTACTTTCAAACTGATCGTGGTCGTCTTCACTCGTGAATTAGTTTCCTCCTTTTTGTTCTAAAATCTGTTTAAGAAGCGGATTTTATTTCATTGAAGGTTGTTAAATTTCAGCAGTTTGCGTTGCAGTGTCGGTGTTTATGGGAAAAAGAAGGAGAGAAAACGACAACTAGTATGAAGCAATTCTCGTTCATTCGCTACAGAGAGGTTTTTTTTTGCCGTCCTATCGTTCATTTTTATTAAAAAGAAAGTTTTTGAAATTCATTGAACTCTACTAAGTGAATGAACAAGTTTACTTTCAAACTGATAGCGCTCTAATTCACTCATGAATTAGTTTCCTTCTTTTGGTTGTAAAATCTGTAGTAAGTGTGAACAGCGAAAACAAGTTTTCTTTAACGAACACGGACCGATTCCAGGCATTCTTTGTAGTAGGGGATTTTTTTCTAAACTATTGAAATTCAAAGAATCTAGTTAGTGTTTCAACGATTAGTTAAAATAACAGAGTGCAGGACAATCCTGGAGAGTGTCAGGTACACGACACGAAGATTTTATTTTGTTTCTTAAAACCTCGGTAGATTGCGCGAAAAAATTTGAAAAATCAAAAACAAACAAGACCATCATTCACATCATACCCACAGCACCGACTGCCAGAAACAAGAGCACTAAAGCTTTTCGTTAAATTTGATGGTGGCTCTGAAAAGAGCCGTTTTGTTGCGTTGCCAGAACGGCTTTCGCATTACTTGGCAGTGCTGACTTGGCTGGATCCGCCACCGACCTTGGCCGTTTTCTTCGGCAGCAGAACGGCCTGGATGTTCGGGAGGACGCCGCCTTGTGCGATCGTCACACCGGACAGCAGCTTGTTCAATTCTTCGTCGTTTCTGATGGCCAGCTGGAGGTGACGCGGAATGATCCTAGTTTTCTTGTTGTCCCTAGCGGCGTTGCCGGCCAACTCTAGAACTTCAGCAGCAAGGTATTCCATGACGGCAGCCAAGTAGACCGGAGCTCCGGCACCGACTCGTTCGGCGTAGTTGCCCTTGCGCAGGAGACGGTGGATACGTCCGACCGGGAACTGAAGACCGGCCCTGCTCGAACGGCTCTTGGCCTTTCCCTTCACTTTTCCTCCTTTTCCTCTTCCTGACATCGTGAGCTAGAGATATATAGTATAGTAAACGTACTATTGACAGAGTATGAAAATCTTGCGCACAATAACTAGACTATATATCGGCACAAACAGCGTGTCAAGAGACCACGTGACGTGGTCGGACGTAAATTGTAAGCGCTTTCATTGGTTAGCACGCACGAGCGCGTTGAAACGATCACGTGAGCTTTTGACACGCAGCGCTCTATAAGAGTGAGAAGATTGAAATTTTCTACCGACACAAACGTTGTTACTCTTTTCGATTGCAGCAGTCTATCTATTTTGAGAGAAGATGCCACCCAAGCCCGCCAGCAAGGGTGCTAAGAAAGCGGCAAGCAAGGCCAAAGCTGCCAGGAGCGGAGACAAGAAGCACAAGAAAAGGCGAAAGGAGAGCTACTTCATCTACATCTACAAGGTACTGAAGCAGGTCCACCCGGACACTGGCATCAGCGGCAAGGCGATGTCCATCATGAACTCCTTCGTCAACGACATCTTCGAGCGCATCGCTTCCGAAGCTTCTCGCCTGGCCCACTACAACAAGAGGTCGACCATCACCAGCAGAGAAATCCAGACGGCCGTGCGTCTGCTCCTGCCGGGAGAGTTGGCGAAGCACGCCGTCAGCGAGGGCACCAAGGCCGTCACGAAGTACACCAGCTCGAAGTAAAAAACGAGCTGAGACAGCAAGGCGCGGTCAGTCGCGTACGTACGAAACGGCTCTTTTCAGAGCCACCCTAAATTTATCGATAAGCATAGTGCAGCAGTGCTGTCAGACCTGACTCCTTACGTGTTGTTTGTCTTGTCTTGTGGTCGTCGATTTGTTTCTCGTTCGTTATGTTTAATAACAGATTATTAACATCAAAAATTCTCTACGCAACTTAGTTTTCGCGATCGATAGAAGCAAGGGAGAAAATACGTTCAGAACGGTCGAAAGCTTGCTCACCGCGAGCCAGTCGAGATAAAAATTAAAAATAATTAAATAAACAAAAAATTAAAAAATACTCTGTGGAATATGCAAAGTCTCTTTGAGCTCTATTTTACTATTTTCTATCTCTACAGCAGCGAAAAAATCACTATCACCTTCCAGCTCTACGACCTCTTTTTTCTGCTACTGCTTCCAGACAAAATATTAATTTTTTTTTCTCCAGAAATTATCGCAGCAACTGAATCTGCAAAGTCTCTTTGAGCTCTCTATTCTCTATCTATACAAGCAGCGTAGAAATCGCTATCTCATTCCAGCTCTCTACGACCTCTTTCTGTGCAACTGCTTTCAGACAAATTATTATTTTTTTCCCAGAAATTATCGCAGCAACTGAATCTGCAAAGTCTCTTTGAACTCTCTATTCTCTATCTATACAGCTCTACGAGCTCTTTCAGACAAATTATTAATTTTATTTTCTCCAGAAATTTCGCGGGCACGTTGTTGTCTCTCAACTTGGTCTCTTAGGTGAAAGTCAGCTGGAATTATCTGCCATACCTACCTACCTACCTACCTACCTACCTACCTACCTACCTACCTGCCTACCTAACCGTTTTCACTCATTAGTTTTGGTTTTATTTATTTAATTTTTTTTTTTTTTTTTTTTTTTTTTAACTTACTTGCTTTCATTCGAGCACGAACTTACTTCTAAGTCAGTCTGCTGCCGTTTAACACAAAACGTCGCACTTTCTAAACTTCATTCGAATCTTTACAAAATCATAAAAAGAATAATAAACCTTATACGCCGACTAGAGAGGTGGCGCCGTGCAAACAAACTACCTCTCTCTAGTCGGCGTCGTTCAGTTTACGCTGCATGCCTATATAAACGCGTGCAACGACGACGGCGCAAAAGTTTTCGCCTGTCGCTTGTAGAGTACGGACGTATTTGCTGCTGCTCCTTTATTGCGTACGTGACTTCGCTCACGTAGCGACCTTTGCGAAAGTTATTCGATTTCTAATCGAAATTTTGTTTAAATTAGTTCAATTAATTAATTGGAAATAAATTTAAACGTTTATATACTGCTAAAGAAGTTCTGACTTCTACTTGTTGCATTCGGGAAATTCTGTTTTCCCGAATTGTTGCAGTTGGAAGTTCTGTCTTCCAGGAGGTTCTGCCCTCTTCAGAAGGAAGTTCCGTCTTCCTTCGACATATTCGCCACCTCACCAAAACTCTTCACCTTCAACTCCAGCGTCCCAGCCACTTCCATCTTCACTTCTGCCTTCTTCCACTCCACGTTCGACTTCTCTGACTCGTCTCTTTCTTCCTCTCAGCTTTTGAAAGGAGGAAGTTTCAGAAAGTTAAAGTCTTGAGCAAGAGTGTGGGCCGTGTCCCTTCAGTTTCCTCTTGAGTTTTTGAGAGGTTCGTTCGGAGGGCCAACGTTTTGAAGCGGTCATCTGGGTTTGAAACCCTTGAAGTTGTTTTGGAGTATTTTGCTTGATAAGGTAGTATCCTTAGATTTTTAGTTTTACAGTACCTTCCGTACTGATTTTGGTTTTGTATTGTATTATTTAGAAAATATTTTTTTATATTTTGTTTTTTTGTACCTGTTGTACGAGAGTGTGTTTAGAACAGAGGACCATCGGCTTCTCCGTTGGGTCCGTTATTTCTTAATTAAGTTATTTAACGGCCCTCCGGATGGAGCCAATGATCGTGAATAGCGACAGTAAGGCTACAAAGCCTCAGAAAAGAAAAACTGAGTCGACAGGATCTCTGGATCTCGAAGAACCGTCGACTCAAAATGATAATATGAGAAAAGAGAAAAAAATCTCTAGAGTTGAAGATGATGCTTTTCAACTAGGAAAGGAAGAATTGCGAAAAACAAAAAAACTAGAGAAGAAGAAATCTTCAGGAAATGAAGAGATAGAGATGGATGCTATTTCAGAAGCATCAAAGATTGAGGCAGTGGAGCTGTTCATTTTGGAGGAGAGGACCAAGATCAACCCTTTCAAGATAGAGGAAGCTCTTAAAAATTTACTGAAATCTCCTCTGAAAGTGTATTCGAGAGGACGTCATCTCTCAGTAAGATGTTCTACCCAAATGGATGCTGACACTCTCAAGAAGGCTGAAAGTCTTGGAGGTTATAAAGTAAGAGTTTTTCTCAAGTTTAAACCTCGACCGGTTGCAAAGCCAACAAAGAAGATGATCGTTCTTGGAGTACCTCATGAGATTCCATTGAACATCATCGAAGAGAAAGCTGGATGTCTTGAAGCCGCCAGGGTCAACAAGAAAGTGGATGGTCAACTCCAGCCGACAACTGCTGTGACTCTCGTTTACGACGTTGGTACCGTTGTACCAGAGAAGTTGTTTTTGGCGTATTTGGCATTCAAAATAAAGCCATACGTCAACGCACCAGTTCGTTGCTTCAAGTGCAACAACTTCGGACACGTTGCGAAATACTGCAGAGGAGAGACTTCCTGCCCCAGATGCGCTGGACCACACGCCTTTAAAGATTGCAAGGCAGATCAAGCAGCAAAGCCCATCTGTGCTAGTTGTAAAAGCACAGAACACTGCACAGGAGACAGAAGCTGCTCGAAATATGTAGCAGCAGTCACCCTCAACAAGATTGTTGCCACAAAAGGTGTATCCTATGCAGAGGCAGTGAAGTTGAACAAGAAAACAGAATCATCTGCAGCACCAGCGACCACTTCGGTACCAACTCGACAGCAGCCAAGTATTCCAAAAGAAAGTCCTGTGGTGGTGAAGCAGTTCAAAGAAGCTTCCACTCAAACCTGCGAGATGGCGACACAAACGGAGGAAAAAGATTTTGAGCAACACTCCAAAAAAGATGCAGCAACTGGTTGTGATGACAACTCAGTGTCACTTAGTCTACTTGCTCAGATCATCACAAACGGCACTGATGATGATCTCAAACCTCAGGGCAAAGGATGGAGTCAAAAAAGTTTCAAAGAAATCCAATGTCGAATGAGAGAAGCCATGTATCGGACAATTCTGAGGTCAACACATGGTACACAAAAGGCTGATGAGTTAAAGAAACAGATGGCAATTATTGCGTCGCAGTTTATCAAACCGCAATCGCGACCTAGTTCTGCTTCTTCACTCAAACATGGACAACAATAGTTCCATCATCCAGTGGAATTGCAGAGGCATAAGAAATAAAAGTGCCGAATTAGCAGTCAACATCAGCATCATGACTCCACCTCCAGTCGTCATTTTGTTACAGGAGACATTTCTCAACTCGCCTTTCAAGTTTCAAGGGTACAACGTGATTCGAGTTGATCGCCCAAACAGAGATGGAAATGGAGTTGCCACTTTGATTAAAGAAGGCATTCCATTCCATGAAGACACTCTGTCAGCAGACCCTGCCATAATATCGACTACCATCAGATTTCAAAATGGCCAGGTAGTTGATTTCATTAACGCATACGTCAACCCGTCAGACAATCGACAAGAGACCAGGGAGATTTTAAGGAAGACACTTGCCAGGCCAAACATCTTCTTTGCAGGTGATCTTAATGCTCACTCCAGTCTCTTTGGCCACAAGTTGAGAAATCGTAGAGGTCATCTTCTCGAAGACCTGATGGCGGCTCACAGTTTAGTGACCCTGAACGATGGCTCAGGGACCCACGACACTGCAACAAATGAAAGAACGCCAATAGACATCACGATAACGACGCCTCAACTCTCCATCAAATCAACATGGACTGTCCTTGAAGATACGATGGAGAGCGATCATCATCCGATCCTCATCACTCTAAACAACAAACTCGAGAAACGTTCAAGAACTTCTCGAGTCTTCAATACAACCAAAACAGACTGGCATCAATACAACGCCATGGTTGCAGAGTTGATGAAGACGATACAGAAAAATGAAAATGTCGAGCAACTATTCAACGATTTTCAGAAAACGCTGACAGAGGCTATCTTGATGTCGACTCCATCACCAAAGTCTACGATGAAAAAAGATCGTCCAGCAGTGCCTTTCTGGAATGCCAATTTCAAAACAGCAATCAAGCTAAGAAATAGAGCGAAAAACATCTACAAGAGAATTCCGACGCCGATCAATAAAGAAGAATACAGAAAACTCAGAAGAGAAGCACAAAAGGTTGTCAGAGAAGCCAAAGCCAGCCACTGGCAACGCTTTTGTTCAACTCTAGACTGTCACACTTCACTTGATCGACTTTGGAGAACGGTCAAAAGCATGGCCGGACAGAAGACCAAACGTGAAGAAGTCGTCTTGCAAAATCCAACAGATGGCAAATTCCTCTACTCTGAAGTTGAAAATGCCAACCTCTTGGCTGAAACAATAGCCGCCAATTCGTCAGACGAAAATCTCCACCACAACTTCATAAAAGAGAAAGCGGCAAGAGAGCGAAACTTCGAAATGGATCGGCGTCGTCCACCTTCTACTGATGCTCAAGAGCTCAATGAACTGATCTCAATATCGGAACTCAACGACATTCTCAACAAGCAGACCAAAAACACGGCACCTGGACCAGACGGAGTGACGTATGAAATGTTGAGGAAACTAGATGGCGAAAACCGAGAGCAACTCCTCGACATTATCAACGAATCATGGAGTCAAAGCATGCTACCAACTTCATGGAAAAAGTCTATCGTCATCGCCATTCCAAAGCCAAACAAGCCGAGAAACAATCCAAACTCGTACAGGCCGATCTCACTGAATTCCACTGTTTGCAAAACAGTCGAGAAGATTCTGAAAAGAAGGCTGACACACTTCATAGCCAAGAAACAGCGACTTGGACCAGAGCAGTCGGGCTTCCTCAACGGAAGATGTACGCTCGATCAGATATTGCGACTTCAGCACGACATCGCATACAGTGTGAGAAACAGATCGGCCACGCTGGGAGTTTTTCTCGACTTAGAAAAGGCTTTCGATCTCGTCTGGAGAAGTGGTGTTCTACAGAGACTCGAAAGAATGGGCATTCGAGGAAGAATGCTCGAATGGCTGGTGGATTTTTTACAAAATCGTACGATAAAAGTGAGAATTGGAGAGACACTCTCAAACGAAAGAACAATCGATAATGGAACTCCGCAAGGCAGTGTCCTGAGTCCTTTGCTCTTCATCTTGCTTCTCGACGTCATTCCGAGACCTCCAGATGGCATAAAACTCTCGTTATACGCCGATGACTGTGCAATCTGGACAACTGGTAAAAACACGGAGAAACTCTTCAACAATCTGCAAAAATACCTCAACCAAGTTGATGAGGTGTTGACTAACTGGGGCTTCAAGATCTCGGCGGGAAAGTCTTCCTTTGTTTTCTTCTCAAAGATCTCAGATCTCATCCAAGACGTCGAAAAACGAAACCTAGTGATTGGCAACATCGCTCTCCAGAGGTTGAGGAGCGTTCGTTTTCTCGGAGTAGTCTTTGACGAAGGATTGACGTGGAAGAACCAGATAGCTGAAACAGCTAAAAAAGCAGAAAAAAGAGTTAACGTCTTGCGAGCAACCACTGGGCTCAGTTGGGGACTAAGAAAAGACAACCTTTTGATGCTCTACAGAGCCATAGTCAGATCGGTCCTTGACTATGGCTGCGAAGCGTTCAATCAGTCTGCTGCTTCTTCCAAAAAAGTCTTAGATCGAGTACAGAGAAGAGCACTCATGGTCGTGACTGGTGCCCTCAGAGGAACCAGTCTTGCCTCACTCCAAGTCGACTGCGGAGAAATGCCTCTTGAAATAAGACGAGAACAGCAGACAACACTTTACGCCATTCGTACCAGACGGATCAAAGATCATCCCACGAAAGAAATTTTCTTTCCGAACCCGTGGGATAAAGTCGTTTGGACGAAAAGAAACATGAGTAAAAGGAGACAAAAGCGTGTCATCACTTCTGCCCCGAAGAGGATCATCGATTCGTTGAAGAAGCTTGAAAATTTCGACTTCCCCGACGACGGACCATTGTTGACGCCACCCTGGAAACTTGTTTCTCCGGCCATCGACACATCCCTGCTTGGCTGCGAGAAAAGCTCTCCATCAGTACTCCCGAGAGCTCTAGAAAAAATTGCCACATATCAAGGAACTGTGGCGATCTACACAGATGCTTCAAAAGTGAAAGAAAAGACGGCCATCGGTGTCTACTTCAAAACTCTCAACGTCGAGTTTGCAAGAAGAACACCAGATAATATCTCAATTTTCACAGCCGAGATAACAGCCATTCAAACTGCTCTTGAGATCATCCTTGAAAACGCAGAAAACTTTCAAGAAAACGCTGGAACGAACAAAGTTACCATCTTCACGGATTCGCTAAGTTCGATTTCAGCGCTCCAGTTCAAGAACAAAATTCATCTTCGGACACATGCAACAGATGTTCTCACTCTGGTAACAGAATGCAGCAAGAAGAAGATAGCCTGCAACCTTGTCTGGGTTCCCAGCCACGTTGGGATACCTGGAAATGAAAAGGCTGACAGGCTTGCAACAAGTGCAATTGCATCACCAGAAGTCCAACTGAAAACACACGTTGAATTGGCAGACATCAAAAACTTTGTCAAAAACGAGAGCAGACAGCAGTGGCAGACAAACTGGTCGATCGGTAAAGACAGTAACTTTTTTAGAAGAATCTGTCCAACAGTCAGCATGAAATCGCCTGTTGAAGATTCTGGCTCGAGAGAGAAAGAGATCATCATCGGAAGACTCCGACTTGGCAAAACGACTCTCAATTCTGAGTTGCACAAAATGGGCATATTGGAGTATGGAGTCTGTGAAAGATGTTGCGATGGAGCTCAAGAGACAGTTGAACATTTTCTGATGAATTGTCCAGGAAGACTGACTCTCCAGAGGTCGCTGAAAGAATGCTGTATAAAACAGGAAAAAAAGCAGATATTGGAAGAAATTCTTAACGACAGAGCAGCCACAACGTTGATCTTTGCGTGGATCAAAAAAAAAGAGCGAAATCTACAACTTGAAAAAAAGTGATGATGATGATCTCACTTGTAGAATTTGATATAACCACGCCCCAGCTGTCAATCAACACCATCAACCAGGTCGGCCAACAACGATAAAAAGCAAACTGGGAAAAAAAGTGTCAAAACACCACGTGCGACAAAAGAGAATTCTCCTGATTGGCTGCAATTGACACAGCACGATTGTCACTTCTGACCACTTTTTGCGAAGAAATTCCAAATTCGATTATTTCTCTTCACATCGGAGCTATTATCTTGCTGTCTCTTATTTGATGTTTTCAACATTTTGGAGCCACCACCGTCCAAATCGACTTCAAGTCGGAAAAGGACGTTAAATCAAACAACAACAACAACGACGGCGCAAAATTTCTCGCACGGACGGCCGTACTGCGCTCGTTCATAGTTTCGCACTAATTACAGTCTTGCGTATTCATCGTCATCATGTCAGGTAGAGGCAAAGGAGGAAAGGGTCTCGGAAAGGGAGGAGCCAAGCGTCATCGCAAAGTGCTCAGGGACAACATCCAGGGCATCACCAAGCCCGCCATCAGGCGTCTCGCTCGCCGTGGAGGAGTCAAGAGAATCTCCGGCTTGATCTACGAAGAGACCAGAGGAGTTCTCAAGGTTTTCCTCGAGAACGTCATTCGCGACGCAGTCACTTACACGGAGCACGCCAAGAGGAAGACCGTCACCGCAATGGACGTCGTCTACGCTCTGAAGCGTCAAGGACGTACACTCTACGGTTTCGGAGGCTAGAAAGTTTCTAGTAGCTCTTCGGCAAAATAAACGGTCCTTTTCAGGACCACACATTTCTAACGAAATAGCGAGTTCTGTGCAGCTGAAATAACGCCCGTTAAATACTTCTTGTTAATCGAAATTTTCAATCTTTTTTCTTTTAGAGCCGTTTACGTTGTTGTTTCCTTTGCCTAATTTTTATTAGTAATTACTAATAAGAATATTCTTAATATTATTTGTTGTAGTTCCACTACTAGTAGTAGTTGTTGTAATAATATTAGTAATAATGTGGATTTTTTTCTGAATGTTTTTTTTTTTAAATGACGTGGGGAAAGAAATTAAATAAAGATAATAAACTAGGGTTCAATCAGAAAAAATAGAGCTGCATTTAAACAAACGAAGTGATTGCAGTTGAACGAATTCAACGTTCCCGTCGATAGTGCGCTTGTTGAAAATTGCGTTCTCAACCAGGTCGGTGCGCTCGTTCACTGCCGGGTTTATAACGAGTGAGTTCGCCCGTCGGTCGTCAGAGCATAGTTACAGACTAGGCTATATCTATATCAACTATCGTCTATACGTTCACTCAGTTTCAGTCGCTCGTACAATGTCGTCTTCGGCAGCAGTATCAGGTAACGACGGCGACAACGCGCCAGTTGCCGTAGCAGAGGAGGGTGGAAAGAAAAAGCAGCAAAAGAAAACGGTCGCCAAAAGCACCGCCAGCCACACCAAGAAGACCGTCGACCATCCGCCGTACGGGGAGATGATCCGACAAGCATTGGTAGCCCTGAAGGAGCGCGGCGGCTCGTCCAGGCAAGCGATCCTCAAGTACGTCATGGCAAATTTCAAAGTGGGAGCCGACGAGCACGCAGTCAACACTAGACTCAAGGTTGCCCTGAGGAACGGCGTCAAGTCCGAACTCCTGAAGCAGTCCAAAGGTTCCGGAGCCTCCGGCAGTTTCCGATTGGGAGCCGACGCGAAGAAAGAAAAAGCTGCCGGTGCAGCCAAAAAGAGTGAGAAGAAGCCGAAGGCAGCAGCAGAGAAAAAGTCTGCTGCGTCGCCGGCCAAGAAAAAGCCAGAAGCCAAGAAAGTCGCCCGGTCGGTGCAACCAGCAAAGAAGACTAAAACTGTGGCAGAGAAGAAACAGCCGGCGGCGGCCAAGAAAGAGGCTCCAAAGGCCAAGCCCGTAGCAAAGAAACCCAAAGCTGCTGCAGCTGGTCCGGTCGAAAAGAAGGCAGCGAAGCCAAAGAAAGCCGCCGCACAGAAAAAAGTAGTTTCTCCGAAAAAAACGAAGCCCAGGGCCGCCCCTGCCGCAAAGAAAACAGTCGCAAAAGCCGTGGCAAAACCGAAAACAACCAGGAAATCGACTGCTTAAAGTCCTTTACACATAATTTCAAACGGCTCTTTTCAGAGCCACCAGCAAATTCAACGAAAGCGAGAGTGGTCGCATCGCACGAATTGCCTTGTTGTTTGTTTAATTAATTAATTAATGACGTAATAATGTAAACGTTTCCTTGAGCGAGGAAAAAAATCAAACTCTTTCATTAACTTGAATCGACAAATAAATAAAGTATAGCTCTTATAGGTAGAGTTAATGATCGTATTTAAATTTCTTTTTTTTTTTTTTTTAATTTCGGAGCATTTCTCGAACGAGTCATTTAACAGCAATACATCTGAAAAGAAGCCACACACATAAACAGTACACAACATTCGACTATGTGGAATTAAAAAGCGAATCAGAGGGCCATGAGAAAAAATCCTGTTATTTTTTTCATTTTTTTTCCTGTAACGATTTAAAAACGTACCTACCGCTACCACTGTCGAGTACATGGTACGTTTACGGTTTTTAAATCACTATTGGTGTAAACATATTTATTTATTTATTTATTATTTCATAAATCTATGTGTATTTCATTATCGGTAGAAAACTGCAATTAAAGAAAGTAACAGTTTCTAAAAGTGTAGTCACTTTTTTTGCAAACACGATGAAATCCGTACTTTTCTGTGTCGAAAAGTAGAAGTTTGTCAACGTCAACCAATGGCGTTCGAGAAACTATCGGCCAATGAAAGCGCTGACAAAGGCCTACGTTGCGCATATAAATACAGCTCGCAGGGCCGACTGCTTTTTATACACAGCAGAAAGTTCGACTTTCGCACGTCTCTACGCTTTGTTTGCATTATAGAATACAAGAAGAAGGTCTAAATGGCTCGTACCAAGCAGACTGCTCGCAAGTCTACCGGAGGAAAGGCGCCAAGGAAGCAGCTGGCAACGAAGGCTGCAAGGAAAAGCGCTCCGGCCACTGGAGGAGTTAAGAAGCCTCACCGTTACAGGCCAGGAACCGTAGCACTCAGGGAGATTAGGCGCTACCAGAAGAGCACCGAGCTCCTGATCCGCAAGCTTCCCTTCCAGCGCCTGGTCAGGGAGATCGCACAAGATTTCAAGACCGACCTGCGCTTCCAGAGCTCGGCCGTCATGGCATTGCAAGAAGCCAGCGAGGCATACCTGGTCGGCCTGTTCGAAGATACCAACCTCTGCGCCATCCACGCCAAGAGGGTGACCATCATGCCCAAGGACATACAGTTGGCCCGCAGAATCAGGGGTGAGCGTGCTTAGAAAAGCAGCACCTGGTACGGCTGGTCGGTCGTCCGACCACAGCTAATTTGCAAACGGCTCTTTTCAGAGCCACAACACTTTAAACGAAAGACGATCGCCGCCTGCTGGCCGAATCGAGATTTATTATTATTATTTTTTCTCATGTTTCTTCAAGCTGCCTTTATAATTTACGATTGAATGACAATTTCTTAGAAACAAACTTGGCTTAACTTAACCGGTCGTCCGTGATAATGTAATTGCTTCCTACTCCGGTGTTTGTAAATGACTGGCAATAATCGACATGGAGTTGCAGGTTTATGAACAGCCAGTGCTGGCGATTTTCTGTTTAATTTAATTTAATTATATATTTCTTGCTTTCTCTGGCGTGTCATTTCCGGACGTTCGTCTGTCAGAAGTCAGTTAGTTTTGTTAGGGATCGCACACTTAATTCATACTTCAGTTTCATAAAAACAAAGATACCCAGAGTTTGTTTCACTGTCGTCCGTAGTCGAGTTGTTTTTGACTAGCATTGAATCGATGACGTGGTGATTTTTTTCTCTACAAACGGTTTTCATGTAAAAAAGAATCAAAACAATTTAGAAAATATACCGACTCGAGTTGTTTTTCAATCATTCGCCGAACCTTCGACTTGCATTTAATCCATAGCGTGGTGATTTTTTCTCTCTGAAAACGGTTTCCACGTGCAAAGTAATTAACAAAAATTTAGAAAATATTCAGCTGTTAAAGTCTGTTATGTATAACTAGCTGGGTTACCCGGCGTTGCCCGGGGATTTTAAAGGCTTTTTATCGTTTTCTCTCTGGCTCCCGTTTCCTTAACCGCTTGCTTTCCCGTTCCATGTCGCTTTCTCACTCCTGGTCGCATTTCTGCTCACGGTCGCTTTTCCGGCCCCGGTCTCTTTTACTTTTCCCGATCCCGGTTGCTTTTACGCTTTACCGCTCCAGCTTGCTCTTCTTTTCGCTCTTCTGTTCCTCCATTAAATTTTAGAGCCTTCCCAATGTGGCTTAGATGGGCTGTAGCGGAATGCTGTGCACAGTCATCAAAATTGATCTGTTCTCTCGTTAACAATTTGTTGTTTGGTTTGCTCGTTTAGTTACGTCTGAACTGCCTCAATTTTAATTAGTGTTTTTTAATGTATTGGTTCCACTCTGCAAGTGTGATCTTCTGCAAAGGCTTATTATGATTGACTGAAGCTGAAAAAAAAAAGAATTTATTAGTTAACGGCTGCAATAATGTTAAAATCCGCTCATATATCTCAACAGGTTATATTTATTTTAAATACTTGTAAGATTATAAATGCTTACAATAGATTTATCACACACTGTTCAACAGCTGCTTTTCGAAAAATCGCTAGTCTTAGTTTTTGAGTTGTTCTTAGTTTTTAAGTGTCATGTCTACAGAAAGCATATAACGCTACATGTGGCATGTTAATAAATGTTGACCCGTGGCTTTGAAAAATGTGATATAAAACACAGATTGAAATAAAACATGAAGTAATAATAATATTAAAAACCTTCAAAGCATTAACTTAATGAATTTTCCGAGAGTTTTCTGAGATCATCAATTTGGAACAATCGAAGAGTACCACTTTTATTTAGCAAATGATGCAATTATAAATTGAACAAAACAGCAGCAGATTGATAGGCTGGTTTGAGAACTTTGTTCATGATTTTGTTGAAACACAAAAATACTGCACTTGCTTTCATTTCTTTCAAATTTTATGCACCTCATATATCAGTGAAACTTTTACAATAAATTGGTGTTGCATGTAAGATTTTCTTTAAAATGTAATTTTCTAATTTCCTCTGAAAAGTAAAAAATAAAGTAAGACCGATAAATTAATTCATAATCTTATAGTCATAACTACTCGTGAATAATAATGGTTGTAATGCCATCACATAAAAAAAAACTTACCTGCCCAAAAAATTTTCTCGTTTACCGATAGGCTGATAGCAAGCTCGTCGCTCAACAATATTAGATAAGGAACAATTGAAGTCAGAAGCCTTGAACGATAAATATGAACAATGAATTTAAATTTATTTTTCCAATCTGCAACTCCTTTTTGTAAAACACAAAATGTTAGAGCATAATGATAATCTTATAATAATTAATAATAATATAACATAATTAAACACGTGCAATGCAACAAACGAAACAAATTGAAAGATACACAGTAAATCATGATTTTAAAAACCAAAAACAAATTACCAAAGCTTTGCCACTTACTTTTGAATGGGAGATATGAACAATGAATTTCTAATTTGATTTAATTTTAATTTGTTAAGTCTGGAACTCTTTTTGTGAAGCACAAAATATCTCTAAATAGAAGAAATTCCACCTGCAATTTATTGATTAGTCCTGAAATCCAAAGTTATCTAGATTTAAAAAATAAGTTGCTAAAATCAAATATAAAGTTTACCGATAGCAGAGCTGTCGTATCGGAGGTTCGGAAGAGAATGAGCCTCAATGAGCTCTATGAAATCAAAACAAAGGTATCCGGCGGCACCATAGATATCTGTGGGCGGCACTAAACAACACACATATTTATTTAATTTAATATTTATATTTAAAACCTTTAAAACTTAAGAAAAAAAAATTAAAAATATTTTGTATAATTTAACTATAAATTAATTTATTTTTATTTTGTAGAAAAAAAATTTACTCCAATTTACTACCGCTGACCAAATCGTTTTTTGTCCATAAAACATCAACGGAGAAACCAATTTATTTAAAATTTTACAGGAACCACCGCTTGAATAAGATACATAAGTGTGCCAAATTTCAATTAAATCTGTTCGGCCGTTTACATTTTATTTCCGAACAAACAAACAAACAAACATTTCATTTTTATATATAAGATTTTAAATGTTTTTTTTTTTTCTTTTTCATGTCTGCGTCAAGTTTAAGAACCGGAATTTTTATTCATGGAAGTTTTTTTTTAATTTGAGCAGCACTGTACTGTACGGGTTTGCGTTGTAGTGCAGATGTTTATGGAAAAAAAAGAAGAGTGAAAAAGCTTACTAGTAAGAAGCAATTCTCGTTCATTCGCTACGGAGAGTTTTTTTTTTTTATCGCCGTCCAATCTTTCAATTTATTAAAAACAATTTTTTTGCAATTCATTGAACTCTGTCTACTAAGTCAATGAAAAAGTTTACTTTCAAACTGATCGTGGTCGTCTTCACTCGTGAATTAGTTTCCTCCTTTTTGTTCTAAAATCTGTTTAAGAAGCGGATTTTATTTCATTGAAGGTTGTTAAATTTCAGCAGTTTGCGTTGCAGTGTCGGTGTTTATGGGAAAAAGAAGGAGAGAAAACGACAACTAGTATGAAGCAATTCTCGTTCATTCGCTACAGAGAGGTTTTTTTTTGCCGTCCTATCGTTCATTTTTATTAAAAAGAAAGTTTTTGAAATTCATTGAACTCTACTAAGTGAATGAACAAGTTTACTTTCAAACTGATAGCGCTCTAATTCACTCATGAATTAGTTTCCTTCTTTTGGTTGTAAAATCTGTAGTAAGTGTGAACAGCGAAAACAAGTTTTCTTTAACGAACACGGACCGATTCCAGGCATTCTTTGTAGTAGGGGATTTTTTTCTAAACTATTGAAATTCAAAGAATCTAGTTAGTGTTTCAACGATTAGTTAAAATAACAGAGTGCAGGACAATCCTGGAGAGTGTCAGGTACACGACACGAAGATTTTATTTTGTTTCTTAAAACCTCGGTAGATTGCGCGAAAAAATTTGAAAAATCAAAAACAAACAAGACCATCATTCACATCATACCCACAGCACCGACTGCCAGAAACAAGAGCACTAAAGCTTTTCGTTAAATTTGATGGTGGCTCTGAAAAGAGCCGTTTTGTTGCGTTGCCAGAACGGCTTTCGCATTACTTGGCAGTGCTGACTTGGCTGGATCCGCCACCGACCTTGGCCGTTTTCTTCGGCAGCAGAACGGCCTGGATGTTCGGGAGGACGCCGCCTTGTGCGATCGTCACACCGGACAGCAGCTTGTTCAATTCTTCGTCGTTTCTGATGGCCAGCTGGAGGTGACGCGGAATGATCCTAGTTTTCTTGTTGTCCCTAGCGGCGTTGCCGGCCAACTCTAGAACTTCAGCAGCAAGGTATTCCATGACGGCAGCCAAGTAGACCGGAGCTCCGGCACCGACTCGTTCGGCGTAGTTGCCCTTGCGCAGGAGACGGTGGATACGTCCGACCGGGAACTGAAGACCGGCCCTGCTCGAACGGCTCTTGGCCTTTCACTTCACTTTTCCTCCTTTTCCTCTTCCTGACATCGTGAGCTAGAGATATATAGTATAGTAAACGTACTATTGACAGAGTATGAAAATCTTGCGTTTTTTTTTTTTTTTTTTTTATTATTGTTTAACGTCTTTATACATTGTATTTTTAGACGGAACATAAAAAAAAGAAAGAAGGAAAGAAATACAATAAAAAGAAAAATACAATAAAAATGTCCATTTGGAGAGGGAAAAAGAAAAATGTCAGAAAATATATCTAAAAAATTCTTCATCTTCTTCTTCTTCCCTCTCTTTCTTTGGATGCACATCATTGTTGCCATTCTCCAGCTGATTCCTCAATCCCGGAGCCAGGGAGAATGGCTGCTGCAGTCTTTGAAGCTGCAATTTCTTGGTTGTGGTGTTCGTCTTTTTGGTTGACCAACGTGGACAGCACCTGCAAAATCTGATCAATCATGGTTAGCAATTTAGCAACCGTGTCTGCCTCTGGTGTTTTTCCTGTGGATTTCTTTTTCAGGACGTCAGTCTTTTCGGCAATCCTAGTTATTTGTTTTTGAATTTCAGGTGTTTTGTCTTTGATCTCGGCCTCTGTAGTTTTTTTAAAACCGCTTTTCAGCGCCTCTGAGTATGTTTTCCTTGATGTGGCAATCTCGATAGTTCTTTTGGCTTTCTGCCACTTGGGGCATTCTTCGCTTCCTGTCCTGTGGTCAGGAGACTGGCAGCTGGCACATATCTTTTTAGAAGGTTCTAGTTGTGGCGTTGAGCAGTTTTTTAGCTCATGCTCTCCGGCACACCTAGGGCAAGAGGTTTTGGCCTTACAATATTTAGCCACATGCCCGAATTGGTTACAGTTAAAACATCTAACTGGGTTAGGGAGGTACTCCTTGACCCGAAAGTTCAAAAAGGATATTTTAACATAGTTCGGAGGATTCTGATCCGGTTCGTAGGTAAGGATGACCGCGGTGGTCTCCTGAAACCTTCCATCAATTTTTTTCTTTATCCGCACTGCTGCGGAGCATCCAGAGTTTTTTGTTATGATATCTATTGAAATTTCCAGTGGAACACCGGTAATAATCATTTTTATCTTCTTAATTAGTGGTTTATTTAGTACTCTAACCTGATATCCGGCTATTTCTTGTATGTTTTTCATTTTTTCATTTTCAGTTCTTGACACAAGGACTTGAATCTTTTTTCCCTTGCCGGTAATCACTGGCTTTCGGTTCAGGTATTTGGATAGGCTTCCTTCGATTTGGAAGGGATCTATCTTGGTCATATCCGTCAAGATTAAGAGTTCGATCAGTTCATTGGGTTCTTCAGTCGTTGGTTGTTGTTGCTTGTTCTGTTTGCTGGGTCCTGTTTTGACTGATGAAATGCTCTTGAAGCTTGCCAGGATCTTTGCAGGGGTGAAGGTTTCAGCAATGATTTTCTCTATGTCTAACGGTAGTGTTCTGTTGGCGGCAGATGTCAGCGGTGTTTCTGCAGAGCTGGTTTTCTTCTGGGGAGGAGTAGATTCCTCACTGTCGGAAGCTTGAGCCCATGCTTCTTCGATGATGTTTCTCGGAGGCTGGTTAAACTTTAACTTCTTTTTCGGCCCCATGAGACCGGCGACACTTTACAACACGTGCAAGAGAGCGATAAAACAAGATTCGGAGAGCTGGCAACAACATCAACGCGAACGAGAAAAGGGGAAAATCTTGCGCACAATAACTAGACTATATATCGGCACAAACAGCGTGTCAAGAGACCACGTGACGTGGTCGGACGTAAATTGTAAGCGCTTTCATTGGTTAGCACGCACGAGCGCGTTGAAACGATCACGTGAGCTTTTGACACGCAGCGCTCTATAAGAGTGAGAAGATTGAAATTTTCTACCGACACAAACGTTGTTACTCTTTTCGATTGCAGCAGTCTATCTATTTTGAGAGAAGATGCCACCCAAGCCCGCCAGCAAGGGTGCTAAGAAAGCGGCAAGCAAGGCCAAAGCTGCCAGGAGCGGAGACAAGAAGCACAAGAAAAGGCGAAAGGAGAGCTACTTCATCTACATCTACAAGGTACTGAAGCAGGTCCACCCGGACACTGGCATCAGCGGCAAGGCGATGTCCATCATGAACTCCTTCGTCAACGACATCTTCGAGCGCATCGCTTCCGAAGCTTCTCGCCTGGCCCACTACAACAAGAGGTCGACCATCACCAGCAGAGAAATCCAGACGGCCGTGCGTCTGCTCCTGCCGGGAGAGTTGGCGAAGCACGCCGTCAGCGAGGGCACCAAGGCCGTCACGAAGTACACCAGCTCGAAGTAAAAAACGAGCTGAGACAGCAAGGCGCGGTCAGTCGCGTACGTACGAAACGGCTCTTTTCAGAGCCACCCTAAATTTATCGATAAGCATAGTGCAGCAGTGCTGTCAGACCTGACTCCTTACGTGTTGTTTGTCTTGTCTTGTGGTCGTCGATTTGTTTCTCGTTCGTTATGTTTAATAACAGATTATTAACATCAAAAATTCTCTACGCAACTTAGTTTTCGCGATCGATAGAAGCAAGGGAGAAAATACGTTCAGAACGGTCGAAAGCTTGCTCACCGCGAGCCAGTCGAGATAAAAATTAAAAATAATTAAATAAACAAAAAATTAAAAAATACTCTGTGGAATATGCAAAGTCTCTTTGAGCTCTATTTTACTATTTTCTATCTCTACAGCAGCGAAAAAATCACTATCACCTTCCAGCTCTACGACCTCTTTTTTCTGCTACTGCTTCCAGACAAAATATTAATTTTTTTTTCTCCAGAAATTATCGCAGCAACTGAATCTGCAAAGTCTCTTTGAGCTCTCTATTCTCTATCTATACAAGCAGCGTAGAAATCGCTATCTCATTCCAGCTCTCTACGACCTCTTTCTGTGCAACTGCTTTCAGACAAATTATTATTTTTTTCCCAGAAATTATCGCAGCAACTGAATCTGCAAAGTCTCTTTGAACTCTCTATTCTCTATCTATACAGCTCTACGAGCTCTTTCAGACAAATTATTAATTTTATTTTCTCCAGAAATTTCGCGGGCACGTTGTTGTCTCTCAACTTGGTCTCTTAGGTGAAAGTCAGCTGGAATTATCTGCCATACCTACCTACCTACCTACCTACCTACCTACCTACCTACCTACCTGCCTACCTAACCGTTTTCACTCATTAGTTTTGGTTTTATTTATTTAATTTTTTTTTTTTTTTTTTTTTTTTTTTAACTTACTTGCTTTCATTCGAGCACGAACTTACTTCTAAGTCAGTCTGCTGCCGTTTAACACAAAACGTCGCACTTTCTAAACTTCATTCGAATCTTTACAAAATCATAAAAAGAATAATAAACCTTATACGCCGACTAGAGAGGTGGCGCCGTGCAAACAAACTACCTCTCTCTAGTCGGCGTCGTTCAGTTTACGCTGCATGCCTATATAAACGCGTGCAACGACGACGGCGCAAAATTTCTCGCACGGACGGCCGTACTGCGCTCGTTCATAGTTTCGCACTAATTACAGTCTTGCGTATTCATCGTCATCATGTCAGGTAGAGGCAAAGGAGGAAAGGGTCTCGGAAAGGGAGGAGCCAAGCGTCATCGCAAAGTGCTCAGGGACAACATCCAGGGCATCACCAAGCCCGCCATCAGGCGTCTCGCTCGCCGTGGAGGAGTCAAGAGAATCTCCGGCTTGATCTACGAAGAGACCAGAGGAGTTCTCAAGGTTTTCCTCGAGAACGTCATTCGCGACGCAGTCACTTACACGGAGCACGCCAAGAGGAAGACCGTCACCGCAATGGACGTCGTCTACGCTCTGAAGCGTCAAGGACGTACACTCTACGGTTTCGGAGGCTAGAAAGTTTCTAGTAGCTCTTCGGCAAAATAAACGGTCCTTTTCAGGACCACACATTTCTAACGAAATAGCGAGTTCTGTGCAGCTGAAATAACGCCCGTTAAATACTTCTTGTTAATCGAAATTTTCAATCTTTTTTCTTTTAGAGCCGTTTACGTTGTTGTTTCCTTTGCCTAATTTTTATTAGTAATTACTAATAAGAATATTCTTAATATTATTTGTTGTAGTTCCACTACTAGTAGTAGTTGTTGTAATAATATTAGTAATAATGTGGATTTTTTTCTGAATGTTTTTTTTTTTAAATGACGTGGGGAAAGAAATTAAATAAAGATAATAAACTAGGGTTCAATCAGAAAAAATAGAGCTGCATTTAAACAAACGAAGTGATTGCAGTTGAACGAATTCAACGTTCCCGTCGATAGTGCGCTTGTTGAAAATTGCGTTCTCAACCAGGTCGGTGCGCTCGTTCACTGCCGGGTTTATAACGAGTGAGTTCGCCCGTCGGTCGTCAGAGCATAGTTACAGACTAGGCTATATCTATATCAACTATCGTCTATACGTTCACTCAGTTTCAGTCGCTCGTACAATGTCGTCTTCGGCAGCAGTATCAGGTAACGACGGCGACAACGCGCCAGTTGCCGTAGCAGAGGAGGGTGGAAAGAAAAAGCAGCAAAAGAAAACGGTCGCCAAAAGCACCGCCAGCCACACCAAGAAGACCGTCGACCATCCGCCGTACGGGGAGATGATCCGACAAGCATTGGTAGCCCTGAAGGAGCGCGGCGGCTCGTCCAGGCAAGCGATCCTCAAGTACGTCATGGCAAATTTCAAAGTGGGAGCCGACGAGCACGCAGTCAACACTAGACTCAAGGTTGCCCTGAGGAACGGCGTCAAGTCCGAACTCCTGAAGCAGTCCAAAGGTTCCGGAGCCTCCGGCAGTTTCCGATTGGGAGCCGACGCCGCGAAGAAAGAAAAAGCTGCCGGTGCAGCCAAAAAGAGTGAGAAGAAGCCGAAGGCAGCAGCAGAGAAAAAGTCTGCTGCGTCGCCGGCCAAGAAAAAGCCAGAAGCCAAGAAAGTCGCCCGGTCGGTGCAACCAGCAAAGAAGACTAAAACTGTGGCAGAGAAGAAACAGCCGGCGGCGGCCAAGAAAGAGGCTCCAAAGGCCAAGCCCGTAGCAAAGAAACCCAAAGCTGCTGCAGCTGGTCCGGTCGAAAAGAAGGCAGCGAAGCCAAAGAAAGCCGCCGCACAGAAAAAAGTAGTTTCTCCGAAAAAAACGAAGCCCAGGGCCGCCCCTGCCGCAAAGAAAACAGTCGCAAAAGCCGTGGCAAAACCGAAAACAACCAGGAAATCGACTGCTTAAAGTCCTTTACACATAATTTCAAACGGCTCTTTTCAGAGCCACCAGCAAATTCAACGAAAGCGAGAGTGGTCGCATCGCACGAATTGCCTTGTTGTTTGTTTAATTAATTAATTAATGACGTAATAATGTAAACGTTTCCTTGAGCGAGGAAAAAAATCAAACTCTTTCATTAACTTGAATCGACAAATAAATAAAGTATAGCTCTTATAGGTAGAGTTAATGATCGTATTTAAATTTCTTTTTTTTTTTTTTTTAATTTCGGAGCATTTCTCGAACGAGTCATTTAACAGCAATACATCTGAAAAGAAGCCACACACATAAACAGTACACAACATTCGACTATGTGGAATTAAAAAGCGAATCAGAGGGCCATGAGAAAAAATCCTGTTATTTTTTTCATTTTTTTTCCTGTAACGATTTAAAAACGTACCTACCGCTACCACTGTCGAGTACATGGTACGTTTACGGTTTTTAAATCACTATTGGTGTAAACATATTTATTTATTTATTTATTATTTCATAAATCTATGTGTATTTCATTATCGGTAGAAAACTGCAATTAAAGAAAGTAACAGTTTCTAAAAGTGTAGTCACTTTTTTTGCAAACACGATGAAATCCGTACTTTTCTGTGTCGAAAAGTAGAAGTTTGTCAACGTCAACCAATGGCGTTCGAGAAACTATCGGCCAATGAAAGCGCTGACAAAGGCCTACGTTGCGCATATAAATACAGCTCGCAGGGCCGACTGCTTTTTATACACAGCAGAAAGTTCGACTTTCGCACGTCTCTACGCTTTGTTTGCATTATAGAATACAAGAAGAAGGTCTAAATGGCTCGTACCAAGCAGACTGCTCGCAAGTCTACCGGAGGAAAGGCGCCAAGGAAGCAGCTGGCAACGAAGGCTGCAAGGAAAAGCGCTCCGGCCACTGGAGGAGTTAAGAAGCCTCACCGTTACAGGCCAGGAACCGTAGCACTCAGGGAGATTAGGCGCTACCAGAAGAGCACCGAGCTCCTGATCCGCAAGCTTCCCTTCCAGCGCCTGGTCAGGGAGATCGCACAAGATTTCAAGACCGACCTGCGCTTCCAGAGCTCGGCCGTCATGGCATTGCAAGAAGCCAGCGAGGCATACCTGGTCGGCCTGTTCGAAGATACCAACCTCTGCGCCATCCACGCCAAGAGGGTGACCATCATGCCCAAGGACATACAGTTGGCCCGCAGAATCAGGGGTGAGCGTGCTTAGAAAAGCAGCACCTGGTACGGCTGGTCGGTCGTCCGACCACAGCTAATTTGCAAACGGCTCTTTTCAGAGCCACAACACTTTAAACGAAAGACGATCGCCGCCTGCTGGCCGAATCGAGATTTATTATTATTATTTTTTCTCATGTTTCTTCAAGCTGCCTTTATAATTTACGATTGAATGACAATTTCTTAGAAACAAACTTGGCTTAACTTAACCGGTCGTCCGTGATAATGTAATTGCTTCCTACTCCGGTGTTTGTAAATGACTGGCAATAATCGACATGGAGTTGCAGGTTTATGAACAGCCAGTGCTGGCGATTTTCTGTTTAATTTAATTTAATTATATATTTCTTGCTTTCTCTGGCGTGTCATTTCCGGACGTTCGTCTGTCAGAAGTCAGTTAGTTTTGTTAGGGATCGCACACTTAATTCATACTTCAGTTTCATAAAAACAAAGATACCCAGAGTTTGTTTCACTGTCGTCCGTAGTCGAGTTGTTTTTGACTAGCATTGAATCGATGACGTGGTGATTTTTTTCTCTACAAACGGTTTTCATGTAAAAAAGAATCAAAACAATTTAGAAAATATACCGACTCGAGTTGTTTTTCAATCATTCGCCGAACCTTCGACTTGCATTTAATCCATAGCGTGGTGATTTTTTCTCTCTGAAAACGGTTTCCACGTGCAAAGTAATTAACAAAAATTTAGAAAATATTCAGCTGTTAAAGTCTGTTATGTATAATTTTAAATGTTTTTTTTTTTTTCTTTTTCATGTCTGCGTCAAGTTTAAGAACCGGAATTTTTATTCATGGAAGTTTTTTTTTAATTTGAGCAGCACTGTACTGTACGGGTTTGCGTTGTAGTGCAGATGTTTATGGAAAAAAAAGAAGAGTGAAAAAGCTTACTAGTAAGAAGCAATTCTCGTTCATTCGCTACGGAGAGTTTTTTTTTTTTATCGCCGTCCAATCTTTCAATTTATTAAAAACAATTTTTTTGCAATTCATTGAACTCTGTCTACTAAGTCAATGAAAAAGTTTACTTTCAAACTGATCGTGGTCGTCTTCACTCGTGAATTAGTTTCCTCCTTTTTGTTCTAAAATCTGTTTAAGAAGCGGATTTTATTTCATTGAAGGTTGTTAAATTTCAGCAGTTTGCGTTGCAGTGTCGGTGTTTATGGGAAAAAGAAGGAGAGAAAACGACAACTAGTATGAAGCAATTCTCGTTCATTCGCTACAGAGAGGTTTTTTTTTGCCGTCCTATCGTTCATTTTTATTAAAAAGAAAGTTTTTGAAATTCATTGAACTCTACTAAGTGAATGAACAAGTTTACTTTCAAACTGATAGCGCTCTAATTCACTCATGAATTAGTTTCCTTCTTTTGGTTGTAAAATCTGTAGTAAGTGTGAACAGCGAAAACAAGTTTTCTTTAACGAACACGGACCGATTCCAGGCATTCTTTGTAGTAGGGGATTTTTTTCTAAACTATTGAAATTCAAAGAATCTAGTTAGTGTTTCAACGATTAGTTAAAATAACAGAGTGCAGGACAATCCTGGAGAGTGTCAGGTACACGACACGAAGATTTTATTTTGTTTCTTAAAACCTCGGTAGATTGCGCGAAAAAATTTGAAAAATCAAAAACAAACAAGACCATCATTCACATCATACCCACAGCACCGACTGCCAGAAACAAGAGCACTAAAGCTTTTCGTTAAATTTGATGGTGGCTCTGAAAAGAGCCGTTTTGTTGCGTTGCCAGAACGGCTTTCGCATTACTTGGCAGTGCTGACTTGGCTGGATCCGCCACCGACCTTGGCCGTTTTCTTCGGCAGCAGAACGGCCTGGATGTTCGGGAGGACGCCGCCTTGTGCGATCGTCACACCGGACAGCAGCTTGTTCAATTCTTCGTCGTTTCTGATGGCCAGCTGGAGGTGACGCGGAATGATCCTAGTTTTCTTGTTGTCCCTAGCGGCGTTGCCGGCCAACTCTAGAACTTCAGCAGCAAGGTATTCCATGACGGCAGCCAAGTAGACCGGAGCTCCGGCACCGACTCGTTCGGCGTAGTTGCCCTTGCGCAGGAGACGGTGGATACGTCCGACCGGGAACTGAAGACCGGCCCTGCTCGAACGGCTCTTGGCCTTTCCCTTCACTTTTCCTCCTTTTCCTCTTCCTGACATCGTGAGCTAGAGATATATAGTATAGTAAACGTACTATTGACAGAGTATGAAAATCTTGCGCACAATAACTAGACTATATATCGGCACAAACAGCGTGTCAAGAGACCACGTGACGTGGTCGGACGTAAATTGTAAGCGCTTTCATTGGTTAGCACGCACGAGCGCGTTGAAACGATCACGTGAGCTTTTGACACGCAGCGCTCTATAAGAGTGAGAAGATTGAAATTTTCTACCGACACAAACGTTGTTACTCTTTTCGATTGCAGCAGTCTATCTATTTTGAGAGAAGATGCCACCCAAGCCCGCCAGCAAGGGTGCTAAGAAAGCGGCAAGCAAGGCCAAAGCTGCCAGGAGCGGAGACAAGAAGCACAAGAAAAGGCGAAAGGAGAGCTACTTCATCTACATCTACAAGGTACTGAAGCAGGTCCACCCGGACACTGGCATCAGCGGCAAGGCGATGTCCATCATGAACTCCTTCGTCAACGACATCTTCGAGCGCATCGCTTCCGAAGCTTCTCGCCTGGCCCACTACAACAAGAGGTCGACCATCACCAGCAGAGAAATCCAGACGGCCGTGCGTCTGCTCCTGCCGGGAGAGTTGGCGAAGCACGCCGTCAGCGAGGGCACCAAGGCCGTCACGAAGTACACCAGCTCGAAGTAAAAAACGAGCTGAGACAGCAAGGCGCGGTCAGTCGCGTACGTACGAAACGGCTCTTTTCAGAGCCACCCTAAATTTATCGATAAGCATAGTGCAGCAGTGCTGTCAGACCTGACTCCTTACGTGTTGTTTGTCTTGTCTTGTGGTCGTCGATTTGTTTCTCGTTCGTTATGTTTAATAACAGATTATTAACATCAAAAATTCTCTACGCAACTTAGTTTTCGCGATCGATAGAAGCAAGGGAGAAAATACGTTCAGAACGGTCGAAAGCTTGCTCACCGCGAGCCAGTCGAGATAAAAATTAAAAATAATTAAATAAACAAAAAATTAAAAAATACTCTGTGGAATATGCAAAGTCTCTTTGAGCTCTATTTTACTATTTTCTATCTCTACAGCAGCGAAAAAATCACTATCACCTTCCAGCTCTACGACCTCTTTTTTCTGCTACTGCTTCCAGACAAAATATTAATTTTTTTTTCTCCAGAAATTATCGCAGCAACTGAATCTGCAAAGTCTCTTTGAGCTCTCTATTCTCTATCTATACAAGCAGCGTAGAAATCGCTATCTCATTCCAGCTCTCTACGACCTCTTTCTGTGCAACTGCTTTCAGACAAATTATTATTTTTTTCCCAGAAATTATCGCAGCAACTGAATCTGCAAAGTCTCTTTGAACTCTCTATTCTCTATCTATACAGCTCTACGAGCTCTTTCAGACAAATTATTAATTTTATTTTCTCCAGAAATTTCGCGGGCACGTTGTTGTCTCTCAACTTGGTCTCTTAGGTGAAAGTCAGCTGGAATTATCTGCCATACCTACCTACCTACCTACCTACCTACCTACCTACCTACCTACCTACCTGCCTACCTAACCGTTTTCACTCATTAGTTTTGGTTTTATTTATTTAATTTTTTTTTTTTTTTTTTTTTTTTTTAACTTACTTGCTTTCATTCGAGCACGAACTTACTTCTAAGTCAGTCTGCTGCCGTTTAACACAAAACGTCGCACTTTCTAAACTTCATTCGAATCTTTACAAAATCATAAAAAGAATAATAAACCTTATACGCCGACTAGAGAGGTGGCGCCGTGCAAACAAACTACCTCTCTCTAGTCGGCGTCGTTCAGTTTACGCTGCATGCCTATATAAACGCGTGCAACGACGACGGCGCAAAATTTCTCGCACGGACGGCCGTACTGCGCTCGTTCATAGTTTCGCACTAATTACAGTCTTGCGTATTCATCGTCATCATGTCAGGTAGAGGCAAAGGAGGAAAGGGTCTCGGAAAGGGAGGAGCCAAGCGTCATCGCAAAGTGCTCAGGGACAACATCCAGGGCATCACCAAGCCCGCCATCAGGCGTCTCGCTCGCCGTGGAGGAGTCAAGAGAATCTCCGGCTTGATCTACGAAGAGACCAGAGGAGTTCTCAAGGTTTTCCTCGAGAACGTCATTCGCGACGCAGTCACTTACACGGAGCACGCCAAGAGGAAGACCGTCACCGCAATGGACGTCGTCTACGCTCTGAAGCGTCAAGGACGTACACTCTACGGTTTCGGAGGCTAGAAAGTTTCTAGTAGCTCTTCGGCAAAATAAACGGTCCTTTTCAGGACCACACATTTCTAACGAAATAGCGAGTTCTGTGCAGCTGAAATAACGCCCGTTAAATACTTCTTGTTAATCGAAATTTTCAATCTTTTTTCTTTTAGAGCCGTTTACGTTGTTGTTTCCTTTGCCTAATTTTTATTAGTAATTACTAATAAGAATATTCTTAATATTATTTGTTGTAGTTCCACTACTAGTAGTAGTTGTTGTAATAATATTAGTAATAATGTGGATTTTTTTCTGAATGTTTTTTTTTTTAAATGACGTGGGGAAAGAAATTAAATAAAGATAATAAACTAGGGTTCAATCAGAAAAAATAGAGCTGCATTTAAACAAACGAAGTGATTGCAGTTGAACGAATTCAACGTTCCCGTCGATAGTGCGCTTGTTGAAAATTGCGTTCTCAACCAGGTCGGTGCGCTCGTTCACTGCCGGGTTTATAACGAGTGAGTTCGCCCGTCGGTCGTCAGAGCATAGTTACAGACTAGGCTATATCTATATCAACTATCGTCTATACGTTCACTCAGTTTCAGTCGCTCGTACAATGTCGTCTTCGGCAGCAGTATCAGGTAACGACGGCGACAACGCGCCAGTTGCCGTAGCAGAGGAGGGTGGAAAGAAAAAGCAGCAAAAGAAAACGGTCGCCAAAAGCACCGCCAGCCACACCAAGAAGACCGTCGACCATCCGCCGTACGGGGAGATGATCCGACAAGCATTGGTAGCCCTGAAGGAGCGCGGCGGCTCGTCCAGGCAAGCGATCCTCAAGTACGTCATGGCAAATTTCAAAGTGGGAGCCGACGAGCACGCAGTCAACACTAGACTCAAGGTTGCCCTGAGGAACGGCGTCAAGTCCGAACTCCTGAAGCAGTCCAAAGGTTCCGGAGCCTCCGGCAGTTTCCGATTGGGAGCCGACGCGAAGAAAGAAAAAGCTGCCGGTGCAGCCAAAAAGAGTGAGAAGAAGCCGAAGGCAGCAGCAGAGAAAAAGTCTGCTGCGTCGCCGGCCAAGAAAAAGCCAGAAGCCAAGAAAGTCGCCCGGTCGGTGCAACCAGCAAAGAAGACTAAAACTGTGGCAGAGAAGAAACAGCCGGCGGCGGCCAAGAAAGAGGCTCCAAAGGCCAAGCCCGTAGCAAAGAAACCCAAAGCTGCTGCAGCTGGTCCGGTCGAAAAGAAGGCAGCGAAGCCAAAGAAAGCCGCCGCACAGAAAAAAGTAGTTTCTCCGAAAAAAACGAAGCCCAGGGCCGCCCCTGCCGCAAAGAAAACAGTCGCAAAAGCCGTGGCAAAACCGAAAACAACCAGGAAATCGACTGCTTAAAGTCCTTTACACATAATTTCAAACGGCTCTTTTCAGAGCCACCAGCAAATTCAACGAAAGCGAGAGTGGTCGCATCGCACGAATTGCCTTGTTGTTTGTTTAATTAATTAATTAATGACGTAATAATGTAAACGTTTCCTTGAGCGAGGAAAAAAATCAAACTCTTTCATTAACTTGAATCGACAAATAAATAAAGTATAGCTCTTATAGGTAGAGTTAATGATCGTATTTAAATTTCTTTTTTTTTTTTTTTTAATTTCGGAGCATTTCTCGAACGAGTCATTTAACAGCAATACATCTGAAAAGAAGCCACACACATAAACAGTACACAACATTCGACTATGTGGAATTAAAAAGCGAATCAGAGGGCCATGAGAAAAAATCCTGTTATTTTTTTCATTTTTTTTCCTGTAACGATTTAAAAACGTACCTACCGCTACCACTGTCGAGTACATGGTACGTTTACGGTTTTTAAATCACTATTGGTGTAAACATATTTATTTATTTATTTATTATTTCATAAATCTATGTGTATTTCATTATCGGTAGAAAACTGCAATTAAAGAAAGTAACAGTTTCTAAAAGTGTAGTCACTTTTTTTGCAAACACGATGAAATCCGTACTTTTCTGTGTCGAAAAGTAGAAGTTTGTCAACGTCAACCAATGGCGTTCGAGAAACTATCGGCCAATGAAAGCGCTGACAAAGGCCTACGTTGCGCATATAAATACAGCTCGCAGGGCCGACTGCTTTTTATACACAGCAGAAAGTTCGACTTTCGCACGTCTCTACGCTTTGTTTGCATTATAGAATACAAGAAGAAGGTCTAAATGGCTCGTACCAAGCAGACTGCTCGCAAGTCTACCGGAGGAAAGGCGCCAAGGAAGCAGCTGGCAACGAAGGCTGCAAGGAAAAGCGCTCCGGCCACTGGAGGAGTTAAGAAGCCTCACCGTTACAGGCCAGGAACCGTAGCACTCAGGGAGATTAGGCGCTACCAGAAGAGCACCGAGCTCCTGATCCGCAAGCTTCCCTTCCAGCGCCTGGTCAGGGAGATCGCACAAGATTTCAAGACCGACCTGCGCTTCCAGAGCTCGGCCGTCATGGCATTGCAAGAAGCCAGCGAGGCATACCTGGTCGGCCTGTTCGAAGATACCAACCTCTGCGCCATCCACGCCAAGAGGGTGACCATCATGCCCAAGGACATACAGTTGGCCCGCAGAATCAGGGGTGAGCGTGCTTAGAAAAGCAGCACCTGGTACGGCTGGTCGGTCGTCCGACCACAGCTAATTTGCAAACGGCTCTTTTCAGAGCCACAACACTTTAAACGAAAGACGATCGCCGCCTGCTGGCCGAATCGAGATTTATTATTATTATTTTTTCTCATGTTTCTTCAAGCTGCCTTTATAATTTACGATTGAATGACAATTTCTTAGAAACAAACTTGGCTTAACTTAACCGGTCGTCCGTGATAATGTAATTGCTTCCTACTCCGGTGTTTGTAAATGACTGGCAATAATCGACATGGAGTTGCAGGTTTATGAACAGCCAGTGCTGGCGATTTTCTGTTTAATTTAATTTAATTATATATTTCTTGCTTTCTCTGGCGTGTCATTTCCGGACGTTCGTCTGTCAGAAGTCAGTTAGTTTTGTTAGGGATCGCACACTTAATTCATACTTCAGTTTCATAAAAACAAAGATACCCAGAGTTTGTTTCACTGTCGTCCGTAGTCGAGTTGTTTTTGACTAGCATTGAATCGATGACGTGGTGATTTTTTTCTCTACAAACGGTTTTCATGTAAAAAAGAATCAAAACAATTTAGAAAATATACCGACTCGAGTTGTTTTTCAATCATTCGCCGAACCTTCGACTTGCATTTAATCCATAGCGTGGTGATTTTTTCTCTCTGAAAACGGTTTCCACGTGCAAAGTAATTAACAAAAATTTAGAAAATATTCAGCTGTTAAAGTCTGTTATGTATAATTTTAAATGTTTTTTTTTTTTTCTTTTTCATGTCTGCGTCAAGTTTAAGAACCGGAATTTTTATTCATGGAAGTTTTTTTTTAATTTGAGCAGCACTGTACTGTACGGGTTTGCGTTGTAGTGCAGATGTTTATGGAAAAAAAAGAAGAGTGAAAAAGCTTACTAGTAAGAAGCAATTCTCGTTCATTCGCTACGGAGAGTTTTTTTTTTTTATCGCCGTCCAATCTTTCAATTTATTAAAAACAATTTTTTTGCAATTCATTGAACTCTGTCTACTAAGTCAATGAAAAAGTTTACTTTCAAACTGATCGTGGTCGTCTTCACTCGTGAATTAGTTTCCTCCTTTTTGTTCTAAAATCTGTTTAAGAAGCGGATTTTATTTCATTGAAGGTTGTTAAATTTCAGCAGTTTGCGTTGCAGTGTCGGTGTTTATGGGAAAAAGAAGGAGAGAAAACGACAACTAGTATGAAGCAATTCTCGTTCATTCGCTACAGAGAGGTTTTTTTTTGCCGTCCTATCGTTCATTTTTATTAAAAAGAAAGTTTTTGAAATTCATTGAACTCTACTAAGTGAATGAACAAGTTTACTTTCAAACTGATAGCGCTCTAATTCACTCATGAATTAGTTTCCTTCTTTTGGTTGTAAAATCTGTAGTAAGTGTGAACAGCGAAAACAAGTTTTCTTTAACGAACACGGACCGATTCCAGGCATTCTTTGTAGTAGGGGATTTTTTTCTAAACTATTGAAATTCAAAGAATCTAGTTAGTGTTTCAACGATTAGTTAAAATAACAGAGTGCAGGACAATCCTGGAGAGTGTCAGGTACACGACACGAAGATTTTATTTTGTTTCTTAAAACCTCGGTAGATTGCGCGAAAAAATTTGAAAAATCAAAAACAAACAAGACCATCATTCACATCATACCCACAGCACCGACTGCCAGAAACAAGAGCACTAAAGCTTTTCGTTAAATTTGATGGTGGCTCTGAAAAGAGCCGTTTTGTTGCGTTGCCAGAACGGCTTTCGCATTACTTGGCAGTGCTGACTTGGCTGGATCCGCCACCGACCTTGGCCGTTTTCTTCGGCAGCAGAACGGCCTGGATGTTCGGGAGGACGCCGCCTTGTGCGATCGTCACACCGGACAGCAGCTTGTTCAATTCTTCGTCGTTTCTGATGGCCAGCTGGAGGTGACGCGGAATGATCCTAGTTTTCTTGTTGTCCCTAGCGGCGTTGCCGGCCAACTCTAGAACTTCAGCAGCAAGGTATTCCATGACGGCAGCCAAGTAGACCGGAGCTCCGGCACCGACTCGTTCGGCGTAGTTGCCCTTGCGCAGGAGACGGTGGATACGTCCGACCGGGAACTGAAGACCGGCCCTGCTCGAACGGCTCTTGGCCTTTCCCTTCACTTTTCCTCCTTTTCCTCTTCCTGACATCGTGAGCTAGAGATATATAGTATAGTAAACGTACTATTGACAGAGTATGAAAATCTTGCGCACAATAACTAGACTATATATCGGCACAAACAGCGTGTCAAGAGACCACGTGACGTGGTCGGACGTAAATTGTAAGCGCTTTCATTGGTTAGCACGCACGAGCGCGTTGAAACGATCACGTGAGCTTTTGACACGCAGCGCTCTATAAGAGTGAGAAGATTGAAATTTTCTACCGACACAAACGTTGTTACTCTTTTCGATTGCAGCAGTCTATCTATTTTGAGAGAAGATGCCACCCAAGCCCGCCAGCAAGGGTGCTAAGAAAGCGGCAAGCAAGGCCAAAGCTGCCAGGAGCGGAGACAAGAAGCACAAGAAAAGGCGAAAGGAGAGCTACTTCATCTACATCTACAAGGTACTGAAGCAGGTCCACCCGGACACTGGCATCAGCGGCAAGGCGATGTCCATCATGAACTCCTTCGTCAACGACATCTTCGAGCGCATCGCTTCCGAAGCTTCTCGCCTGGCCCACTACAACAAGAGGTCGACCATCACCAGCAGAGAAATCCAGACGGCCGTGCGTCTGCTCCTGCCGGGAGAGTTGGCGAAGCACGCCGTCAGCGAGGGCACCAAGGCCGTCACGAAGTACACCAGCTCGAAGTAAAAAACGAGCTGAGACAGCAAGGCGCGGTCAGTCGCGTACGTACGAAACGGCTCTTTTCAGAGCCACCCTAAATTTATCGATAAGCATAGTGCAGCAGTGCTGTCAGACCTGACTCCTTACGTGTTGTTTGTCTTGTCTTGTGGTCGTCGATTTGTTTCTCGTTCGTTATGTTTAATAACAGATTATTAACATCAAAAATTCTCTACGCAACTTAGTTTTCGCGATCGATAGAAGCAAGGGAGAAAATACGTTCAGAACGGTCGAAAGCTTGCTCACCGCGAGCCAGTCGAGATAAAAATTAAAAATAATTAAATAAACAAAAAATTAAAAAATACTCTGTGGAATATGCAAAGTCTCTTTGAGCTCTATTTTACTATTTTCTATCTCTACAGCAGCGAAAAAATCACTATCACCTTCCAGCTCTACGACCTCTTTTTTCTGCTACTGCTTCCAGACAAAATATTAATTTTTTTTTCTCCAGAAATTATCGCAGCAACTGAATCTGCAAAGTCTCTTTGAGCTCTCTATTCTCTATCTATACAAGCAGCGTAGAAATCGCTATCTCATTCCAGCTCTCTACGACCTCTTTCTGTGCAACTGCTTTCAGACAAATTATTATTTTTTTCCCAGAAATTATCGCAGCAACTGAATCTGCAAAGTCTCTTTGAACTCTCTATTCTCTATCTATACAGCTCTACGAGCTCTTTCAGACAAATTATTAATTTTATTTTCTCCAGAAATTTCGCGGGCACGTTGTTGTCTCTCAACTTGGTCTCTTAGGTGAAAGTCAGCTGGAATTATCTGCCATACCTACCTACCTACCTACCTACCTACCTACCTACCTACCTACCTACCTGCCTACCTAACCGTTTTCACTCATTAGTTTTGGTTTTATTTATTTAATTTTTTTTTTTTTTTTTTTTTTTTTTAACTTACTTGCTTTCATTCGAGCACGAACTTACTTCTAAGTCAGTCTGCTGCCGTTTAACACAAAACGTCGCACTTTCTAAACTTCATTCGAATCTTTACAAAATCATAAAAAGAATAATAAACCTTATACGCCGACTAGAGAGGTGGCGCCGTGCAAACAAACTACCTCTCTCTAGTCGGCGTCGTTCAGTTTACGCTGCATGCCTATATAAACGCGTGCAACGACGACGGCGCAAAATTTCTCGCACGGACGGCCGTACTGCGCTCGTTCATAGTTTCGCACTAATTACAGTCTTGCGTATTCATCGTCATCATGTCAGGTAGAGGCAAAGGAGGAAAGGGTCTCGGAAAGGGAGGAGCCAAGCGTCATCGCAAAGTGCTCAGGGACAACATCCAGGGCATCACCAAGCCCGCCATCAGGCGTCTCGCTCGCCGTGGAGGAGTCAAGAGAATCTCCGGCTTGATCTACGAAGAGACCAGAGGAGTTCTCAAGGTTTTCCTCGAGAACGTCATTCGCGACGCAGTCACTTACACGGAGCACGCCAAGAGGAAGACCGTCACCGCAATGGACGTCGTCTACGCTCTGAAGCGTCAAGGACGTACACTCTACGGTTTCGGAGGCTAGAAAGTGCGAGCTCTTATTCAATTTTTTTTTTTTTATTGAAATATTTTGCAGCATTTTTAATAAAAAATAATCTTGCCTTTTTAAATAGGCTTAAATAAAGAAATAATTACTCATATGTTTAAACTGCTGGATAAACTGATGTAATGCAATTCGTTGAATAAAGTAATTAAGACGTTCGAAAAATAATTTGGAAAAGGTATATTCAAAAGATTGTTTCACAAAATATAGAATGCGGCCAACAAATACAGTAGCAATAGCGCGCAAGCGAGACAGCACATGCAAAATTGCGTTTCAAGCGTATGGAACCAAAGTCGATCTACTATCTAACGAATGGCTGGAAGACAGCGGTAATTATACACAGAAGGATACAGCTCATCTAGCGACAAGCTGGTACAGCTAAACAAAGAGATTCAGTCTAAAACTTTTTAACGGCAAACCAATAAAATTCCATGCATACCTAAGGTTCAAAGTTCAAGGAAACGATTGGCAGGAATCATTACTGCACAGAAGTGCAAAGACATTAATAATTGTATGATAGGAAAACAATTACAAAACAAAACATCGCAATAACTGTTTGACATAAGTTTATGAAAATAACAGAAATTAATACTAAAATTATATGCGACCTATAAGACCTATTGATATAAGTTTTGTTATAAAAACACACAAAAGCATACACGCAAAAATACACTGGCACAGATTAGTAATAGAATCGCTCGAGTTCAATTAAACTGGAGGTCAGCAGATCTGATGAGTCACAAGGAGCTGGTGGGGAAAAAGAGTTATCAGGGAGCGCAGTTATATAAAATTTTAAGGTGCTCCATCGGCCTCCAAGAATTAACTTCTGCAATATATCAGTTTTTAATCAAGCTCTAGCAATTCACATAAGAAGTACAGATATATATATCTTGCTTTTATATATTATCTTTCTCTTTCAGTTTGGAGCTACAGAAATACTCTCTGCATTCAAGAACGCAAGAAAAATGTGTTCATTATCTTCAAATCAGTTCAGCTAGTCATGCCTGAAGGACTCAGCTTCAAATGCATATTGCTGCTTTTCATATATCGACACCTTTTTTTCTAAATGCTGAGAAATTCATCATATACGAATTATACTCAACCATGTCTTATGCTGTGAAATTATATCTATAGCTACATCATTTTTCATTTCTTGTGTGAACTTATGCATACTAGCAATTTAATATTTCATCAGTCAAAACTTTATCAAATGCGTCTTATTACACAATTAGTTATAGCCAGTACTAAACATTAAAAACGTTTATCCACCAAAGCATATTATAAAAAATGTACTATAACAGCAAACGTGCTGGATTTAATTAGAAAGCAATTCAAAATATTCAATCCATTATAGAAACGCATCATAGAAAATATATTTTTCTTTTTGTTCAACTTAAAGCTTAAAATCTATTTTTGTTTTATCTTAGGCATAAAAATTTTCATAAATTGAAGTTGGCACAGCAACGCAATTTAATTATCTGGTTACTGAGATTTTTAATAAACTAAATTCTATATAGTCATTATTATTAAAATGTCTTCATGTGATATCCTAATTCATAAAGACTATAATTTCTTGCTAGTTAATGAATTTAATTTTTTTTTTATTTAGAAACTATGTCTTATTGTTTAAGTTGTCCAACGTTCGGTTGAATTTGTAACACCGCAGCTATAGATTTTTGAGAAAGTAAAGTTGTATTTTAATATGCCTTTTCATTTTGCTAGGATCATAGTTTTTATACACCAGTGTTTTTAATTGACCATACCACTTCTTGAAAAATGCAGCAAAAAAAAACTATCTCAACAGCTGCAAAATTCATAACCGGGTTTTGCACGGCAGCTTGAGCTGTCTGATTTACTTTTCAGTCTCTGTGCTCTCATTTCATATGACTATGTCTTGCATTTATTGCTTGACGTCTATTGGCTTTTTGCATGGTGAAAAACAAACACAGAAAATTCAAAGTACTTGTTTAATAATTTTAACAATGTTTTCATTCTTTGGCTTTTCCAGCAACATGTCCTAGTTTTCGTTACTTCTTCACATGGAACGTGTGAACTTTATGTTGATTGCCTTTTCTGCAGGTTTTGTTGCTGCTGCATTGTTGGCCAGTTGTTGACAAAAGTTCAGTAAAGCTGTGATGCTTGTGTTGGCGTGCTTCTTCAGACCCGATCAGATAAGATATCAGCATGTTTATCTTGCACTTGGTATCACGAGAATTTCCCTGATGTCACACAGCTTCTTTATATCTGAGCTATAGTCATCCAGGGCACGTCATAGATGTTGCCGTTGTCATGAGCCACCTCCAAGCATACCGGTCCAGCGCACGTCGCCTTGCCGCATGAAGTCGGATGCTGATAGGTTTCACATCCTCTTTGATCAGTCACGGCCAGGTATGTCTGGGCTTTCCCCGCCTTCACATTCAGTTCTGGCGCACGTATGATGTAATTAGAGTTTTAGTCAACTGGAGCAGAAAATGTCACCAGCGATATCTCAGTTCTTTTGCAAACTTCCTTGGTTGGTGATTTACTGACCCTGGAATCTTCAGTATTCGCCAGAGGGGTCCAAGTATCAAAAGCATCCAACTTCCTGAACTGCTATGGGAGATACTAAGTGTTTACTTAGTTGGTAAAAGACATTGGAATACCGTTAAATTTACCTATGTTAAAGCTTATATTACAGCTATAAGGAACACATTTTTTTGATCAAACTTGCAAATAAGTCTTGGAACCAAAACAATTCTAATGGCGTACCTAACTTTGATATAGCAGGAATGTCATGTCTTCTCTTATTTAAACAGTTTATGGTTTGGATTATGTAATGGCGGGTTCGAAAAGTTTCAGAGATTAATTAGCAATGGTCATAACTAAGTCTGGCACATATTATGCATGTAGTATGCATGCATTTTTTCGCCTGTTAAAAATTTTTTTTTCCAACAACGATATCAGAAACTTTAGCAATATTTTACAAGCAATAAAAAAGTGATAAAAATAATCCACTTACACAGTTTATGAAGAATTAGTCTTCAAGGCCTACTTGATGGAAATATTTAGTTGTGATTGCTTGATGAGAAGTGTCATAATGGCTGAAAATGTTATTTATTGCACTTTTACTTATTTAGAAATGTGTAAACAGTTACTAAATTTCTCTTCTATTTATCATAACATTAACAATTTTCCAAATTATTCTTTTGCTTCATTTATTTCTTTAATTGTTTATTGAATTGAAAATAAACTTAATCGGCAATTTATTTATAATATACATTATAGTCTTTACACAAGGTGTATACAGGAAATACCTTCCTGTTGCGATTATTTTATCCTGTTTTCCTTCCTCTTTTATCTAGATTGGGACCGGCTTGGAATTATCTACATGACGAGAAATTGACAACCTCTTTGCTCTGATATTAATTTCATACTTCATATTGTCAAGATTTTCCTACAAAAGCTTACACTCACATAACATATGAAGATACAGCAATTAAGGATTTAAAAAAAATACCTTTTAAAGAAAAAGTAACAATCATATTTCTTCTTTCAACAGATTTCAGCTTCCAGCTAGTGAGCCCAACTTTTCTAAAAATCTTTAACTCATCCTAACAGATTATGAAATACTAGAAAAGTTTTCAATGTTCAGCCCACTGAAATTTTTTTTTTCTTATAAATAAAACTATCACATTCCAGATGTTAGGAACTTTAATAAGAAAAACTAAATCTATGATATTAATACATTTCACTTTATATACTTGAAATTCATTTCTTTAAATTCAATTCTTACCAGTTATTTAGTCAATTATACAATTTCAAACAAAAGAAGTTAAAAAACAAAATCATACCTATACTTTAGCATCAGCATTCATCTTCAACTAATTCCAAAAATCCAATTAAACTTCATAAGAGTTTCAATAACACTGTGAAGAGCAGCATTTTCTAAGTGACAAAATAAAAAAAAATTATTCAGCTACAATGTTTATTTTATTAACATCTTGAGTTATTAAACTTTATAACATAAAAGTAAAAATAACAACATGAACAACCTATGGTGCTATTCCTTAGTTTAGTCATCTAAACTCACTTCAACGGACAAAGATTCGCCAGCAAAGTATTGATGATGTGTAAACAACAACATCTCAACACAAGCGATAAATTCTTCATTCTCAACATTTATTTTAACGATAACTATAATAAATAAGTCAAAGTAAAATTTAATTTTTATCTTTGAGCTTATAAGACAGGTTCAACCATAATCTACTTCATTTAGAAGTAAAAATTAAATTGCTTTTTCAAAGGTCTACATTGAAAAATGCAACTTTAAGAAAGTGAAAGCAAAAGTACTATTGCATAGCTCGCCATTGAAAAATTATCAGAATTAAAGTGCACCTGGTCCTAACAGCTTCATTTCCATTATACAAATTAGTTAATCCACGTCATTCAAAAATGAAAAAAAATAATTTTATTTATGGAACTTTTAAACAAATGAATAACTTACTTAATTCATTGATTCCAATACATTTTACTACAGTTACAGCATTAACAATTCGACTCTTTCCGTCCAAGTACCAATATAAATATAAAGGATTCTTTTCCAATTTGTAGCAATACCATATCAAAACTAATAGAAAGGGTTCTTTCACTTTTAATATTAACTTTCAGTAGAATTACTTACTAGTGAACAAAAAAACAATAACGGAGATCGACTACTTAAACCGATACGGAATGGCAAAATTTGAACTGTTTTGGGCGCTGAAAACCGTATATAAAGGACCGCGTGATTTGCGCCAGTTCTCATTGGAAAGTTCCCTTCAGCTTTCTGATTCGTTGAAATTTAGGCTGCTAGTCAAAACAAGCCACGCCTTTGACCCTTGACAAAAATTGCACGACAAAACATTTCCATCCAAATTGTCAGAGGAAAGTTAATTTACCAGTTATTCTCTAATTGGCTTTCAATTCCCGCTAAAATCTCACGTGACGGCATGACAACAATTTCTAAGATTTATATCTTTGAATACGTTCAAATAAATCAATACAATCTCGTTTTTAGTTGTTTTTTAGTTTAAATAGATGATATTTGCAGTAATATAATGGAACTCATACAGATCCGAACAGCGAACGCAAATAAATAAAAAATTAAGATACTATTTAATATAATATTTCATCGGCCGTTATTAACTACCTTAAAAAAGGGGGGTACCTATTATCTGAATTAAGTCAGTTTGGACTGTGGTAGCTTCCAATTTGTAATTTCCGCAGAGGAACTAAGATCGAACGGTAAATGCTTTTTTTTTTAAAAGTGGTCATAGGTGACACGAGTGTGTCAAATTCGACCAATAAGGAGAGCTTCTAATGTGATGGTTGTTAAGAAATAACTTGTAGCCAATCAGTATATCGCAATACTGATTTCAATGTGAAGTTGTTTCGGGCGTGTGCTTTTGACAACTTTTTTTTCAATTTTGGATTTATTCTCTTCCTTGTTCTTGGCCGACCTGGTTGATGGCGTTGATTGACAGCTAGAGAAAATATCACATTTTCTAATTTTGGAGATTTGGCTTTTTTTCTTTGATCCACGCCTGGATCAACTTCAAGGCTGCACTGTCGTTGAGAATTTCTTCTCAAGTTGTCTGTTTTCTTTGTCTTTCTCAAAATTCTATGAGTGATCTATGGAGTAGCTTTTATTTGGAGGTTGTGAATCACGCACATCAAACAGAACCCATATACAAACTTGCTGTTGCAGAGCTTGCAAACCACGTTGGCATACCTACACGATAACGAGAACCTTGAGTCCTGCATCAAGTGCCATTTCATACACGGAAGATCAGCTGAGCACTCACGTCTAAATTGAAGACATCAATACCTTCGTCAAAAAAGGGGGCTAGACAGTTTATTTTATCGACAGGTCTGTCCAACCGTCTTTAAGAAAGTTTCAGAAGACTCCCTCGTTGTTTTAGAGAATGCTCTCAAAAACAAGGAAAACAATCAATTTTGAAAGAAATGCTAAAGGAGAAGGCAGCCACAAAGACAAAGTTGATCTACGCACGCATCAAGAAAAACCAGCCAAATCCCCAACTTTTTTAAAAATGATGATGAAATCTTCCTCTAGTCACGCATCCAACTGTCAATGAACAACATTAACCAGGGTTGTAATAACAAGAAAAAGATCTTACTTGTCTACGCAAGGTCAGCCAAGCCAATGTCAATAATGAGATACACTCAAATTTTGCGAAAATAGTTGTCAAAGGCACACGCCCAAGACAACAGCACACAGAAAAGCTTTTTTGATTGGTCAGAATCTTCGTTCCAACTTCTTGCCAATAAAGTGTTTAGTGTTTAGCTTCAGAGTAAAGTTAGTCAAAAGCACGCACCCACGACACCATCACACTGAGAAACTCTTCTGATTGGACACAATCTTACTTACTCGTGTCGACTCTGACATCTCTTCGCAACAAAGGTTTGCGCTTTCTGATTAGTTACTAAATAAATAAATAAATACGAACAATCGTCTTCAATTATTCAATTAGGAAACTGCGACTATTTCTTGAATAATTAAATTAATTAAGAAATATATACATACTTAATCTCTGCACTGTGGGAATGTTGAAATCATTTATTGAAATTTTTAATAATTTGTTATATATTTATAAAAATAATCGTATTTTTAATGCAAAAAATGTCCGAGATCTTGCGAAATCTACTGAAGCGCTGTTATGTGAAGAACGCTTCCAGCGTGGTACGCATGCGTCGCAGTTTCAACGGCAACAGTCACTTTCGTATTTATCTTTATTTTGGATTATTCGATCGGATCACACGTGCGTACACACATACATCCATACACACCGGAGCACGGTTGTTTGTCGGCGCATGTATCGACAAGTTTGAACTAATCTATTTCAATAAGTCCTCTAAATCTCTAAATCCTCTTCCTTTGGTTTTGTCACCACCATTTTCTCTTTCCATTCCTCCTTATCCTTTGATTCGTAGCTTAGGTTTTCTCTTTGACTCCAACTTGTCTCTAACCTCCCAAATTGCATCTGTTACTAAATCTTGTTACTTCCATATTCGCCGTATTAAGCAGCTTCGTCCACTTCTGGATGACCCTTCTCTGCAACTTCTAGTCTCTTCTCTTGTCCTGTCTCGAATTGATTACTGCAATTCACTATATTATGGTCTTCCTGACACTACCCTCTATACTCTCTCTAAAGCCTACAACTCGGCTGCGCGCTTAGTTTCTCGCACCTCCTACTCCTCTAACATCTCTTGTTCTTCTCCATTGGCTTCCTCTCAGATATAGGGTGATTTTTAAAATCTGTTTAATAATGTATAAAATAAAAAATTGTCTTTTTCCTCTCTATATAACTAATTTAATACATATCCCTCCTAAGTCTGGTCTTCGTTCTTCTTCTCTTAGTCACTTTCGCGTCTTCACTATTAAGCATTCTTTTGCTAAACGCTCTTTCTCCTACTCTGGTCCCTATCTCTGGAACTCTCTTCCTTCTTCTCTTACTAACTCTACTTCTCTCACAGCTTTCGTCGTGGACTTGAAACATATCTGTTAAATAAGTTCACGACCGAGCGCTATTGAACACTACGTAAATAGCGCTATAAAAATTTTGTTTGATTGATACTTAAATAAACGTACAAATGTCTATACACTCTTATACTAAATACAGTAATATGAATTATGATACAGTACTATACACGTAGGCGTTGATTGCTTACTTTAATTCAATGGATTATCTTCTCCGTGAACGGATTATACACTTTTTTTAACGATTACTTGTGTCTCTTGCAGCAAGAGTCTTGTTTATCGAAATTCTATCTCCTGCTTGGATTGTAAGCATGGTCAACACAAACCTTGATAACTGTGAGTGGCAACCAAAGATGGGAAAATCGCCTAAAAAAGACCCAGAAATAACAGCTCACCAACCAGATCCTCATCTTCTTCCCAAAAAAGAGCAATAACATCGAATCACCCCATCAATCCCAACTTATAAATTACTAAAGTCATCCAACACTTGAGCGTCCTAGAAACCACCAACTCGGCTCTTCGAGACACCCAACACCATGCCCTCCATCCCACAATCTCACAGCCCACAAACATCAAGGAGAATGTTACTATGATCACGTTCACCGATGACCCCATACAAATTTGCCACGCCATATCGCAAATTCTTGGTAGAAAACCGATTATCACAGGCAAGGGAAGACGGATCTACATCGAGATAATACTAATACCGTACGTACACCTCCCGGAAGCAGACCTGGCCAACATAATTACGACTCTCGGTTTGTATTACCGCTCCAGAAATACAGAAACACAGCACAACAACCAGATGAACCTTGGCATGAAGATGCAAACTCTTTTCAGAAAGCTTCTAATTGACAAATGAAAAAGAAGCATTCTTAAGGATAGCAAATTCAATTGGCCATTTCTGTCTTTAAATGGCTGTTGAGGGCATTCCACAGAACAAGGAGAGCTTCCCCAACATGGATAGCTTCCAAATTCTCCAATGGAGCTGCCGTAGCATTTTACCCATAAGCTCCGATCTCAACAGCCCGAAAAATATGAATAGTTTAACAATAATACAATGGAATTGTCAAGGCATTGCACCAAAAATTGGCAGTCTACAGCAGTTCGTACAAATTAAACACGACATTATCCTCTTACAAGGAACATTCTTAAAAGCTTACAACAAACTCAATCTGAAAGGCTATAACGTTTGCAGAATAGACAGAGACACACAGGGGAGGAATAGCCACCGTCATAAAAACCAATCTTCCACATCATCACGAATTCATCTCTCCCGACCCACTCTTTCTGCGCACTACAATTCACACTTCAACCGGAAAGGATATAGACATCATTAACACATACCTTCATCCCGACATAGACGGTTCACAAATCATCCAACCCCTCACAAAAGGTTTGAAAAAAGCATGTCATCCTGGCAGCTGACCTGAATGCAAAATCTCCCATACAACACAGTCTCACCACAAACAATACAGGAAGGATCTTATAAAATCTTATGAATTAACTAAACCCTAGTCCTGTTTCTGGACTAGAAAAGACTTTTGACCTCGTCTGGAAAAAGGCGTACATCTGGCCCTCCACAAAGCAGGAGTAAGGGGGAAATATTCTAAAATGTATTATCAGCTTTCTTGAGGACAGAACCTTTCAAGCCCGAGTCGTCATCAACCTTTTCTCCTCAAGGTCGTCATAAAATAGGACCCCACAGGGCAGCATCCTCGCCCCTCTCCTCTTCACCCTACTTCTCAACGATATACCCAAACCCCCGTCATCTATCCAACTATCACGACTGGGACATCTGGCAAACACCTAGATGACAACAACAAAATATTACAAAAATACACCACACCAGTCGCCAAAATTCCTAACCGAACGCCGAACACGTCTTCAAAGCATCACAAGAAAAAACAGTCACCATGCTCATCACAAGACAACCATATCTCAAATCTGAAGACAACAAATACCACTTCCACATCAACAATACAAATTTCTAGGAGTGATTAGACAACGTTATAAGAAATAAACTCTGATATGTTATATTAAAGTAATTTTGGTGGTCTCATAAGCATTTATACGATGTTGTTATACTCTATATGACTGAGACATTAATTTCTGACTTTGAATGTAAAGAATCTCAATTATACTATCAGGAATATTACAGAACACAGACAATGAAAAAATAATTCAATCTTCTGGTATTTTTTTTTAACAAATTCTGGAAAAAGTTTTAAGAAATCATTGAAAGAAGGATGTGCACCAGCTCTTGGATAATACTGCTGTTGATATTAAAAGCCATATTTATGAGCTGATAAGGATCTTTATTCAAATCATAAAGTTCGACAAAGTTCTGTTAAAAAAGTTAATTTATTTTTTAAATAATGGATACACCAATACTTTGCACTAACTAACCTCATTATCACTGAAAAGGCAAAACATGATGTTTGTGATATTGTCTAAAACCCTTAAGCACTTATAAGTGTTATTCCTTGAATCTTCACAAACACATTCCGGGTAGCAGTTCTAGTGTATATAAGAGAGTAACTATGAAACAAGTAGTAATAAAGGAAAAAAAACAGAAATATAATTTTACAGCAACATTTTGATGATCCAGTTGTGGACAAGATGGAATCTTAGAATCTGCTTCTCCTTCATGTTCAACGATAAAAAAATTTCTTTCATCTCTAGATTTGTTTGCCATGCTTTCTTTATAGTTATCAGCTACATAGGGAAGCCAGGATTTACCATCTGTATCTAAGCCAGAACATTCCAGCAAACCAGCCATGTCTAGAAAGGTTGAGGCAAGATCAATGTTCAATACAGGTTCCTAGGTTATAAAAAATTTCATTACAAACTTATTTACAAAACTGAAAAAAAGTTTTTTTGCAAATCCCTCATAATTTGGATTTTTTCAGAACAAAGATAAAAAAACCATTTTTAAACATTAAAATATTTTATTTTACAAAATTTCTTAAATTTAAAAGAATCCATTGTTATGAGGAGCAAATCTATATTTCAAGTTTCAGTTTGATTGAAAAATGGGAGGTCTGTTAATTTTCAATTTCAATAAACAAAGAAAGAAAGCAGTCAAGACCAGAGGTGAAGTTAATTAATATAGGGAATTTAAAAATAGGTGTCTACAAATTTTAAAACACTCAAAAGTTCATATTAATTTTTTATACTTTACTTTTCTGAACTGTCTAGGTCTGATATTTGGTCCTCTTACAAGAAGAGGCACTCGGATATCAAATTCATACAACTGCCTTTTGTCGATGGGTAGCGAAAACTGTCCTGAGAAATTGATATCAAATATTTATTTAAACAATTTAATGGAAGACATGATAAATAATTTCACAACTCGTACCAAGATGGAATCCGTTATCAGAAGTAAATACAACATATGTATTTTCTAGGTTATTAATTTCTAAAAATGCCAGTACCTGTTCAACCATATCATCTACTGAAAGTAGTGTTCTCCATCTGAAAGTTATTATGCTTACTTCAACAAGAATGCTACTTAGTCACTTTTAACTGAGTTTGAACATTCATACCTATTAACAAATGCCTCGTCCATAATTTTAACAGACTCATTTCCCATCGGACTTTGTGCAGTTCTAACAAGCCAATGTTTGTCCTTCAAACCATGTTTAATTAAATTAAACTTGAATAAATAACTAAATGCATCAAAACAAAAATAATACTAACCAAAGAATGTCTGTTAAAATTTGGAGTTCTTGGTGCATGAAGACCAGAGAATTTAGTTTTGTATTTATTTGCAGGTGCGAATGGGGAGTGGCAAGCAGGTGGAGATAACATCATAAAAAATGGTTTTCGATTTTGAGTTTGAACATGCTTCTTTAAAAAATTAAGAGATTTCTTGGTCTGAAAATTATGAATTTATGAGTTAAATAAATATGAAAACAAAATGTACAATTTTAACCCATCATTGAAATGCTTTAAATTCAATAAAAAACATTAAAGTTGCATGAATAACCATAAAAAACAAACAACGCATGACAAAAAAAAGATGCTGTTACAGATATCATTTATTAATGGTTAATATTTAATATTTACCAACAATTATATCTGTCAGATAATCATCTTCACTGTCTCCATGTTTTTCATCAATTCCATTTGCAAACAAAGTGTAATTATAATACACAGAATTTCCAACCTCAATTGAAAATTTTTAAATCCTTTATTTGAAAACGAGGATGAAATTATAAAATGCTTATAGAAAAGTCATCAAGGTTTAAAAAAGAATAATCATACTTACTAGTCCATTCCAGTCACTCCATCCAGGTGGTATGTGTTTATGTCCATTTCTTCCATACTATAGAGTTGTAATAGAATGTCATACATATGTGGATAAAATTTGTGATAGAATGTCATACATATGTGGATAAAAGTTGTGATAGAATGTCAGATATATGTGGATAAAAGTTGTGATAGAATGTCAGATATATGGGCCGTATTCACGACGAGGGCTTGGCTTAAGAGCTACCCCGTCTCTTACTACGGCGTCACTCAGTGGGGAGCGAAAAAACCTAATCCATGACACTCGACTAGCGCTATTCTCTCGATTGAAGCTAGATTAACTTTACGCCTACCAGCTAGCAGGTTTAAAGGGTATCTAGTGACTCTTAGTAAAATCGTTTTCCGAATTCTGGAATCGTTTCGTTATTCAATAATAACATAAAGCTAAATAGCTAAAATGCTAACACACTAAGAAATTTAAAAAGTTTTATTTATTTACTAGAGATAGTCCGTCAAAAATGATGGATTTTTTTATATATTATTTCGCGATTGCAGTACCACTATTTCTATCTTTAGGATTAACATTGTACAATTGCATAATAACTTTTATTACGTGCCTTTCCACACTAATTTTGTCAACTGCTGGCAACTGCGGCCACCTGGTTATGCGAAATTGCTAACATACATACATACATACATACATACATACATACATACACACAGACATACATAGGAAATTATGTATGTAGATTGCTTACTTACTTTGTCATTCACAATGTTGGCTCGTTAATTTTTTTAATTACTTTTGAAGTGAAAAGAAGCGAATAGAAGTTTCTAGTCGTCTATTTTTTGAACAATCTTATGGTAATTTGTTCGTCGTATTGAAAGTTTATGGTGGTGAGATCAAAGAACCGTGCTATGCTGATTTCTTTTCAAATCTTCCAGTTCAATATCTCACACTGGGACAGGAAATTCAACAGGACTATAACTATGAGAATTATTGAGAATCCTGTGTTTATGTAAAATAGATTTGATAGCTTATGAATAATTGTCTCTTGTTATCATGGTATAAAAACAAGTGCATCTTAAATTCTTCCTACAGAATCTAAATTTGCTATCATTGATTTTTATTTAGGTATGAAATTGAGTATTTTATTAGGTCTATTAGGGCTAGGGACAGATTTTATGTATTAGTTTCTATAAAAATTTAGGCTAATTTCAGATCTTCCCATTTTTTTTTCTTAAATCATCCTCTGTCTGTACACAGCCACTACTGCATCCATTAACTGCTTTACAGATAATCGACCAGGCCTCCTTTTGTGACGAGAGGTCAAGGAATTACTGAATTTGGACAGGATTACATCTCGATTCTCTGCAATATTTTCTAACAAGATGCGCACTTCTTCATCAGTGAAATTAGCTTTCCTAATACGCTTGTTTACAATTTCCATGTTTCTGCTAAAAACGAAAGTGATTAGTGAGTATTTTCAGCTCCTACTGGACCTTTCCCACCTGATGGGACTTTAACAGTACAGAGGCTATTGTCAGTATAAAAATTAAAAATTTAAACTTACTTTGTGGTTGAAAAGGAAAAATGTATCCAGTTAAAAAAACCAAATATAAGTTACTCTACTCTAAAACTTCAAGTAATAAATATCCAAATGTATTTCAACACAACTAAAAATTTAGCTTATTGGGCCACAGACACACACATATTTACATAGGTTTTGTATTACTTTTGAAGTGTACATTTATGCATATAGTATCCGGTTAGCTATGCTAATTAATACTTTGTGGTCATGTGTGTATGTAAAAAAATTAACTCTTTCCTACAGGAAGCTGTAAAAACCCCTTGTGAAAGATTTACTGCTTATGAATAATTTTGAGTTTTGATTCCTTGTTATGTCAGGAAGCTTATTAGACCTATGCATGAAATTTTATATAACCTGTAATAGAGTTCAAAAGAATATACAAAATTCCCTACTGTATATGATTTAAGATTTTGAGATTAAATAAAATTTGCTTTTATTTTATGATTTCTTTCAACTTATCTCCGGTTTTAAGTTTTACGTTGCATATTGTTTTTATTTTAATAGTTTTGATGACAACAAACTTGTCAAAAAGTTGCGTAAAATACTTTTGTTACTTTCTTTTGAAACATGAAATGGTTTTAGCTATTTTTTCAGCAAAATTTTATTTTCATTTGTATTTATAAGGATTTCCTGTTAAAACTTTTAATAAATTAACTATTACTTAAACAATTTGTTATAGGCATTTTGAAAATGAAAGGTTTAAACTTGTTTAAGTTATATTTATTAATGTAGTAAATTATTTTTTAGCACTTTAATTATTTCGCCGCACAGAAATTAAAACTCCGTCTAATTTGATCGTATATGTGTCATTGCACATGAGCACAAGATGAAAAATAAAATGGAAAACCGACGGGAAAAGTGAAAACAAATCGGCGAGCAGCGTAACTCGTCCGGACCCAACGCTGCCGTCATGAATACCGTTTTCGTAGGGCTACCAGTCTGAAACTAGTAACGAAGAGCATAGGGCTTTAGTCACGAGTAACGTAAGCGCGCGTCATGAATACAGGCCATGTGGATTAAAGTTGTAATAGAATGTCATACATATATGGATAAGAGTTGTAGAATGTCATACATATTATGGATTAAAATTGTTATAGAATGTCATACTTAAATGAACTAAAACTTCACAGAAACATTGAAATTATAAAAAAAAAAAAAACAAATTAAAGGTAGAATAGTTTAGCACTGTTTACCTGATTGAGATATTTGCCAGCAAAAAATGTATCATATCCGGCACTGTGTAGAATGTTCACAAACGTTTTATTCTCAAACGATTTCTGCCATTCGGAGCTGCTGCAGTTACCAGAAAGTGAATTATTTCGAACATGAATGCTGCTCGAATATCTGCCAGTCAATATGGAAGATCGACTTGGACAACACAGAGGTGTAGTTACAAACTTATCAAATGAAAATATTAAAAAATTAAAAAAATCATTTTTATAATAAACTTGTTTTACAAGAAACAATCAATATTTCTTCATAAAAACATTCATCTGTCTTACATATTCAATTACTTTCTCTGCTAAAATATACTAATCTTATCAACAATTAAAACAATTCCTACCAAATTTATCAAGATATTAACAAATAAATTAAGCAAAATCTTAACTGAAAAGCATATTGTGCAACTCAAACTTCATACTTCAATAATAACAATTTGCATTTGCCTCAAGTCCCACTAAGTTAACCATGAATGAAAATGCTAACTGAATTTTCAAATACGGCACCAAAGTTTCCAATAAGTTCTTTTGATTTCTGAAGAGGAATCTAGATTTAAAAATAATACTGATAAAAAAAAGTATCTTTAAATTTACATAAACTACTTCTATAATTAATAATTATCTCCTTTATTTAAAAAGTGTCCGAATCATCGAGACTACCATTTGTGTCAATAAAAACAAACATTCTACCAAAGTAGCCATAAACCAGCTGGAAAGAAATGGCAAGAAAGCTTCTGAGCCTTATCTCAATGCAATTTGGCATCCCTTTCCTTTTACTTAGAATATAGGACGGTCATATTTTGAAAATGGTTACATCCTTGTTTTCAATTACATTTTTCCTTATAAAGAATAATGAGATAAAGCTCAGAAGCTTTTTTGCCATTTATTTCCAGCTGGTTTATGGCTATGTTTGTGGTCTTGTACTCAGAGTGGCTGGTACTCAGCAGAGTCTTAGCGCATCTAGAGCAATACAATCTTCTTCCTCTTCATCAATCGGCTTATCGTCGTCACCATTCCACAGAAACCGCAGTGCTTCGTGTGTCTTCTGATCTTCTGCAAGCCGCGGGCGTCGGCGAGTTGTCGCTGCTTGACCTTTCAGCGGCCTTTGATACCGTTGACCATCACATATTACTGAAACGCCTCGAAGCGTCATTCGGTTTCAAGAGTGTCGTTCATGAATGGTTCGGATCCTATTTGACCGGACGTTCTTTCTCAATACGCTCTGGCGCATCAGCGTCAGCGGTGACATCATTAACATGTGGAGTACCTTAGGGGTCTGTGCTGGGCCCACTTCTTTTTACATTATATACAGCCGAACTTGAGGAAGTCATCAGGGCGCATGGTCTCCAATGCCACATGTACGCCGACGACACACAAGTACGGCCGCTGCCGACCGGAGCACGCGGACTCTCTTGCTATGAAGGTATCAAGATGCGTAGACGCTGTTGACCGCTGGATGTTTAGCAGCCGTCTGCTGTTGAATTCCAACAAAACAGAAGTGATCTGGTGCTCGTCTTTCGACGTTCGTCAACTTTCCCTACCAAGCCGGTTCGAATCTGCTCCAACCTGATCCCACCAGTAAGACGTGTTCGTAATCTGGGGATCTGGCTTAATTCAGATTGTTCTATGGCCAGTCACATCGACAACACGACCCGTTCCTGCTATGCTTCTCTCAGAGAGATTCGCAGTATCTCCTCTCATCTTTCAATTGACGTCCGGAGAATTCTCATAACCGCCCTGGTTCTTCCAAAGATCGACTACGGAAATTCAACTCTAGCCGGCCTTCCTTCTTGTCATCTGGATCGGCTTCAAACTCTCATCAACACAGCCGCCAAAATAATCTATAATGCTCGGAAATATGACCATGTCACCCCACTTCTCAAAGATCTCCACTGGCTTCGCATTCGACAACGAATCGAGTACAAGATTTCCACAATAGTACACAAATCTCTGCACGGCCAAGCTCCTCCATACCTGTCTTTTGCTCATGTAGCCAATGTACCGGGTTGGCAGAGGCTCAGATCAGCATCCAGGGGCCTCCTCATTACACCGCCGGTTCATCGCGTGACGCTCGACGGAAGATCCATCGACGTGATTGGGCCTGAAATGTGAAACAAACTCCCTTTTCAAATCATCTCTACATCCAGTTCAGCCAGTTTCCACACAGCACTAAAAACATTTCTGTTCACTAAATCTTTTCTCTAACGTCTACAGTGGTCTTGAAGTTCTTTTGAAGAACATACGCCACTTTAATAAAACTCGGATTCATTATCATTATCATTGATGAGTGTTTATATTCTTATAAAATAATTAAAATTTTTTAAATTGCATATTATTTTGTTAAGCCTGCTGCTTTCTACAATTTATAGAAACACTTTGCTGCAAAGCTATTTAAAAGCCATTTGTTATAGCAAAGCTGCTGAGCAAATACAGTCCCATAGTTTGACAAAACCGGAGCCACTGCCAAATACTTACTTTCAATTTCCTTCATGGCATGTTTGTTTCAAATCTGTGCTACCATAACCTTTTTAATTTCTAATACAAGTGTGACTACATGTCTAATCATTTTACTTTACTGCAAGGACAGTAAATTCATAAGAATGATAAAAATGAGAGATTACATAGGTTACTTGTTAGTTTAGTGAATGTTTAGTAAAGTTTAGTTATTTAAAACTTAAAACTAGATGACTCTACTAATCTCCTAGTATAGCGTCCCGAACCGATTTCAATGAAAAATGACCGGTTTTTTAACGTAAATGATATTTAAAAATAAGTAAAGACTAATTACAACACAAATAATTAAAAAAACTAAAAATTATAGCACTTTAAAACATTTAGAAATTGCTCCCAAAGCTAATGTAGTTCCCGATGAAGATCTATTTGTCAATAGCGATAGAAGTGAACAGTTGGAATAAAGAAAATAAAAATTAAACACATTTAAAATAGAAATAGACAATTTAGAAAAAGAAATAAAAAAAATTTAATTATGGAAGTTAAAAATTAAAAAATAATTGTTTGTTCTAGAAGTATGAGTTGCGTAACCCGCTCCATGTCTAAAACAGTTTCTTTAAATGCGGCCGTTTTGTCAATATGCCTTAAGACAAATAAAAAAAACAAAAATTAGCAGCAAACACCAAGAAAAAATTAAAATAATATCAAAGTAAAAGTTCTTTGTTGTCTTTGTTACGATTTCGACCATATTTCTTGGAGCAGAAATTCTGAGTTTTAGAGGTCATGATGGCTATCAAAATCGTACCGGAGTTAAGCTGGCAGACTCGCTTAGTATGGGAATAGGTAGAGTGAATGTATGGGTGAAGCTAGCAGACTCGGAAATAAAATTCACTTTAACCCGTTTAGGTCCAAAACTTTATTAATTAGATTTCTATTATTTTTTTTTGTTATTTCTAAGTAACTTGCTTATGTTTTAACAGATTTATTTTTAATTATTTTTTATTTGAAAGAAAACTTTGAAAATTCACTATGCTCGTTTTTCGAACGATGGTCGTATAGACTACTGAAAACGACAAAATGTTTAAAAGTCAATTTTTTTGTTCTCAACGCAAACAATTATAATATAAATTTTAGGCTGTAAACAAAAAAGCTAAAAACACATTTCTGACTCTATCAGTAACACAGTTCAATAAAATCCAAAAATTTAACATTCAATAAATCAGTCAAGCAGTTCATGATAGTCGTTTCAGAACCGGATGAGTGTGCGGAAAGCACCAAAACAATTCCGATGAAGTCGTTTGCCGCACTTGGCCCACATGTACAGTGTTTTGCCATAATTTTCCTGCTTGTAGCGACCTACTGTTTTCGCCTTTTCCAGATCATGACCATGGCCATTTGCTGAATCTTCCCTATCGTTTTGTTTCTTCAACCGTGCATGAATTCATTTCATCGGTATAAAACAACCTAAACAGCCTATATGGGGTTTTTCAAGCAAAGCACCATTGTGGTGTTTCAAACTCGTTATATATAGACTGTTTTAAAAGTGGCTATTCAAATGACTCTTTTTGGTCCAAGTGCATTTCAATCGTTTTTGGCGTTTTGGTTGCCGCGGCATTGAACTGACCGTATTTGCGACCTACATTTCTTCACCCAAAGAACAGACACAGTCTAATCCCATCCCATCATTAGTATAATCAACTTCTACCTTCCCGGATATTACAAAGAATAACATTTCTTCCTCATTTGCTTATTCATCAGTCACGTATTATGATGCGCCGGGCGGAAAAATGACAAGTATGTCAACCTCAATGCTATCATCATCATCAAGAATTAGTTACATAGCTTCTTTCAACGTGAAAAAACGTTCTGTTTGACGCCTTTCATTTTTAAACTTTACAAACATTTCATTCGAAGAATGAAATTTGCAAAAAACACTATCACCAATTCAACCACTGCACACCTATAAGCTGAATAAACTAGTTTCGACTCGTTCGCATACAGTACTCTATACGCCCAACGATCGTAGAACGAGCATGACTCATACATGTTCAGATTGTGGGTTAGTGTAAACACAATAAAATTTAATTAACGTTGCTGTTTACTTTTGAGTACATCTTCTTTCGATATTTCAAACTTTTGTTATGATAACTCTCATGAAATTAGCATAATAAATTTTTAAAGTTATATCGGTCGAAAACCTTGAAAATGCTCATATTCTAACCCAGATTAAACTACTTAATATGAATAAAAAAATTATTTAAAAAATTTTATACAGTGTATTGAAGCTTTCTTAACATAAAAAAAAACTTTTAACAGAAAAAAAATTACGACTTAATTTTATGCAACGCCAAAAATAAGTGTGTTCGTAAAACGTACGATGGTCTAAAACGGGTTAATAAAAAAAAAACATCGGTAATAAAAGATACAGGTCTATTAAGTTATAATATGCACTCAAATTCAATAAACCCACAGAAATTCCGAAGAAATCGAGTTGGTTCTAAAAGTAAACAATAGATAGCCTGAGGCGCACGGCGGATGGCATACACAGAGCATTCTATAGCGCTTACGTAAAGCACTATATCTCAGTAACTATCCACTATTAAGCAATCATTTAAAGTGTCACACAATCATCTTGTGGTCTTTTAATGAACATCTAAAAATCTTTACCAAACCCCTAAATTTAATATTTAATAAGTCGTCAGGAAAAGACGCGAATTGCACTGATACGTTATATCAGGGGTGCACAACCTTTTTGAGGCCGAGGGCCGAATTGTATGTTCTCAGATAGCTCGAGGGCCGGAAAAAATTCACGTTTTATAATAACAAACTAAATATACTAGTATATGAATTTACGTTAAATATTAACAGCTAATATACAAAAACTGTAAATGAACTACATGTCTTACTAGTGTAAGAAAGTATCAAAGTGAGTTACAAAGAAATGAAAACCAGTTTTTTTTAATTTTTTTATTTTGCAATCAACAAAATCTAGCTGAGTCCAATCATGAATAGAAACCATTCTAATGTGATGGTTGCGACTGAATGTTTTTTATTATTTTTTTCAATGTTTGGCTCTAGTTCAGTTGTTGCAACCTTTAAAGTGGCAGTGAGATTGCCATCAGTCAAGCTCGATCTCAAACGGTTTTATTCAAATTCATGATAGAAAAAGTCTGCTGACACAAATACGTACTCCCAAACATTGAAAACAACTTTAAAGCCATGTCCTTTATTCTGCCGTATTTGTTTGGACAAAGATATCTGAAGAAGTTTAAAAAGCCGCTTTCAAATCACTGAAGGTCGATGATCTCTAACTGATATTCACCAGGAAATTCGTCCACTGTACAGCCGTAGGGATCACACATAAAATTAAACAATTCTTTACTTTTCCTGAAGTCTTGAAAACGATTTTCAAATTCCTTCTTTAATGTTGCAATTGACTCATGATGTGCTAAAAATTTACATTGGTATTCCTGCTTAAAAAGTTGGCACATCTCAAAGTGGACAAGATTCCCTGACTGCAGCTGAGACTGGAAAAGCTGGAGTTTCAATTGAAAAACTTGCAAATCTTTAAACATATAAAAAATGAATTGACTTTTACCTTGCAGACGTTTATTGACAGTATCTAAATTATGACTTGTGATGTCTGTAAGAAAGGCCAAGTCAGAAAGCCATGTCTTATCAGCAAATACAGCAGTTTCTCTACCTTTCTCATTTAGAAATGTCTCAATTTCTGAACGTAATTCAACAAAGCAAAATCAACACGAAAACCGGGAGATCAATGGAAACCGAACAATGAATAGCAATTATAATAATGGCGGCCGACAGAGTTCGATTCTATTTATAGCCACCCCTCCAGTTTGTTGGGATGTGCTGCACTAAAAGTCGATAGATGCACTAACGAGTATTATAAAAATAAGTATGTTTCAAATTTTTTGAAAACGAATTTGGCTCGCGGGCCAGATTTATGTGTTTAACAAAATTATCCCGCGGGCCGGACAAAACACGTTGGCGGGCCGGAGGTTGTGCAGCCCTGTGTTATATAGTAGAATTGAGAGAAATACTCCTTACGTCAACGGCTATATCTCAGTAACTATCCACTATTAAGCAATCATTTAAAGTGTCACACAATCACCTATTAGTCTTTTAATTAACATCTAAAAATCTTTACCAAACCCCTAAATTTAGATAATAGAATGCTCTGTGTATGCCATCCGCCGTGCGCCTCAGGCTATCTATTGTTTACGTTTAGAACCAACTGGATTTCTTCAGAATTTCTGTGGGTTTATTGAATTTGAGTGCATATTATAACTTAATAGACCTGTATCTTTTATTACCGATGTTTTTTTTTTATTAAAGTGAATTTTATTTCCGAGTCTGCTAGCTTCACCCATACATTCACTCTACCTAATCCCATACTAAGCGAGTCTGCCAGCTTAACTCCAGTAAAATCGTGTAGAGAGCAAAAGAAAAGAGCGAGCGAGAAAGCGACCAGGAAAGGAGAGCAAGCGGGAAAGCGACCGGAAGCGAGAAAGTGACCGGGAGCGGGAATGCGATCTGGAGCGGAAAAGCGACCGGGAGTGAGAACAAGCGGGTAAGGAAACGGGAGCGAGAGAAAAACGATAGAAAACCCCAGGCAGCATGGGGTACCCTGCTATTTGTAGTTAAATTTCCGCTTAGCGCTTTGATTTTGTAAAATTAAAAATGCATATTAAATAATTACCAATTTATTTTTAACATTTTAGAATTTATTTGTTATTTTTTTAAGTATTAATTCTTCCTTACTTTTCATTCCTTCAATTTGAATTGTATTATTCCGCGTGTCAACACCGCCTTTGGATATTTTTGCTTAAAGTCGGTTTTTAGTATATTTGTAAAAAATTGTTTGTAAAATGTTCTGTGCTTAATCTATTAAACTATTAAACCGTGTTTATCATCGACATCGGTTCGGGACGCTAGGAGATTACCGACCAGACTAGTTAAAAACACAAAATAATTTTTTGATTGATGGTTGAAATCCTACCAAACTGCATTGTGTATGTTACCCATGTCTACATACGTTATAACTATAACCATATATATAGAATAAGTATATCGGCCCGCCTGTCGTTTAGGAAGGCTTTTAGCTAGGCAGCCTAGTAGACCGGAGATCCAAAATGAAGAACTGAGAGTTACAACGTATAGTAACTTAATCAAATATTTTTTACTAGAAAAAGTTTTTTTTTTATGTACAAAATAAATTTTTAACTTTATACAAATTAACAATTTTTATTTTATAAAGCTTCAGTTGACATTGAATTTTATTTGCGTAGTCTCTAGTTCGATGGTCTATTTATGTCTATTTAATGTCGCCTATGTTATCGGTAAATTAGAATTTTATATTTTTCATGTCGGATATTGCGTTAAATTAAAATAAAGCTCATATCAACTACTTTTAAGAAATCGACGTTTCTGTTTCTTACAAACCGGAGTTTAGTCTCTGCTGTCGTACCAAAATAGATTAATACAAATAATGAATATTCATGGAACCAAAAAGACTCTAAATCGTTTTTCGGAGGCCATCTTGGCATCTCACTCAAAACCTGCTCATCTCCGATATACTTATTCTGGTATTCATGTAGAATAGTACCAGAAATTATTTTCGGTGTTTTTAATTATTTTTTTAATATAAAATTAATATAATTAGAAACAGAATAAAATTACCAATCGGATGATCCAAATAATTTATTGAAAATATAATTAAAGAAGAAGTTAATGACAGAAAACCGCCAGGTAGTAGGAAAATCTAGGTTCATAAACAGTAAACTAACTAAAGGCGAAGCGAAATGAAATGTCAAATAAATTAGTTGTCAAATAAATTTATTGTGCGAGTTTTTATAAAACAATTTTAAAAAAATGACTTAATTTTAAAAAAAGTATGAATTAATTTGTATGCCTTAATTGAAAACTATCGCGTTTAACATTCTATGAAGAACAGTTCGGACTTGAATAAACTTAAATTTTTTTTGTAAATAATGTTATTTTGACTGCGTGAATACTATTTTTTGTGTTACTTTTGCTAATAATTTGTTTTTAAGCGCTGTAAGTATTTCTTGTCTGCGCTATAAGTAGTAATTTCTGTTTGACTTCGCTATTCATAGTTTTTGTTGCTGTTCTCTTGCGCGTTTCGTGAGTTTTCCGAGAAAATTTTATTATCAAAAATTAATAAACTGCTTGGATCATTAAATTGGAGTTATTATTGTGATTACAAATATATAATTATTATTACGGAAAAATAATTAAAAACACCGAAAATAATTTCTGGTACTATTCTACATGATTACCCTTATTCTATATATATGACTATTACCAAGGCAGTAGGCGCCGGTAGCCGGGGCAATAAGCGTTAAAATTGCTACTGAGCCGGCGGTTTTGTCAAAACAATTGATTCTTCGATCAATTGATAAAGATGTACATATTTACTAATGATTACCGGGTTAGGGATGATAGGGTTAGGGCGTTAGGGGTAGGATTATGGTTATGGTTTAATTTTAGGTAGACATACGGCGGGACAGCCGGCTCAGTAGCAATTTTACCGATTATTTCCACGGCTAACCGCCGGGGCAATAGCAATGACCGTCTACATACCAATCCACCAAGTTCTGAATCCTGATCGTCAGTCAAAATGAATATTATATTTGACCTCATTTTACCAGCAGTTTCTTCTGCTTCTGTGACAATAGAAATAAACAAAACTGATAAACCAAAACAGATAAATCCCGCCATACAATCCGATAATTTTTCTAATTTACATTGCGAATTTTACAGTCATGGTAAAACCGTGTAACTGTAGTGTAGTGTAGAGTAGAATCTAAACTGTAAACAAAAACAAGTATGGCAGAAATTGATTGACAGGTAGTGTTGATGATGTAAATATGATTCAATTAAAGGCCAAATTTTTCAGTGTTGAAAATAGACAAAAAACAAATGACTTTATTAAAAAAAACTATTTTGTTAATAATTTTGCCATGTTGTGCAACGTATTTACTAGTTTGTTATAAATGACTTAGAAAAACGTCTTTCTGAAATTTTATGCACAAAATAAACCAAACAAACAATCACTTTTTATTGTAGTGGATCAAAAACAAAGCATTAATGCTAATTGCAGCTTACTGGGTTGTCTAATTAAATTAAAGCTGAGGCTTCACAAACAAATGATGCGTCTGTAAAACTGACTTCTTTACTTTGTAGGGTTCACATACCATCGATATATTTTCCTAAAGCAAGCTGCCTTGTTTTTTGTGATCCTGCTGATCTGAAACTAAGTTCCAGACATGGAACCATTAGCTAATGTTTCATCGACACTTTAAATATTACTATGTTGCAATTATAGAATGATAGTGGATTGAAAGCCACAAATTTGCATTTTATATATTGACTATATTAAAGTTATGCCCTACCCTACCTATTTGACATTCGCAACGAAACTCCCGAGCTCGTATGGATTTGCATTCACCGGACCGGCATACACGCCAATCGGCAGTTCATTTTCTTAATTTTCTCTCGACTAGTCTCGACACCAAAACTGTATTTTAACCGCGTTGACATATACTCTATAACTTCTCTACTAACTTGAGCATCCTCGATTCTAAGAACATTAGCGTTCACCTGCATTGTTTATTAAATCAATTTAAATTTTTAATAATACTTAATATCAAATTTTTTAACCACAAATAAACAAGTTTTAAAATATTTATATAACACAACGTTAATTTTCTGCATTTCTTTGCTGTTTGTTTATACTTTAAAAGACCTCAGGTGTTCTAGTATTATATCGCTATTCTCAATGATAAATCGAATTATTTAAAAAAGAAAAATGGGAGAACTTGTCAAGAATACAGAAAAAGAGCTGTCAAAAGATGTGGACATATTTAGAGATACTCTCGTGAGATATCTAGGTAATATTTTGCTACGCTAATTAGCAATCACAAATTGTGATTCACAATCTCAATCAAATATCAAATGATTTGATTCAAATCTTGGGCAGTTAAAAATGTCACTGGTGTGAAGTTAACCGACGCTCGTAGTATGGCGTTAAAATTTAACGGTTAAATGTATCTTAATGTATGGGTGAAGCTAGCCGACGCTCAAATAAATTTTACTCTTAAAAAAGTATTTGTATTAAAAGAATATTACTATGTTGCATATAATAAAATAAAATATGTAAACAAAATTGTGACAAGTGTTATTTACCGAAAAAATCGATTTTGATGAAATGTAAAAAAATAATGGGAGTGATTATCTTACAGCAATGTACTTTTATACCATAATTTGTTGGCATATATCTTGGAAAATGAGATTTTCAGTTAAAACTTTAGCTTTTAATATTAATAATAACCTATTGTGATATTATCAGTTTGCTAAGTTTCGTGCTGACACAAGTCATTTTAATATCAGTGCGACTGATGGGAAAACGTGTGAGTTAGGTCGTGTCCATAATCAAACACTGCTAGACTGGCAGACGGTATCTCAGTGACTGAGATTTGGAGGAAAATGTTTTTTTTAGCTTTTTATAATCATCTAATGTTATATTATCAGCGTGCACAGTTTTGTTTTGACAAGTCATTTTAATATCTGTCCAACTTAAGGAAAACGTACAAGTTTGGTCATCCCTAAAGATAAACTAGCTTTTCATACACTTCTAATTGTTTATTTGACTTGTAGCACAACCAAACTTTGTACACTAATAATATAACATTAGAAGTAAATGAAAAGCAAATTTATTTTTTTCTCGTAATCTCAGTTACCGAGATATTTTCTGCCAAAGTCCAGCAGTGTTTGACTCTGGAGATGACCAAACTCGTACGTTTTACCTTACGTCGGACACTAGTAGTAAGTACTGTATTCTAGACCTAATAACTTTTCAGTTAAGATTCTTAAGCTTAGTTTAAATAATAAATATTTAAAAATAAAAACACTCTTCAATAAAATGCTCTAAAAACTAGAGAATACATTGTGTGTGTATATCTCTATGCATGGGGTAAGCGATTGTTGGAGTGCAAAAGAAAGACCTTCATTCTTTTATGTTTAGAGACTAGAGATATGCAGAAAATTTCATTTCTACTTTTTAGAGCATTTTATAAAAGCGTGTTCTTATTTTTAAAAATATTATTTTCTACTTTTTGTTTTTTCTCAGACATCAAAGGATAGCTGCAATTATATAAAAGTATTTAAAAAATAAACTCAAGTTATTTAATTCAATTTCTTTACTGTACGACATCGACCTCGACTTACAATCCTCTAATAACATCTGTTAAATAGAAAGGCTTCTGTCTATAATTTTTAGTTTATAGGTTTACAAGCTTATTATAAAAAGTAAACTTTAGACTTTAACATGCTACCCTAATATAACATTCTAATCTAAATTTTACCAATGTTTAGTTTGTGTTTTAAACCCTAGTTATTTGCTATACCATATCTAAATTTCATTGTTGTATGACTTCAACTAATGCTCTAAAAATAACTTTGAAATAGAGAAACAAGCTTTCTTAGTAGCAGAATACTTTCCAGCTATATGTTATGAATATTTATCGATTACAAAGTTATTAATCTTTGGATTTTGTTTAACATCACTTTTTTTGAATAGTTTTTTAAAATACACTTATTACAGTTACGATATAATGGTGCTGGGTTTTCATAGCCTTTAGCATGTATGGCCTTTGCAAACTGTTATCATTGTACTCCAACTTTTATAAGGCAGTGAAGGTACATTAGCAATTCACGATCTTAAGACTATTATATCTTTCTGAAAATTAAATGTACATAAAAATTATATTATTAAAATTAAAAAAATATATATTTGAAATTTTCTTGCAACTGCCTAGGCTATATGTAAAGTTTAAGTTTTTAGGTTTTGTACTCAATCAAGCAACATATAACACTACTTTATAAAGGTTTATAATTTATAATATTTTATAGGTTATTCAAATGAAGTTGGAGAATCATTCAAAGCACTGGTTCATGTGAACTGGGTTCGATTCAGTTACGTGGTATCTACTACATATGTCTGTGCAGATGCTGCAAGTAAAGGAAAGAAAGTCTATCAGGTAAAATCTGAGAATGTATTGTATATTCATAACATGTGTTCTTTAGGATTTAGGTATCTTTAAAAATTGTCAACATTATTGTTAAAATATTTAATTGATTTATGATTTCAGAAACACTCGGGCGATTTAGAAGCGTCCACAAGATGGAAGGAAACGTCTAAGGCCGTTGCAGATACTTTCATATGGCAAGGGCTAGCTTCCGTTATTATACCCGGATTCACTATCAATAGGATTTGTTATTTAAACAACAAGATATTGATGAAAACCACTAAGTTGCCTGCAGCAGCTCGCAAATGGACTGTCACAGCAATAGGTCTTGGGTGCATACCACTGATCATTCATCCTATTGATCATTTTGTTGATTGGCTTCTGGACAACAGTTTGAGAAAGTTCATTGGTACTAAATAAAGAGCCAATATAATCAGGGATGTATAAGTATGTCCGATTCAGCATTATAATGAGCACGATCATTTCATACATTTTCTGTCGTTTTTTTAATTTTCTAGCAGCTTTTTTTGCACTTAGTGCCTTTAACTAACTTCCCATTGGCTTTGTATTTGTTTTCTTTCATAATAGCAGTATTTCTTCAGAATTAGATTTGTTGTGTTTGAAAACCAGCTCGATCATCTTGGGGAGACAAGAAAAGCAGAAAACGGTTGAATAACTTTAATGAATGAAATCAAGATTGAAATAAAAAATTTAGTAGTATTATTACAAATAGATATTCATAAGACAATATCACTTCATAGGTACTTATCACACTAGCAGTAACATTCGGGGTTGCCGTTTGAGTTTAAGAAAGTTAAAAATTAGCAGTCGATATGTGCAGTATGTAACATATTACACGATATGTAACCTATCAAATGTAATATGAAACATATCACATACGATATGTAACATATAACACGTGACATATAACATTTCATATGCGAAGCCTTAATCGTTGATTTTTTTAAGCAATTATGACAGACATTCTGAATAAAATACATTTAACGTCCCAAGTTGATAGGATTTAATAGTATTAGCAACACAGCGAGCGAATATTTCAGAGCTGGATGTTGATAGAGATAATGAGATTTTTTGATGAAAGATGGAATGGGGACAGTCCTGGAAGTAAACCTAAAATGTCAAACATATTCTATGTGAAAGTAATAACTTTCATTTAGTACTGAACTAAATAAACTAAACTGACCTTATAACATTCAGTCTTGTGAGTGGGATGGTTCAGTTGAAAAGTAAGGAGTGGCATCCTTAACAAGCATTGTATGGCAAACATCACAAACTTTTGATGGCCTCATGCTTGGCCCGCTGTTCACAGTCTTGTTTAAACATTCAGAACAGAACACTTGCCCACAATGTCTGCAGTGATACTAAAAATGTATGTGCATAAATGATTGAATGTATGAAATTTAAATATTATGATTAAGCACATATTCAACATTCAATGAAATTAACAACTCTGCTGAAGAATCACTATGAAAGAAACAAATATTATAGACATGCAGGTTTGAACAAATAACTTATGACTATTGAATTTGTTCAGACATCCAATTTTAACCGTATTGACCAACGTCCAATTGACCGAAATTTGGTGTAAATAAATTTATTCCACAGTCCAAGAGTAACGCAATAAATACAGTCAACAATAAAAAACAACCTTTCTTTTAGTGACAGAGAATGGAACTCGACAGTTAGGACAATCATCAATATCTTCTTCGTGCTGCCATCTCACTTCTGTCTCTGCTGCTCTTATTTTTTCAAGTTGAATCTTTAATTAACATAAATTATATTCAAGTCAATAATTATCATAATTAATTAATTTATTTATAACCTTAATTTAATCTATTATCATAACAAATCATAGCATATTTAAAAACTTCCAACCTGTAAAGTTTGAGAAAGTTTGACAAAATCTCTCTGTACATCTTCACTGTTGTCAAGATCAATTTGTAAGGAATGTATTGTCGCTTTAAGTTCTTGAATATGCTTATCTAATTTGGTCTGTGTGTAAGAAATAAATAATCAATGCTTATAGGCAGCTTGTTTAGACAGTAATTATTATTATTATTAAACCATTGATACAAACATCTGCTTTTATAATAAATTTCTTAAAAACAATCATAAAACTTTAATATTTGAATTAATTTTTAATAAATACAGCTTAAATGCTAGTTTTACTCAAACTAACATATCTGCATTTACAAACTTTCCTGTTTAAAATTCTAAAATCAAATCCCAACCTATAATAATATCATAACTTTGTAAAATATAAATTAAAATACAAATTAGCTAAGCATGGAAGTTTGTCGTTCGGTTTTATTCGGGTACGGAAGTAATCGGAAATATTTTTCTTCCGAACGTTCGGTTTTAATCGGGTTCGGAAATAATTTCATTCCGAACTTTCAAAAACCGATTCCGAAAGATCGAGGATATTCGGAAATTATACGGAACAGCCGTAGCACTTCCGAAAAAACGCAATTCTTGCGGAAGTGTTACGGCGGCGAAATTTTGACTAAACCTAACAGTATGGAGTCAAATTTATTTTCCACTAGCGCGGTTACCAGGCGTTGCTCAGGATTTTGTTATAGTTTTTTTTTTTTGGGTTCCCGAGTCGGGGGATCGGGGTGGGAGTCAAAACCTTAACTTTCTTCCCCTGTATGAGAACTACCTCTTTGCCAAATTTCACCAAGATCGCTCCAGCGGTTTAGATTTGTATAAGAGACAGACAAACTCACAGTCATTTTTATATATAAAGAAACACAAAAATTAAAAATGCATTGAACATCAATCATCATCGAGTTCAATGCATGTAGGTCCTTGACCCGATTCTTTGGACAACGTTGACGAACTTTTTCATAGTAGTCAGTGACTTTTGGAGCTGCAAACAGAAGGCGGAGTCTTGTATGGTGTTCCGACATCATTTACCTCATCTGTAGGATCTAAAATCGATGATGACATTTACCAACAAACGTATTTATACATAACGGAACCATACCTTCATGAACATTTTCAAGTTGACGTTTGTCTACAGTTTCAGCTTTCTGTAGAGTACTAGCATCCATAGGATGACTAGCCTTGAGATGATGCCGAAGTGAAGATGTGGAAGCTTTTTTACACCCCAATATCTTCTCACACCTGTTACACTTAGCCTCTTTTTTACCATCCATTTTAGTGAGGTAGGTCCAAAGGAGGTGTGCCTGACGCGGCATTTCGTTCGATCGATTATAATCGGTTAAACGGTAGCTAAAGCTAAATGTGGCTAAGAAACAACGTTTTCAATATTTAGATATAACTAGATCGGGATGTCGTTTGATCAATGATAATCAATAAAAATCTTACCGTTAGAATATTTAGTTTAGATATCAGATATCAGATATCACTGATCAAGCAAATCAAAATCTAAGAACATCGGCAAACAAAACTATACGTATTGATCTGTTTCCATTATCGCAAACCGAAGGAAAAGGAAAGATACATAGATATATAGAAAGATATAACATAATTATTTAATTATAATATTTCATTGATCTAAAATGACGACCGGTGAAATTTATTATTTTTTTTTCGGAATTCCGAAAAAACCCGACATTTCCGAAAAATATTTCCGAACGTTCGGTTTTTTTCGGGTTCGGAAATAATTTAATTCCGAACTTCCGACAACCGAAAAAAACCGAAAAAAACCGACTTTTCGGGGATGTTCGGAAGGGAACGGAAGAAACTTCCATGCTTAAAATTAGCAACAAAACGGTTGTTTAAAGATTGCAATGCCACAAAACCTTTACGGAAGTGAGTTGTTTAACTTCAAATTGCAGAGTTTCAATAGTTTTACAGTTCTTCTCATTCTGTTCTTCTATCTTTTCTCTTTTATTCTGTTCCTCGTGTCTCATCTGTCTCTCTTGTTCTAATTCTTCTGATATTTGCCTCTGAGAATCTATTAGAACAAACTATTAAAATAATAGTTCTTTATTTCATTCACATTTCAAAATATTGAATGCTGGGAAGTAAATCTTCAGTAAGTACATTGATTGACATTCACACCTTTCTACGAAATAAATATAAATTGCAAATTTCAACTCTAACATATAGTAATATACACCATTCAAAAACAAAGTAAAATCAACTGAAAAAGACAAGAAATTTTATAGAGAGAATAAATCATACCGATCTGGCTTTGAAGTTGACTCAACTCTTGAGTAAGTGTTTCCTCCATGTTGTTTCTCTCTTGCTGTTCTGCCTCAAGTCTCGATCTGAGAAAAGATATTTCACTCTTCAGTACTTCAGTATTGTGTTCCAATGTCACTCTTGAAGTAATTAACTCTTCACGATACTTCAATAAAATGTGCTGCATCTCCTATTTATAAATAACAAAATTAATTTAAGCTTACTTAAAACAATTTCTAAAGTATTTTATGGAAGGTCTATAGAAAAACACTATTAGGCACTACAGGTGAACAAGGTTATCGGAATTTGCCTGTAGTCAACATTATTGGGCATTTGAATCCAATTTATAAATAATTAATTTAATAGTTTTTTAGAAAGTGATATAAAAATTCCTCAGAGCTGTATGAGCATTAAACTATGGATATCAAGATTTTAGAATTAAAATCACAATAAATCTCAACAAAATTAACAGTAACAGACGTCTAAATTGTTTGGAAAGTTGATAATTTCTTCTTGCATTTCTTGTGCCTTTTTAGCATGTTTGTCAACCAGACTGTCATTCTCATCTTGAAGCCTGCTCAACTAATCAATAAACAATCACCAATTAGTTGATTGACCATAACAATTCAATCAGCAATTAGTTGAATGACCATAACAACTCAATCGCAAATTAGTTGATTGACCATAACAACTCAATCACCAATTAGTTGATTGATCATAACAATTCAATCATCAATTAGTTGATTTACTATAGCCATTCAATCACCTATTAGTTGATTGACCATAACAATTCAATCGCAAATTAGTTGATTGAACATAAAAATTCCATTTCAAGGCTAAAAAGAAGTGAATTAGGTAACAATTGCACTCATTAAACTAACCTCCATTTGAATAGCCTCTCTATCAACAGATAAATGTTTCTAAATAAATAATCAATTTTCCCTTTAGCATTAATTTGTTTAAATTTTTAATGCCATAACGATGAAGAATGATGACAAACCAGATAGTCACAAAGCTCTAATTTTCCTTTTTCAAAATGATCTCTAAATGACTTCATAAATTTCTCAGATTCAGAAAGTTTATTATGAAGGGTTCTAATCTGTTTAATTAATTGGCTACAATGAATTAAGAGTGAAATAAAAGCATGGAAATAAAAACAAAGATCTATTCCTATCAATAACCTGAATCTCAGAATCTTCCACAACGGTATGCAAGCTGGTTTCTAATTCTTTTATGTAGATTTTATGGTTGGTCATAGCTAGTCTTTCAGCATCTAGATGTTTAACCATTGTCTGTATTTGTGCCAGTAACTTCTTCTCTATTTCTTGATACTGTTGATGTTTTTCTTGCAACAGGTTGCATGAGCCGCATGGTTTTGTTAGTTTGTCTCTTGCTGTATTTACCTGAAAAAATAAAAAACAAATCATAAATTACTTGATAATTAATGTAAGATTTAAATTTTTAAAAGCCGCGACTAAAGAAGTGTTGGACTTTACAAAAAAGAATGGTAGTGGGTTGTTTTCAAATAATAAAATCTGAAAAAATGATATAAACCTCAATTTGAAGTTTTTCCCACTCAGAATCACTGACAACTCGTTTGCCAGGAGAGCTTGAATTATCATGTTTCATGTTGAAGTTGGATTTATGAACAGGAGACTTCTGTGAAATCTCTGAAATGATTAGATGTTATAATATGTCTACAGTACAAATCCTGAAGAGCAGACACCCTCGGAAAAGAGCAAAACTGTCTGCTACTCAAATCTGTTTGTTCTTCGCAGCCAAGCTTTTATAGGCTAGAATAAGATTTAAGAAATTCCATGCAAAACAAAATGGTGGTTGCTCTTAAGGGTGTTGCTCTAGAGGACTTATGTATATATATATATATATATATATATATATATATATATATATATATATATATATATATATATAAAACAATGCTGGGAAATCCTTCTAGTACTAAATGATAATAAATAGAGACTAACTCGAGTGGGATGTATGAGACAAATGTTTTGGAGAACTGGATTTGCTGACTTCAACACCTGCAATGACGTGTTGACTAGAGGAAGCTAGATCAACCTCTTCAGCTGTGGGAGAGTCCACTAGAACAACACAATCAAGACTGTCATTCTTGTTGTCATCTGTTACATCATCTTGACCAGCCTCAGAAAAAATACTGTCAGAAAGTTCTTTTTCTGTTGGAGTGACCAGACTAGAGATTGCCTATTTGAAAAATAAATGTGATTAGTATGTCGCAAAAGAAATGAAAAATAATCAATACATACTTCCATAGAACTTGCTGATCTTCTCAGTATTACTCCTAAACAAATAATTTAAGAGATCTCATTAAAGAACTACACAGTAATTTTTAATTACATGACACTACGATTCTGGCACTTTAAAAACATACAAGTAAGTCTCAAATGGCATATAAAAAAATTCAGAATAATTTGAATGGTAGAATGATGGTGTGATTCATTTGTTTCATGTAGTTCTTGTATTTGTTCAAGCAACCTAACTTGTGTGTGACCGAGTACAGTCATTAGAAGAATCTACAAAGATAAGACTGTTATGGTTTTTCGCAAAGTATTAATTATGTGTGGCGATTACAACACCCCGGCCACATCATCATCCATCAACAACGACATCGCCGGTCTTCTGAGAGAATTCGACATGACACAACTTATCAACAAGCCTACTCACGTGAAAGGAAACATTCTTGATGTTTTGATAACCCCCAACTCGCACCCAAACATCATTTCCAATATTGTCATTCACCCATCTCATTTCATTTCTGATCATTACCTTGTTTCTTCTGTCATCAACCTGTCAAAGCCTGCACCAGTCTGTACCTCTATTTCTTATCGTAATCTAAAATCAATAAACTGGTGCAACTTCAACAACGACCTACTAACATCTAACTTCCTCATCACAGACGGCCTATCCACTGATCAATATGCCAATTTAATAGATGAAACAATCACCAACATTCTTAATTTACATGCACCCCTCAAAATAAAAACAATCAGAAAATGCGTCACCTCCCACATCAACACTCTCTCTGACTCAGCTCTCCTTGCCAAGAAACATAGACGGAAATGCGAGCGAAAGTACTTTACTTCTCTCTCAGAGAATAAAAAGGAATATGAAGAAGCCAAGATTCTTGCAAAACATGCTATCCTAGCTTCTCAGGCCGAATCTATCAGAGCAACACTATCAAGCTCTGAAAATCCACGCAGCCTGTGGCGCTCTCTCAACAACCTTCTTCATAGACGGCAAAAGCAGACAGTTTTCGACGGTGATAGTGAAAAATTGGCAGATTCTTTTAGTACTTTCTTTACTCAGAAGATCGAATCGCTCAATGACAGCATTCGTCAGCGCATCTCTTCTGACAACAGTAACTTTGAGCATTACTGGAGATCAAATGATTCTCCTCTCTTAACCAGTTTTGAGGAAGTGACTCCTTCCGAAATAAGCAAACTCATTGCTAACTCAAAACCTTCTCCCCTAGATCCTTTTCCTAACCAAGTTTTTATACATTGTTCCGAAACGCTGTCGACAGCAATCTCTAACCTATGTAATCTCTCTTTCCGTGAAGGATGCTTTCCGTCTGTGCACAAAAGAGCCCAATTACTACCTCTTCTGAAAAAACCTTCCCTAGATAACAGTATTCTCTCCAATTTTAGACCTATCTCCAACCTCACAACTATTTCCAAAATAATCGAGAGGACGGTTCTAAAGAGAGTTCAACCTCATATCATAACCAACCCTAACTACTCTCTCTATCAGTCAGCTTATCGCTCATGTCACTCCACTGAAACTGCCTTGCTCCACATCCTTGATAACGTCTTTCATTCTTGCGATTCCAAGAAGGCCACTCTCCTCGCTGGCCTTGATCTCTCGGCTGCCTTCGACACAATTAGTCACTCCACCCTTCTTGACCGCCTCCACAACGAATTCGGCATCAGTGGCAGCGTCTTGTTGTGGTTTGGTTCCTACTTGTCGGGTCGGTCGCAGTTTGTCAAACTGGGTGGTTGCAGCTCATTTTCTGTTCTGATCACCAGTGGTGTTCCTCAGGGCTCTGTCTTGGGGCCTCTTCTCTTCACCACCTACATATCTCCTGTATGTAGCATTATCAGTGAACAGAATGTACCGTATCACCAATATGCTGACGACACGCAGCTTTTCCAGTCGCTCTCTTACCGGGACTCCGACTTGGAAATTAAGAGACTAACCGACTGCATCAGATCCATTGAACACTGGTTTCTGCACAACAACCTTCAGTTCAATACATCCAAAACTGAGGTTGTTCTGTTAGGATCCAGTTACTCGATTAAGGCTCTCTCCAACTTAAAATCTCTTTCCGTTGGAGAATACTCAATTCCTTTCTCCCCCACTCTAAAAAGCCTTGGTGTGTTGATTGACAATCGTCTCACTTTTGCAAATCACGTTTCATCAGTCATTCGTTTATGCCATCATCAGATCAGAGCAATCGCCCACGTCAGAAAGTTTTTATCGAGGGAAAACGCCAACTCCTTGGCTTGTTGTCTGATCTTGTCAAGGCTCGATTATTGTAACTCCCTTCTTTTTGGCATTCCTCTGAACCACCAAAAACGTCTCCAGAGAATGATGAATAGGGCTGCTAAAGTGGTCCTTGGAGTCTACCCTTTGGATTCGTCGTCCTCTCTGTCATCGTCGTCGTCTTCATTCCGTCTTTTCAAACTTCACTGGCTGCCGGTACACTATCGAATTATGTACAAAATCGCTCTGATAACATACAAAATTAGGTTTTGTTCATCGCCCACATATCTTCACCAACTCCTTCACAACAGAACCATCCAAAGACCGCTCCGCTCATCCACAGCTCCTGAACTCGCACGGACAAAAGCTAACAACAATATCGGTGCGAGATCCTTTCGACACGCATTGCCAATCGTCTGGAATGCACTGCCAGCCGAAATTCGAAACTGTGGATCCGTCGCTTCCTTTAAAACTAAACTTAAAACCTTTTATTTTAAATTAGCCTTTGAACGATGCAATTTTTAGGTTATCCGAGGGCGCCTCAGTCGCATGCCTTGGCGCTTGATAAATTCCGTATTATTATTATTTATTATATTTGCATACAGAACATAGTGAATTAGCAACTTATGTAGTAAAAAAATGCAATCAAAACTACAAAACATTGGCTGAAAATAAAACCTTAAATTCACAGAATCGGTTACAGTTCTGATTTATGGTTAAAGACAGAGTACAAGTGCAGATAGCAGCCAATTCCAATTAAATTAAATTAACATAACATGGTTTAGAGTGGTTCAGAAGACTACAACGATTGGAGACAATCGTTTATGGTGCCTGCCCCTCCCACTTCCTACGTACACTGGTGATAGTGGTCAGATTCGAACTGGTGTCTTTTATGCCAACAGGCGAATGCTTAACCGCAATACAATCACCACTAGTTAAGAAAGTATAAACAAATTTTCAGCTCAATTAAAAAGTATAAACAAATGTTCAGCTCAATTAAGAAGGTGTGAACAAATGTCCAGCTCAATTACCTTCCCGCTTCCTCTTCTCAACTGCCTCTTCTTCTCTTTTTAGTTTCTCTCTTAATTCATCAACTCTCTTCTCTTTTTTCTCTCTCTCTCCATCTTCTTTCTTCAAATCTTCAAGAAAAACTCAAAATGAGAAAAACTAAATTAATATTATTAAACAACATGAAACCAACCTAGAACCAGTTGCTGCTGTTCGAGAGTTAGGATGGATTCAACTCTTTTGATATCCATCGTAAGCAGTCTTTGTGATTCAAGAAACTGTTCATTAGCCATTTCCCAGGTTCTTTTTAAATCGTCATGTTCTAACTTCTCTTGTTCCAACAGTCTGATAACTTTGAAGCAATAAACAGGTTTTAAGATGCACAGATTAACAAACAGAAACAATAAAGTGAATGTGGCATGAACATAGTATCACAGATAATATAATTATATTTTTTAAAGAGCTACATGACTCACCAGTTTGAAAATTTGTCCTAATTTTCATATTGTCATTTCTAAGAGCATCTTTCTGACTTTGGAGAACTTTGACATACATTTCGAGATCTGTTCTCGAAGCCTGCTCTGTTTGCAAACTTTGCCCCAAGTCTTTCGACTTGAAAAAAAAGAAGAGACAAGACAATTTTTAAATCAGCCATGTATAAAAACAGCTAAGATGGAATTAAAGTCCACAGAAAAACGATCTAAAAATCAAATTAATTCTAAAAAAGCAAGAGCAAGTCAAACAAAAGACATTTGACTTACCTCACCATCTACCTCAACAAGATCAAGTTCCATTGCAACATTGGATTCCTAACAGAAAATTAAATATACCACCACCAACATGATCACAAACTATTAATCATTTTTAAAATTCAAAATTAAATTTTTGATGGAATCAACTAAATTAAATTGATTACTTAGCATAAAAGAAATAAAATATCTGAAAAAAAATCTTTTTTGATTGAGTTTATTGAATACACACAGATTGAACCCAGTAAAATAAATTAAACACAAACAACTGTAGTGAGAAAAAATGTGAACAATTGGACAGTCCGAAGGAAATGGTTTTTCCACTTTCTGGACTACCCAAAATATAAAAATAAACGACAAAAATTAAAATAAATTACTCTTTTTCTTGAAAAAAGGAAAAAATTAAGCGTTAAGCAGATGAGTCTCGTATTCTTTCTTGAGCAAAGATAATGTCTTCAAAGATCTTATTGAAACTGGAATAGTGGAATATTCTCGAGGACCTAAACATTTTATGGAAAACAATTTGGTAGTTGTGTGAGCAAGTTCTGAACGAAAATTGTTCATTATTCGTAAATTGTGGTTATGGATGCTAGAAGATTTTGTGAAGAAACTTTCAAATAAGCTTGGTACTAAGTTGTTTTGAAGCTTGTACATGAACATATGCCTATCTGTAGCATATTTATTTGATATTAATATATTGTTTTCACTAAATTTGGAATGTGTTGATGATCCAGGAGGTAAAAGAAATATGATGTGAAAAAATCTTTTTTGTGAAACATGTAAAGCCTTTAGTCTTGATGAATAATTTAAAGCCCATACAATATTGCAATAAGTTAAAAATGGGTAGATTAAAGAAAAATATAGCATAATTAAAGTCTTCTTTGATACAAAGTTACACATTTTTGAAAGAAAACCAGTGTTTATCGAAATTTTTGATTTGAATTGAATGTATCAACGTTAACATAGTTGATGCGATTAATCCAAGTTAAGTGTTCATTAATTATGACTCCAAGGAATTTGCAGGAAGGAACAAGATTTTTAGGTAAACCATTGATCAGAATGGAAGAATTTGAAAAAATTTGTTTGTTTCTGGTATGGAATATAATGTAATTTTTTTTCTTCAAATTTAAGGACAACTTATTGGTGCAAAATCATTCATAAACATTTATGAGCAAGTTGTTCATTTCACTTATTAAATTGGGTAAGTTCTTACCAGATGCAAAAAAAATTGTATCATCAGCAAAAAGCACAAAATTCAGGGAGATTGGACACGCAACATATAAATCAGAAACAACAGTGGGCCAACTATTGATCCCTGTGGCACTCCACAAGATATATTACAATAGCTTGAAGTTTTATCATCGAAGTAGACTTGTTGCTTTCTGTTATTAAGATAATTTTCAATCCATTCTAAAACAGTGCTTTTGCTAAAAAACTCCAACTGTTTAATTTCCTGAGTCAATGGTATCAGATATTTTAGAATAAATTATTGTAAGAGGCATGTAAGTAGAGTGGATTTTACAGAAACCAAATTGGTTTTCAGTAGAACTAATCATACAAAATAATGAAATAAAACTTCCACCTGACAATTAATTAATTTACACAACAAGCACAAAAAATACGGAAAAAGGACATACTAAAATCAAAATTACAAACAATATCAACAACAAATGAGTTGTAAATGATGAAATATGATTGAAATGACATACTCGTGAATGTAGATCTGAAAGCTGTTGTGTCTTGAGGTGGAGTTCGCTTTTCAACTGAGAAATTTCTTCCTCTAACGGAGCTACAACGGACTTGAGCAGTTCAATATCTTCTTGAGCCTAATTACAACACAAATGGAAACCAACAATGTTATCTCAAATTCCATGATTGATAGCTGTGAATCTCATATTTTAGAAATATCAATATATATAATTTCCTAAGTCTGTATGTATTTATTTATTGAAAAAATGCCAGAAGGGCTAGTAAGCCACTAACACTAGCATAAGAAAAAAACAATAAAAAAAATCACAGACATCCCCAGTCATGGATACAAGGAAACAGAAGCCATCAAGAAGGGACAAAAAAAAAAAGAAATTTTATTATGTATGTTAGCAACTTCGCACAACGCGGCGGCTGCTGTGGTCAGCAGTTGCTAAAATTAGTGCGCGCAGGTGTATAATAAAAGTTATTACGCAATTTTAGAGGCACTGGTGGCAGAGCGGTAGAGCGTTCGCTTGTCGATCGTTAGGTCGTCAGTTCAAGCCTCACCGGCGTCACCACCGTAACTCCCTTAAGCAAGGAGTTCACTCGCATTGCTAAAGGGGTAGGCGCCTATAAATGGCTGCCTCTGCAAAGAACCCTTCAGTGGCCTTGAAGTCCTTTAGGATTTATGCCACTCTAAATATTGTCAAACATTATTATTATTATAACATTATTTACACTCTCAGTCTTAAAAGTCAAAAGAGGTGGCGCTGCAATCGAATTATAATATATAATGAGATTTTAAAAAATCCATCATTTTTTATGGGCTATTTCTAGTATAAAATCAAATACTTTAAATTTATCAACATACATAATTACAAGCAAAACATATAATTTAAACAACACAGACCTTTTTCATACTGTTCTCCAAATTTTCTGGTTCTTCTTTTTTAGCTGGAATTACTTTCTTATGCAATGTCTTTGCAAGAGATGACAACGTGCTTTCCCTAATTGTTCATCCAATTTAAAAATGAGAATAAATTATTTGAGTATTTAAAAGAAAAAATGAAACCTAAAACACATGTTTGTCTTAGGCTAGCAAAAATAAAAAAAAGAACATTCTATGTCTGCTTAAAAATTGTAAATCCACAAAGGAGGGGGTCCAGTAGGAAAAAATTAGAAAATGTTTACATTACATAGCACCATTTCAATTTTATGGAACACGATTTGAAAATGAGTGCTTGACTGAATAATCGGCAACATTCGTATGCAGGCAGATTAGTAGGACAATCGGAACAATCGGCATCCGCAATAGTTTGCAGTGCCGATAATGAATGTTACCGATTAATCAGTTTTAGCGAATTATTTAATAATATTATTTTATACTTAATAAAATATATTTAATACAATATATTTATATTTAATACAATATATTTATATTTAATACAATATATTTATATTTAATACAATATATTTATATTTAATACAATATATTTATATTTAATACAATATATTTATATTTAATACAATATATTTATATTTAATACAATATATTTATATTGAATACAATATATTTATATTGAATACAATATATTTATATTTAATACAATATATTTATATTTAATACAATATATTTATATTTAATATTAAAATGCACTAATTGCACTTTATAAAATCATTTGTGTTGAGATTCAACCACATAATAGGTAGTTGTAAGGTGAATAAGGCGCCCTATAAATTAAAATTAATATTTAATTATTATTTTCTACTTTTTAGTTTTTTTCAATTGCTATCTAGCGAATGTAATGAAAACCTGATGTGCCTGTGAAAATAAAAGAATTATTTGTATTAATGTTTTGTAATTGTATGTAAGTGTAGTTGTAAGATGACTTAGGTGTGCTAGATGGCAAACCTTAGCCTGTTGAATTTAAAATATTATTTATTTTCTACTTTTTAATTTAATTTAGAAAGCAATGTGTCAGTTATATCCTAAATAATGTTGTCTTAATAGATAAACCAAACCATTGCTACTACTGATAGTACGGAACTTGTTCAATGATAGTGGTACCATATTGTCAGAGTTCTTAGTTGGGTGAATGTGATACACCATTTTTTACATAATAGAAACTACTTTGAAATATATAACTCTAAAAATGACTAATCTAACTTTTCTTGATTCAGTTTTATCTTCAATTCTTGTAACTCATTCTCCAGTTTTTCATTAGAACTTAACCACTCAGCTCTCTCTGATTCATATTTTGTAGCAGCACCTTGATATGCCTGAGCAACTGACTCTGAGATTATAAAAAAGTAATAAAACATTAAACTAAAGAATATCTTGTTACAAATACTATATACACTATTATACATATCTTAGATGGAAAATACTCTAACAAACCTTTTCTGGTATTACTAATTTTATTATAATTATGAATACATTGATGTAACAAACTACAATAGCATCAATAGTTATATCATACTTAAAAAAGCCTTGATAAACTTATTGTACCATATGAGGCCAATAAAATGTTTTCTATCTAGGCTGCATAAATCTTCTGGCTATATCATGATGAAACCAGACAATGTTCAAGTAAATCAGGAATTAAAACAAACCTTTGAGGATATGCTGAAAAGAAGCAGATTCTTCCTGAAACTGCTGTTGAATTCTTGCTATTTCGTCATCCTTACTTACTTCAACAATTGTTGATTCTGTTTTTATTTCATCTATTTTCTCTTTAAGGCTTTTAAGCTCAGCCTCTAATTCCACATTTCTGGCTTCTAAAATTTGGAAGCTTTGTTTCAGCTGTCCAAATTCATCTTTAAAATGAACAGAATTTATTCAGCAAGAATTAAAACAAAATGTATGCATGAATTACTTTAATTAAAAAAACCGATTATTTTAATACAATACAATATTACCTTCCTTTTGCTTAAAAAGTTCAATGAATCTGGCCCTTTGATGACCAAACTCTGTTTCACTTTCCATCTTCTGGCGAACTAGGACCTGTTCTCTTTCTCTTAGACTTTCAAGTTCGTTGTTGTAGTCAGTAATTTCTGAATTAACAAATAAATCTATAAGCTAAAAATGTAATAAAATTCTTAGATAGGTTTGGGATTGCTCCCGGTCGCTTTTCCATTCTTGCTCCCACTTGCTCTCCCACTCACTTTGTGACCGATGTCAGTTTTTTTCACAAAAACCTTCCCCTATTGATTTTCAATTTGGTTTGAAAATGTCATTACAATCGGATGAATGGTGTAGCAATGCATATAGGACACACACACAGAGACAGACATTCATTATATATCTATATAGATAATAAATCAGCTAGAATATTAAATAAATCAGCTAGAATATTAAATAAATCATCTAGAATATTAAATAAATCAGCTAGAATATTAAATAAATCAGCTAGAATATTAAATAAATCAGCTAGAATATTAAATAAATCAGCTAGAATATTAAATAAATCAGCTAGAATATTAAATAAATCAGCTAGAATATTAAATAAATCAGCTAGAATATTAAATAAATCAGCTAGAATATTAAATAAATCAGCTAGAATATTAAATAAATCAGCTAGAATATTAAATAAATCAGCTAGAATATTAAATAAATCAGCTAGAATATTAAATAAATCAGCTAGAATATTAAATAAATCAGCTAGGATATTAAATAAATCAGCTAGAATATTAAATAAATCAGCTAGAATATTAAATAAATCAGCTAGAATATTAAATAAATCAGCTAGAATATTAAATAAAAGAGGTTCAATGCTTGTGCTACTGTCATCATCACCATCTATTATCTATTCGTTCAATTGGAAAAATTGACAGACATGTTTCAGTTAATCTCGATTAGTCAGAATAATTTATTATTAAAACACCCACATATCATATAATTCGTATGCACAACTATGCTCGACCATGTACTCAATTTTTTACCCAGGCATTCCTGATTTCATGTACAGGATATCAAATTTCAAATTGAACAGCAAAGACGTCCCTTTTTTAATTTTTTTATTACACTTTTTTTATCAGATTTTGCCGATTTGCTGTTATATAGGACACGATTATTTCATTATTCGGCTGTGCTCTGAAGTCAAAGTCCGAATGTCAAAACTTAGGGACGAAGCGAAGTTCATTTAGTTGATATTGTTCAATTGTGAAAATAAATTTTATCTATTAAAATATGTAAATTTTATTAAAATTCATTAACTTTGACTTTTCTATATAAAATGCGTGAAGAGTTAGCAACGGATTTTGTCGAACAGTTTTTACTGAATTACTCTGTTAATTTTTTCGATATTTTGATGAGACTTGGACAGATTAATTGTTTTTGAATTATCTATTCAAATATGTAAACTTTATTAAGATTCATCAACTTTGAATTTTCTATATAAAATGCATGAAGAGTTAGCAACGGATTTTGTCGAACAGTTTTGACTGAATTACTCTGTTAATTTTCTCGATATTTTGATGAGACTTGGACAGATTGATTTGTTTTTGAAATATCTATTAAAATATGTAAATTTTGTTTAAATGCATCAACTTTGAATTTTCTATATAAAATGTGTGAAGAGTTAGCAATGGATTTTGAGTAGCCTATTGAAATAGAGACCGTGACCGATTTAATGATCATTATTTTAATCGCAATAGTTTTTATCATATAACTCCGTTAATAATTGATGCATTTAGTTGAAAATAGTACAGATCATTTTGTTTTTTAATTTCCTATTCAAATATATTAAAAAAATAAAATGCATCAACTTTGAAATTTCCCTATATAATGCAGGGAAAGTAAGCTACCGCTGCTAACTTCAGCGACGTAGTATAAAGTATAGTATAGTATAGTAGTATAGTGTATAGTATTACTATTACATTATTACACAGAGTACGAGTACGTACAGAGATAACCTGGTCAGATAACTAGATGACTTGATCAGATATTTAGCATGCAAAAAACAGTTATCTGCAATAAAATCTTACGTGCTGGTAAATTTTCTTCGGCCATTTAAGAAGGAAACAAAAATAATAAGCACGGTGAAAAAAGTAAAAACCCGATTGTTTTGTTGTTAAATGTGAACATAAACAACATAGAATCTTGATAAGTGACTTAACCCCAGATAAGGAAAGCAAGATTTATATAATCTCTTTAGAATGATCTAATGTCGTCATACCAGAAACACAACATCTGTATATGCTTGATACAGATTAAATTTAAAAATCACATGTATTCCAACATTCTAAGTAAATTGATTTTAAAAAAATAAGCAATTATGGGTTTATAAACGGCTGATAGGAACTGAGGCTTAAACATGTAGAAAGCGTTTATTGGATGTTGTGAAGCTTGAAACAGGTGAACGTGTTTTTCGGAATGATAGTTAGTATTCAAAAAATCTACATGGTAATTTTTTACCCAAGAAAACTGTTGCATGGTTTTGTTTAAAACTGATCCAAAACTATAGATAATGCCTGGTGGTCATCTTTCTAGTTACTACAAAATATTTATTTCACCAGGTGTAAAAAACGGGTAAACACTGGTTACTAAACTAACAGAAATTACCGAAAACAAACGTACAGCACCTGTTACAGAGGTTAGTTATAGTAACATGTTCTAAGCATTTAAGTTCTTTCAACATAATGATAATAAAAGTTTATCTTATTAAGAGTCCTAAACAAAAAAGTCATCTTGAAGTGTGTTCAACTTCGAAGCCAATTGAAGATGACGAGTTTGAAAATGCAGAAGATTTAGAACATTTTTAAAAGGAGCCTAATTAAAAATTTACACTTGAGAAAACATCATTTCCAAACATGCAATTTAATCAAATTTAATAATCATAAATGTGTCGTGATTTTAAGAGTTCTTTTGATGAAAAGTTTGGCTGCTAAGGGATCAATAATTTTAATGTTTCATTCTCGCATCGATAATAATAGCCTACATTTATTCTAACATCGCTAGCATAATTAACAGTTACAAAAATATTTATTACCACTTTGAATTTTTATAAAAAAAAACTATTTATTTCAACTGCGCGCAATTTATATATTTATGGTAATTCCTCGGTTCGCAGACGATGAATATAACAGACGTCGTTGGACGCGCCAAATTTAATTCAAGCTACGATGGATCCCGTTGTTAATGAATCGGAACGTAGTGTAAGAATAATTATTTTTAAGAGACCCTAATACGGCACGTTTACTTTCTTCGTTTAATTCAGCAGAAAGAAGAATATAAGGAGGCGATAGACTCAGTAGTTAGGTCAATTTCAGAAATCATAAAGTGCAGCACGAACGAAGTCTTCAGGAGAAAATGTTTTTGCTTGATGCAGGTAACAAATAACTACAAAATAGATTTGCTTAATATACTTCCACTGATAAACAGTTAAATATTAGGTGGGAAGCAGACAAGAGTTTGAGAGAGCGCTGCAGACTAAACTAACAGAAATTACCGAAAACAAACGTACAGCACCTGTTACAGAGGTTAGTTATAGTAACATGTTCTAAGCATTTAAGTTCTTTCAACATAATGATAATAAAAGTTTATCTTATTAAGAGTCCTAAACAAAAAAGTCATCTTGAAGTGTGTTCAACTTCGAAGCCAATTGAAGATGACGAGTTTGAAAATGCAGAAGATTTAGAACATTTTTAAAAGGAGCCTAATTAAAAATTTACACTTGAGAAAACATCATTTCCAAACATGCAATTTAATCAAATTTAATAATCATAAATGTGTCGTGATTTTAAGAGTTCTTTTGTGATGTTGATGACAAATGTTGGACAATATCCACCCAATTCCATCCTCTTGGAAACTCTCCCTTTTCTTGTCTGTTTAGTAGCCTTCGTTTCTGAGCTTTTGTTAGCTGTTCCTTTTTTTCTGTTTGCTTCGACTGGACAGTTTCACTGAACTTACATGCATCACCATCTAAAGTCTGTTTTTAAACAAATATGATAGTAACAAAATTAAAATATCAATGCTATTTTTGACTAAAGAAACTACTTACTTCTTCTGTTCCATTTGCTTCATTGACCATATTTACCAGTAATTGGTCGACATTTTCTTTTACAGCCTCAATTAGGCTGTATATCATGCCAGAATTAAGCAGAGGAGTTGCCTAAAAAATAAAGCCAAGCATGATTCTAATCCATTCATCAAATAATAAATAGACAAGATATGCACAGAATATCTGCCTGTAATCGGCTCTTTTGCCGATAATCGGTACTAACCGATTAGTGCTATTTGTATTCTTGCAAAATGCAGAAGCAACACATTTGATCCGTATATGTTGATAATTGAATTGTTGTACGTACTTGTAATAAAACAAACCAATAGTATAAATTAATACAATGAAGTTGAATGACTAATCATTTTAGGATCATTGCTGCTGTGTCAGTGCATATAAGCATATCAGAATTTATGAGCCCAGTGCCACTGAAGACACGCCCGCTCGGTACAGTGCTTTTTTGTTAACAAATGTGTCAATTCAGAAGAATACAAAACCAATCTTGTATTTAAATTCGCATCCATGATCATAGAGAGATGTAGAAGAGACTTTACCAAACACGGAGTGGATGTGAATAGTTGGCGCTGCAATTGTTTTATGTCTGCATATACTAATCTTAATTTAATAAAAACTAGACCATCCAAGCACTTAATAACACAAGGCTTACTCTGTGGGAAGAGCACACAATGAAAAACGAGGAACAAGCCAATAAGATGTGATTTTTTTGTATTGGGATGGAATTTAATCAGGACTTTTTGTGGAGATGAAAGATGGTTGGGAAGTGGTGTTGAAATGGGATGAATATAGAGATAACCATGCAGTAATGTAATAGGATAGAAAAACATTCTGTCCAACGTCACTCTTTATTTTTTGGTAAAAGATGTTGCATTTTTATGTGTATTTTAATAAGTTTAGAGTAATTGCAGTTTAACTGCTTAGTACCAGCCAGTGCTAACTTAATGCTTGTTTATACGGACAAAGATTCACTGGCGCCACACGCCAATGGCACATGACATTAGAAAAAAATGCATGTTTAAACGCTCTCATCTCTCATGCACATCAATCACCAATGACATCTTGGCAGCCAAGAGCTTTGAATGTTAGTTGCTTTCAAGATTTCAATATGCCAGTGAATAATGTATTCATAAGCTCCAACCACATTACTTATTAGATGAGCGATATGTTTGGTTGAGCATTCCGCAAGACAAAAATAAACTGTTTTACCATATTTTAACTATAAAATAATAATAATAAAGTATTTAATAACTTTTTGACATTCAATGTTAATTTTAGTTTCTATTTGTAAATTAGTTGAAACATTAAAATTATTGACAATTTTAAATAAATGATAAATATTTGCTGTATTTCAAGTATTTAAAACTAGTAAACAAATTTCAATTAATTTACATCAGTTCTAAACAGCATTTGCATTAGGAAATTCTGGAGATATCTATTTTTAATTGCAAGAAACTATAAAAATGTTAAACCTAAGTAAATACTACATTTTAATATTATTTAGAATTAGTAACAATATTTTTAATTTACTTTAAATTTATTTCAGATAGAGAAATTTTATTAAAACCATAGATTAAAACTAAGAAAATGCACCCATGCAAGCATGATTGGAAAAATAGCGTCGACAAAATGCGGATTGTAATTTTCATGTGTAAACCTTTACTGACGCTAAGATGCAGCTGCATTTTGGTTTGGTGACAATCAATCTTAAAGTCTAAAGCAGGAATGGCACGATAATATCAATCATTTAACTGTAGCTAAACTTATTAAGAAACAAACAAGTTCCAATCGCTGATCGACCGATATTTTTAATCCATCGTAAATTATCTGCCCGGACAATAATAGGCCATTGCAATACAGGCACACTTCTATAACAGAAACTTATATCATAAAATATTATTTCCCATTTACCTGCTCAAGAATAAATGATTTTATTTTTTCTTTTGTATGTCGGCCTCTACAAAAACAAAAAACCATATTTGATTCATAAATATTTCTAACTTCTCATTATGCGTGTGAAGTAGAGAGTGACACGGGGACAACATTTCTTCCCCGTCCCCACCCCGCAAAGAAAACTCTCTTCCTGTCCCCTCGCCCCATGTCCCCATCCCCTCAATATCTGTCCCCATCCCATACCCATCCCCGCAGCTATCATTTCCAAACCCTCATTGTCCCCGCATTTTAAATTTTTATGCAAGTTTATTTTGAAGTTAATTATTAAAAAAATTTGCAAAAAGATAGTTATGTTTTAAATGAAATAAGAAAGTAAAAATATTAGTTCTTCAATCCATGAGTGCCTTGACATTTGTCGAATCGCAAGCGTTCACTTTTAATTGAAATTAATTTTTCGATATCGCATTTTCCCATTTCCATGTTATTTAAAACTACAAGCGAAAATGTACTATTGAAATTAAACCGATTCAAGACCAGGACATTCAACCGAAATGAAATACAAAAAGAAAGATAGTCCGGTAGAATTAGCTAAACAAAGTACAAAGACGATAACACAAAGTAAAAATTTTTTTTTTTGAATTTTTAAAAATTACTTTAAAACTTCATTACCGTTCCCGCGGAATTACCGTAAACATTTCCCCCATTACCACAAATTTCCCCCCCATTTTCTCCGTTACCGCATGGTAATGGTGAAATTTGTTCCCGTTAGCGCGGTATAACCGCGGTCGGTATTAACGTGTCACTCTCTAGTGTGAAGTTAGTTTCGAGGCTAACAATGCTAATTAAAAAAAAATTGCTTGCCCTGGGGCTATGCTATACATTGTTGGACGGGGTCTAAAAAATGAAATCGAATGGTATATTTGGATTGTCTTCGGTTCAACAAATAAAAAAGTTATAAGCGAAAAACCACGATTTTCCGCTGAAAATTGCATAAAATCAACCTTGGCTCTTGAATATTTTGCATAATTAGCCAGAGTGAGCTAGACTCGATTGTCCAATCGCAGCGTCTGTTTATGTTTCGGTTTCCTCAGAGAAATTGGTATACAGTCCGACGTTTTATTCGATAACTTTTTTATTTATTAACTTTGAGAAGCAAAAGTTATATTGTTGGATTTGATATTGAATTATCTAAAAACAAGCGTCTCGGATATACCCAGGGCCGCAGTTTAAAACAAATTCGATTTTCTCAAAGAAGAGCCAAGGTTTATTTTATGCAATTTTTGGCGGAAAATCGTCGTTTTTCGCTTATAACTTTTTTATTTGTTGAACCGAAGACAATCCAAATATACCATTCGATTTCATTTTTTAGACCCCATCCAACAATGTATAGCACAGCAAATTTTTTTTTAAATTAGCATTGCCAGCTTCGAGGCTAACTTCACACACGTCTTCTCATTTAGAAAAACAGGATTTTATAGACAAAACCTAAATACATTGAGTTTATAATTTTCTGACTTTTTATAAACAAATTAAACTAGAAATACTGTAACAAAGAAAACATTATAACTAACAAGGAAGAATTAAAAAATAAATCCAGATTTATTCCCGGAGGTTCTTCGGGATAGTTATCTCCCCAAACAAACTCTACAACAAAGCACTTGTGACTTGCCTCATCTTCAAACTAAAAATGAAACAAAGTCGATTTTTAGCTTTTAAAAAACATTTCTACACAAAGAATTCCAATTAATTAATTAATGATTTTCGTAAAACAAGTTATTTGAGATGCATTGCTTAAAGACGCTGCCTTGTTAATGTTATTGCGATAGTCCATTATATTAAGATAACAACTAATTATTTTAAAATTCACATAATTTAATTCAATATGCATAACGAAAAATGATCAAGTTTACTGTACACAAGTTGTCACAAGAAAATATGTTCAAATAACAAATGACAAATTTAGAAGTGGCAGCTACTAGCATTTTCATAATAACTTCTACTTAAATTCTAAAACCAGGTTAAAATTTTTACAGGAGCATTTGTAAGACTCTCAATTGACTCAATCTTGTGCTATATAAATAAATTTTTAGTTCTCACATCATAGCGCTAGGACCTGAAAGTGAATGAGCCTGAAATGTTCCACAGACAAAGAAGCTTTGTTTTTTATGTTTTGTTGCAGCAGCTTAGAATTCATTTCTTCCATTTCAGAAAAATCAAATTTTTGAGATATAGATCTAGCAGACTTGCTATTAACATACTAGGAATGTCCCGAGTACCTGATTCAAACCGCAATTTTGGTACTAGCTGGTCTATTTCTGCTACCCAAATCGAATTTGTGAAAAACTGAAACCCAGACATTCAACAAATTAAATTCTGAACTCAGATTTTCAGAAAAATAAAACCTGGATCCAGAGTTTTGAAAAATTGAGATACAAACCTGGAGTATTTAAAATTTGGTAACTTAAGTAAAATATAACTAGTATTAAAAACCGATTTTAGGTAATTGCATATCTTAAGCAGCAACTTTCTGCAGTCTACCTTGATAATTGATTTTGTCATGGTTCATAAATAATTAAAGCACAATTGAAAAGTTGCTGTGGTAGAATGCTAATCGTTGGGACAGCTAAGTAAAACCAATGAATCAAAAACACAGATGCTTCATTTTAAATCTATATTGAACAATATATTTGTTATAATCAGCATGTAATTAAAACTTCTGACATTAAGACTATTCTCTATTCAAAATACAACCCAAAACCTTCTAGCTTGTAAAAGAAAAATTAACCCGTTTTAGACCATTGTACGTTTTACGAACACACTTATTCTTGGTATTGCATAAAATTAAGCTTAAACTTTTTTGGTGTGCCAAGTGTGGCGGCAAACAACTTTATCGGAAATGTTTTGTGGCTTTCCACACACTCCAGTTCTGAAACGACTATCATGAACTGCTTGACTGATTTATTGAATGTTAATTTTTTGGATCTTATTGAACTGTGTTACTGAAAAAGTCAGAAATGTGTTTCTAGCTTTTCTGTTTATAGCCTAAAATTTATTTTATAATTTTTACATTGAGAACCAAAAAATTGACAATTCAAAATGTTGTCGTTTTCAGTAGTCTATACTACCACCGTTAGAAAAACTAGCATAGAGAATTTTCAAGGTTTTCTTTAAAATAAAAAAAAAAAATAAATCTGTTAAAACATATGCAAATAGCTTAGAAATCTTATTAATAAAGTTTTGGTCCTAAGCAAATTAGTTTAACTTAAGAAAATTGACAGATGCTTTCAAAGAATATGATTCCATGCTAGAAAGTTTTAACAAAATACAAATATTAGGCTGAACTTATTAATTGATTTTTCATAATTACTTTGTAATTGAAAGTATTTGAAGATATCTCTGTAAACTTCTCATCTCCTTCATAAATAGACTTCAGAACTTCATACTCTTCCTAAAAAATGCACAAATTAGAATTAGCTTATCGGAAACTGCATAAACCTTTTTCATCATTTCACAATTTCTCTTACATTTACTATAAAACCATGACAAAAAAGATATAACTAAATGCCACATCAACCCGTGACTAAATACTGCATCAACCAATCGGAGTCATCTGGAAGTCAGTCGGAAAACATATATAAATATAATACTACATATATTACCATACTTTTATTGTTCATCTATATAAAGAACTCTTATAAATTTATATTATAAAGTTATTATCAACACAAAAAGGCATGAGATAGATCATATGCATGAGATAGATCATATGTATCAGATAGGCCATATGCATCAGATAGATCATATGCATCAGATAGATCATATGCATCGGTGTCTGCTCATCTCACTGTTCGTTCTTAACAACTCATTTAAATATAAAGATAGGTTTTTTCTCCATAAATATATGACTTATGTAATTGTCTTACAAAAACTGTATGAAAATAAATGTACAAAAATCGACTGATCTGATACTCTTTGCCAACAACCTCATCTAGCTTACACAAATGGTGTAAAAGACGACAGTCACAGTGTATTCAAAGCATTGCATCATGGAATTCCACATGGCTAGCTCATCAACAGAACCAAGGATCAAGTTTTGGAAATCTGACTTTTTTTAACTTTGCAGACAAGTGATCGAAAAATTGTATATATGTGCTTGTGTCTGTTCGGCCATGTATACCGAATGGCGGCAAACTAAAAAACATCAGTTGCCAAGAAAATAAAGCTGGCAACTGATTAACAATAACTGTAGGCAGATTTAAATGAATTGGCTCAGCCAGCAGTAAATATTTACTGTGTTCTTTTGCGTTTAATTTTATTTAGTTGTTTTTAAACAAAATTACATAAATCATATATTAAAAGGAGTACAGTGGTACCTCGACATACGAGCACCTTAACATACGACATTTTTGAGATACAAACCGCTGAGCAAGTGATGTTTTGTTCTGAAATACGAGTAACATTTGAGATACGAGTAACATTTGAGATATGAGTAACATTTGAGATACGAGTAACATTTGAGATACGAGTAACATTTGAGATACGAGTAACATTTGAGATACGAGTAACATTTGAAATACGAGTAACATTTGAGATACAAGTAACATTTGAGATACAAGTAACATTTGAGATACGAGTAACATTTGAGATACGAGCAGCTGAATAAACAGCGAGTCGGCCAGCTGCTCACGTCACGTGCTTTTCAGTCAGTGTGTTTGTTTGCCTCGCTGTCAAAGCATTTTTGATAAGTTGTGCTTGCGTTTTGTGCTTTTTGTACATTTACAGTACCTAAGTTTAAAAACTTATCCAATGGTCTGAAAAAAGTGAGTGGAGAAGTCAGTGCTCAGAAGAAGATGTCTATTGAATTAAAGCATGAAATCATAGAAATACATGAGCAAGGTGTGCAAGTGAATGACTTGGCGAGGCAGTACGATATTTACTGTGATTAAACAGAAGGAGTCGATAAAGGGTATAACGCCATGCAAACTAAGGGCGTCACAATAATTTCTAAGCTCCGGACCTCTCTCCACGAAAAGATGGAAAAACTGCTGAAGGTGTGGGTGACATAGAAGCAGCTTGAAGAGATACCTTAACGCAGGGCATCATATGCGAGAAGGCACAAGCGATTTACGTGAATTGCTGAAGGAACAGCCGGGGTGACATTTTGAGGCCTGTAACGAAATAATGGCATTTCAATTAATTTAAATGAAGAAAATTGCTTTAAGATACGAGCAATTTGACTGACAAGCAAGGTTAAGGAACGAATTAAATTCGTATCTCGAGGTACCACTGTAGTTTTAATAAATTGATTATGGAAAAAATTAAACTTATCTTTATATTTAAATGAATTAATAAGAATGTATGTAAGATGGGCAGACGGGGACGATGCATATGATCTGTCTGATGCTTTTTATGTTGACAATGACCTTTTAAAATATATTTATAGGAGTGCTTTATATAAATAAACATTAAAAATATGGTAATGTACATTGTATTATATTTAAATACTAGCATCAAAGCCTGTTGGACAACAGGCCTGAAAAAGAAAAAATAAATGTTTAAATCTAAAAAAAATATATTATCAACTACAAAATATCAATCTCCATAATAATAATCATATCGAATTCCAGACAGACAGTTAGCCAATACAATAATATATTATATAGTTATAATAATAATATATTATATTATAATATATACTATATATTATATAGTAGATTCCCCAACAATGGGATTCCAAATAATTCTGATTAACCGATTCGGTATTTAGCTATAAAAATTCATTCAGATTGATTTTCATGGGCCGATGAGGTATTTAGTTACACCAAAAATAAAAATCTATAAATCCAGTGTTGGTAGGTTACTGTATGTATGCGATGCCATTGATTGAATTGAATTCAAAATTTAACATTGTCAAAATGTATATGATTTAAAAAAAACTACAGTCTAAAAAACAACATCTTGCAATTCTTTAACTGATGACATCTTTTGAAAAAATCTATTAGGGCTAGGCTAGGCTAGAGAACTTGTGCACTGCGCCGGACGACAAGACATTACTATATCGCTCTTTTATTTTCCAACGAGTTCGTGCTTCTGTTTATGTTTTGAATCCCTTGAGCTGAGTTTTGATTTTTTTATTATTCTCAATTATAAGAAGCAATTTAAGTTTAATTTTTTATTTGCAAAATGTTTTTTTGTGACATTTAAAAAAAATAGTTCTCAGGTATTTGGTCCTCGTTATTACATTTATTTGTCAACAGTTTGGAATGTAAAATTTGTTAAAGCGCCTCCTTCAATCAAAATCAACTTATATAGTGCTTTTTTTTAAATTCAAAAACTCAAAGATGTCTAAAAAACAAATGAATACATAGGAAAAAATCCCTGCTGGTGGACGCGGGTGGTATAACCCAGAGATGTAGTACTTGGTACTCGTACTCGTACTCGAGTACGACCGAGTACGTTTTTTAAATACTCGTACTCGGACTCGTACTCAAAGCCTTGGTACTCGTACTCGCTTTCCACTCAGTACTGAGTTTAAGAGATATAGTACTTGATACTCGTACTCGTACTCGAGTAAAACTCAAGTACGTTTTTCAAGTACTCGTACTCGTAATCGTACTCGATACCATGGTACTCGTACTCGTACTCGCAACATCTCTGGTATAAACGTAAAGCGTTCGCCTCTTGGCCTAAAGGACGGCGATTCGAATCTATATAGGTACCAGCGTCCCTAGGGGTGTGGGGAAGAAAGTACCATAAACAACTGTCTTAAAATGTTGTCGTGGTTCTCACACAGGATTCAGTCTTCTGAACCACTCTAAACTATTTTAATTTATTCTTAAAAGTTCTTGCTCGACATATAATGGTCCTGATGATTGATGATCAGGCGCGGTTCCAGGATTTTCTGGTGGGGGGATGATAAAATTATTGTTGATTGGGAGTCTTATATTATAAAATTTATAAAAAAATATATATTATTTTTTTTTATAAATTTTATAGTTATCATCAAGTAATAAGTGTGTTGTAAGAAATTACGTTTGTGAACATAAGAAAAAATTCTTTTGCAAAGGCGCGTAGTTCATTAACATCTCCTAATCAAAAAACTTATTAAAAAGATATGTCTTTAGTCTAATTTTATCCTGTTTAATGTCTATAGAATGACGAACATGCACTCTCCTTCAACCAGTGGCGTAGCTAGGGTCTTCTGCGCCCGGGGACAAAACACAAAATCTGCGCCCCCCTACATAAAATCTGTCGAACTACATAAAATATAATAACTGTCGTACTCAGTATTTGCATGTAGACTACAGTCTCTGGCGCCTATATACATGCATTTCAGTGTATTTAAATTTCTATATGCATATTGAGCTGAGTTTTAAACAAAATTTATTTTTCTTGCTTTTACTGCAGCAAACTGGTTAATTATATCATCAAAATCAATCTGTTCAAGAACTTCCCTCTCCACACTCATTAGGGCCAGATCGCTAAGTCTATCTTGTCCCATGGATGCTCGAAGGTAGGAAAGAATTATTTTTAATTTACTGAAGGATCGCTCACAAGGATTGTTCTCGTGAGCCGCTAGTTTCTCGGGCTTCCTCCACGTGCTGAATCCATTAGATAATTCAAAAGATGATTTATTATTTGCGCTGGATGAGGGAAATAACAAGCAGCAAAAACAATACGCTGCTTCATTCAATGGTGAATAAACTAGCCAGACCCGATTTACCTCATCACCCTTTCCATTGGCAAGTCTCCGTTTGAACCATGGCTTTGTCATAGAACGGCCGTCTTTCTTAGCAAATGGACCATTATTTTTTTGAAATACTTTAGAGCCTCGAGATACCATTTCTGTGCATAGCTGTTGAGAAATTATAGGCAGTCGTGATGTTTGGTCGAAATCCAAATAGCCAACGTCGCAGAGCATAAGCACAGCTGGAATTGGATTTGGCCTATGAGAAATGATATCAATTTCTACTTCAGAGTCAGATGAAGTTAATAAACTACTACTGTTCTCTATGTTTTGTTGATTCTGCTGTACACTTGGTTGATCATTGAATTCATCAACATCAGTATCCTGAGGCTGTTGGCTTTCTTCTGGTGTTGACTTTGCCTTCTTCAAAAAACATTCCAGTAGTTTGCTGGACTTACTAGCTTCTCTTATTTCATCTGCCTTTCTTTTTCTTCGCTGAGCTCCACTAGGCCTTTTTTCAAACATATCTGGAATTAAGAAAACTTTTTATATAAGATACAATATTAATAAATAGAAAATAATAATCATTGCTACTCACTTTGTTTATTTGTTTTCCTTCAAAAAAGAAATGCAAAATCCAAACAACTTTTCTTTTTGATGATTGATTAGTAGTTCATTAACATAGTTGGTATGGTATATAATAACCATAGATATCTATGATAATATATATATATCTATGATAATAACAAAGAATAGTCAAAATGAACGTCTTGTTCAAAAAGTTTGTGAACTTTTGAAAAGATCCTCAACAAATTTAAATTTTTTTTTAATTATTTAAAAAATTTGGTCACTGATATTGCGCCCCCTCCAGCCCTGCGCCCGGGGACAACTGTCCCCCCCTGCCCCCCCCTCGCTACGCCACTGCCTTCAACTCCAGTAAGCGCATATACAATATTCAAAGAGTGTTAAGTTTGAAACTAAAATTTGACAGTTTTGTTGGTCAAGTTCGACTCAAATGTGTTTTATGTATTTTCGTTCGTCGAGAATTCGATAGAACAAGTAGATAAATGACAATCTTGTGGTTCAGGGTTTGAAGTTTGGCTAGAACTTTTGCATTTTCAATGCTCAGTGCAGTGGGTGCCGATTTAAAGAATGACGTAATCTTAATGAAGTTGCTGCAGCGCATTTTTTGCGGGAAGTTCAAGATTTTGCTTGACATCTTCAACACAATAATTAGAGTTTGTGCAGTTGAATTGGTAGTAAAACAAATATTGATTTTTGAAAAACAAATTAAGTACTTTACCACCTTTAGACTTCACAGAAAACAGTGGATATATTCCCTTCTCGATTAATATAGGTATATGGAAAAACTAGTGTTCTAAACTCGCACAAAATCAATTTTGTTTTAAATTTTTAAACGATTAACGCCAGGAACAACGAAGAATAGAAAACCGAAAACAACTGAAAACCAAATGAGAATCGCCTCAGCTGGATATCCTCATTTATAAGCTGCTAGTTGGCAGGACATAATCGCCTTCGGCTGGTCAAGCATATCTTATTGGGTATAATCAGAGATGGACACTTTAACTACTGTAGTTATAACTACCATTCAAGTAGTTATACTGTAGTTATAACTACCTTTGTTTTTGGGTAGTTGCCATGTAGTTATAACTACTTTTATGATCTAGTTAAGTAGTTATAACTATTTACGATTATTTAACTACTTTTAGTTAGGTCTGAAACAAAACAAAACCAGGTATGCAAAAGCGCATTAAACTTTACCCCAAAACAAATTTATCAATTTGTTTATCTGAATGTATGACATTTCCCCCCAGGACGTTTTTACCCCGGACATCCACCACCCCCCGACAGACCCTAGGACATTTCCTTTCCCCAGGGTAAAACATTTCCCCCCTGTTGTAAGATTTTTTTACTGATATGACGTTTTTCTGACAGATGAAAGTAAATAAAATAATGCAGAGTATGAATTTGTGGTTTTGCAAGATTTTTTTTGATGTTAAGGTGCAGGAGCTGAGGCTCTCAAAAGTTTAGGAAGAGAAAAATCGCGTAAAACATTTTTGCCAAATGTTGGATGCCCTTTGCCCTTGCTTAACTGCCGGTGAACGAAGTGGCTAATGGGATGCTAACCCCAACCCTAATCCTAGCCCTCACCTTAACCCTAACGATAATAAGCGATATTATATTCTAGTACATCTATCACGTTTTATTTAAATATCTTTTATTTCTTTAAATTGGCATTTTTACATCGGAAGATTATCTGGGATCTAAAGCATCGAATTTTCAATTACTAAAGGATTGACATCAACATCGCGTGCTCATAAAATCAAGTTCTACGCTTCCCAGTAGCGCAGCTGTTGAACGATTATTTAGTATTGCTGGCATGATATTACCGCCACGGAGACGCAAAATGACTGACACTTTGTTTGATCGCATGGTATTTTTGAAGAGTCGTTCCAGTTTTAACAATTTTTCTACATCTTTGGGATTCAAATTTTATGCATGAATAAAATAACACTTTGTTTTCATTATTAAATATTATTTTATATCCATTAAAGTCAACATCATTTTAATCTAACCATTCTGCGCTTAACATTTCTCCATGCGCAATAATTGCCATCAGTTCTATCTGTCTTTTTGCAGCCATTCGCTTTGGTCGAATTCCTTGCGGTTGAGGAGCATGTGGTAATTGCCTAGTCTCAAGATCGCATTCGCATTGTCGGTGCTGTTGAACATGCTCCTTCAACATGACTTGTGAAGTAACAAGGTCGAATGCCTTCTCTAGATTAAGGAATACTCCAAGAGTGGCCGAATTAGTTTTTAAGCTGTGGGCTATGTCGTATTGGAACCGGACTATCTGGTCGGTTGTGGAGCGTCCTTTGCGAAAACCAGATTGTTCTGGGTGAATACTATTTTGAAGGTGAAAGTAGTGATTGAGTCTGTTTTTGAGTATTCTTTCAAGAATTTTGCATGTGTTTGAATTTAGTGAGATAGGACGATATGAGTTTGGGCAGTCTTTTGGTTTGTTTGGTTTGGGAATTGGGATGATCACTGACTCCTTCCAAGCACTTGGGAGCACTCCTTGTGTGCATGAGGTGCTGAGTATTTGGAGTAGCCAGCCACGATTTCTGGTGTCGAGTTGCTTGAGCATCTCGTACGTGACCCCGTCTGGCCCAGGAGCAGTAGCTTTTCTTGGGCTGTTCAGGATCTCGGCCAATTCTATATCAGTATGGGAGAGTTGAGCTACTTCATCTCATCCGGTGATGTTTCTGTTTTGTTTTTGTGGAGATCGTGTATTTTTTCCATTTTTGTCTTTTCATTTTTGAAAGAGGGGTCGAGATTATTGTTGGAAGAGTTTGGAACAAAAGTGGTGGCGAGGATGTTAGCTGTTTTAGTTTCGGCAATGTGAAGTACCCCATTTGTTTTCAGTACAAGATTCCGAGGTTTGTTGTTTGAGCCGCCATGCTTTTGACTGTTCTCCACAGTTTTTCCAGTCTGGAGTGTGCATCGATGGAAGTACAAAAGCGCTGCCAGTGTTCACGTTTGGCTTGTCTTTGGGCTTCTACTTTCAATGATTTGTAGGCTTCTTTGTTTGTTTCTGTTGGGTTGTTTTTGTAAGCATTTTTGGCCCTATTTCTCTGTTTAATCGTGTCTTTGCAGTGTGAGTTCCAGAAGGGTGATGGAGGGTATTGCTTTCTTGTTTTTGTTTTCGTTTTTGGAGTTGCTAAGGTGAGTGCTTCTGATAGTATTGTATGAAAAAATTTGTAGTTTTGTTCTAGACTATTGTTGTTTTCTAATGTCAGCATTTGTTCTGTAATTTTTGAATTGTATATATTCCAATCCGTCTTTTTTGTGTTGAGTGTTTTGCGTGAGTGATCGTGAGTTGTTAGTTTGCTGTGGATGGTTATGAGGATAGGGTGGTGGTCGCTTTCCATAGTATTTTCCTCGACTATCCATGAGGATTTGATGGCTACGTTGGGTATTTGGATCCATTTATTTTTGCTGGGGGGTCGTTTGGCAGGAGATGTGAGGTTGTGTTTTCTAGTTGTTGGTTGTAATTATTTGAGTCTATTAACCCAATTTGCTTTTTCAGCTCTTTTGCTTTTTCTTTGCTGGAATCGGAGTTAATCAAGGTCTTAAACATTTGTTCGCGAATGTTATCCAGCGCGTCGGTGTAATTTACTTTTTTCCAGTTTTTACTTTGAGGTTTCAGGGTGTCGTTGGTTCCATTCATTATGATTTTTGCCAGAAGGCTGATGGGAATGTTTATTTCCGGAGTGGGCTGTTCTTTTGTTTGTGGGGTTTCTCTTGAACGTCATTGTTGTTGGGAGTTTGTGTCTGCGTTGTGTTGGTTCGATTGGTTGGACTAACAGGTGTTTGCCATTCAGCTTCTTCGGTTTGCGTCTCAGCGTCTTTATTTTTTGTTTTTGTGAATGTAGGTGGTTGTTTGTGTCAAGGAGGAGATTTTGGTTGAATTTATGGGTGGCGCTAATGTAGGTGAGGGTGAACTTTTTTTGATATTTTTGATAGCGTCTGCGTATGACATGCTTTTTGTTGCGACCAGTTTGTTGTTATTTATTGCCATTTGAAACTTTGGACAGTCCCTGCTGCCTGTTTTGTGATCTGCTCTTTTGCAACTTGCGCAGATTTGGGTGGGGACCTGTTCCGCATTGCACTCCTTGAAGTTGTGTGGTCCGGCACATTTTGGGGAAGAGATGAGGCCGCGGCAGTGTTTTGCTACATGTCCAAAAGCGTTGCAATTGAAACATCTTACTGGTTTCACTTTGAAGCTCAAGTATGCCAAAAGAATTCTGTCTGGGACGTTCGTTTTAGGATTATATGAAAGGGTCACTGCCGTTGTTTCTTTGATTTCGCCATCGACTTTTTTGAGGATCCTGGCTGCTTTGGTGCATCCGGATTTTCGATGATTGACATGGATAAGTCAAGTGGAACGCCGGTGATGATCATTTTTGTGATCGGTTTTGGGGGGACCCTTACTTTTAATCCCCCAAGACACTCGATTGTCCTGAGTCGCATGGCGTCGTTTTCTGATCCGCAGCTTACTGAGAGCAAGCAGGCTCTAGCTGTGATTTTCGGAGGGGTTTCTAGTAATACATTAATGTCAGCTTCCATTTTTAGTGGGTTTATCCTAAGTCTCTTCTCTAAGACTAAGATTTCGACTGGATCAATATGTGCAGCGTTGGTGTGCTGGCTGACAAGACGTGAACGTCCATGGCCTCTGGTTTTTGGTTGGAGGAGGATGGTCTGAGGTTTGGAGGCGATCCCATTCGAGGTCTTTTTTGGCGCTCCTATCATCGCAAATTGTCAGATCATTGTCAGACATGTCGAGAATATTTCAAGAAAGAGAAGCTTGAAGATTTTACAGACGGTGAAATGAATTTTACAAGGAAGGACAACAGAAAAAAATAAAGAGATGTGAACGGCTATCTACAGACTTACGACATGTGACATTCGCGAGAGAAAAGTAAAAAACGCACAAAACTAGATAAATCCAAGTAAAAGAGACATAAGAAAAAATAAAGTAAAAATATACATGGAAAACTGGCAAGAGAAATTACGATATAAGCATGTGTAAGAATACAAATTGCACGAAAAGGTAGATAAAGCCAAAAATAAGCCAAAAGTCAATTGAACAAAAGTTAGAAAAAATCAAAAATAGAAATAAATCAATAAAAATCAAAATAGAACCAACGATTTACAAGTGTCCAAGTAAGAAGTGTAGAGAAGAAGTAACTCAATCCAACTCAAACCAGAGGCAAAAATCAAAACATCAATCAAGAAAAATCAAGAAAATACGAAAATGTAAAATAATTCAAAATAATCCCAGGAGTAATCCACGTGATGATCCCGTGCGAAAGTTTTATCCTCTTGACCTCTATGACCCGTGAACCTCTGTAACGAAAGAAGTAACTGTAACTGAAGAGCGTTTTTTTTTTAAAATCTTTCCATTAAAAATAGATGATTTAGACATAATACATAAATGTACAGTAGATGTTAAGGATCCCGAATTGTTTATACATCAATAGCGAGTTAAAAATGTACAGTTATATGTTATCAGGTAATAAATGTGTATATAATATCCGGTTTAAAACATAAATGTACAGCAAGTGTTATAGATAAAAAAATAGTTATGCACGTCAACAACGAGTTGAGAATATAAAGTCCAGTTTAAAACATAAATGTACAACAAATGTGATAGTTCAAGAACTGGATTTATACACTGTCTTGGAGTAATCAGAGTGGTTTAGAATGTTTTGTATGGACAATGGTTCTCCTTTTTTGGTTGCAGTTTGGCTAAGTTGGCGGTAGAGTTCTTTGCGCCCTTCACAGACTAGAAGAAAGTGGTCGATGGTTTTGTTGGCCTGTGCAGGGCAGCATTCGCCGAGTGGGCTGTCTATTAGTTTGAGTTTATGTTTTTCACAGTTTAAAGTTGCTTTTCCCAATCGAAGTCTGGAGATGGTGCACTCCTCTTTCCTGGTGTGGCTGTTTGGGGGTTTGCTTTAATTGTGCTACAGATTCGTCTGAAGAAGCTGCTGTCTTTTCCTTCTGACCATTTCGACTGCCACATAGTTCTGCTCTCGTTCCTCACATAGTTTCTGATGTCTGCCAGCTCAGCATAGGTTTTCAGCTGAACTTCTGGGGATGCGATTGCGTTTGTTGCAAGCCTGTCAGCCTTTTCATTGCCAGGTATTCCAACGTGGCTGGGTACCCAGACAATGGTACAGGCTATCCCTTTCTTGCTGCACTCTGACACCAGCGAGAGGACTTATGTTGCGTGCGTCCGTAGATGGCTTTTGTTTCTGTACTGGAGGGCTGAGATTGAACTTAATGAATCGCTGAAGATGGTGACTTTCTTCGTTCCAGCTTTTTCTTCAAGATAGCCTGAGTCTTCGAGCACGATCTCCAGCCAGGGCTGCTTGGATGGCCGTCATCTCAGCGGTGAAAATGGACAAGAAATCTGGAGTCCTTCTCGCAAAATCGATGTTGAGTGTTTTGAAAAAGACACCGATGGCCGTTTTTTCTTGGATTTTCGAGGCGTCTGTGTAAATTTCTAGAGTACCGTCGTATCTAGCGATATTTTCTAAGAGTGGCTGGTCGTCGGGGAAGTCAAAAGCTTCCAGCTTCCTCAACGTCCCAATGATCTTCAGTGGAGCCGAAGTGATGACCCTTTTCTGTCTTCTCCTACTGAGATTCCGTTGTGTCCATACTGCGCTTTCATTTCGCGTTGGGAAAAAGACTTCTCTCGTTGGGTGGTCTCTAAGCGGTCTGGTACGGATGGCGTATAAGGCGGTCTGTTGTTGTCGTCTAATCTCGAGTGGCATCTCCCCGACTTGAAGTGATGCTAAACTGGTATTTTTGAGAGCACCAGTTGCGACCAAGAGTGCTCTTCTTTGGATTCGATCCAGAACTTTTTTTTGAGGAGGTCGGAGATTGGTTAAAGGCTTCGCTGCCATAGTCCAGGGCCGATCTAATTATGGCTCTGTAGAGCATCAGGAGATTGTTTTTTCGGAGTCCCCAGTTTAGCCCCGTGGTGGTTCTCAAGACGTTTACTCTTTGTTCTGCTTTTTTAGCCGTTTCCTCGATCTGGGTCTTCCAGTTTAGTCTTTCGTCAAAGATTATACCTAGAAAACGTACGTTGTTTGCTCTTTGAAGATTGATGTTGCCGATTTTAAGGTTTAAGATGCTGGCTTCTTGGCTGAGATCTGGCATCTTGGTGAAAAAAAACGATTGATGATTTTCCTGCTGAGATCTTAAATCCCCAGTTTGTCAGGACTTTCTCGACTTCGTGAAGGTATTTTTGAAGAGATGAAAATAGCTTCGCTGTATTTTTACCGCTGGTCCAGATGGCGCAGTCATCTGCATACAATGACAGTTTTATGCCATCTGGGGGTCTCGGGATAACGTCGAGTAGGAGTATGAAGAGCAGGGGGCTCAGGACGCTACCCTGCGGAGTTTCATTTTCGATTGTTGTTTCTTTCGACAGTGTATCTCCAATCTTCACACGTATCTTGCGGTCTTGGAGAAAGTCTGCAATCCAGTCGAGCATTTTTCCGCGTATGCCCATTTTTCGAGTCTTTGGAGTGCGCCATTTCTCCAGACAATGTCGAAGGCTTTTTCTAAGTCTAGAAACACTCCCAGAGTTGCCGATCTGTTTCTAACGTTGTAAGCTATGTCGTGTTGGAGTCTTAGGATCTGGTCAATCGTACTTCTACCATTGAGGAAGCCCGACTGTTCTGGTCCAAAACGTTGATCTTTGGCAATGAAGTGTTAGCCTTTTTTCAGAATATTTTCGACGGTTTTGCACTTAGATGAGTACTCGGTTTTTTTGGCTTCAAGATTGCGATCACGATTGAGTCTTTCCATGACCTTGGCAGTTTGCTTTGGTTCCATGATGCATTGATGACTTCGAGGAGTCGTTGTCCATTTTCATCATTTAGTTTTTTTAGCATTGTATATGTTAGTCCGTCAGGACCAGGTGCTGTACTTTTGGTTTGCCCGTTTCGGTGAGTTCCAACATGGAGATGGGTTCATTGAGCTCTTGTGCCTCTTTGGAGGGTGGACGGCGCCGATCAATTTCGAAGTTTCTCTCTCTTGTTGCTTTCTCTTCCTTAAATTTTTTGTGGAGATTTTTGTCAGACGAGGTTGCAGCTATGGTTTCGGCAAGAAGGTTGGTGTTTTCTGCTTCGGAGTAGAGAACTTGGCCGTTTGAGGGATCTTGCAGAACGATCTCTTGGCGTTTAGTCTTTTGTCCAGCCATGTTTTTTACAGTTCTCCAGAGGTGGTTGAGTGAGGTGTGGCAGTCGAGAGTAGAACAGAAGCGCCGCCAGTGATTGAATTTGCCTTCTCTCACTATTCGTTGCGCTTCTGTTTTGAGTCTTTTGTATTCATCGTAGTGGACCGGCGTCGGAGATCTTTTGTAAGCGTATTTTGCTTTGTTTCTGAGTTTGATTGCTGTTTTACATTCAGCATTCCAAAAAGGCACTGGTTGAGGGTCTTTTCTCTTGGCAGGTTTGGTTGAGGGAGTCGACATCACCATTGCCTCTGTCAGCGTTTTTTGAAAGTTGCTGAACATCTGCTCGACTTCATATTTTTTTGACATACTCATCATCTCTGCAACACAGATGTTGTACCGGTACCAGTCTGTTCTGGCTGTGCTGAAAACTCGAGAGGATGTTGAGCGCCTTTCGAGCTTGTTGTTGAGGGTGATGATGATGGGATGATGATCACTCTCCAACGTGTCCCCGAGGACAGTCCACGTGGATAGGATGGAGAATCGAGGTGTCGTGATTGTGATGTCGATGGGTGTTCTCTCTGTGGATGCGGTGTCGTGTATTCCGGAGCCATCATTTAGAGTTATGAGGTTGTGGAGATTTACTAAATCTTCGATGGTCCTGCCTCTGTGATTTGTGGTTTTGTGTCAAAACAGACTAGATTGGGCGTTCAGGTCACCTGCTAGTAGGATATTTGGTCTGGCCATTGATTTTTGTAAGGTCTGGATTGTTTCGGTTCTATTGTCTGTGGGCGAGATATATAGGTTGACAAGGTCGATTTCTAGGTTTAGGGCTAGTTGAATTTTGGTAGAGAGGACGGTTGGGTCGTTAGAAAGGATTTCATCGTGAAAAGGGATCCCTTTGCGAATCAAAGTGGCAACACCACCTCCGATTGGACTTGGATGGTCAGCTCTGACGACTTCGTAACCGTTGAATTTGAAGTTTTTGGTTGGTTTTAGGTAAGTTTCTTGGAGCATGATGATGGCTGGGGGAGTTGTTAATTGAGATATTGTGGCGGCCAGTTCTGAGGCTTTAGGTATTATGCTGCGGCAGTTCCATTGGAGAATATGTGTGAGATTAGTTGGATCCATTTGATTTGGTTGAGGGTTTGTGTGGCAGAAAATGGGGAGTTGTGCTCTGTAACTGTTGGGTAGAGTTGTTTGAGTCTATTAGCTCCATTTGCTTTTCCAGCTCTTTTGCTTTTTCTTTGCCGCATTCGGAGTTAATCAGGGTCTTAAACATCCGTTCGCGAATGTTATCCAGCGCGTCAGTGTAGTTGACTTTTCTCCAGATTTTGCCTTGGGGCTTCAGGGTGTCGTTGGTTCCATTCATTATTATTATTGCCAAGAGTCTGATTGGGATGTTTATTTCTGGAGTGGGTTGTTCTTTTGTTTGCGGGTTGTTTTTGTGGGTTTTCCTTGAGCGTCATTGTTGTCTGGAGTTTGTGTCTGTGTCGTGTTGGTTCGATTGGTTGGACTAACCGATGTGTGCCATTCTAGTTCTTCGGTTTGCGTCTCAGCGTCTTTATTTTGTGAGTTGTGGGTGTTGGTGGTTGTTTGTGTCGGGGAGGAGGTTTTGGTATGGTGGTGCTGGTGGTGCTGGTGTAGGTGGGGACGAAGTTTTTTGATATTTTTGATAGCGTCAGCGTATGTCATGTTTTTGGTTGCGATCAGTTTATTGACATTAATTGCCATTCGAAACTTTGGGCAGTCCCTGCTGCCGGTTTTGTGGTCTGCTCCTTTGCAGCTTGCGCAGATTCTGGTGGGAGCCTGTCCCGCATTGCATTCCTTTGGGTTGTGCGATCCAGCACATTTTGGGCAACAGATGTTGCCGCGGCAGTGTTTTGCTACATGTCCAAAAGCATTGCAATTAAAACATCTTACTGGGGGCTTTACGCAATTGTTAACTTTAAAGCTTAGGTAGGCCAAAAAATTTTTGTCTGGGATGTTTGCTTTAGGATTATAGGAGAGGATCACTGCCGTTGTTTCTTTGAGTTCTTCGTTTATTTTTTTGAGAATCCTGTCTGCCTGGGTGCATCCGGACTTTTCTACGATGGTTGGCATGGGGATGTCAATCGGAACGCCGGTGACGATCATTTTTGTAATCGGTTTTTAGAAAGGAGGAGGGAAAAGTAAAAAGGATCAAATTCTGATCCACGACAGGAAGTACTTAAGTGCTTCCTACATACAGCCATTAGAGTCTTAAAACACCTGGTGTAAAGGATTATAAACTATTATAAAAAAATAGCTAGGAAGCTGAAACTTTCAGCAAAGTTTTATATTGGATGACAATACATGATTCAATTTGAAAAAAAACTTAATTTGAATATTTTTCCTATTTCTTAATCAAGTGTGTGTTGAAAACCTCGTTTTTTTCCTTTACTTGTTTGGACTACGTTCACTCAGGTTTAGAACATCGACCATCAACTTGTGCTGTTGCAATGTTGGCTCATTCTGTATCACAGTAATATTTCTAACCATTTTTCATTCTGTTTTAGGGACTAGGATATAATCCACAACTGTGTTACACCCTCCAGATTCAAATGTCATTAGTTTCTCGGCATCCTTCTTAAACCACGTAATGGTTACTACCAGATCCAATGCATCAGTAAATTCCAGCAGCATTTTCCTCTCTGTTACAGGTTCCATATCCATGCCCAACATGCACTCCCTCGAAGCCATCACTTGCAGCTTCCACATGCCCATTCATATCTCCACACACCACTAAATTCTCCCAGACACCCGCCCTGCCATGATGGTTTCTCTCAAATGTATCAACAATTCTTCTTTCTCTTCCATTGTTCTGCCAACCTGCGGAGCATATGCAGACACTAAATTCAGCACTGACTTGGCTACCCTAACCCTTAAGACAATAATCTTTTCACTGACTTGCTTCACCCCAAGTACTCTGTTTACTCAGCTTTCCTCCAGAAGGAAACCGACACCTACCATACCACTTTCACCACCTATCCAGTAACACTTGTATTTTCCAAATGTTCTGCTTTCCTTATCTCGCCATTTTGTCTCATGCAGACAAAAAATCCAAGTCTCTTCGGTTGCACATATCCACTCCTTCCCACATTTGCAGTGCCTATTCTAACTACTTCCACCAATCCTGTACCGCTTGCCATTTTCACATTTCCGCCGGGGCACTGTGACGGAAAAGCGCGGACCTTGTTGGCCCGGGCGACGTCGAGCCGGTATGGTATTCTTATCTATACGCCTAATTGAAAGTTTTTGGAGCTAATTTTATGCTTGATGCTCTTCTTGTCGCAACTTCCCTTTAGTCGCCTTTTAGGACACGCATAGGAGGATGCACGGTGGTCCTATTCTATCAGCCGGACCACTAATTTTAGCAACTGCTGACCACCGCGGCAGCCGATGTATGCGAAATTGCTAACCATAGAATCCTACGAACGCAGGGAGGTATGCTGACAGTTTTGATCTCTCACAACTTCATGAAACACCTGCGTGTTATAACATGCACATAACATGAGCGTGCATAGCTAGATCTGAGTCCAAGGAAACACCGAAGGCATAACTCTCGACTCAACTGAGTGTTTCATCCTTGGTTTTAAACTTTGTAGAAACTGTTTTATCATTTTTTTAAATTTTATTTGTTGTCGGTTGTAATAAAATAAAAGCATTGGAAACAAATTTGTTTTTTTAATGATCACTTTTTGATAAACTGTGTTGAAAAATTGATTCTAAATTAACAATACTGTTCAATCTTTTTTTTGTGCCTTTGTGCAAAGGTTTCAGCAACTAAAAGTGGAAAGATAATGCTAGCTTCTCCATAAACCTGCAAAACAATAATTGATTAACACAAACTAAATAAACTAACAAAACTTTTTCATAGTTAAAAAACCACCTTCACTGGTGTTGCATTTTTCTTAATTTTTCCCCACGAGACAGCTTCATCAGGTCGTGCTCCAGCATCTGAGCCATCAAACTCATTCGCAGTGTTAACATATACACAAAAATCTGCTCCATTGCGCTGTATAGAACAAGCAAGACAATTACATGAACATGCTTAAGAAATGTTATAATATTTATTCTATAATCATTTTTTCAAATAATAAAAAAAAACAAACCATGAGATTGGAATTACAAATATGGTGTTTGACAAGACCTCCACCTAATATAATCATCCCCGTCGAGTGAGAATAAACTGCCTGACCGTTCAATAAACGCAGATCTTTTTGACAAATAAACAAGTACAGTTACTACAAAATAACCACAACAAATAATCTTTAAGTACCTTCTAGAATGTCAACAACAAGACCAGGATTCTTGTATGAATGTACATACAACATGTCACCCAATGAACCATCTGTGATGGCAGGACTGTAGATGGGAATATTGTTCTGTTTATTAAAAATATAAATACAAATTTTAAGCATTTATTACAATTTAAAACAAATTAAACAGAACTAACTGAAATTTACTAAGAATTTAAAACCATCTTACTGCACTTCACCTTGTAACACCAATAGCATACAGAAGATTGGTCATTTATTTCTTTACCAAGACGATATATAATTTTCGAAGGGGTCCATTTTACTTTCTAAAAATTAAAGTTAAGGTTTAGTACAAATTTATTATTACATAAGAACCATAAAAAACTAACATTTTCATTTTGTTCTAACAACATCTGATCTAAAATTGGCATGATCCAATCTTCAAATCTGCAGTAATTGCTATTAGGAGCTAACAAATTTCCTATTCTATTAATCCCCAGATCTCTTAACTTATCACCAGGAAGTGTGAAATCACCAAGGTATGTTGGAGACAAGCATTTAATGAGGTCTTCTTCTACACCGCCTGCTGTACAAACAATGCAGTCAACCTAAAAGTAGCCATAAGTCACAGTAGAAATGCAAGTTAAGTAATTGCAATAAAATAAACTAGTGTATTTTTGAATTGACATACCATGTTGTTTTCAGCAAGATATCGTATGACGTCCCTAACACCACTAGAAATCATGTTTGAGGTGTAACCAAGAAAAATTGTGCAAGATGTAGGATCTCTTCCACTAGGATCTAAATTTATTTCACGTTTAAGTTCGTCTGGAATTGGTTTGTTTTTCATGTCTATCTGCAACAATTTTAACAAGCCTATTAGCTACTAATGCTTTACAATAGGGAGTCGCACGGAAAAATTTAATTAAAAAAAAAATTAAAATTTATATTTTTATTAAAGATAACAACAATAGAAAACGAAATTTACCAAAATTTTTCTTCTACGTGTTATATTAACGAAGTTATATCGATTTGAAGTTCACGCGCCGGATCCCATCTCTAAGCCTGAATGAGCATTAAAAATGACCAAACGCATGTATGTAGCTTCTCATGCGCGATAGCACATTACAGGCTGAGCTCGCGTACAGCTTAAATTATATTACTCTTTGTATCTTTCAATTCTATACAGCCTTAGAAAGCCAATATAAATTTATATTTTGAAGTAATTATTAATCCAGCTAATAGATAAAAGAATAACTTAAAACACCACATAATTTAAAACATGTATTAATAAAACAAACAAAATGTAGCGACAGTTCGTCGTCTGTTTGTTTTTTTAAGACTCATTTGTTCATGATGTAGGTCACAGTCAATTAATTTCTATAACTTATCATAACTTGATCTTAAATTGCCCCCTCCTCCTTTTCCAGGCTTGGGACTGGCTTGCCAATGCAAGGCGGAGTAACGGCGTCATTATAGTTATATAACTAAACTTTTAGTTGAAAAAAAATTATTTAGAAATACCTTTGAATAAAAAAGTTATATGATTACAAAAGTTGTACAATTCATAGTGAACGCCTAGGACGCCCTAGGTCTAGAATCTAGAACTTCGCTACGACCGCATCAATTCAAAAGCGATTATCTAAATTATTCCTCGGCCTAGAGAGTTGAAATTTTCAGACATGATAGTTCAATATGTAAACTTTAATATAGCGAAAAAATGAAAACCATTGGAGTCTTCATAACAAAGATAAATGCTCTCGAAAAACCACTTACTTTGAACGAATGTTCAAGGATTATGACTTGAAATTTAGGCTATTTATAAGCTTCATCAAAAGGAAGATTTTATTACAAGTTCATCGATGTAACCATTTTTAAAATTGACCCAGTAAATCCGGAGATATACATTTTCTTGTACACCCACTTTTAACGGCCCGTTTTTCTATGTTGCCAATTTATTGGCTAGAGATAGGTTGGCGAGATTCGCCTGCGCGTCTCAGCCGTGCGACTCCCTACTTTACATATTTGTATGATATTCAATTCAAAATAATAACCATCTTGAGAATTTCCTTTACAGCCAGAGCAAAGTTGCTAGCTTGAAATCCAGTAGTAGCAAAACTGGATAAAAGTCGATGATAATCTACACCATCGTTAAATTCATAGCCTTTAATTTCAATTTTTTCTGGAACTGGAAGATCACCACTTCCCACAAACAGAGCATCGTGCAATAATTTTGGAACTTGATCCGCCATGTTTATTGTCTCTATACTATTACGACTTAAAAATTATTTCGGCATACAAAATATAAGAAAAAATAGAGGAGAATAGGCAAAATTGAATAAGTAAACAAACTTTAACATCGTTCACATTGATTGCTACTTTTTGCATAGACGTACAAATAGGCAAACATAGATGTATTCAATTCCGTAATTTTAGAGCGCTCGGCTACGAATTGGCCGAAAAGAAAGGTTTTCAGCCCAAGGCGGAAAGAAAAGAATAAAATAAAAATGAAGTAAAAAAATTCTAGATAAAGGGACCAAAGTTGTAACTGGATACCGGTTTGGCGCATTGATATATAATGGATATATATCATTGGCTTGGCCTTACATAGAACATATAGGCCCTATATACCTACTTACTGTTAATAAACTCCGCCTTGCTTTTGCAAGCCAGTCCCAAGCCTGGAGAAAGGAAGAGGGAAAAGTTAAAAGGATCAAATTATGATCCACGACTGGTAGTACTTAGGTGCTTCTGACAGCCGTTTCAGTCTTAAAACACTTGGGGTAAAGGACTATAAACTATTATAAAAAAAACTAAAAAAAAAAAAAAAAAAAAGCTTACTGTTAATAGCGGTAGTAGCATCACTAACAATTTTCTTTTTTCTATATGACAAGAAAAAGTATAGTAAAAATCAACTGCAACTACATTGATGTCAACACGATTTTAATATGCCGTCGTGCGTGTTCAATCTAAACATAATTTTATATATTTTCATCTTTTCTTACAAAAATGGAATCTGAGAGCATGATGCAGATAGTGATATTATCATGAAGTACCCTACTCCTAGTAAAAAGTTCAAGTTTCGCAGTGGATTGCTGTTTATTGGCTCTGACATAGGCCTATAGAGTAGATCTGTTTTGTTGCCCAAATATGGTTGAAAGTGTGAAACTTGAAACCATTGTTGATACAGGAGAATTATACAGTTTTTATTTCTGTGACATGCTGTTTTGGCTTAAAGGTCTATAAACTCATTTGATAATGACAACATCAACATGCCCTTTCTACTTAGACAACATGCAAACGTCGCTTTGCTGTTTTAGCCTTCTTGTTTTGCTATTTTGATAGTAGTAAACCATTCCATATAGGCCAAAATTTTAGGCCCGTGCTACTTTGAGCCCGTCCCGTTACTTGGCACCAAAATCTCGGCCCAGCGTTGGCTTTAATCCGGGCACCTGTTAACGCCACCATTTTCTGATTATTTTTAAAAGTCAATACTTATTACTTTGTCTCATTTTCGTTTCTGTTTTTTTTTCGATTTGGGAATTTAACGATGGCTCACAGCAACTGCTTATGGCAGGGACTGACGATTACTCATCTATTTTACAAGATAAAGATCGTTATACTGAGCGACCTGTCATCCGACGTACCTTTCACAAGCTGCTGATCGGTTTTCAAACCTTTTGGAACAGTCGACCGGTTGGATAGTATAGTTAAGAGCCCTAAGCGGACCGGACTTTTACAATTGTAAAGCTATCAAAACGGGCCCTGAAAACTTAAAAACGGACCTGACCCAAGTCAGCTCTGTTCGGACTTGGGACTCTATACTTATGAAAAAAGGGCCAAGTTGCCGATGGGCTGGGACTAAAAAGTTTGGACCAGTATGATTCTACAAGACAGAACTTTACCAGCCATTACCAGGTTCAAATTGTAAACAAAACAGATTTGGGCTCGTGTAACCTTTAGATATTCACTTAATTTGCTTTAGCCTACTTATCATTTGTTTATTATTTTTTTAAGGTTAGTGAAAGGATAGTTAGTTAACCCCGCGAGACACTCAACCTGAGCAATGCAAGTTTTCTCCTTGCTTAAGGAAACCACTAGAGCCAATCGCGCGAGTCTCTCCTGAATAACTAGAGCCAGATGTTTAAGGTGCTTGCCTCCACACACCCTCCCATGGACGCCGGTTAGATTGGAACCGCCAACAGGCAAACACTTTACCACATTATCACCAGCACCCTTATCCCATTTGTATTCATTCATTCATCTATCCATTTTATTTTGCTTTTATTCTTTTCATCCTTAGTAATTATGATCCCTCATCCCTAATCATTATTAAAGAAATTCTGATACTTTACTATATCGATATTATTCTTATTCTTTAAAAATAAGTCTTGACTAATTAATTAGATTGGTACAAAAAGGAAAACTTTCAAACACAATGAACGGAAAATACGTGATTTCATAAATGCTCGGATAATTTAACATTTCTAAAAAAAAAACAATGAAATGTAGCATTTATAAGCATGCATTAGGCAAATACAGTTTAACAGTAGAACATCTCATCCAATCATAATGCAGTATTCTCTATGAAAAATGTACAAATCCAAGCAAGCAGGAAAATGAAAAAAAAAACAATAAACACAACTGCCCAACAACTAAAGAAACATTTGTATAGAAAACATGAAGCAATAAATACAAACTTTTTGATAACATACGCCTGAATAAGAATCAAAACCGTTTAGAAAGCCGCACTTTGTGACTGCATTGTGAGGGATCGATTCATTTTCAGCTGAAATTCTTTCTGGAGTTCATCCAACTTCTTTTGGAGCTGTTGTTTCAGTAGAAGCAATTCACGGTTGCGAAGGTTCAGTGGTTCCTAGAATAAAAAAATTAATGAAAATAATAATTCAAGTATTATTTAAAATAAATTATTTCAAACAAAAGCAACAAAATAAAACACAAACTGGCAGTATAAAAATCCATAAAGAAAAAATTAAAATTAGATATTAAATTATTCATTGAAATTAATAAATTAAAAGTAATTAACAAAAGTTTTGTAACACAAACTTGTCTCAAAACCGTAAAAGATTATGCAAACTTTTTTAAAACATTCCATTGACATTTTCATTTCTCAGAACTAACTTCTGAATTCGACTTATCTCCTATTAAACTATTATTTTCTTATTAAATATTTTCTTTAAAAATCAAAGAATATATACATGCAAACATTTCACATTTACAATTTTTCATTTATTCCCAACATATTAACATAATTATTTAAAAAAAAAAACAAATCTCTTCATCTCGAATAAAATCTTCTTGCTATAAAATGTAACAGTGAAGAAATATAGAAAGCAAAAACAAAATTTTAAATGAACAATTAACCTGTGACTTCATTTTAGGGTTCCATCTCATGTAATAATTGTTCCAAATCCTGAGATAACTCATGCTCGCTGTGACGAATATAATGTGGTTTTGAGTACGCTGCGGACAGTATAAGGGATTCATAAAGTCGTCTAGTTGTGAATTTATGTACGACCACAGGGATACTGTCTTTTCTGACACTTTCTAGGATTAAAAAATTTATGAATCTTATCATTAAGTAAAAAACAATTTTTTCTTTAAATTTGAGTTATTATTAACTCAAATTTTTAATAAGCAAAACAATTATGTTGCGTAATCAACTTTTTAGTAATAATAATAATAATAATTACAGAAAATAAAACGTCAAGTGAAGACGTGCCTCCACTCATATAAGTTATAGTATTATTAATCTGAGTAGTAAAACTTGTCTTTGCGACCTAGAACTGAGTAGCTTTAATGCACCTGTTAGTAAGAATAATTAATTACAGATTGAAATCATCAAATATTTTAATCGTTAGTACTTACTTCATTTTTTCTTTGCAGTTCTGAATTGCACAGAAACGTTCCAAACAAACAGCTGTAGAGATGGTCAAGTATGGTAATGAGGAACAACTCGTTGAATTCAAATGCTGTCGGCGTCTGCAAATAAATAGTAGAAATGTTGTAGCACTTGATTTAATGAGTTTACAATGATGAATTAAATCACCTGCATCATCAGCTGCCACACACAATCGATGAACTGCAAGAAAACAGGTGCCCTCTCCGAATCTGAATGTTTGTCGTCTCCATGCCCGATTCGCTGGAATTTCAACATCACGACAATTATTGAACAGATTTACAATTAAATCATTAATATATAAGCAAAATATTTAAAAAAGTGGAATTAAATTTAAATCTTAAAAAGCACAAATAGCTAAAAAACCTGAGCAAATTTATGTCCAAAACTTATCCATTCTTTTTCAATGAGAACTTCAAATCCTTTAATTGTTCTATAATATGGATCCAGCATCAACATGGCCAATGATGTTAGCTGAAACAATACAAATAATTCTTTTAAAACAATAAATTTGTTTTATAGTATTTTTTTTCATAAACTAATTGATAATTTAAAAAGCATGAAATGAAGAAAAATACTTGTGCAGTTCTATCCCAGCCATCACTACAATGAACAAGGACTGATGTTTTGTTGATCTCAACCTTGTCAACAATTTTTGCTGCACCAGCCAGAATCATCTGCATAGATAAGAAGTCAATATTTTCTTAAAAATTTACAAAGTTCAGAAAAAAGTTAACCAACGAAACTTATGAAAGAGAAAGAAATATCAAATATTCACAATTGTGTGTGAATGATTACATATCTGGTTTTTTATAAACGTAAAAACAGACTTTGACATGATCAAGCCAGTGAGTCGATTCAATGTGAGAAAACCAATGAGTATCTTCAAGGGGATTGTTGTAACACTGCTCTTTCAATTTTCTCAAACTTTTAAAAATTATTTAAATTATTTATTAAATAATGCAAAAGTCTTTTTTTCTTCATTTTATATGATAAGAAATTTAAAAAAATAACAGCAATTTAAATTAAAAAAACTTTGAAATATTCAAAAATTAATTCAAGTAATTAACTAAACAAGCTAAAAAGCATATAAAAAAGAAAGAAATACCTTTCCCTCATAACATGAATGTTGTGAATATCAGCAAAAATAAGCTCGGCATTTTGATAGGCTTCCTCGCTTTCATATCCTCCTCCTTTGGCCTGTTCCAACAAAACATTCATATTTAAAACGATTTCATATAGCTTTATCAGAATCTTCTCCAATATTATATGGAGTAAAATTTTTTTATGACAAATATATCTAAAGATTACAAAAATTGTCTTTTGTATCTGAGATGCATTATATATCTGAATAAACAGGAAGTACCAGCATGTTTCACAGCAAATTACAATATTCTGTTGTCACGTTGACACATAAAAAACATTTGAACTCTTAAATTGTTTTAATATCTGTAATATATTCAAGCATATTTAGAACTCCTTGATGATTTAGTTTATTAAATAAATAATTAAATATTAAATTAATTTTTCAATATCTGCAAAAATGGCTAAGAAAAGTAAGCAAAACAATCTTAAACTACTTTATGAGTATATGCATTTCATCTTTCTTGATTTTCTGCTACTTGAAAAATTACGATTCCATTCAATCTAAGTAATCAGGGCAACAGCTTCTGGGATCAAATAAGTTTTATGCATGAAACATTCAAAGTTATACAGGATATGCAGTTGGATTGAATACATGAAAGCTATACTGGGTATACTTTTGGACTGAATTGACATACATAATCTCTTATGGTTGTATTTATGTTAAAACCGTTTGCAGTTAGGTGTAAAATTAAAAATGTAATGCAGTTAGGTGGTGCCAGAATTGCAAAAAAAGACTATATATTTGAATTAAAAAAAAAGTAATCTATGAGAAGTTATCTCTAGCTAGTACATAAATAATTGAAAATACCTTATTGGCAACAGCATTGACTTGAGGTCTTGCATCAACAATATAGAACTTATGTGACTGAGCATTGGCCTCCATGATCATTTGAAGATATTTCTCATCATCTTTGTTCCTCTTTCCACTAACTCCCACCTGAGGTTGACTGGAACGAGTGATAGTTGCCTGACTCTCCGGGTGAATCCACGACAGAACCTGAATAATAAAAACGATTGAGCATTGTGATAGCAAATCACACTCTTTAAAATTGAAAGTACAAGGTGACTAAAAATATTCCTAGAACATCACTAAACACTTATATTAGAAACAACTGCTATGCTAGAAACATTTATTAAGCAAATTATAAAAAGAAATGTTTTACTGGAATTCTGTTCTTGTTACGAAAAGCACCGACGTGTTTCAAATCTTCTTCAGTTGCTGACATTGGAACTGCAAACTTTAATGAACAAATTGTTTTTTATTTATTAGATAACCACCTGCCTGTTCGTACACGCATAACTTTCAGACACGAAATATCACTTACAACAGCAGGATACGTATCGCATAGAGCATAGTTTTCGTTACTTCTTGATACCCTCCAGCTGTCATTTGGAACACCCTAACAAATATGTATTTATTACAATTACATAATATATATTAGGGATGTCACGGGTACCCGAACCCGAGTTCGATACTACCCGGTCTTTTTCTGATACCCGAACCCGAACTCGAACCCGAAAGTGTGAAAATTTGATACCCGAACCCGAAAATGTGAAAACTTGATACCCGAACCCGAAAATGAGAAAACTTGATACCCGAACCCGAACTCGAAAATGTGAAAACTTGATACCCGAACTCGAACCCGAACCCGAAAATTCATAAGCCTAATAACCGAACTCGGAGTTATGAACAAATAAATTTTTTTAGTAAATAAATATTTATTCCAGTTTTAAAAATAGCAACACAGAGTTTTCATAACTTTTCTAGTTTATTAAAAATGAAATAGTATTAGGAACCGATTTATTAGTGATTGTGTAAGTTAGACCACTAATCCGTTTGATTATCAGGCGGACCGAGCCGCGAACGAACTAAAATAATTAAGCCTCCTTCGGTCGAAGAAATCGCGGATAGCCATGACTCTAAACATTTTACTTCAGTTATATAACCTTATATTTATTCATTCATATACTCAACGTTTTTCTGATATAACAAAGACCCTTTGTTATAAAGATAATCTTGCATAATCCTAAACTTTAACTGGCAAAGTCTATAAATGATCTATGCGTCCCAGTCATTTTATTGGCAAATGTGTAAGCTAGAACACTAATCCGCCTGATTATCTGGCCGGACCGAGCCGCGATCGAACTAAAACAATTAAGCCTCCTTCGGCCAAAGAAATCACATTATTTGGAAAGCTAAAAAAATAACTTGTTAGAGTTTATTCAATACGTGTAATGTCCAATGGATGAATTGATCGCTCTCGTTTGTATATGTATATACACTAGGTAAATTTAAAATCAATCCAGGAATTTGAAATCATAAGCCAGTACCCGAACCCGAACCCGGTTTTTTGAAAACTACAAACCCGAACCCGAACCCGAAAACCTGAGTTTCACAAACCCGAACCCGAAAACTTGAGTTTTACAAACCCGAACCCGAACCTGAAAACTTTAGTTTCACAAACCTGAACCCGAAAACTCTAGTTTCACAAACCCGAACCCGAACCCTCCAAAAAGTACTACCCGTGACATCCCTAATATATATAAATTTATTATTTATATATATTATTATTTATATATTTATTACAATTACATAATATATATATAAATATGTATTTATTACAATTACATAATATATATATATATATATATATATATATATATATATATATATATATATATATATATATATATATATATATATATATATATATATATACAGAGATGGGCACTTTAACTACTGTAGTTGCAACTACTGTAGTTATAACTACATTGTTAGTAGTTATACAGTAGTTATAACTACTTTTGTTTTTAGGTAGTTGCCATGTAGTTATAACTACTTTTATGATCTAGTTAAGTAGTTATAACTATTTACGATTATTTAACTACTTTTAGTTAGGACTGAAGCAAAACTAAACTAGGTATGCAAAAGCGCATTAAACCAAGTTATGAAACCAATAGTAATTGCCATCGATGTACGGCAAGGGGAGAGGACAGCATACCTGGGTCATCTCATTCCGACTATAATTGAATTGCGATCAAAACTTGAAAGATCAACAGACAAATTGGTAGCTCCTCTTGTGGAGGCCTTGACCTCTGGCATCAAGAAGCGCTTTCAGTCTATCTTAACAAACGATGAACACTTGATTGCGTCTGTGCTTCTACCACAGTTCAAGTTAAATTTCCTATTGGGAGCCAAAAGATTGGATGTCAAACGGAAAGTGCTAACATATCTTCAACAACTTGCAGATTAGACTACTGAAATTTGTGGAAACTGCCGACAAGACACAGCTGCAACTGAATTTAGTAGACATGAAGACAATGATGATTTGTATGAGTTTTCCCAGCAAAGAACTGGAAGATTATCTGAGATCTAAAGCATCGAATGTTCAGTCACTAAAGGATTATTCATCTATACAGAGCGCGTTTATAAAATCAAATTCTACGCTTCCCAGCAGCTCAGCTGTTGAACGATTATTTAGTATTGCTGGATCATTCTATTGTTACCGCTACAGAGATGCAAAATGACTGACACTTTGTTTGATCGTATGGTATTTTTGAAGAGTCGTTCCAGTTTGAACAATTTTTCTACTTCTTTGTGATTCAAATTTTATGTATGAATTAAATAACACTTTGTTTTCATTATTAAATAATATTTCATATCCATTAAAGGTAAATTTGTTTTGTTTTTATTTTTTATTTGCGTAAGTAAATATACATTTATATACATTTTTATGTTTTCTTAAAAAGTAGTTGAAAAGTAGTTCACTACTTTAGTAGTAGTTAACGAAGTAGTTATAACTACCTCTCTTCTAAAGTAGTTAACATGTAGTTATAACTACTTCTGTCATGAGGTAGTTTGTAGGTAGTTATAACTACAATTGAAGTAGTTTTTTTTTTTTTTTTTTTTTATTATAGTTTATAGTCTTTTACACCATGTGTTTTAAGACGCAATTGAAGTAGTTAGTGCCCATCACTGTATATATATATATATATATATATATATATATATATATATATATATATATATATATATATATATATATATATATATATATATATATGGAACACCATAACATAACAAACATGTATTTTTTATAGTGACAGGATAAATATATAAATAGTAGATGCAATATTAATGCCTTATTATAACATTTAAACTGTTCTTTATCATAAAAAAAATAGTACATCATTTTACGAATTAATTATCTCCAAAAAAATACTGAGAACAATTAAAAATGTAAACCTTTAAAACATCAAAAAAAAAAAAAAAAAAAAAAAAAAAAAAAAAATTTAACATATTCATCATTTTCTTTAAAAATATTTTCAAACTAAGTAAGTTTAACAAATATAACCTGTCGCCTCAGTTCAATAATCGCCTCATATACATTCCATCCATTCTCTTTGAAACTTCCTTTATATTCATATGCAAACAGAGGCTTGAAAATATCAGTAAATTATCAAAGACATATAAATTCATTATAAAATCCATTCTATAAATATTATCCTGTTAATATTATTATTACTATTAAATACTCATTATTAATTAAAATAAATTAAATAAAAGTTCAGCTAAAACACAAAGTCAAACAGCAGCACTATAAAAACTATCCAATATCACTTTAAATACAGATAAGGACTGAGTCAACATCACAGACTGTGAAAGTCGATTCCAGTCCCACACAACTCTACTGCTGAGTCAATCTGGGTGGTAATTTAAAAGTGTCCTGGTTCTATGGTCTGGGCACATAGCCATCAGAGAACAGTGGTACTCCCTTAATTAAACAGATGTACACCCTATGACAGTGGCATCTCCCTAAGTGAACAGGTGCTCACCCTATGACAGTGGCATCCCCCTAAGTGAACAGGTGCTCACCCTATGACAAAGGCAACCCCTTAATTGAAAAGATGTAAAATTATGTAAGAAAACTTTCTTCCATGTCAGGAAGGCAATGTTTGTTTAATCTCTCGATGTAACTGTATAATTTTCACGACCAAACCAATTTAGTAAATCACCTCTTAACATTATATACATGTAAATTCAATCAATCAATCAATCAATCAATCAATCAATCAATCAATCAATCAATCAATCAATCAATCAATCAATCAATCAATTAATCAATCAAATTAATTTGTATAGTAGAATAAATGTGATAATATCACCACCTATATAAAAAACATGATGCAATTAGGAAGTAAGACCAATCACCACATTAAAAATTTAAACAAAAAAACTCAACAAACCAATTTGTTGCTGAGTGGAAAAGCATACTGGTTAATAAGTTCAAATATTTGTCGTCTCATGTGGCTTTCCTGTTTATGAGCAAATCTTAAATTTCTGACATCCTGTGAAATAAATTCAATCATAATATTCAGAAATAATTAATTTGAAGCCCCTTCTAAAAAGTTCTTATTATTATTAAGTAGATTTATAGTTATTTTTTAAAATTTATCAACAACAAATATTTATAAATAAAAAAGAGCAAAATAAAAACGTTGGTAATTTATTCCAATCTAACAAAATAAAGTCCTTTACAGAACGAGCACTTTATAGAACAAACTCACAGAATGGCCATAAAATTAAATGCAGAACCATCTGTGTTACGCGAAGTTATAACATACATACATATTTACATACATACATGCATGCATGCATACATGCATACAATGACATACATACATACATACATACATACATACATACATACATACATACATACATACTTACATACATACATGACAACCGAAATTATGTATGTCGATAATATTCTTTTATTTTTTTTATTTTGATATTTATTAGTTGCTTAAAGCAAAACATGTTTAGAACAAAAGCGACGGCGTAACGAAAAACAGTTAAAAGAGAACAAAAGAAAATAAAACTAATATAAAAGTAGGTAAGTTGCGAGTTTTAATTTAATTTAAACTCAGAGCCGAAGATTTACGGATTGAGAATATAATTGTTTTCCAGATGGTAGGTCCAGCAACAGAGAAGGCTTATTATTTATCTTTCATAATTCGCTCTGAATTGTGAGAGAGGAAAAGCAGATTTTTACAGAGTAGAATTTTATAAGAAATCAGCTGCTATAACCACAATTAATATCATTCAACCAGTTTTTGAGGGATAGTGAGATCTCTGCAGGATGAGAAACAAAGCCTGCATCTGCCAGGACAATCTGAACATAGAGTAAGAGACTCTAATAAATACTATGGAGAGTGATTTTTGAAAGTGTTGTAGGCCTGCAGACAGAGTTTGTAGACAATTCTAGATGAAATTGGAGGCCAGCATAACTCGTGTAGAATTGGAGAAATATTCCATATAACGATTTTTAAACCAAAAACTCGTCCAATTAAAAAAAAAACTTCAAGGTTTTCAATGAAAACTTCAACACTAATAACAAAAACAAGTTAAAACAATTATATTAAAAAAACAATTATATTAAAAAAAACAATTATATTAAAAAAATAATTATATTAAAAAAACAATTATATTAAAAAAACAATTATATTAAAAAAAACAATTATATTAAAAAAATAATTATATTAAAAAAACAATTATATTAAAAAAACAATTATATTAAAAAAACAATTATATTAAAAAAACAATTATATTAAAAAAACAATTATATTAAAAAAACAATTATATTAAAAAAAAAACTTTCAAAACCTTGCAGGTGATTTCAATTCCGTATGAATTTTCTCCACTACTTCTGATGCCTCCAACCTTTTCTACTCTGCTTATAACTCCCAATGGAACATCTAGCACAAAGGGAAATGTCTGAAAAGCAATAAAAACACTTTCTAAGAACTGAATGTTCTGATCTTCATAGTACTGAAAAGTCAGAATACAATTTTAAATATAACATTTTCATCAAGTTAATGTTAACAATAGGTGGTATACTTTTCCTGTTGTGGCACCCCAATTTTATATCTATACTAAATCGAAAAGCGGAAATAATGGTGATCTTTATATAGGAAAACAAAAGTTTTACAGGAACTAAACAAAAAATAACATTCATTATATCTTTAAATGTTTAGCACAGCTGTAATTTTCTGCTCAATCTCGAGAAGTTTACATGAAGCCATCATCAACTTAACAAATATTTTAATTTCATTGATTTTATTACAATTTAAATTATCCGTAAAGTAACATTAAATTAACTCTTTGTCAGCGTCTTGACCATAGTTTCAGCTAATGCTAAAAAACAATAAAAAAATGTTTTGTAATATATTTAATTTATTTATTTAAAACATTAAAAAAGATTTGTTCATTATAAATTACATTCTCTTATTCGTTTCAATTTTTATTAGAGTCCGACCGAAACTGGTTTTCTGGCCGAAACCGAATATTCGGCCGTGGCTTCAGTTTCAGCCGAAACTCACGTGGTCAAGTATAAAATTCCTTAAAATACTGAAATTTGGTGCGTTTTACCCATTATTCTGCATTAATTAGGACATGAAATGGAAACACAGTATATTAATTTTGTTGTAATCATTTATTTAATATAATATAAAAAATATTAATAATATTTTAATTATTTTTTCAAATTAAGTTTTCATAGTAAAATTTTTATCAGTTATCAATAATCAAATCCTAATTGTTACTGTTTCATTAAATACTAAGTAATTTATTGTGACGATCCAAGTAAATTTGGCCAGCAGCACTGAACAGCTGCTCACTCGGGACACTGGTAAACTGCACTTCTCAATATAGGATATGGACTGCTGTTCCAATAACTGTATATGTTATTGCCGCAAGAAAAGAAGTTAAACGAGCGTGCACGACAACTTCCGAAATCAGTCGTCGAAACTCGATTTTTGGCCGAAACCGAACTTTCGGTCGGACACTACTTTTTCTCATGTTTAGAACTAAAATTGTATTATTCAACCAGATTTACAAATAGGGGTGCTGCTAAAAGAAAAATGTACCAGTAAATAAATGCAACAACCTTTTCATTGCTCGAAAAAAATAAGCGATAGTTGGTAACATACAAAGCTCCTTTGATTGTTCCAGTGTAGGGACACAAATATGTCACATCTCTAGCTACAAAAAAAAAACAAAAATAAAATATAGTGATGGTCACAGCAATCCCAGAATTGAAAACAACTTACCATTTCCTTTCAGTATTTCTCCATGCAAATAATCAAATTCTTGTATAATATCTTCTCCTTGACTTCCTTGTGCAGTAACATGAGATGATACATCCTGTTCAGTTTATTTCAATAAGATTTATTTTGAAACTTCAAACAAACCATATAAATCAGACAAACATAAACTATTTATAAATTAAACCACAATCGTAGGTGCGTGAAGTTAGCCACGGATGAGTTAGATAAAAATAAATCCTATATTTCTTTTTTAACAACTGAACCACTTGTCTAGTAATAATAAAACTTATATAATCTGAATCCTTATGATTTATCCTGTTTATTAAAAAAAATTATGGAGGAATAAATTTTTAATCGATTTTTGAATTCTAGGCAAATTTAAAAAAAAAATTATATGGAGGATAACATACAGATGTAAATTAAAAATTCTTTAAATAATCAACACAAGTAACAAAAAAAAATCAATTTTGTTACAGTTAATGCTGTTTAGATTTTTTTTCGTATAGGCTTGGTGGATCCAATGGTTACATGACAAACATCTTTTAATTCAATGTCATTCAGTAATTTACATAGCACTCTTTAGAAAAAGCATTCAAGAGCGCTCAGCTACAAATTGATCGAAAAAGATTGAAAAAAAAACGAGAGACGAAAATTTAGTGAGAGAAGGCAGAAGAGAATTCCAGAGAAAAGAACCAGAGTAAGAAAAAAAGCATTTGACAATAAAGTTCTTTGCAAAGAAAGTAATTGAGTGATTAACAGTATATCTTAAACCTAACTTATGAGGAGTTAAGGCGCGTTTACACGGGCAAAGATTCGCTGGTGCCAAATCACAATGCAGCGGCATCTTTGCGCCAGTAAGGGTTTACATGAGACCATTTCAAAACGCATTTTGTCGGGGCTATTTCTGTCAATATTGCTTGCGTGGGTACGTTTTGCCATTTTTGCTCTAGCATATTTCGCAAAAATGTATTAAAAAAAACTTTTACTATAAATTTCAATTATAAAAAAAATTTAACAACTAATTTAGTGTTAAATTTGAAATCAATTTACTTTAATTTGTTATTTTTGTGATATTAAAAATTGCAAGCACAGCTGTAATCACGCAGACGACTTCAACTACAAAAATTTAAAATACAACTTCTCCATAAATATTAATAATTATAGAAATAAAATATAGTTTTAATAAAAGAATAAAATTGAACGAAGTTTTTATGTTTTAAATAATTAAAATATATTAAAAATTATTTAGTTTTGTCTTGCGGAATAGTCGACTAATCAAATCGTTTATCTAACAAGTAATGTGTCTTGTGCATATGAATACATTATTCACTGGCACATTGAAAGTTGGAAGGTAACAAACATCTTGACTGCCAAGATGTCAATGTCATGCGCGAGAGCGTTTACACATCCATTTTTTCTAATTTCATGCGACATTGACTTTTGGCGCCAGCGAATATTTGCCCGTGTAAATGCGCCACCTTTATAACAAGATCTTCTAAATATGATAGAGATGAGCAATTTTTAATTTGAAACATAAAATGCATATTTTTAAACATTAAAAAGTGTGTGAGACTAAAAGCACAGCAGAATTAAATAAATTAGTAAGCTCCCGAGTCTTCTCCTTCACTGCAATATAAACACACGTGGACCATATTTTCGGAATTGGTTAATAATTCTTTTATTCAATCCTTTCTGTAGAGGGAAGAATAAAAAGTATGATTGAAGGAATTTTGTCAATCCAATCAAGAATGTGTACCAGCACATATATGCCACAATTGTGTCCATCCAATCTAAGAATGTGTTCCAGCACATATATGCCACAATTGTGTCCATCCAATCTAAGAATGTGTTCCAGCACATATATGCCACAATTGTGTCCATCCAATCTAAGAATGTGTTCCAGCACATATATGCCACAATTGTGTCCATCCAATCTAATAATGGTTCCAGCACATATATGCCACAATTGTGTCCATCCAATCTAAGAATATGTTCCAGCACATATATGCCACAATTGTGTCCATCCAATCTAAGAATGTGTTCCAGCACATATATGCCACAATTGTGTCCATCCAATCTAAGAATGAGTTCCAGCACATATATGCCACAATTGTGTCCATCCACTCTAAGAATGAGTTCCAGCACATATATGCCACATTTGTGTCCATCTGTCTGCTGTCTTGTATTGGAAGTTCATCAACATAATATGGTAGCTGTTCATTTTTTTCCGATACTTTTCCAACTGGACTTTCACTGTCTTCTCATCATTTACAAGGGAATTTTAATAAGAAATCTTTCTAATTGAATTATTGACGATGAAGAGACAATAATGATTTTGAATAAGTACGCAGAAATAAAAAAAGTCTTTCAATAAATTTAATGTCATGAGTGGACTTTCTATGTCAAACAGCTCCTTGAAATTAAAAGTCAATAAATCACATGGAAATTATCTATATATATATAAATTAGATTTTGTAAGTAAGTAAGTAAGTCCTTTATGCATTGCTACACCATTCATCCGATCGTAATGCAATTTTTACACAAGCTTGAGAGGCAATGGGAGACAATAATTGTTATATAATTATTATAGTGAAGAAAAAATTGAAATCGGTCACAAAATGAGCGGAGCGGGAATGCGAGCGGAAACGGGAATTAGAAAATGAGCGGAAATGGGAACGAAAAAGCAACTGAGAGCGGAAAAGCAAGCAGGAAAGGTAAAGCAACCAAGAGCGGGAAAGCGTCCGGGATGGGGAAAACAATCGGGAGCGGGAAAGCAAACGAGAGCGAGAAAACGGCCAAGAGCGGGAAAGCGACCGGGATCAGGAAAGCAACTGGGAGCGAAAAAGCGACCGAGAGAGCAAGCGGGAAAGGAAACGGGAGCGAGAGAAACAAAGATTAGAAAAACCTCTAAAAATCCCGGGCAACGCCGGGTACCCCGCTAGTCAAGAAATAAAGTTTTAATCGATTTTTGAAATCTAGGCCAATATCCTATACTAATTTACTAATATTATATATACTAGAGATAGCCCATCAAAAATTTTCAACACTTAAAACGTGGGGTGCCATTCATATTCAAAAAAGCATTCTATCTTGTTTAAAAAATGGTTAATTAGCAGATGGTTAGTTTGAGTAAAAGGCGCCCCACGTTGAAAATTTATGGCTTGTTTGTTATACGAATGTCCACAATTAAGGCAGGCCTCCATCAAGACATTTCTCACACAGCCCAGAGAAAAATTATTTTTATTTTTTTTAGTTCACAAAAACGTGGTATTTTTAAAAGTTTTTTTAAAATCATTTATTTTAAATTTGGTTTCCAGGACCTCAAATGTAGGGTGGAAAATAGGGTTATTTGTTTTTTAAAGTAACAGCTACTCAAAAACTGTAAATGCTACAGATGTACAAATTAGTATTTATTATCTACTCAAAAAATAATGATATACCTGTTTCAACATTTTTTGAAAATTTGGTTTCCAGGACCTCAAATGTGGGATGGAAAATAAGGTTTTTTTTTTAGAATAACTGCTATCTAAAAGCTGTAAGTGCTACTGATGTAAAAATTAGTATTTAGTATTTACTCAAAAAATAAAGATATAGGTGTTTGTCAGTGCTGGACCCCCCCTTTCTTCTTATTTTATTTCTAGAAATATTATTTAGTATCTTCTATTTTGCCACGTATTCCTTTGTTTCAACGAGCCAATCAGAGCGCGTGTTAATTCCCACAATTATTATGGGTGTATATTTCTTAATATATCGAGATTTCTACCGATTATTTAGTTCTAAAAATCTCGTGGATTATAGTCTATATATATGTTTACAGTCTGTTAAAATTTGATATCTTCGCGGTCAAGATTTAGGGAGCTAATTATATGTTTAGTATTTGTTTATATCGGTTTATTGACTATTCATTGTTATCGACCAATCAGAGAGGTGGATTCTGATTACGTAACCTATTTTTCCTTATATAAGGGAGAGACCATTGCTGTTCAGAGGAGGCTCCGCTTGGTTGTTTTTGTTAAGAGGGAAAGTCCTGCGCGACTATTCCACGTGGTTTTCTCTAATCTAAAGTTAAACTCGTTCCTGCTTGCTTTTAAAATTTAATAAAGTTGCTTCTTGAACTTCTTCAAAATAAAGTGTTTGTTGTCAGTTAACGTTGGGGCACGCTACTGACAGTGTTTTACCAATTTTTGAAGATTTGGTTTCCAGGACCTCAAACGTGGGTGGAAAAACGATAAACTAAAAAAGTGAATGTTTTAAAATTTGGTATTTAGGATCTTCTTAAAAATTAAAATTATAAATGTGTAACCGTATTTAACAAATTTATTTTCTGGGACCTCAAATGTGGAGTGAAAAATATGGTTGATTGGTTATTAGAGTAACTGCCACTTAAAAATCAACAATACTACAAATGTGAAACAGTGTTTAGATTCTGTTTAAAAAATAAAAATACTCGCGTTTAACCGTTTTTTTATGTTTGGGGCCTCGGAACTTGAAAGTGTAAAAGTTTTGAAATTCACTATATAGAATCTTTTTTTTAAATAAAAAATCACGGGTTTCACTGTTTTTTGACAGTTTTGTTTCCGGGACTTTAAATGAGGGATAGAAAAAAATAATTGTTTTTTTGGCCCACAAATCAAATAATTGAAAAACTCAGAAACTAAACATCTCTCTCGATATATATAGTCTATATATATAAAAGAACATGTCCTAACTGACTGACTGACTGATAATCAACACCGACCTCAAACGCCTCATCCTAGGAACGTGAAATTTGGAACTTATATTACTTTTATAGCGTAAGCACCCACTAAGGATTTTTAAAAATTTTGCTCCTGGGGGATGAAACAGGAAAACAAACTTTTTTCTAAAACAAAGCATATCTCAAAAACCAAAAATGAGGTTTTGAAATTTAGTATCTAACTTAAAAAATAAAAAAATATGTGTTTCACCATTTTTTGAAAATTTGGTTTCCAGGACCTTAAATGTAAAATGGAAAATAAGGTTATTTGTTTTTTAAAATAACTGCTACTCAAAAACTGTAAGAGCTACAGATGTAAAAATAAGTATTTAGTATCTACTCAAAAAATAACGATATACGTCTGTCGCCATTTTTTGGAAATTTGGTTTCCAGGACCTCAAATATGGGATGTGGGGTGGAAAATAGGGTTATTTGTTTTTTAAAGTAACTGCTATTCAAAAACTGTAAAAGCAACAGATGTAAAAATTAGTATCAAGTATTTCCTCAACAAATAAAGATAAAGGTGTTTTACCATTTTTGAAAATTAGCATTCTGGGACCTCAAATGTAAGATGGAAAATAAGGTTATTTGTTTTTTTTAGAATAACTGCTACTTAAAAACTGTAAGTGCTACTGATGAAAAAATTATTATTTAGTATTTACTCGAAAAATAAAGATATACGAGTTTTACCAATTTTTAAATATTTGGTTTCCAGGACCTCAAAAGTTTGGTGGAAAAAAGAAAAACTAAAAATGTGAATGCTTTAAAACAAATGTTTTCTAAAATAAGGCATATCTTGAAAACCAAAAATGAGAAAGTTTTGAAATTTCGTATCTAGATTCTTCTTAAAAAATAAAAAGACACGTGTGTCACCATTTTTAAAACATTTGGTTTCCAGGACCTCAAATGTGGGGTGGGAAATAGGGTTATTTGTTTTTTAAAATAACTGCTACTCAAAAACTGTAAGTGATACACATGTAAAAATTAGTATTTAGTATCTAATCAAAAAACAAGTAGAGGAAAAAAATGAGTTTTTTAACACAAACTTTAATTTCAAATACACTCGATTTAGAAATACGAAAGATGTTCAAATTTTCTTTTTAAACTGTCACGCTAACTTTTCCGAAATGTAATAGTTTTTTATGTAGAATAAACTATTATTTTGTTGACTTTAAAAAGTACTCGAAAAGTACTCGCTAAAAATTCCTTGTATTCGTACTCGTACTTGTACTCGAGACCTCAGTACTCGTACTCGATAACTCCATACCATATAAACAGCTATATTGCTATAATATTCTTTTAACATAGTGTCATAGTATTTCAGTTAAAGTTAAGTAGTAATTAAGTATAAATATTCTACTGACTTTGTGTCTTAGTTAACACTAAGACTAGCGACAGTCATTCGATTGATTCTGTTCAGTTTCAATCTAATGATCCATTCTATTCTATTGAATGAAGTCTTTCTTATCTAGTGCGAGCACTGCGCAAAAGGTTTTTCTCTAACAATACCGGCAATGTCAACATCAATGCTTGTGGTGCAAAGTCGGATACGAGAAACGAGAGTGTCATCGTGGAGCTTGCTACGAGCTTTCGATGGAGAACGCTGCTTCATAGATGTAGGTGCTTCCAAACATTGAGCACAGATTTAAAGCAAAGGTACGTAAAGTTGGAAAACGATCATGGCTGACAAATTTCCAAAATTCTTCATACATACACTTCTTGCTCAGTAGAAATGGACCGGTCTGCAGCTCACAAAGTTCAAGCTGAAAGCTCGGATGTTGATTTTCAATAGATGCACCCATTGGATTACTGAACATAACGATATCAGCATACGAACAGAAATCTGTGTGATCAATCATTTCAGTAAGTTAAAAACATGATGGAAAGTGAGTTACATCATTATTCCACACATGTGTGGAATAGATCAAGCTTCTTGCGAAAACAGTCGACATGCTCCAACCGTGTATATATCTACTAGAGACATCACAGCAAGTACGATCCACAGTTCCTATAAAATAACGGTAATAACCTGTCTTATAGATAAAATTGTTTTTTCCCCAAACTCGGTGGCGGGCCGGATGAAACTGTCCGGCGGGCTTGATCCACCCCGCGGGCCGCCAGTTGGACAACCCTGACTTAGAAGATGAAGTTAGAAATATTTTCCAATTTTTTTTATGTTCTGGCTTCCAGGACTACAAATGTAAGGCGGAGAAAAGGATTATATTTGCTTTAAAACTCAATAACTGAAAATGTAAAAACATTAAAATTCAATATTAAGGTTTTTTTTAAATTATAAGATACGTGTTTCATTTCATAATTTTTTCGAAAAATTAGTCTCCAAGCTTTGAGGTTTTGTACCCGTTAAAATTGGTTGAGTCCAGGTCTCGACTTTTTTGCTTATGAAACGACACAGTTCAAACCTAAATAATAAGCCAGGCCTGAATTTTTCTGTCTATGAAATAAGCCGGACCGGGTCTAAAAAATCGGATTAGGGCACTATGGATTAGAGTGCTGCACGGACCAGAATAGGCCGTGATTTTAGGGTCTTCAGACCGGATGGGCCAAACCTGAAGTCAAGGTGGGACGGGCTGAGATTTTTGCCAAGTATATAGAAATTTTAGGCCTTCAAAAACGGGCCAGGCCCAAATTAGATGGGCTGTGCCGGGCCTGAAATTTTGGCTTATAAAGCGGGCCGGGCCAAGTTGTCGATGGACCAGACCGAGTTGGACCGTAAAAAATCGCCCCGTGCAGTACGCTACTGTGGATGCGTGTTCTCTTTTTCAAGCAAGCGAAGCCGCGACGGGAATGCTAGTATATATATATATATATATATATATATATATATATATATATATATATATATAATTTATAAAAATTTTAAAGTTCTATTACCTCCACAGTAATATATCTTTTTTAGTTTAACTTTGAACAAACAAACTGTTCTCCTTCGCGATTAGATCTATAGCTTCAAAAACCAATTAAAAATTAATCAATCAATTCACTTTTGTAATTTAATTTTTTATTAATAGGATAAATCTTTTTTTTTTGATAGTTTATAGTTATAGTCCTTTACACCAAGTGTTTTAAGTAGGCAGTCGCACGGCTGAGACGCGCAGGCGAATCTCGCCAACCTATCTCTAGCCAATAAATTGGCAACATAGAAAAACGTGCCGTTAAAAGTGGGTGTACAAGAAAATGTATATCTCCGGATTTACTGGGGCAATTTTAAAAATGGTTACATCGATGAACTTGTAATAAAATCTTTCCTTTGATGAAGCTTATAAATAGCCTAAATTTTAAGTCATAATCCTTGAACATTAGTTCAAAGTAAGTGGTTTTTCGAGAGCATTTATCTTTGTTATGAGTACTCCATCCGTTTTCATTTTTTCGCTATATTAAAGTTTACATATTGAACTATCATGTCTGAAAATTTCAACTCTCTAGACCGTCTACAAATTTAGATAATCGCTTTTGCATAGACGCACTTCATAGAATTTGATGCGGTCGCAGCGAAGTTCTACTAGAATCTAGATAATTTGATCTAGCGTGTTCATATTTTCATAAAATTATTACTAATACTCCATCCGTTTTCATTTTTCGCTATATTAAAGTTTACATATTGAACTATCATGTCTGAAAATTTCATTTCTCTAGGCCGTTTACAAATTTAGATAATCGATTTTGCATAAACGCACTTTTTAGAATTTGATGCGGTCGTAGCGATGTTCAAAGTAAGTGGTTTTTCGAAAGCATTTATCTTTGTTATGAATACTCCATCCGTTTTCATTTTTTCGCCATATTAAAGTTTACATATTGAACTATCATGTCTGAAAATTTCAACTCTCTAGGCCGTCTACAAATTTAGATAATCGCTTTTGCATAAACGCACTTTTTAGAATTTGATGCGGTCGTAGCGAAGTTCTAGAGACTACACCTAAGGCGTCCTAGGCGTGCACTATGAATTGATCTAGCGTGATCATATTTTCATAAAATTATTACTAATACTCCATCCGTTTTCATTTTTTCGCTATATTAAAGTTTACATATTGAACTATCATGTCTGAAAATTTCAACTTTCTAGACCGTCTACAAATTTAGATAATCGCTTTTGCATAAACGCACTTTTTAGAATTTGATGCGGTCGTAGGGAAGTTCAAAGTAAGTGGTTTTTCGAGAGCATTTATCTTTGTTATAAATACTCCATCCGTTTTCATTTTTTCGCTATATTAAAGTTTACATATTGAACTATCATGTCTGAAAATTTCATCTCTCTAGGCCGTTTACAAATTAAGATAAAACGCTTTGGCACAAACGCACTTTAAGATTTTTATGTGACAGACAACTTAAAAGTTATGGCGCGAACACCAGATTGTAAGTATAACGTCGTAAACATTAAAGTAACTAAGGCTTAGTAACTAAGGTAGTGATGGACATTTTCAGTCAAGTATAGTTGGCTACATTTGACAAGTTGAAACTATCATTCATTTTCATTTTTCCACTGTCATCCAAGCGTTCTCCATGACAGACAGCCACCGTAACTCCGCCTTGCATTGGCAAGGAAAAGGAGGAGGGGGCAATTTAAAGATCAAGTTATGATAAGTTACACAAAGTAATTGACTGCGACCTACATCATGAACATCATGATCATGAACAAATATCCGCGTCTTAAAAAAACAAACAGACGACGAACTTTCGCTACATTTTGTTTGTTTTATTAATAAATGTTTTAAATTATGTGGTGTTTTTAGTTATTCTTTTATCTATTAGCTGGATTAATAATTACTTGAAAATATAAAATTATATTGGCTTTATAAGGCTGTATAGAATTGAAAGATACAAAGAGTAATATAATGTAAGCTATACGCGAGCTCGGCCTGTAATGTGCTATCGCGCATGGGAAGCGACATACATGCGTTTGGTCATTTTTAATGCTCATTCAGGCTTAAAGATGGGATCCGACGCGTGAACTTCAAATCGATATAACTTCGTTAATATAACACGTAGAAGAAAAATTTTGGTAAATTTCGTTTTCTATTGTGGTTATCTTTAATAAAAATATAAATTTTAATTATTTTTTTATATTAAATTTTTCCGTGCGACTCCCTAGTTTTAAGACTGAATTGGCTGAATGTAGGAAGCACATAAGTACTTCCTGTCGTGGATCAAAGTTTGATCCGTTTGACTGTCCCTCCTCCTTTATCCAGGCTTGGGACTGGCTCGCAATTAGCGAGGCAGAGTTTAGGATAAATCAAAAAGATTCAGAATATATAAGTTTCGGTGTTACTAGGCGAGTGGGGTTTTACTATAGTATAGTAACTATAGGCAATTTTCGTGGCTAACTTCACGCACCTACATTCGTTGCATTCATTACCGTCTCTTTGGCTACATTTTCTACTGATGCAGATGTGGAAGATGAAGTAGCGAGAGATGCAACGGAGTTGGCACCTGACAACTGGATTCCAACAGATCCCCTCAAAACGAGATTGTTGTCATTACTTTTCGTTTCTTGACCAGTTTCACCATTGGTTTCCATCGAAATGTGTATAATTTATTAACAAGACTATCCGAGTAGACTACGGTTATGCTAAAAGAACCGACTACTACACTTACACCCAATGCAATAATAGGATCTACTAATAAGTACTAATCACTAAGATTCGCGTATGTAATCCCCTATCTTATATGTTTATATTGTTTTAGTTTTGATCAATAGTGGGTAAAGTGCTCATCACGAAATTACTACGTACCCTTGTCGGTAGAATATCAGAATCATAGACTTATAATGTAATATAATATAATATAATATATATTATATTATAAGTCTAAATCAGAATATATATTTTTTAACTTTAATCAAGCTAAGCCATTTATGACTGCCACTGCCAAGACCGGCGGTTAATAAAATTTTTTTTTATAAATATCTGTGTTCGTACAAATTATCAATAATTTTACAGATGATTGCTTTTAGATCGAGTTTTGTTTTGGTAAGATGATACTATGTGCACAATGTCAATGTGTGATGGGGCCTCTTAAACAAATTAGTCCAAGTGCCCCGAAAAGGGGAAATGTAGGTTTATCGACAATTGTGACTTTATCGACTCAATTTGGAAAGTCGATAAACACGCGAAAGAGTCGATAAACTCGCGAGTTACCGGCGTGTTTCTTTCTCGCTCCCGGTCGCTTTTCCGTTCCCGACGCTTTTTCGCTCCCGGCTGCTTTCCTGTTCCCGCTCATTTTGTGACCGATCTTAACTTTTTCACAAAACCTTCCCCTATCGAAGGTTGTGTGAAAATGTCATTACGATCGGATGAATGGTGTAGCAATGTTTAAAGGTTCATAGCCTACATACAGACATCTATATATATAAAAGAACATGTCCTGACTGACTGACTGACTGACTGACTGACTGACTGACTGACTGACTGACAGATGACTGACTGATAATCAACGCCGAGCTCAAACGCCTCATCCTAGGAACGTGAAATTTGGAACTTATATTACTTTAATAGCGTAAACATCCGCTAAGAAAGGATTTTTGAAAATTTTGCTCCTGAGGGGAAAAAACTGGAAAACAAACTTTTTTCTAAAACAATGTATATCTCGAAAACCAAAAATGAGGAGATTTTGAAATTTGGTATATAGATTCTTTTTGAAAAATAAAAAGATACGTGTTTCACCATTTCTTGAAAATTCGGTTTCCCGGACCTCAAATGTGGGTTGGAAAATTGGGTTAGTTGGTTTTTAAAGTAGCTTCTACTCAAAAACTGTTAATGCTACAGGAGTAAAAATTATTATTTAGTTTTTACTACAAAAATAATGAAATACGTGTTTTAGCATTTTTTGAAAATTTGATTTCCAGGACTTCAAATGTGGGGTGGAAAATAGGGTTATTTGTTTTTTAAAGTAACTGCTACTCAAAAACTGTAAATACCACAGATTTAAAAATTAGTATTTAGTTTCTATTCTAAAAATAAAGATATACGTGTTTCACCATTTTTTTATAAATTTGGTTTCCAGGACCTTAAATTTGGGCTGGACAATAGGATTACTTGATTTTTAAAGTAACTGATACTCAAAAACTGTAAATGCTACAAAAGTAAAAATTAGTATTTAGTTTCTACTCTAAATATAATGATATACGTGTTTCACTATTTTTTGAAAATTTGGTTTTCAGGACCTCAAATGTGGGGTGGAAAATTGGGTTACTTGGTGTTTAAAGTAACTGCTACTCAAAAACTGTAAATGCTACAAAAGTAAAAATTAGTATTTAGTTTCTACTCTAAAAATAAGGATATATGAAATTTAGGTTTTCATGATCTCAAATGTGGGGTGGAAAAAGGTTTCTTTGGTTTTTAAAGTAACTGCTACTCAAAAACTGTGAATGCTACAGATGTCAAAATTAGTATTTAGTATTTACTCAAAAAATAATGATATAAGTGTTTCAACATTTTTTAAAAATTTGGTTACCAGGACCACAAATGTGGGGTGGAAATAAGGTTTATTTGATTTCAAAATAACTGCTACTCAAAAACTGTAAGTGCTACAAATGTAAAAATTAGTATTTTGAAGTTTTGTGCCGGTTAAAAGTAGCTAAGTCCAGTTTATCACCGGTTGGGCCAAGCCGTTGTTTTAGAGTCTTCACACGGGCCAGGCCAAACCTTAAATCAAAGTGGGACGGGCCGAGGTTTTTCACCAAGTATATAGATATTTTAGTGATTTTAGGGTCTTCAGTTGGGCCGGGCCAAACCTGAAGTCAAGGTGGGACGGGCCGAAGTTTTTCATCAAGTATATATAACTTCTAGGCCTGTAAGAATGGGCCGGGCCTAATTCAAACGGGCTGTTCCGGGCCAGGAGTTTAGGTTTTTAAAACGGGCTGGGCTAAGTTGTCGACGGGCCGAGCCGAGACCTAAAAAATTGATCTCTACTATGGATGCACGGTTCAAACTCTCTAATTTCATGCGAGCGAAGCCGCTACTGGCACTGCTAGTTTCTATATAAAACTAGATATAGCCCGTCAAAAGTGACGGATTTTTTTAAATCCCATTATTTTGCGATTGAAGCGCCACCAATTTTAATCTTTAGGACTGACAGTGTAAATTGTACACCTTTATTACACGACTGCGCACACTAATTTTTATCAACTGCTGACCTCCGCGTTATTCAAAATTGCTAACATTCATATATACATACATACAATCGTGGTATACTGAGTTCCATACATGCAAACATTCATACATACATACATATGAAATTTTCAGTGGCGTAGCGAGGGTATCTGGCGGCCGGGGAAAGGTATAAAAAATTCGCCCCCATCTTCCAATATCTTCCCAATTGGACGATCAAACCAGGGGAACCGAAGATCCAGAACCATATCCGGGGCTCGGTGAGCTCCTCTTCAAGAATATTTTCTATTTTCGAGTTTTACATTTTGGCCATTATTCGTAAAGGTTTACCCGATAATAAAACTACGACTCGTTTTATGACAGTGGGTTGGTTTAAAAATTTAACTTTTCAATTGGGTTGGGTCACCAAAATAAACCTATGTCCACCTCTGATCTGGACAGAAAGAGACGAAAACGTTTCCATTTGCATAAAAAAGATAATGAAAGAGAGATAAAAAGAAAAAACGAGAGAAACAAAAAAAAATAGCAGAGAGAAGGAAGGACAAAGACATAGCAAAAAGAGCAGAGAAAGAAACAAAAATAGGAAAGAAGAGGCAGAGATATAAACAATAAAAAAAAGATAAAGGAAAAAGAAGACGCGGTTGAGCGGAAAGAGAGATAGAGGCAGGGAACACTACCTCCCTCTCCACATGCACGCTTAAGCATCATACACTCAGAAAACATCCCTTTCTCCACTGTTGGTGCGTACATAACATAAGTATGGACCCTAATACTACAGTACCAATTTCATTTAAATAAGCTGTTCTTGTAATGTATTAAACAAAAAAAATTTTGTAAACACAGAAAGCTAAAGTCCTGTTTGAGATTAACAATGTCATGGTTTTCAAAGAAATAATTTGTTATTGATCATACATACAGTCATTTTTATATATATATAGATTATATTTTTATACTTAAAAATTGAGTATTCGTCTTGTATAAATAACAACGTTCTGTCCGACTGTTATAATCAAATAAGATCAAAGAGATAAGCTATCCAGACGGCAGATTGTTGACTTCACAAACTATCTTGAAGCTTTCATTCTTGACTACCAGTGCTTCAATTGAAATTTCATAGCACCAATAACATTTCAGGCCCATCAGCTTTTTACTTTCAGGGAGTTTCCAGGTATTTAAGAATTCAGACATCGGTTCAGGATTTTCCTGTCTTGTAGAACTCAGTCACTATAATGAAGCCCTTCATGGTGTGAGTACAGAGATGGCTTTACTTTCTGTGCCTGAGCACTGATGTCGGTACCAGCCCGTATTTTCAAAAGCATTCGAATATAATAGTGATGTGATGTCCATGAGATAACCTGGACCCTTTTCTTTGAGGCAGCCAGGATAATCTGCTTTAGTTATCTCTAAACAGGTTGTTGCTAAAAAACAGAAAAGTATTGCCTTGAAAACTAACTACAGAAACAAGAATGAAAAAATTAATATTAATTAATATTTCAATTTTACATATATCATTTGAGACATAAACATTTACAATATTCAAATGTAAAAGTCAGTAAAAAATTTAAGTGATAATGAATGATTCAAATTCAACTCTTACATTTCACAACTACCCAATTTCAATGAACACCAGAGCCAAAACTCTTACTAATAAAGATTAAAATTATTCAATGCTGTTTTTTGCTTAACTCCACAAATATTCAACCAAACTCACTTTTACAACTTGAACAGCCATTAAGGGCCTGGTGGCTAGAGAACTTCATCGAGAGCTAGCTTGTTTCATGAGTTTGGAAGGAAACAACGATTTGTTGACCCGCAAGTTCTTTTGCTTTTGCCGGGAGAGTGAATCGGTCGTCATTCCCAGTGCTATTCGGGTTTCTACTAATAGAAAAATTATTTAGAAAGTTTTACTCCTCTCTCAATGAAGACTAAGCAGTTAGACGAAAACTCACCAACGGTATGAATTGAGCCAAACCCACGACTCATCAAAGCGTAAAGGAACTCAGCAGATTGGGGCTTGAAGGAACTCAGCAGATTGGGACTTGCTCTCTTTTATAGATGTTGGAGACTGTAAAAAGAATAGTGAGTGCATCAGTCCCATCCTCTTCCAATGATGACTGAAGAAAACACCATGCCCACAGTAAAGTAGTCTGACAATCAACTACCAACAACCAAGGCTGGGTTGTAACAAAGTACATTAACTTCGTTACTTTTGTCAGTTCTTTTATTTGTAACAAGTTACAATTTCTACAGTTTACTTTAACTTTTACTTCCATTTGTAAGTGTGCCAACTGCCATTAAAAAGGTTTAAGAGGCTTGCCCAAAAAATTCAAGCTTCTAGTTCTCCGAGCAATCTGTCTAGGCATGAAAGTTCAGTTGATGAAAAATTTAATGTTTATCTTGGTGCTTCAAAAAAGATTAGTAACTAATTAAACAGGAATAAGTTTATGGACAGCCTCGGAAACTGCATATCTTCTGATAGCTGCCTTTGCTAAAGACCTAATCTCTGCACCTGCTTCTGGTGCTAGGTTAGCTGAGTTGGTAGATCGTTAGCCTTGAATGTGAGAGCTTCACGGTTCGACTCCCACTCACTGGCTAGTAGCCCATTTCAACGGAAAACTTAGCGGGTGAAATCGTTCTCTCCGTGGGGCATGTAAAAGAACAGCGCCTTTGAACAAAGCGGAAAAGGCGCTCAATAAATTATCAAACATTTACATTTACATTTCAGAAGCATATGTGTTCTCAGTATGCAGTTATAAGAAGGAACAGGGTTTTGATATTAATTATATATTATTAACACTTTATATTAATTATTTTACTGTTACTTTTCTATCTGGTTGTTGATGTCTTTGTAGTATTAGTTCAGCTGAAGACATTCGATGAATTGGCTGATATCAAGAATTTGGCTAAAAACGAGAGCAGACAGCAATAGCAGTCAAAATGGTCTGTTGGGAAAGATCGCAACTTCTACAGAAGAATCTGTCTAACTATCATCATGAAATCTCCCTTTGTCGTATCCGGCTCAAGAGAAAAGCATATCGTCATCAGGAGACTCTGACTTGGAAAGATATTGCTAAAGCCAGAGCTTCAGAATATGGGCATTCAAGAATCAGGAGTCTGCGAAAGATGTCAACAAAAAGCAGAAGAGATAGTCAAACATTTTTTGATGAAATGTCAAGGAAGACTGTCTCTCTGGAGATCCTTGGAAAAATGCTGCAAAAGGCAAGGAAAAGAGCCAATCTTGGAGGAGATTCTCAATGACACAGCAGCCACAAATATGATCTTTGCGTGGATCAAAAAGAAATAGCCAAATCTACATTTCCTAAAAAAGTGATGATAATGATCTCACATGGAAAAATCACTCTAACCACGCCCCCAACTATCGATCAACACCGTCAACCAGGTTGGCAAACACAGTTGAAGCAGAAAGTCTGAAAAATAAACATGTCAAAACAAACAGTTGCAAAACCAAAGAGAATCTCTTCTGATTGGTTGGCTGCATAAAAACTAGAGATGTACCGGAGCTCCGGCCGGACCGAATATTCGCCGGATTTTCGCGTTTTACCGGAGCAAGGACCTCAAAAACCGAAGCGGACGGTTACGTAACTCAAGATTTAAATAATTATTTTTTTCTATGTTTTTAGTTGCAATTTCTATGGTTTACGTTTTATTATCGTCGTTTTTGTTAATACCGACGGTGAACTTTTACAATAGTATATAGCAATTAGTACGCTTATAAATTTTAGCTATCTTATCATTAATTGTCAAAATGTTGACAAAAAGTGCGGTTTGGGATCATTTCAAAGTTGATTCGGTCGACATAAGTTTCGCGATTTGCGGATTTTGTAACAAACGGATATCGCGTGGACCCAGCAAAGCGGGATTTACAACGTCGAGTTTATCTAACCATCTCAAGACAAAGAAATTCAGCAAGCAAGAGTGAATGCAACAATAAGTGAGGAAGCTGGATCATCATCTGCAAAGGAACTGCAGCTTCAAGCAAAATTTAAACGTTAGTAAAGGGAATCAATAATTAATTGAATTATTTTACTAAAGATGCAGTCTCTCTTGTCTTTCCTGGCTGACGAGAGATTCTGTTGTTTTAGAGGCTCATACTGCAGTTGTTGCGTTTTGTGAGGAAATGGATATTTCCATGGAAAGACAAATAAAGAAGAAGAAATGCTTGCCTAGAAAAGAGACAGCAGATATAGGACCGACTATGCAACAGGAAAATCGGATGGAACACCTTGTAGTGATGGAACGACTCACAGCCAAAATTTCCAGACGTACGCAAGAGCTCCGCAATCTTAACATTCACTTTGGCTTTCTGAAAGCAGCCTATCTTCTAGATGTAAATAATGATTCTGTCATGAAGGAGAATGTTAATTGTGTGACAAATAGCTATACAGATGTGAATGCGACTGACTTGCTTCAAGAGATAAAACGATTTCGAACACATGCAAATAGCTTTTCCGACATAACGGGAGAAGACGTTTCACAGTTTGGATCTTTGCAGATGCTGCAGTGGATTATGAAGTGGGCTCTTATTGAATGCTTACCAAATCTTACAATTCTTCTTTGCATTTTCCTTACGATTGGTGTCTCCGTGGCAAGTTGTGAACGCAGCTTCTCTAAGCTAAAGCTTATAAAAACGTTTCTCCGATCAACCATGACTCAGAAGCGACTTACAAATTTGGCTATTCTTTCCATAGAAAAGGAAACTGCTGAAAAACTCGATGCTGATGAAATATTTAGAGATTTTGCAGCCATTTAAGCAAGAAAGATGTGATGCTGTACTCTTTCATTCCAGTATATTGCGTTCCTGTATACTATTCATGCTTACAATGCTATCTTAAACTTAATTTACCTATCTTATTACAATAACTTTTATTTTGCCAGTTCATAACCAATAAAAAAAATTCATTGATTCATATAAAATATTAAAGGAAATTAGAAAATTCGCGTGAAAATTGCTTGAAATGTTGCTAAACTTAAAAACGGAGTTACACCTAATTGGTGCTAATGCTCAGGCAAGATAGTTTTGGTGAAGATGCTGAGAAAATTCGTAAAAATTAGGGGCGGCATTCTTCTCCTTCGCCACTGACTGTAAGATGTAGATGTCACATCTTACGTATATTTGTGTAAATAGCTTATTTTATTGTCTTTTATTATGTTAATTAGTGTATTATGTATGTGTGTCGCTTGTATATGTATGTCTGTCTGTATATCTATATATATAAAAGGAAGTCGGGGTTTGTGTTACGACACTTATAACTCAAGAACGGCTGAACCGATTTTAGAGATTTTTGATTTATTGGATTTCTCTCAGCTCCTATTAACAGAATAACTAAAAAAATTTGACATTGAATCATGGAGTGGCCCATGGGGACCGCAGTATGTACCCCGGTAGCTATACAGCCTTAACAGTGCGTCCTAGAAAAAAACTTCAAATGGCAAAGTTGTAGAGCACCCTCTATTTGGTCTTACGGACAAAATAAATTTTTAATTTGGAGTTTGAGTTATCGAGATATACAGATGTTTAATTTTCCGCGACATGACATTTATGCGCAAATGGGGTAGAGCGCATGTTATTAAATTTTCTGACTATTTCATTGTTTACAATTGAAAATCTCACAGAAAAAAATTAAGTAAATATCTTTTTCAATTAAAATATAAAATAAAATAATTGTTTATGGGCCATAAAAATATTTTCCGTTTTCCATTTGGCATTAACAAAGTGTCAATGCTGTTCTGTCAATATTATATTTTCGTTCGTTGTAATTAATTTGCGAGTTTTAAAGTTTTATTACTTTTAACAAAAACATTATTAATAACAAAACAATGCCGCGACCCAGAAGATCTAATCTTTCCCAAAATAGCCGTCGGGCAATTAGGAATCGGAACAATGTTAACCAATCCACCGCGGAAGAACTAGAATTAGCGCGAGAAAGGCGCCGCGTTAGTATGGCCCGGCTTCGTGCTTCTCGAAGACAAGAGCAAAGAGATTTACTCCCCGAAACTGCAAATTTGAATCGAGCAGCATTTCTCTACGATTGCACAATTGATTACGGCTCTCATCCTTTCGTGTGCATTGGTCCAATGCACATTGTTTGCGAACATTGTGCCGCATTGAAGTTTTCTGGAGAAACGCCTGGATTGTGCTGCCTTAATGGTAAAGTGAAATTGCCATTATTGAGCCACCACCGCCAGAGCCACTGCATTCATTGCTTCGTGGCGATACACCAGAATCACGTCATTTTCTAGCAAACACTCAAAAATACAATAAGTGTTTTCAAATGACTTCATTCGGAGCAGACATTGTTGAAGAATACGGATTTAATCCCACTTTCAAGGTTATTTATGTTGAAATTGTTTAATAAAGTAAACGTTCATTTTCTTTAAAAAATTTAATTAAATTTAGCTTCAATAATACTTTGGAAAAGTTTTGTTATATTTTTGTAAATCATTTAATGAAATTTCTAATCAATTACAAACCAGTTATACTTACTTTGTTTTCAAATTTACAGATTCAAGGCCAGATTCACCATCGAATTGGATCATTGTTACCTCTTGAAGATGCACGTCATAAATTTTTACAAATATACTTCATGGGCAATATGGAGGAACAACTTGATCGGCGTCAAGAGATCAACACAGCAGTGAAAAGAGCAACTCTTCATGATCTTCAGCATCTACTTCATGAACATCATGCATTGGTCAGGCTGTTCATGACTGCGTTAGAGCGCATGCCAACTGATGACTACAAAGTCGTGATCAGAGCAGATAAACGACCAACTGGAACACATGAACGCACATTTAACGCTCCAACAATAGATGAAGTAGCAATACTGATCGTTGGTGAAAACTTGGAAAGACGTGATATTGCGCTTGCACGTCGTGATACTGGGCAAATACAACAAATATGTGAAACGCACCGTTCTTATGACACTTTGCAATATCCACTGATGTTTTGGCAAGGAGAGGATGGATATCACTTCAATATCAAGATGATAAATCCATTGAATAGTGAGTATCAATATCAATTTATATTTCAACATGATATAATTTTTACACCGTTTGTTTTTTTTTAATTTTCAATCACTCAGTTGATTATAAATGGGCTCAAACTTCGGAATACTAATTTTAATATTTTTATTTCAGGTGGCGAAACTAGCAAGAAAGTTAGCTCGATGAATTTTTATGCATATCGTATGATGATTCGTCAAAACGCTGACAACCATTTGCTTCGATTTCGTCAGTTGTTTCAACAATATTACGTCGACATGTATGTCAAAATTGAAACGGAACGCCTAACTTTCATTCGACTGAATCAAGCCAAACTGCGTTCAGAGGAGTATATCCATTTACGCGACGCAATCAGCACCGAAGGAGATGCAGCTAACATTGGTCGATTAACTATTCTACCGGCTACTTACATAGGTAGTCCGCGTCATATGCATGAATATGCGCAGGATGCAATGACATATGTTCGTCATTACGGTCGGCCAGATCTATTCATTACCTTTACCTGTAATCCAAAGTGGATTGAAATTGTTCAAATGCTGCTTCCCGGACAAACATCAAGTGATCGGCACGACATCACCGCACGTGTCTTCAAACAAAAAATTCGGTCGCTGATGAACTACATTGTAAAGCAACACGTTTTTGGTGATACTCGATGCTGGATGTATTCAATCGAATGGCAAAAACGAGGCTTGCCTCATGCACACATTCTCATTTGGTTAGTTGAAAAAATTAGACCTGACCAAATAGATGATATCGAAATCGATCCAGACCTACATGATGTTGTAGTTATGAATATGATTCATGGACCGTGTGGCGCCATCAACCCCCAATCACCGTGCATGGTCGACGGCAAGTGTTCCAAACGTTATCCACGAAAATTTACGACAGAGACCATCACTGGCACTGATGGCTATCCATTATATCGACGTCGATCACCCGATGATAACGGTCGAACTGTCACAAAGAAAGTGAAAGGAAACGATTTCGTGGTTGACAACAGTTGGATTGTTCCATATTCGCCACTTCTTTCCACAACATTCAAGACACATTGCAATGTTGAGTATTGCAATTCTGTAAAGTCAATTAAGTACATCTGCAAATATGTAACGAAAGGCAGCGATATGGCAGTTTTTGTTTTCTTTTAAACTTATATATAGGATATTTGTTATTATTGTTTTTTATTGCTTAAAAAATACACTTTTTGAGGTGAAACGAAGTTTGCCGGGTCCGCTAGTATATATATATATATATATATATATAGATATAATTATCCTTTTCCTATTCTGTATCCTCAGAGGGTTTTGGACTAAGAGTTAATTGCGAGCCAGTCCCAAGCCTGGATAAAGGAGGAGGGACAGTTGAAAAGATCAAATATTTGGAAGTACTTAGGTGCTTCCAACACACAGCCATTTCAGTCTTAAAACACCTGGTGTAAAGGACTATAAACTATTAAAAAAAAAAATAAGAGTTAGTTTTAACTCCGCCTCGCTAATTGCGAGCCAGTCCCAAGCCAGGATAAAGGAGGAGGGACAGTTAAAAAGATCAAATATGATCTACGACAGAAAGTACTTAGGTGCTTCCTACACAGTCATTTCAGTCTTAAAACACCTGGTGTAAAGGACTATAAACTATTATAAAAAATAAGAGTTAGTTAGGCCAATACCATGGTGGAATGATGAATGTGAAAGCGCAATCAAAGCAAGAAACAAAGTCTTATACTCACTTTGGAAAGAATATACTACGACCGGTTTTGAATGGTATCGAGAACTCAAACAAATCGCACAGGAGATAGTGAGGACAGCAAAAGAGAACCATTGGCGAACATTCTGTAGCTTTCTTAAGTCACACTCTAGTCAGACTACCATGTGGAAAGCAGTGAAAAATATGGTCCAAACACATGCAGGTTTTAAAGTTCCAGCGCTGAAACTGAGTGAAGATAAAACCGTTTTTTCTGACAAAGACAAAGCAAATGCGTTAGCAACTGCTATCACAAATGAGTATCAGACAAAAATCTTGACCTAAGATTTATTCAAAGGAAAGAGGCTCTGAAAAGAGAAATTACCTTTACCATCAGATCTGGCATTTCTTGCGAAAACGACCCACATGAGTTAAACAGAAATTTCCTTAAAAGAATTTACGGAAGCTCTGATGCAGAGTGCAAACGGCAAATCTCCAGGTCCAGACAATCTCTGCTATGAGATGCTAAGACAAATTGACGAGATAGGTCTCAATAAGCTCTTGGAGCTTATAAACTTTTCTTGGTCAAAAGGAGAGGTAAACTCCGCCTCGCTAATTGCGAGCCAGTCCCAAGCCTGGAGAAAGGAGGAGGGAAAAGTAAAAAGGATCAAATTCTGATCCACGACAGGAAGTACATAAGTGCTCCCTACATACAGCCATTAGTCTTAAAACACCTGGTGTAAAGGACTATAAACTATTATAAAAAGGAGAGGTAGCAAAACTATGGAAGCAATCCATAAATGTTTCGCTACTAAAACCGAGAAAAAAATTCTTCAGACAACAACTCATATCGACCCATTTCCCTAACATCTTCATTGTGCAAGGTTACTGAAAAAATTATTGCAAACCGGTTAAGGTTCTACCTGGAGCAAAATAATCTCTTAAACCGTGAACAATCAGGCTTTAGAAAAGGAAGAGGATGCACAGATCACATCCTTAGACTACAAAACGATATTAAACGCTCGATGTGGAATAAGGGTGGGACATTGGCGGTCTTCCTGGACTTAGAAAAGGCAGGAGGGGCTCTTGTTAAAGCTTGGTGTCAGAGGAAGGATTTTAAAATGGATCCATAGCTTCTTGAACAATCGAGAGGCCATGGTTCGTGTGGGATCCACCTTGTCAGATCCGGTATTGTTGGAAAACGGTACCCCACAGGGTTTTGTCCTGAGCCCCCTTTTGTTCATTGTTATGATGAGCGACATCCCTTGTCAAGAAATCCATGGAATTCGAACATCTATATTTGCGGACGATGTAGCAATATGGATTTCAGGAAAAGACCTACATACTATGCGAAACTGCAGAAAACATAAAAAAACATGGATGAAAGGAAGGTACAAATTACCAAAATGTAGCTTGTACCAAAGAGACACCAAAACCAACAATGACATTGAGGCGTGGCATATTGCCCTCAACGACATTGTGCTGCAACTGGGCAACCGCTGAGGCAGCACAAACCAACAACACTGGTAAATGATGATAGGGTGTAGGAGCTCTGAATAGCTTTTGAATATTAGAAACTATTCTGCATAGAGTCATGTCTCACCCGTCTTTTGAAAAAGGTTTTATGAGAACATCCAGATCCATAAGACTACCATGCATGGAAGATTCTTTCAAGTTAGACTTTTCTAATAACTTAAGCACATTTCTAAAGTCAAATTGGAGAATACGTGGTGAAAGTTTTATGAGTTTAAACACCAGTTAAATAATAAAAATTGGCATAGTAAAACCACCCCCAGGCACAGCACGGTCTGATTCAATTTGGCCTGCTCGCCCTGTACACATTCGAATACGGCAACCTACACTACACTAGGCTTCTCTTCCCTGAACATCATAATACACTTGGATGTAGCACTTGATTGCATTTTAAATAAATTTAACAGAACCAACACAAAGCCTACAAAAACCACATGCGCCATACCACTGAGGAGAACTGGAAGATGTATAAAAGGCTAAAAAACATAATGCAGTACATCGTCACAGATAAAACACGCCACAGCACTGGACAGGCGGTGGAGGACAGTGCAAGCACTCAGAAACTTGAACAATGTGCTATCCTTCCAAGACAAGGCCGAACTCTTTGCAGACAACTTCCAAGCAAACTACAGCAACATCAACCTGGCAGACACACTCAAATCCAAGAAACCCATACATGAACAATACATAGATAACCTAATAACCCACAACACATTTCCTCCATACAACAGAGCAAAATCCGCCGATGCTCCAACCCAGACCACAGCAGTCCAAAGAATCAAAGAAGTTCACTAACTTCAAGACTACAATTAAAAAATTCACCTGCTCGAAAGTCTCAACCACACAGCTTATCACCGCTACAACTACAGCCCAGCTTTACAGCCACCTCACATAAACCCATCTTAGCTCGGGGGTTGACGGGTTGGTTTTACCTCTTCATAAAACTATGGCAAGGTATGACATAATAAGACTATAGCACGGGCATAGCCAAAGATTTAAAAACCTCCTGAAAATTAATAGGTGGTTAATTTATGCAAAGCCTCGTTAGCCCAAACTCTTTGACCTTTCAACTTAATGAAGATCTTGTTCCTCCTCAATTCTTTAGAGCAGAATTGAGAGTTGACGAGGGACGACATATCATTCTTTACACTGAATACCAGATGGAGTTGGCAAAACAGAATAACTTGTTCAGATTAGATGCTACTTTGAAAGTAAGTTAAATATTCACTGCATACGCTTATTTTGCGATTCTCAAAAATCTGCAGAGCTCAGAAAAAAATTCAAAATGTGTTATTTTAGAGAATTCCACAAAAAAACGTTAAATATTTAATTATATTAATTATCAGAATTCAAAATCGAAATTGGGAATGCGGCAAAACTGGTTTTTCCAAACTTGAAAATGCATGGTTGTCTTTTCCACTTCCAGCAAGCTATTTACAGAAGGCAGTAATAAGTCTGATGTTTTGTTTTTATATTAATCAAAGTTATGGAACAAATGAAGATACAAATAAAGAAATTGGTCCAAATTTGATGAAAAAAAATAAAAAAAACTTTGAAGCAATTTTTAAGATGATTGAAGATCTGGGATTAAGCGTCGATCTGCCTAGGCAAGTTATAAGTGATGCTCAAAGTTATTTAAAAAAGATTATGGAAACAAATATCCTGAAGTTTTTTGTCAAAAATTCCATTTCAATTGCGTGTCTGGTTGTCGCCAGTGAGCGCAACAACACTCCAAGAACTCTGACAAAATTGTCCAAACTTACATCGACTCCAAAAAAAAACATAAACAAATTGGTGGTTAAGTTGAACTTGTTCTTGTTCAACGAAGACAAATCATATGATGGTGCAATCAGCAGACTCGTGAAAATTACCGACGATCTGCTAATCAGCAAGAAAGGCCCCTAGTCTGGTTACCTAGCCACGTCGGCATTAAAGGTAAGGACTCAACGAAGACAAATCATATGATGGTGCAATCAGCAGACTCTGCTCGACAATGGGACTATCAAAGAAAGTGGTCTCACTAACAAAACGAATAGCAGAGAAAGCTGATCAGATGAACCTGGTGATTGGAAGAAAGCCGTCGTCTGTGGTTGCCGCCTGTGTTTCTATGGCGACTCAATACGACACACCCAGACTGTCATATAAAAATGTATCGGATGCCAGTGGAGTCTCAGGATCTACACTTATCTCTGTGTATAATATTTTGAAAAACTATGTTGATAGATTACTGCCATAGCAGCTAAAAAAACCGCTTTACTTTATATTCATGTGCTTATGATGGGGGCAGCCCTAGAACACATCGCACGCTTCCAAACATCATTTCGATTATACGATTATTATTCGATTATTATTTCGCCTGTGTTTATATGGCGACTCAATACGACACACCCAGACTGTCATATAAAAATGTATCGGATGCCAGTGGAGTCTCAGCATCTACACTTATCTCTGTGTATAATATTTTGAAAAACTATGTTGATAGATTACTGCCATAGCAGCTAAAAAAACCGCTTTACTTTATATTCATGTGCTTATGATGGGGGCAGCCCTAGAACACATCGCACGCTTCCAAACATCATTTCGATTATACGATTATTATTCGATTATTATTTCGCCTGTGTTTATATGGCGACTCAATACGACACACCCAGACTGTCATATAAAAATGTATCGGATGCCAGTGGAGTCTCAGCATCTACACTTTTCTCTGTGTATAATATTTTGAAAAACTATGTTGATAGATTACTGCCATAGCAGCTAAAAAAACCGCTTTACTTTATATTCATGTGCTTATGATGGGGGCAGCCCTAGAACACATCGCACGCTTCCAAACATCATTTCGATTATACGATTATTATTCGATTATTATTTCGCCTGTGTTTATATGGCGACTCAATACGACACACCCAGACTGTCATATAAAAATGTATCGGATGCCAGTGGAGTCTCAGGATCTACACTTATCTCTGTGTATAATATTTTGAAAAACTATGTTGATAGATTACTGCCATAGCAGCTAAAAAAACCGCTTTACTTTATATTCATGTGCTTATGATGGGGGCAGCCCTAGAACACATCGCACGCTTCCAAACATCATTTCGATTATACGATTATTATTTCGCCTGTGTTTATATGGCGACTCAATACGACACACCCAGACTGTCATATAAAAATGTATCGGATGCCAGTGGAGTCTCAGCATCTACACTTATCTCTGTGTATAATATTTTGAAAAACTATGTTGATAGATTACTGCCATAGCAGCTAAAAAAACCGCTTTACTTTATATTCATGTGCTTATGATGGGGGCAGCCCTAGAACACATCGCACGCTTCCAAACATCATTTCGATTATACACAGACGCCTCAAAGATAGAAGATAAAACGGGAATAGGCATCTATTCCCACTCCTCAGGACACACCTTCTCCAAACGTACGACAGACGGTGTGTCAATCTGCTCAGCTGAAATGACCGCCATCCTTGAAGCGATGAAATGGTACAGCCACCATGATGACAGTAGAGACTTGGTAATTTTTACGGACTCACTCAGTTCTCTGGAAGCCCTTAGGGGCCGCACAGGACTTAGTGAGTCACCATGCCAGCAGGAGATCGTGAAAATTACCGACGATCTGCTAATCAGCAAGAAAGGCCCCTAGTCTGGTTACCTAGCCACGTCGGCATTAAAGGTAAGGAAAAAGCTGACATTCTGGCCAAATAGGCCACAACACTGGATACCATAGACGTTGAGATCCAGCCGGAGCCAGCAGAAATCTCGAACGTCATCAAAAAAACAGTCCTGCATCAATGGCGGGAGCAGTGGAACCGGGCTACACTGTCCCCTTCCTACAGAGCCCTCAACCCAGCCCCATCGACAAAGTCGCCTTTCAACACAATCCCGAGATGGAAAGAAAGGCTGGCTACCAGACTAAGGATGGACAGACTGAACCTCAACAGCAACCTACGCCTGGTAGGACGCCACCCAACTGGAGAGTGTGACAGGTGCACAGCACAATCACCGGAAAACCTGGAACACTTTCTTCTCGTCTGTCCATACAGAGCGGAGCTCACATCTGCACTCCAAAACATCTGCAGCAGGAATGAACTCGTGCTTAACATCCACACGGTGGTCTCGGATGGCCGTCTTAGAGAGCGGGTCTGCCGGTGGATCAGGGAAAAGGAAGAGTCCCTCTTTAAAAAAAAACTTTCCTTCATTTTGCTTAACCATTGCTTTTTGTTTTGTTTCGTTTTTTTGTGTAACAATTTCACCGGACGTTTTTCTATCTATCTGTCATTGCTTTATTATTGTTTATCTGTTCATTTTTCATTTTTCAGTCGTGACCGTTACATATACTTATGGCTGAGGTCATTAATAAATAAAACAAAACAAAACATGTGCTGTCATAGTAGTATTCGACAGTTATTGCAACGGGCCAAGTATGAAAGATCACGAACATCAACGCAGATCTTCGAAGTCTTCACCAGACGTTGCTTTCAAGCCCGGTATGGTCGTGTATGAAAACCAGTCAATGATTTTGTCGAATGAAAAAAACAAACAAGCGTTTGTTAACTTTCTCGCGTCTTTGTAGAGGGACAGTGGCTACGTCGATATCGAAGCACCAGATGATGCAGACACACTAATTGTAAGAACTGCATTAGATTTGCCCAGGACCATCATGCAAAAACTGTACCAGAGTTGAGTGTGAAAATCCGTCTCCTTCAATGTCTGTTGGAGATAGTGATTCCGATGAATTGAATGACAACAATAGAACAATTGAACTTGTTTAGGCTGAATTAATGGTGAAGATTAACTTCAACATGCAACCATTTCTATGACATCATTCGCCAAGATAAAAAAATTTTGAAGGCAAAGTCTATATTATCTCTTATGCAGTTGTGTAATAGCTTCAAGAAGATTTCCTCCGTAGAACAGAGACAAGTTAAACTAAAAATAGGTTGGCTTTCATTTTTATTTTTTACAAGCACAATAAATTGACCTAACTTTTCTGTCATTTCTTCTCCAATATTTGATTAATACAGAACCTCTCAGTTTTTGAAAGGAAGAAGTTTCAGGAAGTTTTAGTCTTGAGCAAGAGTGTGGGCCATGTCCCTTCTGTTTCCTCTTCAGTTTTTAAGAGGTTCGATCGGAGGGCTAGCATTCTGAAACTGTCACTTGGGTTTGAAACCCTTGAAGTTATTTTGGTATATTTTTGTTTTATTTAGAAATTCTTTACTTTTATTTTGTTTCTTCTGTACCTGTTGTACAAGAGAGTGTTTAAACAGAGGACCATCGGCTTCTCCGGTGGGTCCGTTATTTTCTATTTAAGATTTTGTAACGGCCCTCCGGATGGAGCCTATGATCACAAATAGCGTCACAACGGCTTCAAAGCCACTAAAACGTAAAACAAAGTCGACGGGATATCTTGACCCAGACGATCCGTCTTACATCAGTGCCGAGTCACTAACAAGAAAAGAAAAGAAAATGTCTAAGATCGAAGACGACACCTTTCAGCTGGAAAAATCCGAGGTCCGCAGACAGAGAAAGCAGAAGAAGTCGTCTTCATCCGATTCTGAAGATGACACGCTACTGATGGAGGTCGTAACTCCAGACAAAGAATCTGTTCAAATAGAAGTCGTAGAGCTTTTGATCCTGGAAGAGAGGACCAGGATCAACCCCTTCAAAATAGAAGAAGCTCTGAAGCAGACGCTCAAGGTTCCTCCAAAAGTATATTCGAGAGGGCGTCATCTTTCAGTAAGATATGACTCTCTAGAGGATGCTGACCTCTTGAAGAAAATTGAAAGTCTTGGAGGACTCAAGGTCAGTGTCTTTCTCAAGTTGAGAGCTCGACCAGTCGGAAAACCGAAGAAAAAGATGATTGATCTGGGAGTGCCTCTTGAGATACCCCTAAACATCATCGCAGAAAAAGCTGGATGTCTTGAAGCCACCAGGATCAACAGAAAAGTGGAAGGTCAGCTTCAACCAACCACAGCTGTCATTCTCGTCTACGACGTTGGTACCGTTGTACCAGAAAAACTGTACTTGGCGTATTTGGCTTTCAAAATCAAGCCATACGAGAAAAGCTCTCCATCAGTACTCCCGAGAGCTTTAGAAAAAATATATCAAGGAACTGTGGCGATCTACACGTTGGGATACCTGGAAATGAAAAGGCTGACAGACTTGCAACAAGTGCAATTGCATCACCAGAAGTCCAACTGAAAACACACGTTGAATTGGCAGACATCAAGAGCTTTGTTAAAAACGAGAGCAGACAGCAGTGGCAGTCAAACTGGTGTGTCGGTAAAGACAGCAACTTTTTTAGAAGAATCTGTCCAACCGTCTGCATGAAATCGCCTTTTGAAGATTCTGGCTCGAGAGAGAAACAGATCACCATAGGAAGACTCCAACTTGGAAAAACGACTCTCAATTCTGAGTTGCACAACATGGGCATATTGGAGTCTGTGAAAGATGTTGCGATGGAGCACAAGAGACAGTTGAACATTTTCTGATGAACTGTCCAGGAAGACTGTCTCTCCAGAGGTCGCTGAAAAAATGCTGTATAAAACAGAGAAAACAGCCAATCTTGGAAGAAATTCTCAACGACAGAGCAGCCACAACGTCGATCTTCGCGTGGATCAAGAAAAAAGAGAGAAATCTACAACTTGAAAAAAAGTGATGATGATGGTCTCACTTGTAGATTTTGCTCTAACCACGCCCCCAGCTGTCGATCAACGCCATCAAGCAGGTCGGCACAACAAAAGATAAAGCTGTCAACCAAGTCGGCACAACAACGATAAAAAGCAAACTGGGAAAAAAAGTGTCAAAACACCACGTGCGACATTAACAAAAGAGAATTCTCCTGATTTGCTGCAATTGACACAGCACGACTCTCTGCCAGGTCAGCAGGGTCAGATTAAGGTCTCGGGGGCCCTGCGCCAAATGTAAATAGGGGGCTCCCTATGTAGCCTCGGGCCATTGAAAAAAGATTTTAAATTAATAATAATTGTCTATCCCTAACACCCTACCCCCTCAACAAAATCCATAATTCATTTTAAAAGAGTTCATGTCCAGCCTTTTGGGAGGTCCACACTTCCTTATGTAATAATGTAATTCATTATACAGTATGGGGAGCTGCAGACAGACGTGGAAATCAGAGAGGTGGGCGCATCATATTTCCAAGATGGAATACTTTGATCCACACCCAACTGTTTCAAAATGGATGAATGAAAAGGAAAGACGGGCGAAATTTACGCCAAAGGCATCAAAACAAGAATGTTTTTTAACTGTTTTTTGATAAAAAACAAGAGTCACTTCCAAAACAAAAAAAAGATTGTAAAAGAAAGTTTTAATGAGTTAAGACTATTTTTAAATTGTACACTATCGCTGTATCGCACCTGTTTTTATGATTGATTATAGTAAGGGGTTTGGACTAGCAACGGATGCTAGTGCAGTGGCTGTTGGGTGTTGTTTGTTCCAGGGGAGTGAGGAAAGGGTAGAAGTTCCCATTGCTTTTGCCAGTCTGAAGTTAACACCTACTCAGACAAGGTGGTCCACCATAGAAAGAGAGGCTTACGCAGTCGTGTGGGCTCTCAACAAATTCAAGTCTTGGATATTGTTGTCAGAGGTCGTAATTTTCTCAGACCATAATCCTCTCACGTACCTTACCGAGTCAGTCTCTAAAAGTGCTAAACTAACTCGGTGGGCACTTGCTATCCAAGAATTTAATCTAACATTCAAATATAGGTCAGGTAAGCCACACCAATGCGGGTGTAGGACAATGGACAATGAAATATATAAACCACCCCAGAACTCTAGACAAACTATGGAAAACAATTCAAGAACCCATCCTGTCAGTCATCTTAAAGTCAACCAGATTGCCATGACGACATATACACCTGGATTGAGAAACACATGCCAAAACATATACAGAGACTTTGTTCATCAATGACCAGCTATTCGTTATTGAAGATTAAAGCAAAAGAAAAAAAATTCTTGACCCATCTGTAATGCAACTTAAATAAATGATCATATCGTGTAATCAATATATATAAAATGAAGTCGGGTTTGTGTTACAGCACTTATAACTCAAGAACGGCTGAACCGATTTTAAAGATTTTTGATTTACTGGATTTCTCTCAGCTCCTATTAACTTAACAGAATAACTAAAAAAAATTGACATTGAACCATGGAAAGGCCCATGGGTACCGCAGTATGTACCCCGGTAGCTATACAGCCTTAAGTGGGTCCTAGAAAAAAATTTCAAATGGCAAAGTTGTAGAGCACCCTCTATACTAGAAAATACCCACTTCACTCTTATAATTGTAAATTCCAGAGAACAAACTCTTCAATTCTACAACCCTATGGGTTCTAATTTAGCAACTGCTCAAATTGCGATCGATAGCTTCTTGAAATTTTATAAAGCGTGGTGCACCATAACAGGAGAAAATCCAATTATCTGGAAGCACGTTGGTATTCCGGTCCGTACCGTACAACGTGACAGCTGGAATTGTAGTATTTTCATCATGCATATAATGAGAAACATTGATCAAGAAACTCAACGAACGAAATAAATTTTATTTTATTTCTATTTTTATCAATGTCGTTATAAATGTGGTTTTTATCTCCTGTTGCAATATGTATTGTTTACTATCTTTTCGTTGCTAACTTCATGGCCCTCGATGAAACAAAGTCTTCTTTCTCTGAAGATAAAGCAGACCTTATATCGAAAATCGAAAAAGTAATAAACTTGTTACTTGAATAAACGCGTAAATTGAATGATTTGATTGATTATAGTGACTAGTATACTAATTTTGAACACATCTATTTTTCTTCAAGGAGGAATATTTAGGGCACTCTCAAAATATAGGTGATGGAGGTCAGTTTTATTTTTGGAAAATATTCAATTAGGTTATTATGTTTGAGATGAGATTTGTGTGTTTGTTATAAATACGCTGCTGAAACTCTTCACCACTCGCCCCTTTCTTCCGCAACAGCCGAGAAATCCTTCTCAACTCAAATCTGATCTACGCACCACAATGGGCCAGACAAGGCTGAATGGGTTTGCCCAGATGACTATCAATCGCAACTTTAACATTAATGACCTTAACATTTTCTGCGAAAAAATGTCAGCTGAATTTCATATTGTAATTTACTGTTCTAAATTAAATGTCTTATGGTTTGTTATTACTAATTATTGAAACTGTCGTTAAGCCTTGACTTTTGTGGGTCGTAAATTTCTCAGTAAAACTTCTTACTAATCAGAAATAAACCGACTCCAGCTGTGAAAAGACCGGAGGCGACGCCTGTGGAGAAGCCAACACCAACTCCTATGCCCAACCCTGCAAGGGCAGGACCAAGGAAACCAAGTCGGTCGTGGGCAAGGCTACCGGTGGCGTGAAAGACTATGCCTACCCCTACAGAAAAATCCAAGTTTATTGTTTTGATTAATTGATTTGTTGGTTCTTTTTTTATAGATGATAAATGATCCAAGCTTTAGAGAGGCTTTGATGAAAACTGAAGGAGATATATTGTTAGCAGACAATATATTTGCAGGAGTATATGTTCCTGGAGGAACAATAATTTATAATAACATTTTAAAACAAGCACGAGATGGACAATAGTCTTTTTTTGTTATTTTGCTTATATAATATGCTCAGATAATCTTTCTTTTTTTTGAGAGTTTAATCTTTCTTATTTTTGAGAGTTTAATCTGAAGTTTTCCCGGAGAAGCAAAAGGAACCCGTACCTGCGGCAAATCCAATCACAATACAGATGATAAGAAATGCCCCAAGTTCGATTTTTCAGTTAATGTATACAGGACAGTTGCTGACAGTTACTTTTACTTTTTTAAGTTCTGTCAAAAATAATAGGTATGAGGACGTTAAACTAGTCTATCATTGGGCTGCAATAAGCAGACAATAATGCTCTACTACTGATGTTCGTCTACCTGCAAAGTTAGACTTGAAGGCTACAGCACGCTGCCCTAAGAACGACGTGCATGTCACTCACCTGCACAGGTCTGGCCGCTCTACAGGTCAAGCGTGGTGATCCACCCTTATATCTGAGGCGCAAAATGGTAATAGCTAACTTCGCAAACAAAACGAAAATCATCAAAAACCACCCGGCGCGCGAGATTTTTGAGCCAGTCGGGAAACAGCAGACACTGAAATGGAAACACTTTTTCCATTGAAACTGCTTCAGGAGAAAGCAAAAAGTTTCTAAAGCACCGATGGCCAAACGGGTGTCGGTACTAAACGAAATGGTTGCAAGAATGAAACCAAAGGAGCTGTCAACTCCTGCGATGCCACCGTGGAGATACAACCCTCCTCATTTTGACGAAGGGCTTGTAGGGTTAGCAAAAGAAGACCCAATGCTCTTACCAAGAGCACTGGAACTTCTGGATACATACCGAGATCCCACCCGGATGTACACCGATGCCTCTAAGATTGGAAGCAGAGTCGCAGTTGGTGGGTTTGTCCCGAGATCTAGCTGTCGGTTCAGCCTTAGAGTGACGGACGATGTCTCGATCTTTTCAGCCGAACTGACAGCGATCAAAAAAGGAATCGAGTGGATGGCCAGACCTGACGGTCCAGCCAAGTTGGCGCTGTTCACGGACTCGTACAGTTCTGCACTTGCTCTTAAAAACAGCGCTAACGCTAACATATCCCCATTAGTTGCTTCAACCTTAGCGTTAATCGACTCGATTATATGTGAAGGTAGAGAAGTAACGGTGATCTGGGTTCCCAGTCACGTGGGCATTACTAGTAACGAAGCTGCTGATCGACTTGCTAAGTGTGATCAAGCATGCAGAAGTCGAACTTGTGATCGAGAGAGAACTAGTAGAATTCAAGAGGGCCATCAGGAAAGAGATAATGAGTGAGTGGCAAAAGATTCTTTTTAATTATTTATATGATATTTATTATAATATTTTCAATACTTTCAAAGGATTTGTCGATTTGGGATTCGGAGAAGTTTCTGACGAAGTAGCGACAGAAGTTTTGGTTTTCATGTTGGCTGGTCTTGTTGGCAGTTGGAAATTGCCCATAGCTTATTTTTTTTTACAAATGGTCTAAGTCCAACGCTCCAACAAAAGCTAGTTTAAACTTGCATAGAAAGAATTCAACAAATAAATGTTAAGGTAATATAATTAAAATTATTTTAATGTCTCTCAGTTATCATATTTAATGTTAAGCAGATTTAACTAATGTAGCTTAACAAAAGATATGCAAAAATTTATAAAGATGATTGCTCTCGTTATGGATGGTCTCAGCACCAATATATCGATGTGTAAACTATTAGGATGTAAACTTCTCAGAATTTATGTAATGTTGGATGCCTGTCACATGCTCAAGCTGCTGCGGAACACTCTAGAGTCAGGTGGGAAGTTGATTTCTGGAGGTGTTATTGATTGGGAATTCATTGAAAAACTCCATAACATCCAAAAGTGACGTCGGGTTAAGATTGGCCAATAAATTAACCAATCAACACATAAATTTCCATAGATTGAAAATGAAGGTTAGATAATTATTAAATATTTCTTAGCCGATTTACTGCTAGCTATATAAGTTATAGTGACTTTTTTACAAATGTGAAGGAGTTTCAAAATGTCGATGCCACCATAGAGTATATCCTAAATCCTGACACCCTTTTTGATATTTTCAACTCCCGATTTCCAGGTGGGAAAATCTTTTTACTGAGCTATGATTTAAACAAACATCATCTTTAAAGAAATTAATATAAGTTTTTCATCATTTGTCATTCGTAATAAAGACAGGCAAAGGAAAATCTGGACTCCTTGAAATCTGCACCTCCAAAAGTTTTATTTTTGAATTGATAATTTATAATAATTTAAATAATGATTTTTAATGTTTATGTTTGTTTTCAGTATAAAAAAGAAGTTGAAATTTGGCTGAAAAGAAAAAAACAGAATGGAAAGGAATTTACGTTTCCGCCCCAACCAAAAACATAGATCTTTTAAAAAAATTAAGAGTAATTTTGGTAAATCTAAATTAATTTAATACTCATCTTCTTAACGTAATAGGTTAACGATCATAGATGTTATATATGATACATGCCCACGACGCCACGTTTAATTCTATACTTAACTTGTTAACTTAATAGGTCTACGACCACAGATGCTGCATATCTGATATGCCCAAACACGACGCCACATTCATTTTAAGTGTCATGGGAGATCAGTGGTTCACGTCCACCCACATCAATACTGCCCTCTACATATTGAGCAGACAGTATCCCAATATAAGTGGGTTCACTGATGTGGAATACAAAAGATATAGGCGTTTTAAGAGAAGGACCTACACCTAAAAAAAAGTTTATACAAATAATCCATCAAGGAGATAATCATTGGATTACTATAAGCAATATGTAAGTTCTTAGATTTTTTCAATTTATTTTCAAATAAACATTATTATTTAATTTCCTTAGGTTTTGTGATGTGAAAGAAGTGGACGTTTTCGACAGTTTAAATAGAAAACTCACTCAAAAAGACCTGAGAGTAATAAGTTACTGTGGTAAGTACAGAACTTACTCTTAGGCACCACCACGTTCAGCAGCAAATAGGAGGAAACGACCGTGGTCCTTTTGCCATTGCTTTTGCAGCAACCGTAGCAAGTGGCAAGCACCCCGCCGGCTGTAGTTACGACCAAAAAAGTCTTAGATTACAAATTTCGAATGGTTTCAGAGAGGGTAAATTCAAACAAATGGAAAAGTCTTCGAGGAAATGTAAAAATGAGCCAAAAAACGAAATAATAGAAATTTATTGCAATTGTCGGCTGAATTATATGGACAATGCTGGCGAAGACGAGAACATGGTACAATGTGATCGTTGCGATAAATGGTTACATATGGCATGTGAAAAGATTACCCATTTAGACTTGAAAGAGTCCGTTTATTTTTGTAGATTATGTATCCTCTAACAAATAAAAAAATTTAATTCATTTTGCCATCAAAATATTTAGAAACGTAACATCCTATATAGGCCTTGTGATGGGAATTACAGCATTCGTGTGAAAAAACACCGAGTTTGTGAGCGCCTGCTATATATTTTGGTTTAGGTTTTCATTTTGAATTTTTGATATGTTATAGAAACACATAATAGCTATAAAATGACACCTTGGTTGTTATCAACATTTGGCTAGTTTTTGAGATATACGCTTTATGCTTAGAGGCGCTGGCACCTTATTCCTTTCTCAACTGATCAATTTTTTTCTTTTTTTGAAATTTTGGTACTATATTTTTCTTGTCATTTTGGTTATTTTCTTTTGTTTAAGTTTAATACTTATGTTGGTGCTCAATAAAAAAAAAGAGGTGTGGATGTTGTAGGAGTAAAAAGTAAAGGTAGAAGTAGGAAGACTTGGTGGTAATGTGTGAAGAAAGATATGGATGAGCTCGGCCTGAAGCGGCAGTCTGTCCTGGATCGTGAGTTGTGGAGGGGCCTGATATGGAAAAAACGTCCAAATCTAGCCTAGCGTGGAATAGGGACGTTTCAAGAATAAATGATGATGACACCAGACTTATGGCATAATCTAAAATTTCTTTGTAGTTCTGCTCAGTATTTTAGCAACTGGGCTGGGGTGCTGGTGGGTTTCTTGTCAGCAGCAACCATCTTCACCTCAGCAGCATAGGAGACTGCTTTGGCTGCAACCATTTGGTTGACCTCTGCTGCAAAAACAAGCTTAGGACATCTCTTATAACTTATGGTGTGATTAAATTTGCCACAACTAGCGCAGGTACGGGTTTGGTCCTTGCGCTCTTTTACCTTTTTTCGGTATTTCTTTCATTTGTGTTCTTTCACACAGATCGAACGCTTAACTGCATTTCTGCCGGTGTCCAAAAGCCGGGCATTGATAACTCATAGGGTGGGCCACATAAAGTTTGGTGTAGAACGAGTAATACACTAGTTCCACTCATTCTGGCACCTTTCCACGAGGAAAGGTCAAAACAACCTCCGTCATCAGGGTGACCACTCTGTTGACTCTTTTGGAGATAAGATGTGCCGCTACACACATCGACTCTCATTTAAAGGTTTCCATGTCAATGGCCGAAAGTGCCCCCAGTATGACAACTTTGGTCATCGTCGCTAACTTCCAAACTACTTTCACTCTGTAATCAGCCACTTTAGAGTAGGTAGTTGCATAAAAATTTCAAAAATTTCAAAATAATTCTTTTTTTATTTCACTAATATTTTTAAATAAAGGTACAAATTCTGAGTTTGAATATACCATATAGTGCAAAAAAAAAATAAAATTAATAAAGATATAGCGAATCAAAGATAGAACATCAACTGCGTGAGACAGTTAAAAACTGGTACAACGAAGAAGCTCAGTTTACAGCGTGCACATAGTGCACAGCGCAAAGAACGCCTAACAAGGCTTTGCGCGTATGGGTTAAGAATTCCTTCTGTTTCTCATATTCAATATGAATTTATTTAGAAATAGAATTCCAAACAAAAAACTTGATAAATATCAAGTTATTAAAAGTTTAAAAGTGGGACCACGCATTTCGCTTCCCATGCGCCATAGCATATTCCTGAATGTCACTGCATGAGCTCGCGTATAGCTCATTATATTAAATTGTTTCGGTAGTTCGCCGTCTGCTTGTTGTTTTAAGACTGATATTTGTTTATGTAGGAGAATCAAAGTACTTTCTGTCTGTATAATTGCCCTCCTCCTTTTTCAGCAAGGCAGAGTTAAGGCGGCTGTCTGTCAGGAAAGCGCTTGAAGATTGTGAGAAAGTCCACGGCTTCGTCTTCATCATTTGTTCATTAAAGTTATTAAATAACCTTTTGAATGAAACTAAACATATACTACTGAGATGTCTCTAAGACGAGATATAGAGACTCAAACATCATCATCATCATCATCATCATTTATTTTTTAAACGTCCCTATTCCACGCTATGCTAGGGTTGGACGTTTTTTCCATATCAGGCCCCTCCACAAGTCACAATCCATGGCAGACTGTCGCTTCAGGCCAAGCTCATAAATTCTTCCTCAAGCCCATAGCTAACTTTTCACTTCCGTCTAGGCCCAGAAAAGGAAGCGCTGACCTTGTAGACCTTGTTTAACCAGGCGACGTCCGAGCCGGCATGAAATTCTTTGTTTTGATACCCATATGGAATTTGGAGCAAAGTTTTACCCGGATGCCCTTCCTGCGAACCTCCCTTTAGTCGCCTTTTACGACACGCATAGGAGGATACACGGTGGTTCTATTCTATCGGCCCGAACCACAAAGCAAACCAACACTATCTAAAATCTATATTATGTACGTCAGATGCAGCGCGCTACACGCTCTACATTCACGAAGTAATTTTTATAGTTAGAGATTTCTAACCTTTGAAATTCAATAAAATGAAGCTCGATATCTGTCCTGGTAGGCAGCCTGACTCCGCCATCGTCTCCTTCTCCGTTGATGTGTTTTCGCTCACGGCCGTTTTTGTTGTCTGGTTTCTTTTCTTTGCTTGAGTGGGCGCGGGTGACAGTTTCGGCCCGGACCGCTTATGTGAAAGATAACCAAAATGTGACGTTTAAAAAAACTTTTTTCAATATTTTATTCTGTAAAAAACTTTTTTCAATATTTTATTCTAGGCAGTTGCACAAAATTTTCAAAATTAAAATTTCAATTTTTTTTATTTATTTTAAAAGAAGTAAACAATAAAAACTCAAATCTGCAAACATTTTTAAAGTACGACTTATATTTTTTGAGTTATAACAATTTAAAAGTCGCGAATCATGACACAAGACCTACCACGCTAGGCACTGAAAACATGATGCATATAGCTAACGTGAAGCTGAGAGATAAGTAAACGTCAATGCTGTCTAATTTATCAGAGCTATGAATTCCTATTAACTTTATCTGACAATTATTATCACGCTATTTATTTGTTTATATAGCTTATTTTTTACAAGTAATCTTAATTAACAATAATGAACTGATATTACTGATTACTGTCAGATAATTATTTCATTTGAATGTAACTCAAAACCACGACACAATCCACTAGTCAACCAGTCAGATCAAATTGCCTTTTAATCTGCCCAAGCATGATAATTGACAAATTCCTTAGCTGATTCTCATAAAAAACTTACTCTATTTATTCATAGAAAACTAGGTCTCCAAGCCAGTCCAAGCACCTAATGTTGAGTTGAATAAACAAACAGCTTTACTTGACTAGCTTCACAATTCCCTTGGCAAACTTCCAGAGTACCACATCATGTTAAATAAACAACTTAGCTAGCTTCCCATGAGACAAATTTTATTTAATTCGTGGTTTCTTGTAGACTGTTAAATAAACAAACCACTTATTAATTTTCTTGCTTTCTCAGGGAACCAGTTTTTCCAGCTACCTATGAGTTTGACTACTGAGAGATTGTCGGCGTCAATGCGCGTTAAAGTCGTTAAATGATTTATTTAGGGCGTTCTACGTGTACCTATATTCATGAAAATTTAACATGCTACAATTTAATATATATTTGACTAGCAGTGCCCGTAGCGGCTTCGCTCGCATGAAATTAGAGAGTTTGAACCGTGCATCCATAGTAGAGATCAATTTTTTAGGTCTCGGCTCGGCCCGTCGACAACTTAGCCCAGCCCGTTTTAAAAACCCAAACTCCTGGCCCGGCACAGCCCGTCTGAATTAGGCCCGGCCCATTCTTACAGGCTTAGAAGTTCTATATACTTGATGAAAAACTTCGGCCCGTCCCACCTTGACTTCAGGTTTGGCCCGGCCCAACTGAACACCCTAAAATCACTAAAATATCTATATACTTGGTGAAAAACCTCGGCCCGTTCCACTTTGATTTAAGGTTTGGCCTGGCCCGTGTGAAGACTCTAAAATAACGGCTTGGCCCGACCGGTGATAAACTGAACTTAGCTACTTTTAACCGGCACAAAACTTCAAAATACTAATTTTTACATTTGTAGCACTTACAGTTTTTGAGTAGCAGTTATTTTGAAATCAAATAACCCTTTTTTCCACCCCACATTTGATGTCCTGGAAACCAAATTTTTAAAAAAATGTTGAAACACTTATATCATAATTTTTTGAGTAAATACTAAATACTAATTTTGACATCTGTAGCATTCACAGTTTTTGAGTAGCAGTTACTTTAAAAACCAAAGAAAACCTTTTTCCACCCCACATTTGAGGTCCTGAAAACCAAAATTTCAAAAAATGGTGAAACACATATATCCTTATTTTTAGAGTAGAAACTAAATACTAATTTTTACTTTTGTAGCATTAACAGTTTTTGAGTAGAAGCTACTTAAAAAACCAAATAACCCAATTTTCCAACCCACATTTGAGGTCCGGGAAACCAAATTTGTAAAAAATGGTGAAACACGTATATCTTTATTTTTAGAAAAGAAACTAAATAATAATTTGTACATCTGTGGTATTTACTGTTTTTGAGTAGCAGTTACTATAAAAGACAATTAGCCCTATTTTCCACCCCACATTTGAAGTCCTGGAAACCAAATTTTCAAAAAATGCTAAAACACGTATTTCATTATTTTTGGAATAGAAACTAAATACTAATTTTTACTCCTGTAGCATTAACAGTTTTTGAGTAGAAGCTACTTTAAAAACCAAATAACCCAATTTTCCAACCCACATTTGAGGTCCGGGAAACCGAATTTTCAAAAAATGGTGAAACACGTATCTTTTTATTTTTCAAAAAGAATCTATATACCAAATTTCAAAAAAAAATTTTAGAAAAAATTTTTAGAAAAAAGTTTGTTTTCCAGTTTTTTCCCCTCAGGAGCAAAATTTTCAAAAATCCTTTCTTAGCGGATGTTTACGCTATAAAAGTAATATAAGTTCCAAATTTCACGTTCCTAGGATGAGGCGTTTGAGCTCGGCGTTGATTATCAGTCAGGACATGTTCTTTTATATATATAGATAATACGTTAATAAAAAAACTAGAAATAATTAAAGCTTCATTAAAAAGTTATACGGAAACAAAGTTCGATCTATCAGCGAGCATAAAGAAACTACACGCCCCATCGGCTCGGAATGATCGAAAATGTCTCACTTTTTAAACAACGACTGCTTACTTATGCTTCAACTTACAGCTATGAATTTTGGATATGTTATAGAATTAATGTTGATAGAATATCTATACCAACTTTAGTTAACTATAGCCGCGTAATAAAAAAGATATTTGAAAAACAAACTATCACTCATTTCAAGAAGCAATATCTCTGGAAGCGCGAAGTTTGCGGGGTATTTTTAGGTATCGTTGGAAAGCCGCGTATCTTCTGAATCCTTTTGTCAAGCTAATTATTCATTAAATTTTATTTAAGAGAGAGTTATTAACAAAGAAGTAACACTATCTTCCCGCGAATGTCCGATAGCGCGCTCAAGCTGTACCGCATCAAGTACACAAGCGCACAACAGCACAAATTTCAAGCCGTGCGACTGCCTATTTTATTCTGTAAAAAACTTTCGTAATATGTTCTGGGCTTATTTGCCTTATTATATTAAAAACCGTGTTTTTTATCAAACTCGGCCCAGGACGCTAAACTAGGAGAAACCCATATTTAACAATTGCATTCAAACCTTTGTACAAAATTTCAAAATTTATTCCAAATTTTGAACAATCGAGCTTATAGATCCGATAATCAAACAACAAAAAGTGTGGGAATGGGAATAGATAAAATAATGTAGCGTTTTTTACAAATCTGAACATAGAAATACATTTAGAAGTATAATTTAGAAAACATTTTTTTTATTATTGAAAAATTATAAAAAAAATTTAATTTAACTTTTTTAAATAGGAAAACATTATTTTAAACAAATGTTTTTTAACGCTATAGACGGTTTAACAAAATACGTCACTACGCTCGTGTTTACATGTGACTCGTAAGTCCTTGGGCAAAAACAATCATACCTAGATCCGGGCGCCAATTTTTTTTTAAGATGTCGGCTGGTTGAAGCAAAATTACTGCTCAAATTTGGGCTGGCCGAACTTCTTATGGCTCGATTACGGCTGACAAGCCGAATTTCAGCACTTTTCTATTCATAAAAGCTAACGACCGGGAAGAGGTAGTCGTAAGTATACTTTTTCTGAAAGTATTCCGCAGTCTTATGCACTTTTTTCTCAAAAATAACTTATACAATTTTGGATGGCGCAACATTTTATTATTGGTTTCGAAATCGTTTATTTAAGTGCTCATGCACTTCTTGATAGTACAAAAAAACACATTTTAAACAAAATAAACATTAGAAATTTAGTCCATTGAAATGTTTACTAAAAACTGTTTCCAACTGATTGACTTGATTTTTAATCATTACTTTGGCCTTGATAAAATTCGTTTCAGATCTTATTTCCGGTGGTAGAATATTCCATATTTTTCCTGTTTTTTGTTTTTCTAAGATAACTCCCAGGGACATCCGATACAGTGACATCATCTCTTGTCTTTGATCTGGTGCATCTGCTTTTAGGCTGTATATCTTCCCGGTACTGTTGATCTTTATGCGTTTTAAATGCTAAAATAGCATTGGCTATTATGCTGTGTTGCAGTATGGTTTTTGTCAGGGGTCGCTCTACCGGACCTCATGACAAGTGTACCTTGCACCCGTCAACCAGTCTAGACAGGAACCTAGACATTGGCAGACGTTGTTTTCTTGTTGTTTGTGTACGTGTTTTCTGAGGTGTTATATAGCGCTTTGAACCCCGCCAGTACAGTCTAGCTATTTAGTATCAGGCGAAGTCCTGCGTGTTTAATATTTGATTTGCGCTTTATTAAAGTTGTTTTGTCGTGTTGTTGTGTTGCCTTTTTCTTCCTGGTGTTCACGGCATTCCAGCAGGGAAGACTGTGACATTTTTGGTGGCAGCGGTGGGATCAAAAAGCAGGAAGAAAGAAGTGCGACAAGCAAGTTCGGGGAGAAGATCTCTCTTGCCGGTGAAGTTCTCCTTGGATGAGCTAACCAGTTACGAGGCTTTACGTGGCTAGAATCGGCCGACCCATCCGTGCTCAAGGTTTGAGTTTCTTTTCGAGTTTTCCCGCCGGTCTGAGTTTAGATAAGTAGGTCTTTTATATTGATACTTATCTGGTTGAAGATGGATAGTAAGTCGTCCGGTGTTGAGGGTTGTGAAGACTCAGCGCAATTACATGGAGGGAATGTGTCTCCAGAAAATTGGGAGGATGCGGGGAACGTTAGGAGGGAAGACACTAGTGGGTTTGGCGAAGATCCGACGTGGGGAGATCGGTACCTTGAACTTCTTTTTCGAGCTCTTCGATCATCTGCTTCTGGGCTTCCACCTGAGTTTCAAGAGCTTTCTTGTCTTTTTCTAATTCGTGAACATTCTTTTCGACGCCATCTTTCGAAGAAACCAGGTCATCAAATTCTCTCTGCAGTTGACTTCTCGCTCTGTTTGATTCGGTCAAATCTTCGTTCAGCCCATCAACTTGTCGAGTCAGGTTGAGAATTTTTGTCATCTTCCTCGTCGTCCTCTTCGATGTCCCCGACCTGGAAGCTTTGGTAGGCGCGATACATCGACGAACGAACACCCATTCTTCATCCAGTACTGTGAAAGATAACATTTAAGATATTGAACACTGTTCAACATCTTCGTTTTGAGGGGGAGTTATGTCAGGGGTCGCTCTACCGGACCTCCTGACAATTGTACCTTGCACCTGTCGACCTGTCTAGACAGGAACCTTGACATTGGCAGACGTTGTTTTCTTGTTGTTTGTTTACGTGTTTCCTGAGGCTATATATATAGCGCTTTGAACCCCGCCAGTACAGTCTAGCTATTTAGTATCAGGCGAAGTCCTGCGTGTTTAATATTTGATTTGCGCTTTATTAAAGTTGTTTTGTCGTGTTGTTGTGTTGCCTTTTTCTTCCTGGTGTTCACGGCATTCCAGCAGGGAAGACTGTGACAGTTTTTAAATTACATTTTTTCATAAGATCCTCTACGGAGGTCTTATCTATTAAACGCAGACCAAGTGCAGCTCGAGCGGCTACGTTCAGCTTTTTTTTGAAGAGCATTAATGTTTTTACCAAAATATTTACCACCATTCCATCCTATTGTTGGATCAGTATATACGTCCAGGGCATATTGTATTTTTGAAAGAACCAGAGAAGTAATTAGTTGAACACACACTGACTTTGGCAAATTATATTGTAATCTTCTTATGGCTCCTGTTCTTTTATCCAGTTCTGGAAGTAAGCATGAAATGTAGTCATTCCAGCTAGAGTTGCTGGAAACAGACAAACCTAACAAAGTTTCATTGTAGCTTTCTGTTATTATAGAACCCCGACAGTAGCCAATTTATCAGACCTTGGTCTACCAGTTTTAAAAATGATTAGTTTAGTTTTTTCAGGATTTGACACTAGATTGTTTAAATCCATATAGTGTAAGACTTTTTCAGCTGTTTTATCTAACTGTTCGTTCAATTGGCTCAGAGAGTCCGCAACCACTATTGCTGAAGTGTCATCAGCATACATCATTAGATGAGCTGGTACTGCTTCGGGCATATCACTGGTCAGAACATTAAAGAGTAACGGAGATAGTCCTGAACCCTGCGGACATCCTAGTTGTACTAATTCCTTTTCCGAATAGAAATCTCCGACATTTACAGTTTGGGTTCGGTTAGACATGTAAGAGGCTATCCAGGAACATGCTAGTTCAGATACACCATAAAGTTTCAACTTTCCAACTAGAATAAAAACTTCTACCATGTCAAACGCACTACTAAGGTAAAAAAATAAGGCTCCTGTAAACTTAAGATTGTGTAAAGAAGTTGTCAAAATATTAGATGCGCTCAATAGCGCTGATGAGGTAGATCTACCTTTTCTGAAACCATGTTCGGTTGGCAGTATTTGTAAATGTTCCAGATATTCAGAAAGTTGAACTGCATGATAGGAGACTTCTTTAAAAGAAAAATCATTTTGACCAATCTTGAGTCGATTCGCTTTATTGGCTGCAAATTGAAAAGGGTCCCCATTTGTTGTGGGAATCTGATTTGAGAGTTTAAGTACTTTGTTGATAAAGAATTTGTTAAACTCATTCGGAATTTTTTCTTTTTGAATAATATGACCATTTTGTAACATTTTTAATTCATATTTTTCTTTTTTTCCAAACATTTCATCCATAATTGTCCATACTTCATTTGGATTGGCAAGTATTTTTTTTAGCAATATTTTGAATTGTTTCTCTTCTTACTATATTTGTGCACTTGTTCCTCAGCTTCTCCATAATTTATTTTTTTTCCATAAGTCAAGATTCCAATCACCTATGGCAAATGTTCTAAACTTGTTTGCCATAGCTAGTTCTTTTAGAATGACTTCAAGGTCGCTATCTTGATTTATACCACTCCATTCTCTGTATATGTTTCCAAATGTTAAACGCGTGCCACCTTCAGTTTCCATAGACATCCAAAGTTGCTGGCCGGATGTGTTTATTTTTTTTATTAACCTCTTGGCTTTTGAAACAACCCAACTTCACAAACGTCATTATTTTTTTCCTATCACCTGGGCCCACAAAAGTCTCATAACCAGGAATATGAAAAGGCTTTTTATGTCATAATTTAAAATGTCTGTTTCTTGTAAGCAGATTATATCAGCATTAACACAATTAAAAATGTCTACAAGTTCATTTTCTTTCTGGTATGACCCTCTTCCAATGTTTAAACTCATTAATTTTATATTTTTTTGGGAATCTGTTAATTGATTTGAGACGTTATAGTTTCTACTTCTTTCCATTTTTTTAGATGTGGGTTGTCCATGGGGCCATAGACAACCCATTTCCCGTTTCCCTGAGATTGTTTTTAAGCCGGCCTCAACCCACATTTGTAAAATTGTCTCTGCTCACTCGTTAAGTCTTGTTCTACCCTATACTTTGTTCCATTCATAATATTAAACTCTCTTTGCTTCCAGCAGTTTTTCCCTTAGTGATTTGTCTTTGAGTTTGACCAGAATTGGTCTGTGATCAAATTCGGGATTACTTTTCCCAAGTCTTGTAGAGTATTCAATCATTGGTTTGATTTCGTCAATATTTATTCCGGTGTCCCTAATTTCTAAGATTTTTAAAATGGCAGCCATATCTTCTTCTTTTCTTTCTTTTTGGTCACGTTTTTTGGATTCCTTTACACCTCTGATAATTATGTTGTTCTTTTTATTCTCTAACTTTGACATTTCGAACACCACCCTTCCAGTAACAGATAAACCTTTAGCAGCAACTGCTGCGTAAGATGGTGTCTCATTTTTGGTTGTATGTATGTATGTATGTATGTATGTATGTATGTATGTATGTATGTATGTATGTATGTTTGTTAGTTTGTATGCAGTATCGGATCTAGGGGGGCAACTGAGAGTGAAAGAGTGAGCGGGAAAGCGACAGGTAACGGATAACGACCGGGAGCGCAAGCGAGGTAGGAAACGGGAGTGAAAAAGACAAACATTAAAAAAACCTCTAAAACCCCGAGCACCGCCGGTTACCCCGCTAGTATATTATATTTTATTTATATTATACTTTATTATAAATAAACCTGGAGCGGGAAAGCGACCGGGAACGGCAAAGAGACCGGGATCGGGAAAGCGACCGGGAGCGGAAAAGTGACTGGGAGCGGGAAAGCGACCGGGAACGGGAGAGCAAGCAGGAACGGGAAAGCGACCGAGAGCAGGAGACAAGCGGAGAAGGAAACGGGAGCGAGAGAGACACACATTAGAAAAACCTCTAAAAAACCCCGGACAACGTCGGTTACCCAGCTAGTATATATATATGATGATGGGAAGTGGTTCAAAAATTGATACTTCAAATAGATTCTTTAGTTTTATTAATAAGAATGTAAAAATCCCCAATAATAAAAGGAGTAGATTGATAGAAAAAGGATTCAGAAAGGTTGTAGAAATCCTCCAAAAACTGTGGTTTAGAACAATTTGGAGGCCTATACATTTTTTTTTTTTTTTTTTTCAAGATAAAATCAGAAAGATCCACGACTCACTGTCATCTCAGAATTGTTCCCAGCAACCCATATACTCAAGACCTCTCGGCATCCAACCTCTTCTTCAACTTACTCCAGTTTCTATATCTGAGGTATTCAACCTCATCAAATTCCTCCCCAACAAATCGTCTCCTTTCGACATCCTACCCCCTTTTCTCCTTAACAGCTGCTCTAATGCTGTGTCTGCAATAATTGCCAGGCTGGCCAACTTATCTTTTTCCCAGTGTGTGTTTCCCTCAGCTTTCAAGATAGCACAAATCCTTTCTTTATTGAGGAAGCCTTCCGTAGACAAATCTCTACCATCGAATTACAGGCTTATTTCTAACCTTCCTACCATTTCAAAGTTGCTGGAGAGATTGGTACTAAATCGTGTTCGGCTACATCTTATAAATAATCCTAATTACAGTCAGTTCCAGTCTACTTATCGAAACAATTTCTCTACGGAAACATCTCTGCTTTATCTACTTGATTGCATCTACACTAACGCTGACAGAAAGAAGGCCTCTCTTCTTGTGGGACTTGACCTCTCAGCAGCATTCGACACGGTCGATCACACAATCCTCATAAACCGACTACATGACGAATTTGGTCTCCAAAATGAAGCGCTATCTTGGTTCAAGTCTTACCTATCAAATAAGACACAATATGTTAAAGTTGGCAGACACCGCTCGCCGATTTTCTCCCTGGACTCAGGAGTTCCTCAAGGCTTAGTTCTGGGCCCTCTTTTTTTTACTGTTTATACGTCTCTTATATCCTCTCTTATTTCCGCTTACCCTTCTATTCCAGCTTTATGCCGACGACATTCAATTGAGCATCGGAATCTCCAAAGATGATTTCCACAACTCAATTAAGATTTTATCTGATTCTGTGTCTGAACTTAATTATTGGTTCAAGTTGAATAAAATGCAGCTTAACCAGTGGCGTAGAAATGGGGGGCGGACGGGGCAAATGCCCCAGGCGGCACTAAGGAAGGGGCGGCAAAATTGAAATCTTGAAAAAAAGTGACTCGACCTTTTTACAAAAATAGAGGAAAACTTTTAAAGAGTCGAATTTTTGCACACAACTAAAATCATTCATCTTAGACTCACTGTATTCTATGCAAATACAGTTATTCAAACTAATTTCCATGCTTATACACAGACACAGAAAGTTTTCGGCTGTTAACGCACTTCCTTTCATCATTATTAGAGAACGTTACAGCCACGCCCCATATTTACACTTTCACATAAGCCCTCTATCAAACCCACACAGACTATCTGCATAACGCCTGTTTCATCCCGTGCCATAATCACTTAATCACAGCTTGAATTTAGCAGGTCTCCATTCTGCCTGCCTTACTGCAAATGCTTCTACCTTCTTTGGAACAGTTGAAAAAGTGTTTGTTTTCTTTTCAGCATCTACTCACAGATGGGACATCTTGAAGAATAATGTTATAGTGACTGTTAAACGTCTTTCCGATACTCGGTAGAGTGCAAGATATGATGCTGTTGCTGTTCTTCATAGTAAAGTAGAAAAAGTGATCAGAGCCGTGGAGGAACTGATGGAGCTGATGGCCAGTCAGAGAACATGGAGACAAGAAGTGATGCCGGGTGCTTTTAGCAACTATTCTGACCTACAATTTCGTTGCGTGTCTTCATTTCTGGGTGCGAGTACTGAATGAGATTAACGACTCACAGAAGTACTTACAAACTCGTGGCCTAGGACTTGATGTCTGTGCATCAAAGATACAGTCGCTCTTGTCTTTCCTGGCCGGAGAGAGAGATTCTGTTGTTTTAGAGGCTCATGCTGCAGCTGTTGCGTTTTGTGAGGAAATGAATATTCCCACGGAAAGACGATTAAGAAGAAGAAACGCTTGTCTGGAAAAGAGACAACAGATATAGGACTGACTATGCAACAGAAAATGCGAATGGAACACCTTGAAGTGATGGATCGACTCACAGCCGAAATTTCCAGACGTACGCAAGAGCTCCGCAATCTTAACATTCACTTTGGCTTTCTAAAAGCAGCCTATTTTCTAGACGTAAATAATAATTCTGCCATGAAGGAGAATGTTAATTGTGTGACAAATAGCTATACAGATGTGAATGCGACTGACTTGCTTCAATAGATAAAACAATTTCGAAAACATGCAAAGAGCTTTTCCAGCATATCGGGAGAAGACGTTTCACAGTTTGGATCTTGGGAGATGCTGCAGTGGATTGTGAAGTGGACTCTTATTGAATGCTTACCGAATCTCACTATTCTTTTTCACATTTTCCTTATGATTGGTGTCTCCGTGGCAAGTTGCAAACGCAGCTTCTCTAAGCTAAAGCTTATAAAAACGTTTCTCCGATCAACCATGACTCAGAAGCGACTTACAAATTTGGCTATTCTTTCCATAGAAAAGGAAGCTGCTGAAAAACTCGATGATGATAAAGTCTTGAGAGATTTTGCAGCCATTAAAGCAAAATAGATGTACTCTTTCATTCCAGTATACAGCAGAGATGTAGTACTTGGTACTCGTACTCGAGTACAACTCGAGTACCGTTTTCAAGTACTCGTACTCGTACTTGTACTCGGAACCTTGGTACTCGTACTCGTACTTGTACTCGGAACCTTGGTACTCGTACTCGTACTTGTACTCGGAACCTTGGTACTCGTACTCGTACTTGTACTCGGAACCTTGGTACTCGTACTCGTTATTCCACTCAGTACTCGTACTCGTTATTCCACTAAGTACTCGTACTCGCATATGCGACACCTTCTCTAAAAAAGGTTGCTTGTTTACTAGACAGTTGTTTGGGATAATATTTCGTTTATACTTGCTGGACTCCAGTATAATATATATTTTATATCTAGGTACCAATTTTTAATAAAAGTTTTCTTTGTTATTTCTGCTAAAGTATCATTATTCTTCTAATCACTTATTAACAGTCATCAAAATTTCCATAATTTAGAATTTGAATTTCTTGTACCCACTGTTGTTAAAAAAGATTTCTAAATAATTCCATATCACATTCGTTTATATTTGCACTTTGCAGTTACAATTTTGCATTTTTTAAATTTGGTTGTGTTTTTTCAGAACTGGTTAAATTCTTTGTTCAATCAACTAATTCTCTCTTTGGCATCATTACTCAGTCACCTGTTGTTACATTGGTGCCGCCATCTAGGTCACCCCCACCAGCCAAAAAATCAAAGTTGTTTCACAAGTATTCATCGGCGTTAGATGACACCTTCCTTGATGTCGATGCACAGTTGACTAGAGGATCACTGGTGAAGTGGATGATGCACTAACGTTTTGGCAGAATCATTCCAGTGACCTTGACAAACTGTATCACCCAGCACTTCGTGCCTTAAGTATTCCAGCTTCAAGTTCACCAGTAGAACGTGTGTTCAGCCACGGCGGAATAATTTTAAGACCCCCTAGGGCTAAGATGTCGGAATCTAAACTGTCGTCGCTAATTTTTCTGAAATGTAATAGTTTTTTGATGTAGAATAAACTATTATTTTGTTGACTTTAAAAAGTACTCGAAAAGTACTCGCTAAAAATTTCTTGTACTCGTACTCGTACTTGTACTCGAGACCTCAGTACTCGTACTCGTACTCGATAACTTGATACCATGGTACTCGTACTCGACACCATGGTACTCGTACTCGGACCCTAAGTACTCGCAACATCTGTGGTATACAGTATATTGCGTTCATGTATACTCTTCATGCTTACAATACTATGTACTTTAGTTTAATAACTTCTATTTGGCAAGTTCATAATCATCTATATATATAAAAATGAATGTTTGTATGTATGTATGTATGTATGTCCTTTATGCATTGCTATACCATTCATCCGATCGTAATGAAATTTTCACACAACCTTGAGAGTCAAGGGGAATCAAATATAGAAAAAAAATTTATATATATATATATATATATATATATACATAAATTATTTATATATATACATAAATGAGCGGGAATGGGAACGGAAAGCCAACTGAGAGCGAAAGATCGAGCGGGAAAGGAAAAGCGACCAAGAACGGGAAAGCGACCGGGAACGGGAAAACTACCGAGAGCGGGAAAGCAACCGGGAGCGGAAAAGCGACCGAGAGAGGGAATGTGACCGGGAGCGAGAAAAAAAACAGGAAACGGGAAAGCGTCTGGGAGCGGTAAAACAGCCTGGAGCGAAAAACCGACCGGGAATGGAAAAGCGACCGGGAGCGAGAAAGCGACCGGGAGCGGGAAAACAAGCGGGGAAGGAAACGGGAGCGAGAGAGACAAGCATTAGAAAAACCTTTAAAAACCCCGGGCAACGCCGGATACCTCCGCTAGTAACCAATAAAAAAAGATTCATTGAATTATATAAAATTAGACAATTCGCGTGAAAATTGCTTTAAATGTTGCTAAACTTAAAAACGGAGTTACACCTAATTGGTGCTAATGCACAGGCAGGATAGTTTCGGTGAAGATGCCGAGAAAATTCGTAAAAATTAGGGGCGGCATTTTTCTCCTTCGCCCCTAGTGAAATATTAGGTTACTACGCCACTGAGCTTAACCCTGATAAGTCAGAAACTGCTATTTTGTGGCACATCGCCCATGGTTAAGCGGTTCACTTTGTCGTCCATTGAGCTAGCTGCCTCCACACTGGTACTTTCCACATCTGTGAAAATCCTAGGCGTAACACTTGATCGACACCTCACTTTTCTTCCTCACATCAATAACGTAATCAAATCATCCTTCTATCATATCAAATCTATTAAGCACTTTTTGAACGTTATTCCAAACCCAGTTGTTCACTTATTGGTGCGTTGCCTAATTTTTTCAAAAATAGACTACTGTAACTTCTTTCTTTACGGCGTTCCTTCTTATTCTTTAAAGAAGTTACAGCGTCTCATCAACACTACTACACGATTAATCATGGAAGGCTCTCCCGGCCCTGGTCCCGGATATGTTCCTGCACCTATTCTCTCCAGAATCAATCTCAAAATTTCAACTCTTACCTATAATGTCTTAAATCTGTCATCTCCGCCATATCTCTATAATCTCCTTCATCCACAAGACCATGGAGTCAATCTTAGATCCGCGGGAAAAGCATCGAAATGTTCCAGATTCAGCTCTAATTTTTCGTCCAGGGGTTTCAGACACGCAGCTCCGACCATCTGGAACAGGCTACCTTCACAAGCAAGGACAGCTGCTTCTCTCTCTTCCTTCATGAAACTTCTGAAGCTATAGTGCAAATCTAACTAATTACTTGTTATAACTATTTATGTTTTTTTCTTACTTCTGAATTTGCTGACTTTTTTCCAGCGCCTCAGTCGCGTTTTATAAATTATATATTTATTAATTATAATTTATAAATTATAAAATAAAATAAAAATTACAAAATAAAAATACATACTGGCTATGAGATTAAACTTAAAAGAGTTAATTTTAACAGAAGTAAAGAGGCATTCAAAATATGAAAATTTAATAGAAGAATTTAGAGAGACAGAGTAGCGAAAGACTTAAAAAGAAGGCAGATGCCACCATATTTTCTCGCACCTCTTTCTTTTCCCATATCTCTCCGTCCATCTCTTGTTCTTCTTCACTGGCTTCCTCTTAAATGTAGGGTGATGCTTAAAATTTGCTTACTAATTTTTAAAATTAAAAATTGCTCTTCTCCACTCTACCTAACTAACTTAATAAAAATCCCTCCTAAGTCTGGTTTTCGATCTTCCTCTCTTAACCACTTTCATTTTTAAAAAAAAACAAGAAAAGACTATAAAAAAGGCTTTTTTTAGTTCTAGAGTGGTAAATATATGGAACTAGCGGGGTTACCCGGCGTTGCCCGGGGTTTTTAGAGGTTTTTCTAATGTTTGTCTCTCTCGCTCCCGTTTCCTTCTTCACTTTCCCGTTTTCGTCGCGTTCCCGGTCGCTTTTCCGCTCTCGGTCGTTTTCCAGCTCCCGATCGCTTTCCCGCTCAGAAGTTTTGTTATCGATTTTCTCTCTTGCTCGCGTTTCCTTCCAAGCTTGCTCTCCCGATTCCAGTCGCTTTCCGCGTTCCCGGTCGCTTTCCGCGTTCCCGGTCGCTTTCCCGTTCCCGGTCGCTTTCCCGTTCCCGGTCGCTTTCCCGTTCCCGATCGCTTTTCCGTTCCCGGTCGCTTTTCCGTTCCCGGTCGCTTTCCCGTTCCCGGTCGCTTTCCCGTTCCCGCTCACGCTTGCTCTCCCGTTCCCGTTCCCGGTCATGCTTGCTCTCCCATTCCCGGTCATGCTTGCTCTCCCATTCCCGGTTACGGTTGCTCTCCCGTTCCCGTTCACGCTCATTTTCTCTTTTCCATTCTTTCATAACTTCTGTTAGCCTATAAAACATAAAATAGATTTGCTAAGACTATATATATATATGAATGTTTGTGGGTTAGTTTGTCTATTATAGAAACGGGAAAGCGACCCGGAACGGAAAAGCAAGCGTGAGCGGGAATGGGAGATCAAACGTGAGCGGGAACACGACCGGGAGCGGGAAAGCGACCGGCAGCGGTAAAGCGACCGGCAGCGGTAAAGCGACCGGCAGCGGGAAAACGACCGAAAACGGGAAAGCGAACAGGAGTGGGAAAGCAGGTGGGAAAGGAAACGGGAGAGAAAGAGACAAACATTAGAAAAACCTCTAAAAAACCCGGGCAACGCCGGGTATCTCCGCTAGTACATACATAAACACACACACACACAGACACACATACATGCACATACACATACATACATACACACATACATACATACGCACATACATATATATATAGTTCCCGCTCGCTCACCCACTCCGCTCCACTCATTTTGTGACGGATTTCAAAATTTTTTTCTCTATATTTGATTCCCCTTGACTCTCAAGGTTGTGTGAAAATTTCATTACGATCGGATGAATGGTGTAGCAATGCATGAATACAATACCTATATACATACATACATACATACATACATACATACATACATACATACAAACATTCATTTTTATATATATATATAGATGATGCAATTATAAATTGAACAAAACAGCAGCAGATTGATAGGCTGGCTTGAGAACTTTGTTCATGATTTTGTTGAAACACAAAAATACTGCACTTGCTTTCATTTTTTTCAAATTTCTTGCACCTCATATATCAGTGAAACTTTTACAATAAATTGGTGTTGCATGTAAGATTTTCTTTAAAATGTAATTTTCTAATTTCCTCTGAAAAGTAAAAAATAAAATAAGACCGATAAATTAATTCATAATCTTATAGTCATAACTACTCGTGAATAATAATGGTTGTAATGCCATCACATAAAAAAAAACTTACCTGCCCAAAAAAATTTCTCATTTACCGATAGGCTGATAGCAAGCTCGTCGCTCAACAATATTAGATGAGGAACAATTGAAGTCAGAAGCCTTGAACGATAAATATGAACAATGAATTTAAATTTATTTTTCCAATCTGCAACTCCTTTTTGTAAAACACAAAATGTTAGAGCATAATGATAATCTTATAATAATTAATAATAATATAACATAATTAAACACGTGCAATGCAACAAACGAAACAATTTGAAAGATACACAGTAAATCATGATTTTAAAAACTAAAAACAAATTACCAAAGCTTTGCCACTTACTTTTGAATGGGAGATATGAACAATGAATTTCTAATTTGATTTAATTTTAATTTGTTAAGTCTGGAACTCTTTTTGTGAAGCACAAAATATCTCTAAATAGAAGAAATTCCACCTGCAATTTATTGATTAGTCCTGAAATCCAAAGTTATCTAGATTTAAAAAATAAGTTGCTAAAATCAAATATAAAGTTTACCGATAGCAGAGCTGTCGTATCGGAGGTTCGGAAGAGAATGAGCCTCAATGAGCTCTATGAAATCAAAACAAAGGTATCCGGCGGCACCATAGATATCTATGGGCGGCACTAAACAACACACATATTTATTTAATTTAATATTTATATTTAAAACTTAAGAAAAAAAAATTAAAAATATTTTGTATAATTTAACCATAAATTAATTTTATTTTATTTTGTAGAAAAAAAATTTACTCCAACTTACTACCGCTGAGCAAAACGTTTTTTGTCCATAAAACATCAACGGAGAAACCAATTTATTTAATATTTTACAGGAACCACCGCTTGAATAAGATACATAAGTGTACCAAATTTCAATTAAATCTGTTCGGCCGTTTACATTTTATGTCCGAACAAACAAACAAACATTTCATTTTTATATATAAGATGACTTGGACGATGACACTGTAGCATCTGAGACTACCACATCTTTTAAAGTAGCGCTATCCAGGCATGGATACTGATTTTTATACAAATTATTTATTTTTTATTAGTTTATTTATCTATTATTATCATTTTTCATTTATTTTATTTTATTCTATTTATTATTATTCTTATTATTATTTATTTATTTATTTATTTTTAATTCGAAGTGGTTGTCTATAGGCGTAAAGTCTTCTAAACCACTATAATAAACGTTATCTTATATCTTTTCTGTTAAGCATTCTTTTGCTAAACGCTCTTTTTCCTACTCTGGTCCCTATCTCTGGAACTCTCTTCCTACTTCTCTTACTAAATCTACTTCTCTCACAGTTTTCTCTCAAAGTTCGTGTCCGAGCACTATTGAACGATAGTAAATAGCGCTATATAAATTCAACTGATTGATTGATTGAAGTTGTACTGACAATATTATAAGTTGTACCGTCAATATTATAAGTTGTACTGACAATTTTATAAGTTGTACCGTCAATATTATAAGTTGTACTGACAATATTATAAGTTGTACTAACAATATAAGTTGTACTAACAATATATTTTTAACTGACAATATAAGTTGTACTAACAATATATTTTTAATTAACAATACCTATAAGTTGTACCGACAATATATTTTTTACCGATAGCGTGTCGAAGAGTGGGGGATCAATCAATCAATCAATCAATCAATCAATCAATCAATCAATCAATCAATCAATCAATCAATCAATCAATCAATCAATCAATCAATCAATCAATCAATCAATCAATCAATCAATCAATCAATCAATCAATCAATCAATCAATCAATCAATCAATCAATCAATCAATCAATCAATCAATCAATCAATCAATCAATCAATCAATCAATCAATCAATCAATCAATCAATCAATCAATCAATCAATCAATCAATCAATCAATCAATCAATCAATCAATCAATCAATCAATCAATCAATCAATCAATCAATCAATCAATCAATCAATCAATCAATCAATCAATCAATCAATCAATCAATCAATCAATCAATCAATCAATCAATCAATCAATCAATCAATCAATCAATCAATCAATCAATCAATCAATCAATCAATCAATCAATCAATCAATCAATCAATCAATCAATCAATCAATCAATCAATCAATCAATCAATCAATCAATCAATCAATCAATCAATCAATCAATCAATCAATCAATCAATCAATCAATCAATCAATCAATCAATCAATCAATCAATCAATCAATTATTTATATAGCGCTATTTCCGCAGTGTTCAATAGCGCTCGGTCGTGAACTTATTAAACAGATATGTTTTAAGTCCACGACGGAAAACTGTGAGAGAAGTAGAGTTAGTAAGAGAAGAAGGAAGAGAGTTCCAGAGATAGGGACCAGAGTAGGAGAAAGAGCGTTTAGCAAAAGAATGCTTAATAGTGAAGATGCGAGAGTGATTACGAGAAGAAGAACGAAGACCAGACTTAGGAGGGATATGTATTAAATTAGTTAAGTAGAGAGGAGAAAGGCAATTTTTTATTTTGTACATTATTAAACAGATTTTAAAAATCACCCTATATCTGAGATGCTCCACCTCCCCGTCCCGAGGAGAGAAGTGGTCGATTTTTTGGGGGAATTGTGTCCGGCTACCTTGGGAAAAAAGCCCCTGGCGGCAATATGCGCTTTTACTTTACGGCCCCGCACCATACGATAAATAAATCCAGATATATGCCACGCTCTAACTGCTGGACTTATTTGCGTTTTCTTATACGTCTGCTAGGTTTCTGGATATATTTGTGTGCATTTTCAATTTAATGAAATTTGGTCCAATGGACATTAAACTTTTTGTTTACTTAAATTAACGAGTGATTAGTTAATGGTTCTTTGGTACTTGTATGTGTTCGTTTGTGTTCGGGATGTAGTGTTTTTAAGATTTGTTAAACTGGAGTATATTTTTCGGTTATTCATTTATAATTTTTTTACAATGTTGAAATTATGTGTTATTGGTGAGTTGATTTTTGGTAAACATGGAGAATAGCGGCTGAAATTATTTTCGGTGTTTTTAATTATTTTTCTATTATGAAATTATTATATTATAATTAGAAAGAAAATAAATTACAAATTGACTGATCCTATTAATGTCTTAAAATTATAATTAAAAAAGAAGTTAACGCCAGAAAAGCGTCAGGTAGTAAAAATAAAATTATTCTCATAAACAAAAAACAAACTAAAAGTGAAGTGAAGTGAAAACAAATGTAAAAAAAATCATTTGTACGAGTTTTTATAAAATATTTTTAAAGAAATAAATTACTTATTTAAGTGAATTTGAGTTCCGTAGTCTCAAACCAGGTGGCAAATTCTTTGCTGAAACTCTGTGTTTCTGTAATTGAAAACCATCCAGTTTTATCTTTCTCTGAAAAACTGCTCGGACTTAAATAAACGGTCATTTTTTCTGTAAATAATGTTAATCTGACTGTGTGATTAATATTTTATCTTGTGATTGTTATGTTTTTTTTTGCAAATAACTTTATTTTTGACTACGCTATAAACCGTTTCTGTTCGACTGCGCTATACATAGTTTTTGTTGTGGTTCTCTTGCGCATTTCTTGAGTTTTCCGAGAGAATTTTATTATCAAAAATTAATAAACTGCTTGAATCATAAAATTGGAGTTATTATTGTGATTACAAATATATAATTATTATAAGGGAAAAATAATTAAAAACACCGAAAATAATTTCTGCCGTTATTCTCCATGTTTACCGAATTTTTTTTATACTTTAGTCTATAAGTAATAAAATAAGTATATAAAAACTTGTTGCGATCATATGTTTTTATAAATTTGGAAATATTTCAACTTTAATTAAATAATTAATTGTCAATCTAACACTGATTTAAAATTTAACTTATACTTATTAGAATAATACAGCGACTACTATAGGCTAGGCCATGCCAAGGCATAAAGATATATAGTATAGTTACATTGTATAGTAATAGTATAGTAAAAGTATAAATAAAAAGTATAATCGTATAGACTACTCTCTTTTACAAAGGGTAGATATAAAATAATTGTAAAAAAATTTAGAAACAGATTTTTACTGAGAAATTTTTTCGATTGTCACTCTGAAAAAAAAATCTGCAAAAGATGAGTGTCTAATAAAGAATATGTTGTGTATTACAAGACAATTATAAACATGATACAAACAGAAAAAATATCATCTATATAAATTTATAATTTTAACAATGAAAGAGTTTTACAATTGGCATGACCCAGTTTTTCAAAGCTCATGTAAAGGATTATGTTAAATGTTTTGTATAAAATTACACCCAGAATGTTATACTAATTATTAGTAACTAATAGATTACCCAGTTCAGTTTCTTCTACTATGCTGTGTAATATTCATTTTGTAAAATAGTCATTTAGTTTTAGACTCACAGAGAAGTCATTAGTCACTACACTACCTAATTCTTCAACAGTTAGTGGTCATTGCATTAAATCTGTGAAGTAATTTAATTGGTTGCTTCCAGTAAATAAAATTAAAGATAGAAAACTTTTAAAATATAAAATTTCAGTATTTTTTTTAGTAAAAATACTTTACATTTTAACTTTTAAAATTAGTTATGGTTTGAATAGCTGACTTTTTAAATGATCTTAAAAATAAATTGAAAACTCTTAAATTAAGAATTTTCTCTATTGATATTTGTCTGAGTTGAGAAAATTACATACATGTTTAGAAATATTCCACTAGCAGAAATGTACACTAAAATGTATGAAATTATGTTATATTATGAATGTGTTTACTTAAAAGTGTGGTATCGAAATAATGAGATTATAAATAATTCCAAATATGCATTTAAAATTACATGTTTTCAAACTATTTAAAATAATTTAATCCTACTTCTTTTTGCTGCCCTTTCTTTCTCTCTCTCTCCTTTCTCTATCACTCTCTAGGCATGTCTCTCCTTATTGATTCACACAGAGCATGTCATCTGATACATGCATCTTAGCTCCACCACTCCTCTCTTCACTTCATCTCTCTTTTATTTTCTCACACATAAAATTCCATGTTATTTAAGACTTCTCACAAATGGCTCATTTTGAAGCTTTGTTTTTTTTATTATTAATTTTAGAGTGTTGTAAAGAAAGCTTATTGCAGACTAGCAGCACATCAAAAACTAGTAAAAAAAGTTTTGATGACTATTCTTGAGAATAATTTAAAATGTTTAAAAATAGTTTTGATGAGTGTTGTTAGACATGAAGGAATTTTAGTGGCATGATCAATTAATTAATTTTTAAACCTGCTATTTTTCAAGCTTATTTTTTTTGCAGGGATCCTTTATATTTTTTCAAACACACCTCTAGCATTACCAACTGATCCTCTCTCAACTGAACCATCAACTGATACTCAGACTGATTTATTGCTTCCCAATGGAACTAAAGAAGTTGTTTTGAATGTTTCACAGTCTTTACCACTCACTAATCAATCTCTGGCATCATCTGTCTCATTCAATAATTGTTCTTCTAATTCTTCTGAATGTTCAGCAGGTAGAGTACATTTTTTCAGTTTGATTTGTATTATGATTTATTGTGTGTTTGTATTATGATTTATTGTGTGTTTGTATTATGATTTATTGTGTGTTTGTATTATGATTTATTATGTATTTTTCTATTTAAGTTTGTTTTTTATTAAGTATGCACCAATAATGCATTGCTAATTATTATATTTGTCAAGCAATCGGTTCGATTGCCCATTATACACTTTTACTTAACTTCATCGTGGAGTGTGCTACCAGTTAATCTTATAATTTATTTTTCACTTCTCGTTTTCAGATTGAGCTGAAATTTTGCAAGCCTAATTGTTATGCTAATATTTAATTATTGACAATATTTAATTTTTGATGATAATGTTTAATTTAATTATAAAAATAAATTATTTAGACGTTTTTTTATATATTCCGTTGGGGTGCACATTTCTGTTTGTGGGATCTATGCGACTTGGGCAGGAGATAAATAAATGTAGTGTGAATAATTGAGTTGGTTTGTGGCTGTTGGTAGAGTTTTGTAAGCTCCATTTAAGATTTTACTTTCCTACTGTTTTGATCTTGTATTCATTTTTCTAATAAAAAAAACAATACAAACAAAAGTTCAATAATATGCCAGAATTTAGCCAGCCTCTTGCTGCACTGAAAGCTCCCTTAAGCAAAGAGTTCACTCACATTGCTAAAGGGGTAGGCACCTATAAATGGCTGCCTTTGCAAGGACCCTTTCTCGCCTTTGAGCAAGACTTGTCCTGGAAAAGGCGTGTGCTAAATCTTAGTAAAAAAAAGCTGGCTATCTAGCATGGCTTAGCAGCTTCAGCTTCACCCATGTTTCTTAGAAGAGGAATGGAAGAGAAATCCTACACAAGTTCATGTAACATTTTAAAATTTGCCTAAAGATTAAATAGAGTCAAATAAAAATATACAAAAAACATTTTTAAAATACTTTTTTACTTTTGAATGCACTGAAAAGGAAGAAATAATTTCTTTTGTGTTACCCGATATGAAAATTACGAAAATTTTATTTAAAGTGGCTCTACGTTTAGGACGAAACTTCAGAGCCACTAAACTATAAAAGGCAATGTTACAAAGATTTTGAGAAGAGAAAAGTCTTGAGCAGACTGCGGAACTCTGTCTCATATGCTGCTGCTTTTATCGTAGATGGAAAGCTGTTCCAAATATTTGGCCTGGTGACGCTATTCTTGCTATTGAAGATCATTTTGGTGGCAGTATTGATGAGTAGAATTGCCATAATCAATCCTAGGCATGATGAGGGTGGTCACGAGAGCTTTTCTACCGACGGCCGGCAGGTAACCACTTACTCTTCGAATTTGGCAAAGCATGTGCAGTTGATGCTGTTAATCTGTGATCGCATCGACAAATCAGAATCAATGTAGACTCCCAGGTTTTTTACTTTTAAAACTGGTTTAATGTAAGAATTGAAGATTTTGAGAGAATCGACCGGAGTCCGATGGAGAATACGTTCGGATGAACACCACAAAGCCTCCGATTTGTCTGGGTTGAGTTGCAAGTGGTTCTTGAACATCCAATGACCAACGTCCTCGACGCAGACCAAAATTTTTACAGATAATTTCGCTGTTTGATCTGGAGTGCAGTTTCCACAAATCTGAGTGTCATCGGCATAAAGGCGGTGCTGGAGGCCAAGGACGTCAAAGATTTGTCCAATGTCCACAGTGTATAAAGAAAATAAAAGCGGACCCAGAACTGAACCCTGTGGAACGCCGCAGTCCAAAGATGCAGCTGCAGATGTAAGACCGTCATGCTTGACCAGAAACACATGATCCGTCAAGTACGATCAAAACCAGTTGATGACGGTCTGGCTCAACCCGTAGGATGACTCGGGGTCGTTGCAACAGTATGCCTTGATCCACGGTATTCATATCAATGGTGCATTCATATCAAGCAGAACAAGAAACAGAACACGCCCCTGTCTGCAGTCTGAAGGAGATCTCATATTACTTTGAGAACAGCTGTCTGATGTGAGTGGTAAGCAGACTGGAGGACTGTCATCAGATGAATATTAACTGGAATGCATCAATTAAGATATTCAAAATATTCTATGGCTAATATATCTATAGAATATTACTGTTCATTAAAAACATTTAGTAATTTTCATTTGTTTGAATGGTAATACAGATTGACTGATAGTACCAGACTATCTATACTATGAATAGTGATCAACACCATATACTGTGCTGTCTATGCTGTCCTGGCATGCAGTTCATCCATAACATAATTTCATTGAAAATCATACATATACTTATTGATTTTGTAACAGCCTCAATTTGTTGAGTAAAATATAGGATGAACAAAATATTGAAACCATTTATCGTATGGTCATTCCAATCATTTATTACTAAAAGTCATTCAAATTCTTCCACAAAATTATAATAACCGTTTTTTACTCACTATAACTCACGAATATTTTCATGGTCCGATAAAAATACACATGAATGTATTTCAAATATCAGAAACCATGCCACGCTCATATTATTTAAAAAGTCACAACTAATCTCAAGCCCATAATGAAGTTAATTTCTTCTTTTGGTTTTCTAACTTTTCTCCAAATTTATTTTCTCCATGTGAGAATGAATATACGAAATTTTGGGAGCCATGCTATGACCGCGTTATATCCTATATCCGAATTCGTGTTATGGCGGGGTTCCACTGTATTATTAATTATTTCCTTATGATTATGATTCCAGTTCAATGGATTAAAGGGAATCATGAAAACAATTTCAAATCATATTTCTATATAAAACAAATTATAAGTTGGAGTATTTTTAAGAAATTTCCTTTCAAATAACCATTGGTTTTCATTCAATTTGATCATATGAGCATTTGTCATGATGGAGAGAAGAATGAATTATTTGCTCTGTTAAAGACATTAGTTCTTCCCATGCTTGGATGATGATTTTACCAAATGTCAATATGATACACAACCACATTTTTGTATTCAATATTGAATACCATCAACCTTTGCATCAACATCTTTAAATGGAATCTGATTAAAATTAATCAGTTCTCAGTCTTTCCAATTATATTAACCTTTTGCCCGCCAACATTCCCAAATGGGAACATAACTTCAATAGTTAGTTATTTCTTCAAAGGTTCAAAGTTTATCAAAAATTTGCTCAATGGGTACATTTTCAAGTTTATAAATATTTTTAACTTTATTCAATTATTATAATATTTATTGTTGTTTTCCTATTTACCAATATGCTAGCAATGATTTTGAGACACATTGCATGTCAAAAAATTATAAGGTTCAATTTTTGTGTAAATTTTTAACTAAATGTTCCCAATTGGGAACGTTGGCGGTTCAGAGTACAAAAATATTTATAAAATTGAAAAGATTGATAGAAATACTAGCGTGGTTACCCGGCGTTGCTCGGGGGTTTCAGAGGTTCTTTTATCGTTTTTCTATCTTGCTCCCGTTTCCTTCCCCGCTTGATCTCCCGCTTCCGGTCACTTTCCCATTCCCGGTCGCGTTTCCGCTCACGCTTGCAATCCCGTTCCTGTTCCCGCTCATTTTCTCTTTTTCACTCTTTCCTAACTTCTTTTAGCCCATAAAACATAAAATTTGTTTGCTAAAAGTTGCTTGAAGCCTTCAAACGTTGTTACGTAAACTAAATTTGAATTTTATTGCGCAATTACCTTTGATGGTCGTACGTAGGCACTTTTGGCCTGGAAAGTTTTTTGGCCCCCCTGAGCCGGGGGATGGGAGTAGGGAGTCCAAACCTTCTTAACTTTCATCCTCTGTATGAGAACTATCTCCTTGCCAAATTTCATCAAGATCGCTCCAGTGGTTCAGATTTCTATAAAGGACAGACTCACAAAGTGTTGTTTTTATAAAATTTGCATTTGTTGTCGCCAACGTTTCCAAATGGGAATATACCAATATCTTGACTTTTTAATAACATATGTAACTGAAATTTGGTGAGAAATCTTAGAATGTCATTCATAGAAAGATATAAAAAATTCATGCAATTATATTCACGGGAACATATAGTGGTGGGTAAAAGGTTGAATGAGTTGAGATGGGATTCTTGTCAAAAACACATCATCATATACATTGTACATGTACTTTTTAATTACATTTTAATTACAATCTCTTCAAGATTTAAAGATATAATTTTTAACCATTTTCTTATTTTTTTAATCTAAAAAATTCATTAGATTTTTTTAATAGTTTTTTCATGTTTTATAATCATAATATAACCTTCAGTTTTAATGGGTTTTTACTTGAAATATTCAAGTAGCTCAACGTTTGTTTCAGATATAAATTGTAAAAACAACTTATGCTTGAACAATGGAACTTGCAGTGAAGTTAATGGTTCTTGGAAATGTCTTTGTACTACAGGTTTGTTTTTCACTGATTAATTTAACTGCTTTTCACCATCATCATCATCATTTAGTTTTAAAATGCCTGTCTGTCCTTATGGTTGGATGTTTTTTCTTCCCTCCCCTATCATATCTTTCACAAATGGTGACTCAAGCTGACTGCTGTCGACCAATCAAATCCTTGTCCAGTTTAATTTATTTATTCCACCAAATAATTTATGCAAGTATTTATTTTTAAGCTAATTTTGCATTTTGATTTCTGAGAATTTCTGAGTAATTAATTCCTCAAATGTTTTCAATAAACATCTTGATTAGTTTGAACTGTTAGCTTTCTTCAAATAAAATATCTTTTCTTGCTCTGGATATTCCCCACCCTTGCCAATGTTGTGAATGCATTTATTATTTGTGACATGATTCTCTCATGTTCAACAGTTTAATATTATGCAAGACCAATATTTGGGTACTACATCTAATCCTTATTTCTTTAAACCTAGCAGTCAACTCCAAATTGAAATGGTTAAAATTATATTTGTTCAATGGGAGAGGACTACATTATAAATATGGAAGTGAGTTACTCATTTCACTCACAGCAGCATCAAAATTACATAAAATGAAACATACAAGTGCCTGCAAAATATTTCCAAACTCAAATAACAAAAGTAGATGACATTTTTTGCAAGTATTTTACACATGATTGGCATACCATAACAACTAATAGATTTTTAGATGCTGCTACAGCAATTGTGCATCCACAATTACAAATCCAGTCAATTCACTTAACAAAATTATTAAATTTTTATTGGTGACTACAGATTTTCCACATGAATAGTTCTTATGATAATACCAGACTATCCCTATACCATGAAAAGTGATCAACACGGTATGCTACCCTGCTGTCTGGCATGCAGTTCATCTATCTTGCCAACTTACATTCATTTAATTTACTGCTAAGTACTTTTATGCTCTGCTGGACTGTTGAATAATAAACATGTCAGATCTATAATGGGAAAATACTTTAACATAAAACTACTGTTTGTGTTGTTTTGATTTTGATTTGTCAACTAGGGGGGGGGCACCCGGCGTTGCCCGGGGGTTCTAGAGGTTTTTCTAATGTTTGTCTCTCTCGCTCCCGTTTCCTTCTCCGCTTTCCCGTTCCCGTCGCGTTCCCGGTCGCTTTTCCGCTCCCGGTCGCTTTTCCGCTCCCGGTCGCTTTTCCGCTCCCGGTCGCTTTTCCGCTCCCGGTCGCTTTTCCGCTCCCGGTCGCTTTTCCGCTCCCGGTCGCTTTTCCGCTCCCGGTCGCTTTTCCGCTCCCGGTCGCTTTCCCGCTCCCGGTTGCTTTCCCGTTCTCGGTCGCTTTCCCGTTCTCGGTCGCTTTCCCTTTCCCGTTCTATCTTTCGCTCTCAGTTGGCTTCCCGTTCCCGTTTTCGCTCATTTATGTATGTATATGTATGTATATATATATATATATATATATATATATATATATATATATATATATATATATATGTATATAGTTCCCGCTCACTCACCCGCTCCGCTCCTCTCATTTTGTGACGGATTTCAAAATTTTTTTCACTATATTTGATTCCCCTTGACTCTCAAGGTTGTGTGAAAATTTCATTACGATCGGATGAATACATACAAACATTCATTTTTATATATATAGATTCTATCAAAACTTTGTTTTTAAGAAAATCTATAGATTAAAGATAAAAGAGACCTGATGGAAACTTTCAGGACATTGAATGGTGTCTGGTTCGATTAGATCTCAAAGAGTTTTTTTCTAGATCTAAAAGAGTTTTTTTTCTAGATCTAAAAGAGTTTTTTTTCTAGATCTAAAAGAGTTTTTTTCGTAAAACTTATTTATGGTTTGACACCTGCTGAACTTTTATTTGTGTTTTGATTTGGGCCAAAGTTTAGACATTTTGGCACTGTTCGTACTTCGACATTAGGCCATGAGGCCATGTACACATTAGGCCATGAGGCCATGTACGACTCAACCAAATAATAAATTATTTAAGTTCTATACAACATTGCTTGGTTTTTTTGTTATAATAGTTTATATTCCTCTACACCAAGTGTTTTAAGACTCAAGTAACAGTGTGTCAAGGAGATACCTCAGTACTTCCTGTCATTGATCATAATATTATCCTTTTACACTTTCCCTCCTCCTTTATCAAGGCTTGGGACTGGCTCGAAAAAGCAAGGTGGAGTTAACAGTCCTTGAGCATTAAAAGTGTTCAAATTTAAAATTATTTTATGCTTTGTAGCGTATTAAAACCCAAAAAATCTGTGTCTGTTTTTTAATTTAAAATCGCAATATTGGATCTAGCATGGTCAAGCTGCTAAAGATGCAGGATTAGAAGACCTGGGCCAGGCTATGTGTAATAATTTAATAGATCAAAAACTACTTAAAATATTAATTATTTTTGACTTTTCCTAGCTGCTCCCTGTGTCTTCCTACACATGGAGTACCCTCACTATTACTTATTAGTTCCTGGGTGTTCTAGTTTTTATTAAATTTACATTAACATAGGCAGACATGGATTGATTGCACCACTAAAGTTTTACACTTACTTCTTTTATTCACTCCATGTTTGTTCTAGCTTCCTCTATGTCTTTCTACAATTATGGATGTAGGCTTGAATAGAAATATTGTTTGGAATTTTTCTTGTCTTAAAAATTGTTTCTGGATGTCTCAATGTGTTTAAAAATATAACATTATCTCTATTTTAGTTTTTGTTTAGTTTTATTTTGTTTTTATAATTTGTTTGGCTTTAAATAAGTCTGCAGCATTCCTTATAATAGTAGTAATAGAAAACTTTGAATATAATTAAGTCAGTATTTTTGTACCCGGACTACAAGAATGGTTTTTATTAAAGATAATTTGAATAGGGAAAAAATTTCACGAGGCACATTATCTTAACAAATAATTAACTCGGTTCTGTGAAGTTTTCAATTTTTGAAAAAAAAATATCCAGTAAAACATTAAATAAATATTGAGAAATGATTTACATGTTAGAAAGCTCCATATTTATTGTTTCTTAAAAAATTCTCACATCATTAAAAATAAGTTGTTAGCAGCTAAGAAATTGAACACTTTTTACTAGTCTTATTTAAAATCAATTTACTTTTTTTTGACTAGACTAGATATCATCAAACCTATGATTTAAGATTGACACTTAAACTTTCTTTAAGATTTATCTTCTAAACATTAATTTATTTATGCTTTGTTTATTCAACTTGATTGATGGTTTTTATTATGTGTAATATTCACATCGGTTCATCTGTTGTGTGATTGATTCAGGGTTCGATGGATCAAAATGTGAAGTAGAAACAACACCTTGTTCAGGTCATGTTTGTTTGAATGGTGGCACATGTAGTGAGAGCATGGGAAACTTCACCTGTACTTGTCCACAAGAAACCGTCAATCTAACAGAGTACTCACTGGATAAACGACAGCTGATTCACAGGTAGATTATTTAGATTTTTTATTATTTTATCAAAAACATTTTTTTAAGAATTTGAAGGAAATAGTGAGAATTGTGAATGGAAATTAAATTTTTAACTACACTAACAGACGTTCACTTTAACAATTCTCTAACAAAGCACTCAATCCTTTGGTTAGAGTGTGCTCACAGGCTGAGCAGCTGATTTTTATAATAGAAAGATATTATAATGACAAATAGTCCTTTACACCAGGTTTTTTAAGACAAAAATAACAGTTAATTAAAGAAATACAATATTTACAATATATACATTTCTTTTCTGTAATCAAATTTTTTTGTGATTATCTTGCGTCCATTTGAAGATTACGCCGTTGGGAATCTCTGAGTTTAAAATTGTTTGATTTCGTTTCTTAACTGCACTGTGTTTTTTCAATTTAGCAACCAATGCTCAATGGTTTCTTCCTTTCCACATGTCTCACATAGACCTGTTTCGTGGAGGTTTATTTTTTCATTACCTTAGACGAAGTCTGGATATAATCATTTCTTTTTTCCTATTTACTGAAGCAAATTTGATCTTACTGGGCACTTTTCTTTCAAGAGACCAATAGTGTCTGCTTTCTGGATCTGAATCCCATCTGTTCTGCCATTCTGTCATAACTTCTCTTCATATGATTCTCTTTATGTCGGCTAGTTCTGGATGTATGTCAATCTGGATTTCAGGTTTTTTAGTAGCTTCTTTAGTGAGGCAGTCTGCTTACTTCATTTCCTCGAATGCTGACGTGACTTAGCACCCATATCAATGAGATTTTTTTGTCGTTTTTCTGAACACTAGAAATTAGTGCCAGAACCGAATCCACAACTGCGGATTTGCTCGCATTGGCACTATTCTTCAGTGCAAGTATAGAACTATACGAGTCTCTGGACAGCGCCATTTGTTTTGGGCCATCAGGTCTCGCCATCCATTCTAGACCCCACTTGATGGCTGTTAGTTCAACTGTGTAGATGCAAACATGAAAATTTGTTCTTATTGCCTAATATTAATAATCAACCAATATCTGTAAGTGTAATATACTAACAAGTTGAAATTCCAGTGCCATCATTGTTCTGATGACCATTGAAATCGCTTAGGCCTTCCAATAGTCACTTGATCATGTTGGCACATCAGTAGACATATTTAAACACTTTTTTGGTGTTTTTAAGCATGGGCGCCCGCAGGGGGGCAAGGGTGGAACTTGTCCCCCCTGGATTTTTTGTTTAAATTTTTTTTTCGACAAAAATAGAAAAAAGTTATAATTAAAACATTTATAATTAATTGTAACAGTTGTGATTCCTTCTATTGTCATATCAATATCATCATCATCATTATCTTTGGGAATGCATTCCCTAGATCAAGGTTTCTTAACCGGTGGGGTGCACCCCCCAAGGGGGGGGTGCCGTTCTAGTTCAGGCGGGTGGAAAAAATAAAAGTATAAATAACACATTTTTTAAATTTGAAACAAATAATCTATACAATTTTAATTTTTGCAAAGAATAATTAGAAAATTTTGAAAATCTTTAATTTTGGCAATATTGGTATTTTTAAATCCTTTATTTTACCTTAACCACGTTTGCTTGTTTAAACCATAAGTTGGGACCCTTTACCAATAAAAAAACCAACTTCCTGTTATCCAATCGAGTTGAAATTTTGTGGGTTTATTTTTTGCTGTGCAATTCCAAAATTGAAAAGGGGGTATTTAAAAAAAAATGGAAAGACTTCTTCTTTTTCCTTCCAAAAAAGCTAATGACCTGGAGGTAGTTGTTGGTATTTTTCAGTAATTTTACTTTCAACAACAGTCATTTTCCAAAACCAGGTATTCTACCCAAAACCTTTTTAATTGATACACTGGGGGGATGCATTCCCCTACCCCCCGGGATCCGTCCCTGGCATTTCAAAACTGAAAGGTGTAAAAAAACGGAAATATTCAGAAGGCTGTGTTTAGTATGGTTTCACTTTTATCACTGACAAAGACGACACACAACGAACGAACGAATTGTTTTTAATGTGACAAAGTCCTGTCAATGACGATTTAAAACAGAACAAGCTAAAAGAGCATTTCAGTGAAGTGCATTCCAACAATTCCGAAGAATCGATACACGTTCTTAAACAGAAAAGAGCTCGGTGTAATGCTGAAGCGAGTTTACTTTAACTAGGATTTTTGTCAATTATTGACAAACTCATCCTAATTGTCTCTTACCTAGTTTTTTATCGAATTGTTGAAAGTAAAAAGCTTTACACTCTTTTTTAGATAGCTAACCAGATTTGGCCAAAAGTGCTCTGACATCATTTCTTTTGCTACTGCCTACTTGTGTGAGATTAGCTTTTCTGCTTTGGTAAATGTGGAAACAAAGCAAAGAATTTGATTGGAGGCCGGTGATGATATGCGAATTGCCTTGTTCAAGACAGGTCCTTATTTTTCTGACATAATTGGTGGGAAGCAAGAGAAAATAAATTAAATAAAAAACTTGATGCAAATCACTTACATTTTACTTATTGTTTTTTTATTTGAAAAAGTAGGAGGGTGCGGTCAAATCGAGTTTGTCCGAAGGGGGTGCGGGGAAAAAAGGTTAAGAACCACTGCCCTAGATGCTCTACTTTTTATTCCATTCACGTTTCTCTAAACACTATGATGCGTGAAAATTATCCAGAATCACTGATCCGCCACTTGTTAAATAGATTATTCTGAGTATAATATTTATTTCAGCTTGTATTAGTTAATAAGCTCATGTATAGTTGTTGGCAGTGTGGTATTTTACAGATGAATGACTATTGTTTGATTGTCTCCTCTCATTTTCATACAATGACAGTTTGGCTGTGTAGGAGATATAAACCTTTACAACTAAAGGATTTTTTGTAATTTTGAGAGTGTTTTTAAAACTTTCTGGAATATTTATTATGATGTAAAATAAAATAAAGTTAAGTAAAATTGTACTCTACATACCCAATTTTAAACAAAAATTTTAAAAAAAATTTCTTGGGGCACAATTGGACCCCAAGACCCCAATAATTTTGGGAAAAATAAGAAACTGGAGAGAAAATATGAAAGAAAATGCGAAGAGAAAACAAATAAAAAGCTTGTCCCCCCTGCAAAAATTCCTGCGGGCGCCCATGTCTTTAAGATATTTGGTGTCAAATAATCCTGCGGGCACCGGCAGGATTTGAACTGCCAACCTTGAAGTCCACAGGCAAACGTCTTGCTGCTTCACCACCAGCCATGTTTGAACATGAATCTTAGAAAGATAAGCATGAAAGTGTTTTGTTTCATTGCGAATTACCATGAAAACTTGGTTCTTTTCGGTTTTTAAAAGTTTTTACTAGCTCGAATAAAACTGAGCATTCGAAGTTCCATGCTTAGTGGAATCACCAATCACACATCAAGAAACATGCAGAACAACTATAAGCAAGTGATCTTATATATTTAGCTCAGCAAATCATGAAGCATTGATCAATAATATTAACTTTGTAGCTTTTATAATAACAAAATATGCTTTAGAAGGTCAATTATGTTTTTCTATTTTTTGTACAAGCTTTTAATTAGCTTTACTTGTCTGTTGTCTGTTTAAGCAAAATCTTGTAATCTATTTTTGACCAGCATCCCGACTATTACAAAAGAAATATGTTACAAATGTATGCAAAGAAAGCAGATAAATGCATGTCTTCACAATGTTTTTTATTTACTTGATGGAGTTTATAACTGCATTATAGTCAATTATTTTGGCCAAGTCGACTCAATCCAGAGAAGAGCTGATTTCTCCAAGCAACCTTGTGCCGTTGTTGAGCAACTTTGAATTTTTTAAGCTGATTAAAACTTTTTTTGTGGATGAAACTGTCACAAAATATTTTCTGAACCAAGCAGTTGTGTAAGTCATTTAAATCTCATTACAAACATGCACAAATCACATTAGCCATGTTAAGCCTACTTCAAATCTCATACCAGCAGCACAGCCCATATTACTCATATGTGCAACATCTCATGCCCTGGGGCTCAATGCTAGCTGTTGGATGCAGGTACCTACTTTTATACTACAATAGATATAAATAAGATTATTAATAATCAACCAATATCTGTAAGTGTAATATAATAATGCAAATATATCTGTAAGTGTTATATAGTATTATATACTAATACTAATATATCTGTAAGTGTAATATACTAATACTAATATATCTGTAAGTGTAATATACTAATACTAATATATCTGTAAGTGTAATATACTAATACTAATATATCTGTAAGTGTAATATACTAATACTAATATATCTGTAAGTGTAATATACTAATAGTAATATATATGTAAGTGTAATATACTAATAACTTAACATTCCAGTGCCATCATTGTACTGATGACCATTGAAATCGTTTAGGCCTTCCAATGGTCACTTGATCATTTTAGCGCATCAGTAGACATTGTAAACACACTTTTGCTTGTAAATGTTAACTATCTTTTAGATAATTGGTGTTAAAAGACATACTGCAATCACTGGTGGAAGATTGTATTGATTGTAGAAAATTTCTTAGCTCAGTATATTATACATACCATAACAGAACAATTCAGAGAGTTCTTGTTTATTTAATATACCTTATGAATTCATTTGAGATTAAAAAAATTTTCAGAGTTGGTTATGATGGTACTCGCTGTGAAAAATGGATAGATGCTTGTTCGCTGCTTCCAAACATCTGTTTGAGTGGAAAATGTGCTCCAGACAATTCAACAATGTATGGATATGTTTGCTACTGTCCACAAGGAGATAAACTTTCAAGTTGGTTAATTAGGCTGTTATTTAATTTTTATTTATGCTGAATGCAATATTTTATTTGATTTGAATTTATTGTTTAATGCTGTTTTTTTACTAATGAATCTAATGATTGTGGTTGGTATGAAATGCTTATGTATTAATGTGTATCTGAGGCATAGCGAGTGGGGCAGCTAGGGGCACATGTCCTCAGGCCCCATTTGTAAAGGGTGGCATAATGTCGTAAGGACAAAATGTTGTAGACAAAAAGTCCCCATGATTGGTATAGATTTCTGATTGTTTGTTAATCTTATTAAAAAAGCCAGAATTTGTAATCCTTAGGTGTCTTTTCTAGTATTTTTCAACAAATGGTAGAGTGTGTTATATTAAAGGACTGTTATCATAATTTTGTGTAGACACATTTGTGGTCAACTTATTTAAAGTATTTTTTACAACAAATTTTCAAAACCTGCATTTTATATATGGATGCATCTTTAATGCAGGAAAATACAATTTTACTGTTGGTTAAAGTGTATTAACCCGTTTTAGACCATCGTACGTTTTACGAACACACTTATATTTGGCGTTGCATAAAATTCAGCTGTAATTTTTTTCCTGTTAAAAGTTTTGTTTTATGTTAAGAAAGCTTCAATACACTGTATAAAATTTTTTAAATAATTTTTTTATTCGTATTAAGTAGTTTAATCTGGGTTAGAATATGAGCATTTTCAAGGTTTTCGACCGATATAACTTTAAAAATTTATTATGCTAATTTCATGAGAGTTATCATAACAAAAGTTTGAAATATCGAAAGAGGATGTACTCAAAAGTAAACAGCAACGTTAATTAAATTTTATTGTGTTTACACTAACCCACAATCTGAACATGTATGAGTCATGCTCGTTCTACGATCGTTGGGCATATAGAGTACTTTATGCGAACGAGTCGAAACTAGTTTATTCAGCTTATAGTTGTGCAGTGGTTGACTTGGTGATAGTGTTTTTTGCTAATTTCATTCTTGGAATGTAATGTTTGTAAAGTTTAAAAATGAATGGCGTCAAACAGAACGTTTTTTCACGTTGAAAGAAGCTATGTAACTAATTCTTGATGATGATGATAGCATTGAGGTTGACATACTTGTCATTCTTCCGCCCGGCGCATCATAACACGTGACTGATGAATAAGCAAATGAAGAAGAAATGTTATTCTTTGTAATATATCCGGGAAGGTAGAAGTTGATACTAATGATGGGATGGGATTAGACTGTGTCGGTTCTTTGGGTGAAGAAATTTAGGTCGCAAATACGGTCAGTTCAATGCCGCGGCAACCAAAACGCTAAAAACGATTGAAATGCGCTTGGACCAAAAAGAGTCATTTGAATAGCCACTTCTAAAACAGTCTATATATAACGAGTTTGAAACACCACAATGGTGCTTTGCTTGAAAACCCCCATATAGGCTGTTTAGGTTGTTTTATACCGATGAAATGAATTCATGCACGGTTGAAGAAACAAAACGATAGGAAAGATTCAGCAACTGGCCATGGTCACGAACTGGAAAAGGTGAAAACAGTAGGTCGCTACAAGCTGGAAAATTGTGGCAAAACACTGTACATCTGGGCCAAGTGCGGCAAACGACTTCATCGGAAATTGTTTTGGTGCTTTCTGCACACTCCGGTTCTGAAACGACTATCATGAACTGCTTGACTGATTTATTGAATGTTAAATTTTTGGATTTTATTGAACTGTGTTACTAATAAAGTCAGAAATGTGTTTTTAGCTTTTCTGTTTATAGCCTAAAATTTATATTATAATTGTTTGCGTTGAGAAAAAAAAGAAATTGACTTTTAAACATTTTGTCGTTTCCAGTAGTCTATACGACCACCGTTCGAAAAATGAGCATAGAGAATTTTCAAAGTTTTCTTTCAAATAAAAAATAATTAAAAATAAATCTGTTAAAACATAAGCAAGTAACTTAGAAATAACAAAAAAATAATAGAAATCTAATTAATAAAGTTTTGGACCTAAACGGGTTAACTATATATCATGTATTACAGCTGTTTTTTTCTTTAAATTTGTTTGTTTATAGTATTACTAGCGGGGGCACCCGGCGTTGCCCGGGGTTTTTAGAGGTTTACCTAATGCGTTTCTTTTTCGCTCAGTTTCCTTCCCGCTTGCGCTCCTGCTCCCGGTCGTTATCCGTTCCCTGTCGTTTTCCCACTCATTTTTTCGCTCTCAGTTCCCCCCCCCCTAGATCCGATTCTACACACACACATACATACATACATACATACATACATACATACATACATACATACATAGATACATGCACACATAGATACATACACACATACATACATACATACATACATACATACATACATAGATACATACACACTCCCGCTCCCGGTCGTTATCGTTCCCTGTCGCTTTCCCGCTCATTCTTTCGCTCTCAGTTGCCCCCCCCCCTAGATCCGATTCTACACACATACATACATACATACATACATACATACATACATACATACATACATACATACATACATGCACACATAGATACATACATACATACATACATACATACATACATACATACATACATAGATACATACATAGATACATACACACTCCCGCTCCCGGTCGTTATCCGTTCCCTGTCGCTTTCATAGATACTACATACATAGATACATACACACTTCCGCTCCCGGTCGTTATCCGTTCCCTGTCGCTTTCCCGCTCATTCTTTCGCTCTCAGTTGCCCCCCCCCATAGATCCGGTTCTACATACATACATACATACATACATACATACATACATACATACATACATACATACATACCTACCTACATAGATACATACACACCCATACGTACTTTGAATGAGCATTTAGTGCCGAGATATTGTAAAAAAACACATACATACATAAACAGACACACATACATGCACATACACATACATATATACACACATACATACGCACATACATATATATATATATAGTTCCCGCTCGCTCACCCGCTCCACTCCGCTCATCTTGTGACGGATTTCAAATTTTTTTTCTCTATATTTGATTCCCCTTGACTCTCAAGGTTGTGTGAAAATTTCATTACGATCGGATGAATGGTGTAGCAATGCATAAAGGACATATATATATATATATATATACAAACATTCATTTTTATATATATAGATTAAGCTTTAAATGAAGAATTATGGTGTCTGGTAATGATTATAATTATGAAGGCGGTGCCAGTAGTTGTAGGCAGCTCTTTTAGCGGGAGGAAACTCCCTTGGATCTGACCTTGGAATTTACAGCTATTAACTAGGGATGTCACGGGTAGTACTTTTTGGAGTTTTCGGGTTCGGGTTCGGGTTTGTGAAACTAGAGTTTTCGGGTTCGGGTTTGTAAAACTCGAGTTGTCGGGTTCGGGTTTGTGAAACTCAGGTATTCGGGTTCGGGTTCGGGTTTGTAGTTTTCAAAAAACCGGGTTCGGGTTCGGGTACTGGCTTATGATTTCAAATTCCTGGATTGATTTTAAATTTACCTAGTGTATATACATATACAAACGAGAGCGATCAATTCATCCATTGGACATTACACGTATTGAATAAACTCTAACAAGTTATTTTTTTAGCTTTCCAAATAATGTGATTTCTTTGGCCGACGGAGGCTTAATTATTTTAGTTCGTTCGCGGCTCGGTCCGGCCAGATAATCAGGCGGATTAGTGGTCTAGCTTACACACTCACCAATAACATGACCTGTTTGTGTTATTTGTTACGCAAAGGTGATAATACAAAACTTGTATGGCTTGCGATTAGTATAATACGTTACCTCTTAAATTATTGTAATTTATTAATTTTTTTCGCGGCTCGGTCCGGTCGGGTAATCAGGCGGATTAGTGTTCTAGCTTACACATTTGCCAATAAAATGACTGTGACGCATAGATCATTTATAGACTTTGCCAGTTAAAGTTTAGTATTATGCAAGATTATCTTTATAACAAAGGGTCTTTGTTATATCAGAAAAACTTTGAGTATATGAATGAATAAATATAAGGTTATATAACTGAAGTAAAAAGTTTAGAGTCATGGCTATCCGCGATTTCTTTGACCGAAGGAGGCTTAATTATTGTAGTTCGTTCGCGGCTCGGTCCGCTTGATAATTAAATGGATTAGTGGTCTAGCTTACACAATCACTAATAAATCGGTTCCTAATACTATTTCATTTTTAATAAACTAGAAAAGTTATAAAAACTCTGTTTGTGTTGCTATTTTTAAAACTGGAATAAATATTTATTTACTAAAAAAATTTATTTCTTCACAACTCCGAGTTCGGGTATAAGCCTTATGAATTTTCGGGTTCAATAAAGCATTCATAGTAGTTGTAACTAACAGTTGTAACTGTTAGTTACAACTACTATGAATGCTTTATTGTAATCAGAGTTTTTTTGTTGGTGTTTTCTTTATTTCTGGACTACGTCTCTTTGTGAATAAATAAAAATCATATATATATGTATATATATATATATATATATATATGAAAAACGAAATTTGTCGTTAATATATATTAACGACAATTTTCGGCATTAAATGTTCAGATACACAGGCTCGTCTTTATTTTAGAGAAATAAGCTTTTTTAATATGCGTTCAACTGGTCTGAATTTATTAACAAGTCCAAGTTCAGAAAGAGTTTTAAAACTTATGTTTATTGATTTCGTAGGCCTACGCGTTTCGCAGCTACACAACTCCATTGAATTAATAAATATGAGAAAAATAATATTTTTTGCATATTTTGTTTAGCTGGAGTACACTGCCAGTATAAGACTGGAATATGCCAATTGAAATCAGATACATGTGCAAATGGGGGGACATGTCAGACCCTTGAAAGGGAGAATTACAAGTGCTTGTGTCCACCTGGTTTTACAGGTTTTTGTTTGTGATTTTTAATTTAAGTTAAATTTTTATTTAGTTAATATGATAAGTGGAAACTCCATTTGTGAAATTGTATTTAATTTAAAATTTCAGACAGAATGTGTGTAAAATAGTAAATGTATTTTTTGTTTATTGATGCTAAGGCTGTCATTTATCATCATCTTTATCATTATCATAGTCATATACATCGTTGTGATGAAAATGATCATATAACTGTAGTAATTGTCACTTTTCCCATCATTGAAGGTAACAGTTGTGAGATTGACATTGATGAGTGCCAATCAAATCCATGTCTCCTCAATGGTACATGTACTGATGGGGTAAATAAATTTACATGTGCTTGCATTGATGGCACGACAGGAGCCACATGTGACTATAATATCAATGAGTGCACATCTGATCCCTGTCAAAATGGAGGAAAGTGTACTGATCATATAAACAGGTTGACTTACTTTCTGAAACTTTGCTTGGTTCCATATTTATGTTCCCTCTGTTTATTACAAACTTTTATTCAACTTACAATTTCTGTTTGTGGGTGTGTGTGTGTCTTTCTCTGTCCACAAATCTTGCAAGTAAAATTTAACCAGCTTTTTGACTAGCTAGGAAGCTGAAACTTTTAGCATAGCTTTATATTGGATGACAATACATGATTCAATTAACAAAAACCTAATTTGAATATCTTTCATATTTCTAAATCGAGTGTATTTGAAATAAAGGTTTGTGTTGAAAAACTCGTTTTTTCCTTTACTTGTTTATATGATATTTGAAATTATAAATTGAATGCTGATAAGATATAAAAAGTATTGCAGATATGTTTTTTTATTATTTAAATAGTTTTTTAAATTAAAAAAGTGCCAAATTTCATGAAAAAGATGATACCAAATCAGGGTCTGTGATCATTTTTACATGCCTAACTTTTCAAAAGATCCTCAATCTTGTCAATGCATGCTTTAATTGGAATGATTATTATTGAAATTCTATTGCTAATAGTTTACAAGAGGAAGAATTTTTAAATCTCTCATATTAACGTCACCCGAGTCTTGCTTGTTGTATGCTTGTTGTTTACAAATCTTGGAGGTGAAAATTAACAAACTTCCTGTCATCCAATCTAGTTTAAACATGAAATATAGACTAACTTCACATGACAATGCATTCTATTAAATTTTGGAAATTTTTCTTTAAAAAAATTTAATTTTATGTAAATCATAATAATTAAAAAAAATTCTTTTATCTATGTTTTAAAAAACAAATCCAAAATATTAAAGGGGAATTAGTTAAAAAAATCTGGTTTTTCGGTTCTGTTATTTTGGTTATAATTTAATTCTAGCCCTACGAAAGTAATCAATACTAAGGGGATGTCTTTTAATTATGTCAACAATTTTTAGGCAATTTGTTACCCCCCTTTTCCTTGTCAACAAAATAACTAACAATATTTTATACGACTGGGTTTTATGCTAAAAATAGAATTGTACGTATATATTAAAAGTTCTACAAATAAATTGTTAATATATTTTTTAGTCTTGCATAACAGATTTCAAGTTGACTATAACAACACTTGAACTTCATGAACAAATTGAGAATTTATATTCTAGCTTCTAACATCTTCCCATGGGGAATTGATATGTTCCTCAATTGTTATAATGGTCATAGTGGTTGATTGATAAATTTCTTGTGGAATCGATACATAGATACATACGACAAGTCAACATCATCTTCATCTAACCATTTTGCGCTTAACATATCTCTCCATGTGCAATAATTGCCATCAGTTTTTTCTGTCTTTTGGCAGCCACTCACTTTAATCGAATTCTTTGCGGTTGAGGAGCATGTGGTAATTGCTTAGCCCCAAGATCGCATTGTCGGTGCTGGTGAACATGCTTCTTCAACATGACTTGTGAAGCAACATAGAGGTGACAAATTTTGCAGATCCGTTCAAACAACTACAACTGACTGGAAGGACATTACAGATCATATAGAGGAATTTTGAATGCCTTTGCTGATCGAGGTAGCATATGTTGTCAAACTTCAAAGACTGAATACAATAGTTAAAAGTGTGGGATCTTACGGTTTTTCCTTACAATTTTAGGTCAATCTGTTTTATTTATTTAATTTATAGTTAAGTTTTAAGTAGAAATCAAAATACGACACGGTTTACGATTATCGTAAACTGTGTTGTATTTTGAATGTTTTTTGGGGTAGGTAGATTCTAATTGACTGACTAGCATACAATGCATTTATTACTTTCCTATTTTTTATTTATTAACTCTTGTAAAAAAATACATTGTTGACGTCAATTTATCTTGAACTCCCCCCTCCCCTATGTCAACAATTGTCAAACTTCTTCAAATCCCCTTCTCCCTCTATTTTGTTGACATAATTAAAGGATTTCCCCTAACTGGAATGCAAAATGATATACCCAATAAAAACTATATCGCTTGGTTTTGCTGACATATATTTCATATAACATTGCAATTTTAATTTTATGTGCACACATTGAACAGATTCAAATTATCTTTAAAATTTAATTATTGCAGGCTGAATTTATTCTATGAACGATATTGGAGCTTATTCAAGTTAATGTAATGCCTGCCTCACAAACATTCATTTATAACAAACTGGGAAATTGTTCTTCAAATAAGTCACAGTTATTTTGTACAGAGTGCCAGCATGACATTTGTATTTGGCGTATTTAGTACTCATAACATACGTGAGTGGACAGGGTAAAAATTGGTTGTGAAGAGTTTGAATAATTACCACCAATGTCCTCTCTTTTCAAAACCTGCTAAAATTCAGCTAATGAATTGTGATGGTTGTGTAAATTTATTGTACAGCGGTAGAGTCCTCAACTTCTACCCTAGAGATCCTGACTTCAAATCTTGCCCAAATCTTAGGCAGTTAAAATTCAACATAGCATAATTTTCTTTCAGCTACTTGTGGTAGTCAAATAAGTATTAGTATCTCAACTGGCAGGAATAAATAAGGTTTGACAAGTTGGTGGCAAGTAAAACTGCGATCACACGAGCTGATCCTGCCGCTAATCTGCCAACTTTTTTTCAAAAGCGGCACTCCAATGCACTTAGCTTTACCTTTAACCTAAAGAAATAATTTTTAAGGGTTATTCATTTTTGTTGTATAAAAGTCTTGTTATTAACTTGTTCATAAACGTGATATATTCTATCAATGCAATCTTCAGTATCTGATATCTTCATTGGAAATGTTGCTAGTTTGAATTGTTAATAAATAAAAATTTTAGTTTGTATAATTTCTTGAAAAAATCTGTTGGAATAAATTCGATTATTAGTTTGTGTTTGTATGCTGTATTTATTCATGCATGGTAGAATTTGAAACAAATTATTTTTTATTTATAAAAAATTTAAATGATTTAAAAATTGTTTTTTATGTTTATTATTTCCTTTTCAGATTTACATGTAACTGCACAGGAACTGGTTACTCTGGAAGTTTTTGTCAAAATGAAGTAAATGAGTGTCTTTCTTCTCCATGCCAAAATAATGCTACCTGCTCTGATGGATTGAGTGTATGGCACTCTTTTTTTTTTATAAACATTGCTTAACTTCAGTGTGGAGTCTGTTAGCTGTTAATCTTTTAATCAATTTTTGTCAGATTGAGCTGAAATTTTGAATGCCTATTAATGTTTTATGATAATATTCAAATTGATTTTTAAAACTAAATTACTTTGAAATTTTTTATTATTTTATTCGGTTGTCGCGCACATCTCTGATTGGGTTATGTTTTTAAATAAATAGCGGTTGTGGCTCTTGATAGGGTTTCGTGAACTCCATTTTAGGCTTTAGGATTTTACTCTTTTTTAATTTAGGGTTTTAGTGTGACCTACTGTTTTGATCTTGTGTTTAGTTTATCTAATAAAACAATTGAAACAAAACACGAAAAAAAACGCTTGAGTTAAGACATCAAAATGTATTGTTTCAGAATTACACTTGTAGCTGTCATCCTGGATATGAAGGTGTTAACTGCCAATCATATATTAATGAATGTCTCAACGTTTCATGCCAGAACAACGGTACATGTTTACAGAATCGTAAAGTTTATCCCTCCAGCTGGACTCTCCATGCTGGTTTCACCTGTCAATGTGTTAATGGATTCAATGGTTTGTCAGTGTGGCTGATTTCAATGATGTTTTATCAATATTTATTTAATAATTTAATTAATACGATAGGAACGTATTGTGAAGAAAACATAAATGACTGTGAATCATCCCGATGCAAATATGGTAGCTGTATCGATGGAATAAACTCCTTTACGTGTGAATGCAAGCGAGGATATAAAGGAGAACTGTGTGACATAGAAATCAATGAATGTGAAGAATATAAACCTTGTTCAAATGACGCTTCGTGCATTCCCACACATGCAGATTACCGTTGTGTTTGTTCTAACAAAACCTTTTTTGGAGGTAAAAATTGTTCCGTAGAACTGACCGGATGCAAAAACAACTCTTGCAGCAACGGATCAACATGCAAGCCTGTTTTGCTTGATGAGAAGTTAGGTGAACATAGTTACTCTTGTTCGTGTCAACCAGGATTTGGAGGTGTTCATTGTGAGATTGACACTTCTCTTTCGTTTAACAAAAATTCTTTAGTTGTCATCCATCCTGGAGTATTGAATACGGTTTCCTTCAAATTTAGAACTACTTATTCTGAAGTCTTGCTGATGACGTACATTTCAAAAGATGATGATTACAGACTTACACTTGTAATGTTGAATGGGACATGTTTACAACTGATAAGTTACAATATTAACTACAATGATTCAATTCTTCCAACTGTTAATTTGTGTATCGATGGCCATTCTTTTCTGAATTCATCAGACTGGATTGAAATGAAAATTTATTTTTATCAGTCGATGGTTCATCTTCTACTTTTTCATCCAACTTGTTTGGGTGGATTTTGCCAGGTTGACATGGAAAACAATCAAACCGAAAAACTGTCAAACGGGTCTCTCCACATAGGAAGAATTGCTGTCATTCCAAACAACAGCTTATCGATTATACCAAAATCTTCTTTTTTTGTTGGTTGCATTAATGATTTAAAAGTGAACGGCGAACTTGTTTACAACGATTCAAACAGCTCTAAATTCTCACTCGTTTCGCCTCTTTGCCAGAGAACACCTCAGTGTTTGAATAGGTGTCGGAATAGTGGGAGATGTATCGATTTATGGAATGAATTCAGATGTGAATGTATGAGACCATATTATGGTGTCACTTGCCTTGAAGGTAGGTGAAGTGTGATATTAAATTGGAATGTTTAATGTGAATAATCTCTATATAAAACGTCTATTTTAATGTATTAATAATGTCAGAGGCCAGCATTGCAACATTCGGATACAACTTCAAACGCTCTCTTGCCTTCTTCAATGTTTCTAATGTCTACGATACCTTTGATCTTACAAAAGGATTTGAAGTTTCAATGTTCTTAAGAACAAGAGAGAACAACGGATTTTTATTTCTGATCATACTTGATGATGATCAACAGAACAATAATGATTCTGCAACTTTGAACTTCATCAGTGGAGAATTGATTAGTGGCAATCTTGTCATTAAAATACAACTTTTTGAGGGGCATCAAAATTTCTCTGAAGAATTCTCTTTGTCTGGAATATCTGAGGTTTGTTTAATTATGATTTTTTTTGTAAGTTTGGTTCGTAGGATTTTCTTATAAAAAATATTATTAATGATGAAATTGATCATTATAATTGAAATAATAATAATAAGTATTTCTTAGTTTTAATTTTGAATATATAGAATAATTTTAATAAAGAATAGATTCTATAAAGAGTAATATTTCTTTAAGATAACAGATGGCAGGAAACATTTCCTTGAACTGAAAAGCAATTTTTCTACTCTAACTTTATCATTGGATGGTAGTTTGAGAGCCATGAAAGAAATAATTGTTCCAAAACCATCAGTTATAAACATGTTAACAGTTTACATTGGAGATGGGGAAATTATTTTAAGCAATCAGTACATGATGAAAACAGATAATTCAATCCTCGGTACTTTGAGTCGAGTACCCGGGTGTTTTGGCTCCGTACAGGATTTCCGGCTGAATGGAGTCCTCTTGGATTTCGAGTCGAATTCATCTCAGCCTGTCGGATCAACATTGAGAATTGTTCCTATGAGCTTTTCATATAATTTATGCAGTGGTGAATTGACCAGTGAATTGTGCCGCTTGAAGTCTCCGTGTAGAAACAATGCAACTTGTGAAGATGTTTTCTTTAATGACTACAAGTATTTATTGTACCACGTTGTTGTTCATAGTAAATTTATTTAATTAATTAAATTATGCTAATTTATGTTCAGCTGTTCTTGTCCTGAGACACATGTGGGCAAGAACTGTGAGAATGTGAATCAGTGCTTTTCTCACACGTGTCCTAAAAATGCATCGTGTCTCGCTATCAAAGATGGATTCGAATGTAAGTTAAAGACAGTTTTGGTTTTGTTGTGATGTTGATAATATATAAAAAAATCTTTTAGAAAACCTTTGTTTTTATTTAAAATGCACTAAAAAATAAACAGTTTTTTAGGTGTTTCTTTGAGTTTAAAACCTTGCTTATAAAATATCTAAGATCTTCAAAAGAAGCTTTTTTTAATTATTTAAACCATTTTATTTTAAATATAAGTGCAGTTTTTAAAAGTTTTATTTTATATATTTTCATTTTATAGTTTGGGGAAATGTAGAGGCTGACAAAAACCAGATGATCTAATATAAGAGTGGTAAAAAGTTATTATAGTTTACTTGATAGCCTCTAGGTTGGTAGTTAGAGTCAGCGAACCGGTGGTTTAGATTGAATTAAATGTTCTCTGTTTTGCTTACATCCATCATGAGCTTTTAATATTAATTTTATGTTTCATATAATTGACAGGTTTGACCGAGGCAACCTTTAATGGTTCATCTTCAACTGCAAGTTACTTAATAAACATGGATGGCACCAGTCTGCATAGTTTGAGTTGGAAAATGAGAACAAGAATGGAAAGGACTGCTCTGATTGAAATTATATCTTCAAGTTCAGTCCTTCACTGTGATATTGCAGTGCTATTGGAACCAACCGGTTTAAAGCTGCTGCTCAATAAAAACTCAATCATAGAAGCTCCACTGGGCAATGTGAGCGGCAAATGGATCGATGTTGAGATTGTGTTTTCTTCGACTGGTGTGTTAATCAATTCAAATGGAACTAGAAATAAAACTAACTTGAATGAGAAGGATGCCTCCTGTCTGAGATCACTCAATCAAATCAATGTTACACTTGCAAGTAATAATAAAGATGTTCCGAGTTCTTTCAAAGGATGTTTTTCAGACGTTCGATTAAACGGATGGCTCCTCCCATTTTTCAACATGACATTCCTTTTTAACTCCACCACTTACTATTATAGGTCTGCTTTCAGAATGGGTTTTTGTTGTTATTTAAATCATTATTGCATATATAAATATTTTAATGTGGTAAATATTTTTTTAATATCAGCATTTCTTTTTTTTCTTTTTTTTTCATAATAGTTTATAGTCTTTTACACCAGGTGTTTTAAGACTGAAATATCTTTATATAGGAAGCAACTAAGTATTTTCTGTCATGGATCATAATTTAATCCTTTTAACTGTCCCTCCTCCATTTTTAAATTTGTTTAATAACTTATTATATAGATTTCTTGACATCAATCTGAGCGGTGTTTTTGTTGGTGGTTGCCACGGTGATCAAGTATGCCAACCAAGCCGATGCTTGTACGGAGGAGCGTGCAAGGACGAGTGGAATAGTTTCTCATGTTTGTGTGCTCAAGGATATGAAGGCAGACTTTGTGAGCAGAATACAAATGACTGTTTACTAAACAATTGTACGAATAATTCTACTTGTCTCGATCTCCTCAACTCTTACGAGTGTACATGCTTGCCGGGATATTCCGGGAAGAAGTTTGTTTCGTAATTTCATTCAACCAGAATAGTTTGTTGTGGTTTGTCAGTTGAATGTTTTAAGAGGATTACATGTACATTGATGTACATTGTATCAGTGTTTTATATGGGTATCTTGTATATTTAATTTGTATGGGTATCTTATATGATACCTTGTATGTGTGCTATGTATGGGTATCTTGTAGGGGTAGTTATTACGTGTAAGTGTACATTGCATCTGTACTTTTTATATAAGTATTTTGTATGTGCACATGTAAATTGTATGTGTACTTTGTATTTAGGTATCTTGTATGTGTACATGTACATTATATGCATACTCTGTTTATAGGTATCTTTTATGTGTATTTTATATGAGTTTCCTGTATGTTTTATTTTTTGATCAATGAGTATTTTCTGGTATTGCAGTTGCTGTTAGAGCTTGTATGTTTCTTGTATGCAAAAAATCTTTGTATTTTTGGTTGTAGTTTAAATATTTCTGTCTGATGTCATTTTTTATTTTCTGTTTGTAGTTGTGAAATAAAATTGGATGCATGTGTGAAGAATCCATGCATGAATGGTGGTCTGTGCTTCAGTAAGTTCAACCAATCATCTTGCGCTTGTGTGCACGGATACTACGGACAAGTTTGTGAGGTAATTAATTAATTAAAGTTTTTAAATATTTTTATTTTATAAACAGATCAAGTTCAAATTTTTAGGTTGACTTACTGTTCTGGTATTTGATTCCAATTCATGAGTTTGTTTATTCTTCTTAATACAGCATGCAGATCCTTGCTACTTAAATCCATGCATTCATGGACAATGCAAAACCAATGAAAACAACAACACATTCACTTGTTTCTGTCAAAAAGGTAGAAAAACAAGAATATATTTTCAATACATATTTTGTGATTTATCCATTTCTTTTCGGCTATAAGGGCCATAAACTATATCTTTGTCAATAATATATCATTCAGAATTTAAAGGCGTGACATGTAGTGATGTCATAACAGAGTGTGACAATCAGGGTTTATCGTGCATGAATGGTGGGACATGCACAGCTGACAACATCACCATCAAATGCACCTGCTCCGATGGATGGAATGGTCCTACCTGCCAACTTTCGGCTGCATTCTCACCTTCGGTCAGTGTTTCTTGTTTTGTTTTTTATATTTTTTTATTTGAATTACAAATCTTGGTATTATTATTTAGTTTTGATAATTTTTCAATTTTTTTTTGTCAGGTTCTTAGCACCGAGCAGTTGATTGGTATCATTGTAGGTTCAATTGGTGGTGCTCTTCTCATCGTAGCAGTCATCAGTTTGTTTTTTTAATTTGTTTATAGAAAATTTGAATATCTTTACATAATAGATTTTGCACAAAAAATATAATTAGATGCTTATTGTGTTTGAACTTAAGATTTAATATTAATAGAGGTATGTAAAGAAAGAAAAGATTTTAGTTTCAAGCAAGAGCGATCTGTTATATTAAAATAAAATCAAATTACAGTTTCTATAATATTCTTCTCTTTAAGAATATCACTGTACTTTTCCATTATGAAAGTTTCAATAAAATGGCTTAACAATACTGATTTTGGTTGAAATAAGGTCATTTTCATTTTTTTCTAATTATTAAAAGAATTGCTAGTTTTTGACTTATAAAAATATATTTGAAAGTCTAATATTCAGAAACTATAATGATTATTTTTTAATCAATGATTATTTAAAATGTTATTTAACTCAGTGACAAGTTGTTGCATTGTGAGATTGAAATCAAGAAGAGCAAAGCAAGGAGTTTATAATCCGAGTAGAGAAGAAGCATTTGGTGCTAGTGTCCAGTACAATGAAGCTCTCAAGATACCACCTGAAGAACGTCTCATTTGATTCATATTTTATCATCGTTGACTTCTTTTTTGTCGGATTATTTCGCCATCACAATATTGTCAACATCGAGTTTCAACTACAACTACAACTTGAATACATTTTTAGTCACTTGCATTTTAACTCAGCTATGTTTTCTATGCATAACTTGAAATCAAAAATTACATATATTTGTTTATTTTTTATAATTATTGAAATTGTTAAATTTAATTTTGTAATTTAATGAATTTTAATCTGGTCAGTTATTTGTTATTTTATTGGTTGTTGGCACGCTCATCTTTTGAGCATTTTCCATGCATTCTGCCATACAACAGTGCCTTATTGTTTGTTTGTTTGCATTTTTTGTCATCCGTCAAAACTTGTTTAGAGACAGCCATTCAACTCAACATACCATTTCTGATAAGTTATTTTGTCTTTCGTTGAGTGTTTTTCGTCGTTAAACATCTTAAACGTGTGAGTTTGTTATGATTATCATTTAGTAAAGTTGGATGTTTGTGTTGAAGTGGTTCACTCACAATGTCGAAGATAGTAAGATCATATCAATCGTTTTATTATTATTGCTTGACGGACTTCATGACATGTGCAGGAAACTCATTCATTCAGTATTTATTTTTTTATAATTTTTATATTTTCTTGCAGTTTTATGCTTCTCACGTGGAAGATGTAACGTTCTGACTTGTTTTATATATATATAATATATATGCAATTTTTATCACCATAAGCCTACTGATCCCAGTGATAATTAAAACATGCCTGGTACAAAATTTATGTAATTCATTTGTAAATTTCTATTGTCACAATAATCAATTATGAATATTTTATTCTTTTTCTAAATATTATCAAGGCACCTGTTGAACAATTATCTTCACTATTTTAACCTACTTCCTATGTTTGACAGATTTATCTATCAATATATATATATATGTTATACTTTCCAAACGTTTCTATGCAGCTGTCGATTGTAGCCATTATTGTAGTTTAGTAGATTTTTTAAATATCTTGGTGAGGGGCTTGTGGATGGTTTGTACTAATTCCATATTATTTTATAGATCTGCTGTACTGATCTTATCGTGTTAATAATTTCTTTGTTAATTTATTTTTTTGTGGGAAATGTTCTCGGTATGGGACCAATCGGAAGAGAGATAGTGTTTTTTTATCTGCTTAATTTTCATAATAGTCAGTTATAATTTGTAAGCTTGTTATTTCAAATAAATAACTTATTTCTTTATTTAGTATATTTTAGTCATTTTATTTTAATTTATTAAAATAAATACAATAAATTTTGAGTTTTTTTTATTAAAAACTGTTTATGAACAAAAATTGAAACTGTTCTAGATTCAGTACAAAATAATAAGCACAAAGTTACACATTATCAAAATGAACAAATAAATAGAAGTGTATTCACAATGACTCCCTGATTGAACACAAAGTCACAATTACGGCCTGTACATTGAACTAATATAAGATCACGTGGAATAAAATATCAAAGAAAGAATAACAGTGCTAGTTCCAGCAAACAACAACAATGAAGACAACCAAGGACCAGACATGACAAATATACAGTCAGGTGCTGTTTTAGCACGACGTGGACAATTGAACACACTCAACGGGGGACACGCGGACTTATATGAAATGAAAGCTAGATGATTTCTTCCAGTCATCACATGATAGGTAACACAGTACCTAATTAAAATTTGGAGTCAACATAATTCCTGAGTGAGTCACACAAAGTTAGAAAATTAATTACGTTCGATAGAGTAAGTAACTTTAAAACAATATCTTTCCCGTCTACGCACATGATGGAAGTTTGAGAAGCGTGGAATGGGAGACGTTCCTTTGTCATAATTCGGTTCGGGGCCTGTAGTGCAAGAGCAACGGACCATCCTTATTTCTCCATCGAGTGACGCAGATAAACTTCAATGTGTGATCTTTTCCAAGTACTTCCTGATTGCACAGCAACTCCAACTTGAAATGCAGTAAATATATCAATTACATAACATTAACGTCACGAGGGAGAAGTTATATATTCGTCTAACTGGCTTTGAATATATTTACCTCCCTGAACTTGGACATGTCGTTGAATAATTTCAGAGCTACAAACTTCTTCAGATGAGTGATTGTTGTTTGAACAGAGCATCTGTATAGATAAATTTATTGAATTAATTATTATTACTGTAAGCATTTCCACCATGTGAAAATTGTTGCATAATGCCAAAGTCCATTTATTTACATTTGGAAAAGTATGTTCAATATAGATTTTGATGAAATAAAACTTCTAACAAATATTTAAACACAATATATAAGATCTGTGGATGGCCTTTGTTGATCTTGAAAAGGCATTTGATAGAGTACCTCGTGAGATAGTGTGGTGGGCTCTGAGATGTCTAGGTGTGGATGAATGGTTAGTTTCCGTGATAAGAACTATGTATGATGATGCAGCGACAGTGGTGAGAGTGAATGGGAAGGAGAGTGTTGCTTTCAGCGTTAAGGTTGGAGTGCATCAGGGTTCAGTTCTCAGCCCATTGTTGTTTATCATTGTTTTAGAGGCCTTATCACGGGAGCTCAGGGTAGGCTTGCCAATGGAACTGCTCTATGCTGATGATCTTGTTTTATTAGCTGAGACAGAAGATTCTCTCCTGGAAAAGTTAAGGATCTGGAAAATTGGCATGGAAGCGAAAGGCCTTAGAGTGAATGCGAGTAAGACAAAAATCATGAAGTGTCGGGCCGGAATGGGACAGGTGAAGAAGTCGGGTAAATGGCCATGCAGTGTATGCAGAAAAGGTGTTGGCTCCAATTCTATTTGTTGTGTGGATTGTAAGAGTTGGGTCCATAAAAGGTGCAGTGGCATTTTGGGTAGTTTGAAAGATCTTGTTGGCTTCCGTTGTAAGAGTTGTGTGGCTGGTGGTTCTGTTCAGGAAGAGTTGTTGGGCGAGGTTGAGGTTGAGCCAGGTGTAAAGGTGGAGTGTGTGACTAAGTTCTGTTACCTAGGTGACACATTAGGTTCAGGAGGAGGTGTAGATGAGGCGGTGAGAGCTAGAGTGCGTTCTGCCTGGGCTAAATTCAAAGAGTTATCTCCTATCTTGACCACCCGTGGTGCATCCTTTCATGTGAAAGGAAAGGTGTATACGGCATGTGTTCAAAGTGTCCTTGTTTATGGCACTGAAACATGGTCTATGAAGGTGGAGAATCTAAGAAGTTTAGAAAGGGCAGAGCGTATGATGGTTAGATGGATGTGTGGTGTTTCGTTGAATGATCGTGCACGTAGTGTGGATTTGTATAGCCTTCTGAATGTTCCTTGTGTGGCTGATGTGGTGAGACGTGGAAGACTAAGGTGGTTTGGACATTTGGAGCGCAAAAGTGCAGATGATTGGGTTTCGGCAATTAGAGATGTGGATGTTGTAGGAGTGAAAAGTAAAGGTAGAAGTAGGAAGACTTGGTGGGAATGTGTGAAGAAAGACATGGATGAGCTCGGCCTGAAGCGGCAGTCTGCCCTGGATCGTGACTTGTGGAGGGGCCTGATATGGAAAAACGTCCAACCCTAGCATAGCGTGGAATAGGGACGTTTCAAAAATAAATGATGATGATGATGATGATGATGATTTAAACACAATATACATGTTCAACTAAACTATATAGATATATAAACTATTTCAAGTTTCACTTTATGTCAAAAATTATTTGAGACAACCTTGACTAATATTTTTTATTACACAGAGTAAGATGATATCATCAATATCATTTTTTTTCATTTTGATGAATCATCATCATCATCATCATCATCATCATTTATTTTTGAAACGTCCCTATTCCACGCTATGCTAGGGTTGGACGTTTTTCCATATCAGGCCCCTCCACAAGTCACGATCCAGGGCAGACTGCCGCTTCAGGCCGAGCTCATCCATGTCTTTCTTCACACATTCCCACCAAGTCTTCCTACTTCTACCTTTACTTTTCACTCCTACAACATCCACATCTCTAATTGCCGAAACCCAATCATCTGCACTTTTGCGCTCCAAATGTCCAAACCACCTTAGTCTTCCACGTCTCACCACATCAGCCACACAAGGAACATTCAGAAGGCTATACAAATCCACACTACGTGCACGATCATTCAACGAAACACCACACATCCATCTAACCATCATACGCTCTGCCCTTTCTAAACTTCTTAGATTCTCCACCTTCATAGACCATGTTTCAGTGCCATGAACAAGGACACTTTGAACACATGCCCTATATACCTTTCCTTTCACATGAAAGGATGCACCACGGGTGGTCAAGATAGGAGATAACTCTTTGAATTTAGCCCAGGCAGAACGCACTCTAGCTCTCACCGCCTCATCTACACCTCCTCCTGCACCTAATGTGTCACCTAGGTAACAGAACTTGGTCACACACTCCACCTTTACACCTGGCTCAACCTCAACCTCGCCCAACAACTCTTCCTGAACAGAACCACCAGCCACACAACTCTTACAACGGAAGCCAACAAGATCTTTCAAAGTACCCAAAATGCCACTGCACCTTTTATGGACCCAACTCTTACAATCCACACAACAAATAGAATTGGAGCCAACACCTTTTCTGCATACACTGCATGGCCATTTACCCGACTTCTTCACCTGTCCCATTCCGGCCCGACACTTCATGATTTTTGTCTTACTCGCATTCACTCTAAGGCCTTTCGCTTCCATGCCAATTTTCCAGATCCTTAACTTTTCCAGGAGAGAATCTTCTGTCTCAGCTAATAAAACAAGATCATCAGCATAGAGCAGTTCCATTGGCAAGCCTACCCTGAGCTCCCGTGATAAGGCCTCTAAAACAATGATAAACAACAATGGGCTGAGAACTGAACCCTGATGCACTCCAACCTTAACGTTGAAAGCATCACTCTCCTTCCCATTCACTCTCACCACTGTCGCTGCATCATCATACATAGTTCTTATCACGGAAACTAACCATTCATCCACACCTAGACATCTCAGAGCCCACCACACTATCTCACGAGGTACTCTATCAAATGCCTTTTCAAGATCAACAAAGGCCATCCACAGATCTTTGTTCTTGGCAAGATACTTTTCCTGCAGCTGACGAACTATGAAAATAGCATCGGTAGTACTTTTCCCCATCATGAAACCAAACTGCATACCATCAATTTTCACAATCTTCCTTACTCTTTTTTCAATCACCCTCTCTAAAACTTTCATTGCATGTTCTAATAGTTTAATGCCCCTGTATGAGCCACACGCTAATGCATCACCTTTTCCCTTGTAGACATTCACCATCCAGCTCTTATTCCAGTCTACAGGGGTTTTACCATCCTTCACTACTGCATTGCACACTTCAGTCATCCACACTATACCAACAGCTCCAGCAGCTTTCAACATGTCTGCCACCACTCCTGAAGGTCCTGCTGCCTTGTTACGTTTCATCTTATGGATTGCATTACTAACTTCCAGAGTAGTTAACTTTTCACTAGGTCCACAAACAGGACTTACATGAGTTAGACCATTTGCATCCCAAGTGAACTCCTCATTAGAAATTTTATCATAATGCGCTCTCCATACCTCCAACAACCTACTATCCTCAGCCACAACCTTACCTTCATTGTCTTTCACGCAGTTGGCCCCCACTACATCCCGGTTCTTACGCATTAGCTGCTTGGCTACCCTAAACACATTTCCTTTCCTGTCCTCCCTATCCAAATCTTCGCAAAAAGTCTTTCGGACAGCGTTCTTAGCATTAAAGATAGCTTTCTTAGCCATGCGTTTGGCCTGGTTGTAGCTCTCCTTGGTTGCTAGATTTTTCCCATGTTGCTGGCACTTCAACAAGTTAAATAGCCGACGTTTCTCTTTTACAAGGGCAGCAACCTCTTCATTCCACCACCATGTTTCCTTATGCCTACTAATACCTGTTGTAACCCCACACACAGCTACTGCTTCCTCAAGCAAACACTGCTTCAAATCATTCCAGATTTTCTCGACATCACCAAGACCATTCATCACCACAGCAGCTTTAGCTTGCACTCTTTCTTTGAAGATGCATTCCGTCTCTGTCTCTTTCAGCTTCCAAACCTTACATCTTTCTACAAATTTCACATTACATTTTTTCACCCTCTCATTCAGCTCCATAACACAAATAAGCAGTTTGTGCTGTGGGATACATGCTTCACTTCGGATAATCTTAACGTCCCTAATAAATTTTCTCTCAGACTTTCTGACTAAAATGTAGTCAACGACAGTCCGACACCCACCAGACTCATATGTTATCAACTTATTATCCTCCTTTTTAAACCAAGTGTTGGCGACAGCAAGGTTCAATGAATCAGCAAATTCTAATATCATCTCACCTTCCAGATTTCGCTTACCAAACCCACAACCACCATGAACACCTTCAAATCCATCAATACCAGTTCCCACATGTCCGTTAAAATCACCACAGATCAACAAATTCTCATCAACATTTATATCAGACACAACCTTAACCATCATAGCAAGAAATTCCTCTTTCTCCTCCATCGGCCGACCTACTTGCGGAGCATATATAGACAACAAGTTCAGCACCGACTTACCCACAATTACACGAAGCAATAACAATCTCTCACTCACACGTTTGACCTCCAACACTTTCTCAACCCATCTATCTGCTACCAGCATTCCTACACCATGAATTCCTTTCTCAGAACCCATCCAGAAAAACTTATACTCACCAAGTTTTCTGGCACCTTCACCTTTCCAGCCAGTCTCCTGAAGACAACAAAAATCTAAACATCGTCTTGCTGCCATATCAGCAACCTCACCATCTCTTCCCCTCATCGTTCCAACATTCACAGAGCCAATTCTCAAACAAACACTTGAACCCTCTAAATTCTTCTTCTTCTTCTTCAGGCCCATAGCAAACAATAAACAAGACAAAACTCTATTTTGAACTGGTGAAAATATTTATCGAGTTAGTTTAAGAGTTAAGCACAGCTTGCACTATAAAAATTTAATTACTATAAAATCAATCATAAAAAGACTTACCTGATGAATCTTCTTTTGAGAGTTGGCAGTTGACCTTGGTAACTTTCGAAGCATACACTGACTTGTTCATCAGACCGGTGATAATCATCATCTTCTGCACTGTTTTGAGTCATGGAATTCTGATCGCATTTAGAGCTATTCTCTTTTTCTTCTGCTAAAAGTAATAATTATAACTTTTCAAATAATTTAAAAAAATTGCTAAAGAAATGTATGGAAATGAGTGCTAGTTTATATAATCAGCGTAAATTGAATATTCCAAAATAATAAAAATAGTAAGTACCTGCAACATTTTTAGGATTTGGGATGCCACTTCTGCAATAGAATTCATCTTCTCTTTTTTGTTCCTCTAGAGCATAAGAATTATAAAATTGAACTAAATATATGATAATATTTTCTATATATATATAAAAATAAGATTATGTGTGTGTGTGTATGTGTAACTTATGCATTGCTACACCATTCATCCGATCAAAACGAAATTTTTACACAAGCTTGGGAGTCAATGAAGGAAGGTTTTAGTGAAAAAAAATTTAAATCAGTCACAAAATGAGCAGAGCAAGAGAGTGAGCGGGAACTATATATATATATATATATATATATATATATATATATATATATATATATATATATATATATATATATATATATATATACACATACATAAATGAGCAGAAACGGGAACGGAAAAGCAACTGAGAGTGAAAGAGCGAGCGGGAAAGCGACTGGGAACGGGAAAGCAGCTGAGATCAAAAGAGAAAGCGGGAAGGAGAAAGTGACCGGAAGCGGGAAAGCTACCGGGAGCGAGAAACTGACCAAGAGCGAGAAAGCGACAGGGAACGGGAGAGCAAGCGAGGAAAGAAAACCTCTAAAAACCCCGGGCAACACCGGGTAACCCGCTAGTATTTAATAAAAACATTAAGATTTGGTAACAGCACATACCTTCTAAAAGTTCTGGAACAAGCTTATAGACAATATCTTGCATGGTCCTGTCATGACTGAAAAGAAAAGATTTTGTTAATTATATATAATATTAATTCAAAAAATCTTAAATGATTTTCAACTTGAAACAGATACAGATGTAATTTTACTACATAAACTATTCTAAAATGTTGTTATCAAAAGTCTATGAATTTTCAATGTAATTACAAACTTATTATTTATAACTAAAACCTTATTAAATGCAAAAAATAGTATAAACGATAGACAGGAATATATTTAAACATTTATTTCTCTAATATAATGACTAACATATAGATAGAATCTCTAAGTTTCTATTTTAACCAAAGCACAATATGGTACCAGGTGCACTGCCTATTTTCAAAAGCATGCTAATGTATGTGGAAGAGAAAGAAGAACTTATTAACCTAATGTAATTCATGGGGTGACTCTGGTGGATGATGATGTCACATTTCGGACACGTATTGTTGTCTTCTAGAAACTTGACTATGCAGGATTTACAGACTGATGAACATAATAATGTCAATTATTCCACATGTCTAAGTATAAATAAAATAAAATTCTTGAAGCTAAACATTAATTTAAAAAAAACTAACATTTTCTAAAAATACTTACAAGTGTGCAAGCATTCGGTGATTGTAGTAGCATCAACTAAATACCCTTTGCATAGAAAACAGGTAATGCATGGATTCACAGCTTTAAGTCGAATTTTTCTCTCTATGCATCCGCCTCTTTGCTTCATGTTTTCATCTATCAAATAATTATTAAAAAATAAATGAACTTATTTGTTATTCTTTAACTAAATAAAATCAACAAATAAGTTCATGCTTAGAATTACACTACAGAGACATTTTTGATATTTATATAAATTCAGTTTAAATGAAAACTGGTGTTTTAAATCAACTTGTGCTAAAAAATAAATAATCAGAATTTATGTGGAGAACTTTTAAATATTCATCTTTTGAAATAATTACTAAAACTTAATTGAAAACAAACAATTACATTTAAAATTTTTTTTTATTTTTCATTATAGTTTATAGTCTTTTACACCAAACATTTTAAATCTTAAACATTGAATTCTATACACAAAATCTTCATGCATTTGTTTTCATTGTTATTGCAATAACACCTCACTTTGCAGTCACCTCCCAAACATAACATTACCATTTTATAAACAAATACTAATATTATTGTATTTTATATAAACTTAAATAAATAAAACATCAACTAAATGAAAAAAACTCTTAAATAAAACATTTTTCTTTTAATAACTTTACAAAGCCAAAAAAACATTAGGCATTGTTATTTATAATTCATAAACTGTATTCTTTTATATTTACTCTTGTAAGTATAATGTGAAATTATTTCATATAAAACAATTAATGCAGCCTTTAGTTTAGTTTAAACTTTGAGGTTAAAGTAACTGTTTGCAACTTTAATTTAAACTGGCTTTAAAATACAGCAAAAAAACTTCCCCTGCCACAAATAAAACGATACTTATATTTCTAGTTTTAATAATAAAAATAACGTAATAATTTAAATTACTAAATTGCCATGGAATTAGGGTTGTTACAGTTACTGAATCTGAAACATTCAGTTAACTTAATCTTTTTGGATTCAGTTACTTTAACTGAAACTGAATCTTTTTAAAAAAAAACTATAACTGAAACTGAATCTATTGAGAAAACTGAATCTAACTGAATCGTTTTAAAATTAATTTTGTTGCATTTTTTTATATTATTTTTATGTTTGCAGTTAAAAATTTTGACTCTATGGCATGGACAATAACATCAACCGAAGTTATGAATTGTTGATTCTTTTTTATTGTGTTAATGCTGTGCTGCCTGCGCTGCTTTTTGGAGATTTTCAAGTTCTTAGGTCCTAAGAACTTCCATTTCGGTACTCCTAATGGAAATGGAAGATTCTTGTGTTAGCAACAACATTGTCATTAACAATTCAACTTAGGAAGAAGTATTGTTTCAACAAGCTGAATCGGAATCAACATTAGGACCTCCGACAAAGAAAGCTAGATTCTTTAAAACAAGACTTATTACGAACCTCATACATAAAAGTTAACAGAATTTGGAACAGAAAGCAAGTGCAACATTTGTTCTATAATTTTAAAAGGTAAGAATGGAACAAATTATAGGTTCACTTGAAAAAGCATGGGAAAGAATATTATACAAAAAAAGCAAGGAAATCAAAAGTACAAAGTAAGTCTACGAAAAGGCCATCAATTGTAAACTGTTTTCATGTAACAGTACGCAAAAGTGAGATAAAAAAGCTCAAATGCGTATAACAAAGTTGTCCAGTGTCCACACTGTTGTAAACAGAAATTGCTGAAAACAGTTTGCCATATCTTTTTATCAAAGATCTTTCCAGTAGGAATATTTTTGCAGTTGTGTCGGAAGATCTTAGCATATATCAGCATAATTTGGGTGATGAGAAGCTGGAAGTTGAAGTTTTCTATAAATAATACTTGAGTTGAATAAATTAGTTAAAATATTTGTGTTGCAAAGTGGGTTATCTTTCACATAAACGGCCCGGGCCGAATCTTACAATAACATTGTCCTATTTTGTTACAACCTAACCCTAACCCTAATTATCACTTTTTATCATGTTTATAGTATAGCTAATTATAGCCGAGAATGTATTTATCTTTCACACAGAGGCCGTTTATGTGAAAGATTACCCAAAGTAATTTGTTATTGTTAATTTCTTCTTGGTAGTTTACCTACTAAAATTTTTTTGAAAAAACTTAAACTGTAACTGAAACTTAATCTTTGAAGATTCAGTTAACTGTAACTGAAATTGAATCTTGATAAAGTATCAGTTACTTTAATTGAAATTGGATCTTTGAAGATTCAGTTAACTATAACTGAATCTTGATAAAGTTTCAGATACTTTAACTCAACTGAATTTTTTTTTCAAAACTGTAACAACCCTACATGGAATACGACACAAAACCATTTGAGTGTATCCCAAAGAAAACAGCTGAGATACTGCCGATTACCGATTACCTTAGCCACAAGAAATTGCATTAGCGGCTAAACGTTATAAAGCTTAATTGCCGAATAAAAATCCAGTTCTCTCCAGCATAAAAAACGGTTCAGTGCACTAATAATTTCCAGTTGACCACAGGATGGTAGTGGGTACAGGACAGGGAGTAAAAAAAAACAGAAACTTGAGTTTGACTGTCTCATAAAACAACTAACTCATGTGTGGAAAAGCAGTAGATGTCTATTAAAATGTTTTTTATGACTGCTAAAAACTCAATAACAATGCAACTTTTAAAAAGGCTCTGCAGAACCTAAACTGTCAAGTTGGTAGGACCATTTAAACAATAAAAAGTTTTCAGAAATTATCGCTCACGCTATATGGTTCTATGTAATTTTAAAATTCTTTAGAACGTTCTTCTATTTGAACAATTTAAATTAAAATTGAAATAAAAAATTATGTTTAAATTATTTTTTGCAAGACTGTTTTTTAAAACCACGCTGTAGTGGCAACACAGAAACAGAACACAGCAATGGCCACAAAATAATTTTTGATACAGATAGTATTGACTGATTTTTTACATTAAATGCTGTAAGAATAAAAACAGTAGTTAGAGTTATCTTAGCAATCAGCACTGTAGACACTTGAAAATTGTATACTTTGCTTTGATTTTTCAAGTAGATGTGCATAATTTCTGAAGGTTTTAACATTATGTTTTGACTTTTTTTTTATAGATGTACATATATTTTAGACTTTGATACATATAACCATGCATATAATACAGATTTCAGATGATGAATATGTTTTTTAGGTACATTACTCATAATGGCTTTCTCTACGCAAATCTTGCAAGTAAAACTTAACCAGCTTTTTGATTAGCTAGGAAGCTGAAACTTTTAGCATAGTTTTATATTGGATGACAATACATAATTTAAATAAAAAAAACAACTTAATTTGAACATCTTTCGTATTTCTAAATCGAGTGTATTTGAAATAAAAGTTTGTGTTGGAAAATTTGTTTTTTTCTTTACTTGTTTAATTATTATTATTGCCAAATTCTGTATTAAATTTGAAATCTGTCATTTTCTTTACTGGTAAAGTTGCCGATTATTATAAATAATGAATATTCATAGAAACAAGCTGCTGTTATTTGATTGGCTGCTGCTAATTTATCGAAGTCTGGTCTGCAGTTGCTTGTTAACAGCTGATAGTTTAAAACATCTGATGCAAAAGACTCTAAAATAAATCTTAAATGAAATATGCAATAAAAATATGTAAAACACAAGTCGTGACAAGTTGACTAGTCATATATTTGTCTTTAAGATGCAAAAAAATGGTTATAAATAATAATATTTGTACCTATTCTTAGAAACAAGAGAATCCACAAAAAAGAAAAGTCTTTTTTATAAATCTTATTTATTAATCCTTATTAAATAATGCATCTTCAAGGTTCAGCGTAAACAGACATCAGACAAGTGAAAATTATTGAAAGTTTGTAAAAAGTGGTAGATCATAATGCAAAAATTGCCTATAGGTAGTAGAGGAAACAATATCATCGTGTAGCGAGTTCCAAACTTAAAAAATGAGGCCAACTAGTGAGAAAAAGTAAAAATGTAAATAGACAATAAATATTCTATTATCACAAAATAAGTAGATATACAAGAAGACAGTTGAAATAAAAATCATTCCAAACTCTGGAAAGTTCGAAAAACTAATACAAAGATAATGATAACTTTTTCATAATCATTGAAGATCAAACAAGAAAACTGTGGGAGACTTCAAAGTTTATTTTGACCAGATATGAGAAAAGAATAAATAATTTAAAAAAAAATCATCTCAATTTTTATTTTAAATGAAAAAGTATATATAAAATTTATTAATTGAATGAGTTTTTTGATTTAGCAAACTGGTGAAGTATACAAAAATCACAAGTTGTGATCAGATATTATTATGTGATAATCATATAAGAACCAGACTTTCCACCATGATGATTTCGTACAACATTGATACAATAAAACGTTTACAATTTTATTTCACTAATTACTCTGGAATAAAATAAAACTCGGTAGCTCAAAGATGTTTACACAAACAAAATAAAAACAACTCCTTAAATAAACAAGAGATGATTTGATAATTTCACTTTTTGCATTACTCAATGCTTTTTTTCCACTCATGAAATATGGCAGCTGCTTTCTCTAAAGTGGAGTTTTGCTGTAATAATAAGTTATGTTTTATGCACCAAATTGGAATTAATAAAAATGTAGTTAAAAATGAATCAACAAAGAACAATAAATCCAAGTAAATGGAAGAGTAGACTTGATACAAAAATAATAAAAATCGTAGTGACCTTGATGAAGCAGAATCTTACTAAGTTTTCCGCCAGTTTGGCATGTTCGTCGGAGTAAAAAGCGCTGTTTGGGATGGCAGACAATTTCTAAAACAAAATACAGTACATATAAAAAAAAGATAAGTTGTTCTTATATCAAAATAAAATAGTTTCTTAATTTAATATAACCTTTGTTAGGAATACAATTTACACAAAAAATAATTGTTAACTTTATTCTTTGTCATCCACTTTACGAATTGATAATCCTTAGATTCCTTGTTGTTTGGATCAGCTTGAAAGCCTTAACAATAAATTTAAAATATTGAAACCAAAAAGTTATTCATTTTTCAGGATAAATTCGGACAAGTCAAGAAACAAACATAAGTATTTACAATACCAATAACACTTACATCTCTTATTAATTTTTTAATAAATAAAAAAACAAGCACAAAGAGATATAATCATCATAATGCAATACCAAGAAATTACGTACGTATATATAATCAACAAATAAATAAAAGTATTTATTTATTTATCTGCTTCTTATATGGTTAAAGTAAAGTAATATATTAAACAAAAACGTACTAAGTGGTGAAACGTCAACAACAACGAAATATCCGGCTTCTGGTACGACAGGCAGCATTCCAATCTCGGTGAACATATTAATTAATTTGTCTCTTTTCTCTACTAGTTCTATCGGCAGCTGATGAAAGTAACTTTCTGAAGTCCCGTACAACTCTAATTCCTTCTCAAAGTTCAAGGCCACTGCTTCCTGATGAAAATAATTTTACAAACATTTACTAATACATCAACAAATAACTTTTAATAGACCAGCAATTAAGCTTTTTATACACAAACAATTAAAATTTTATACACCAACACTTAACTTTTGATAGATTAACAAATGATACAAAACAAGTTTTCAAATACACTTTTAACTCTTTTTTTTAAATGTATATTCTCATTAAAAAATTCAAATATCTTCTAGAAAGCTTAAATAATTATCTTTGTTTATTGTAAATTCTAAACATTTTATGTCATTTAAAATAAAATCTTTCAATTTTCTCATTTTAAAACAAGCCCCCAGCAAGTTAATAAATATCTTACCTGCAAAGGTGTGGCACAGGTGTAGCTGCAGTTCTGATGAACAGTCCTGAGAGCTTTGAGAAGATAAGAAGGCCCAATGGACCATCCCAATTTCCATCCAGTCACGGAGAACGTCTTACCTGCACTTCCGATAGTTATCGTTCGCTCCCACATTCCAGGTATATTGGCTTTTAAAAGAAAAATTATTCATTTGTATTAACAATTTAGTAAATCACTGTTTTAACTGTACCAAAGTCAACAAATATACTGTATTATGTAGAGAATAAGTCAACAAATAAACTGCAATACATACAGAATGTGTCAACAAATATACTGCAATATGTAAAGAATATGTCAACAAACATACTGCAATATGTAAAGAATATGTCAACAAATATACTGCAATATGTAAAGAATATGTCAACAAATATACTGCAATATTTAAAGAATAACTAAAAAAAAATATAATTTAATATGAAAAGAATAAGCAGTTTATCATTTGTTGTAGTTGAATACAAATTTGAAAAAATTAAATTAATCAAAAAACATGAAATTAAACAGTTGAATGCAGATAAATTACAAATAATCTACCATATAATATAACTATACTTGAACATCTACTACAGCTATTTCAATGACTATTATTCAAAAACACAAATAAATACAAATATGAATATATTAAAAATATGCATAATTCAACATTAAAAAATTTATTTATATTGTATATCAAGACAATCTACCAACCCATTCTAACAAATTCGACAGATGGATAAACAAGTCTTTCATAAACTTCATCTGACACAGCAATAACGTCGTGTTTCTTGCACAGATCTGCCACAAATTCTAATTCTTCTCTTGTAAAAACCTTTAATTTTTCAAGAAAAAAATTGCAGAAACTTACAAAAAATACCACAGCATGTATCATAAAACAAGTCTTGATGACATCCAACAAATAAAAAAACTATAAAAATAATTTTTTGTTATGTGCAAACCCCAATTTCTTTGGTTTAGTTTTAATTGAGCATATGACTAATGAAATAAACATGTATGCCTATCAACATAAACATTCATTTAATGTCACCGCATTGAACCTGGAGCTTTAAACCGTCTTGTAGGTCAAGGCCAAAAATAGTTGTAAAAATATGCACAACATCTTTATATACGTATTGATTTTAAATATGAGTTTCATCATTATTAAATATTCTGTGTCATTATAACAGCTTGTTTTCATACATAAGATGGGTTATCGAAGAGCTAGCAGGTCAGGCAAGAAAAAGTAAACCTGCTGACAATTCTGATTGAATTTTCACTCTCCCACTACAGTTTTTAAAGCTTTAAAATTAATACTTTTATTAAATATATTTCAACCGATAAAATTATTCACATGGTGCAGACATAAAATAACTAACTTTTCCAAGTGGATTGTTAGGGTTGTTGATGATGATAGCTTTCGTTTTGTCATTGAAAGCGTTTTTCAATTCCTCTCTGTCAAACGTCCAATCAGCTGTCGTAGTGGTCGTACCTGGTGCTTTCGTCTGGTGAATAAAAATAAGTTGCTGTTATTTTCTGCATCATTTTCAATAGAAAATGTAATACAACTTAACTAATTTAGTTACAAATATTTTCAAATCTTTTTGACACCAGATTGATGTAATACAAATAAAACACATATTTCATGTACAGTACATGAGATGAAATAGTAGGACTTTATCATTAAAAAAAATAAATTGTGTAAACAGTATTCAATCTTTCACTTGTGCTTTCTCACTCATGGCACTATTTTACAATAACATGACCAAGCCAGCTCTTTAAGTTGCATCTGCAGATTTCCCCACTATCCGATTGTTTCAAATTTTAAATGAAAACAATATATCCAATAATAAATATAAAAAAATTACAGATTTGAGAGAAATGTAGCAAGGAATACCACCAGTCTGGAGAACCATCGGCTTATAACAATCGAAAAATGGCTCAATGATAATCACCTGGAATGAAATTATACTTAGTTAAAAAAAAACCACAAAATTTGATTTGAACAAAAAATTGCCAATTTTGTGAACTTTTAAGCATTGTAATTCAACGAGTTTGACTTCCAACATATGTGATGAACAAAAACATAATAATGTCACATCTAGTTCAAATTAAATTAAAAAAACTTTTGCTTTCTCATAAACAACAAACAGATTATCTAAGATATGCTTATTTTAAAATAATAAAAAAACTACAATCATTTTAAAGAAAAAAATTAAATTAAATTTGAATTGTAAAAAACCACAATGTCCCCACCACACAACTCACTTCATCTCCAGGATTGATCAATCCTTGATGTGTATAATATAGAGAAGAATAAGCTCCAACGGAAATTAAAATTTCGTTAAGAGCATCAATTTTGCGATTGAAAATTTTTGAATAAGTCTCAGCCATGACATTCACAAGTCGTGGATGGCCCTGTTTAATGAACAATAAAGTTATTAAAAAACTTGAAGAATTTGCTATTTCATTAAAAAAGTACTAAAAGCAGAAAAACTAACAAAACTGCGAGTATATTGATGTAGAAATGGATCATTCTTGTTTTCTGAAACTTTCATCAAAGAATCAGTAATGTAGCTTGGTGGTAGAAAATCTGGAAAACCCTGAGTGTTTTATAAGACATAATTAAATAGAGAAGTGGATTGTGATTGCAAAGATTCTTCTTATAAGTTTATAATAAACTGACTGTAAACTGTTTAAACATCTAGTTTGAAAACTGTTCTTAACTTTAACACACATAAATGCATTAAATATTTTTCTAAAACAGCTTTTTCCTCTCTCACTTGAAATAACACTTTATTTTAATAAAACTGGAATGCATACAATTTTTTTGATATATTTCCAGAAAAAGAATAAAATGCAATCTTAAACAGAGTCACAGCCAGAGAGGGGACCTGGTCCCCCGAAAGCATGCCTATGTTGATGTTAAAGTGACGTGCATGCCCGTGTATTTGGAGACGTATTTGAGTTAACAATTATTTTGCAAATTAAATATTTAATAAGTTATCAAAAATGTTATGGTCAAAGTTGTCAATGGGTCCAATTTTGAAGATCCAACACGCAAGAAAATCCGGCCCGACCAGACTTATTTTTGTTTTTTATTTTGTGATTCTGAGAAATGACGTGTCCTGTGTTTGAAGCCTTGGAGGAGCTCACGTCGCAAGGTTGGTAGGTCATAGGCGTACAGTTAAAACTGAACAAAATCTTATATAAGAAATAAACACAAGCATAAGTCCATATATATGTAATGTGATTTCTTTTCTTTGTAGGCCATTCACAAGCTACAAATCTTTTGCGATGACTTGGTAGTTGTTATTTCTTTGTCTTGTTATTTGTAATGGAAGATATGTGCAGCTTACTCCTCCATTTGTCGAAACCACTGCAGTCATCCACGATGGACATCATTGGTGGCATGACACTTGTGGACGAGATAATACAGATTATAGAAAACAAATTTAAGGATATTTACAAACTGGAAATCAACCTTAAATTACCGTGACATTTAGGAAGGCAGATTCACCGGGAAAACTACCACACTACATACATCTCCAGAGGAGTACTACAGGTATGTAGAATTCAATGATTTCATTCATCCTTTAATATATTTTTAGAGTAACCATTGCTTAGGAATATTAACTTTTTATTTTGAGAAAGGTTATTTACATGCCCTATCTGGAAAGCATGGTCAACCAGTTGAAAGAACGATTTGCCACAAATGAGAAAGTCTGCATTCAGATTCAATATCAGCTTCCAAGGTTTCTTGAACAAGGATCCTTCATTGACCTAAAAGAAACACTTAAGTACTACGCCTGCAACCTTGGTCACATATCTGCTGTTAGTGGTGAATACTTTCGCTGGAAAGCCAAATGGTCGAATGTCCGATTGGCAGGGCGGCCACATACGCAGTTGATGTTCTGCAACATTGTCAAGATTTCATCTACCCGCAGATAAATACGCTGCTGAAACTCTTCATCAGTTTCATCACGTTGCCCTTTCTTTCGCGATAGCCAAGAGATCCTTCTCAACTATGTGCGGACTCAAATCTTATCTACGCACCACAATTGGCCAGACAAGGCTGAATGGGTTTGCCCAGATGACCAATCGCGACCTTAACATTAATGAAGAAACCGTCATTAACATTTTTTCGTAGAAAAAACGTCTGCTAAATTTCATATTGTAATTTACTGTTCCAAATTAAATGTCTTGTGGTTTGTTATTACTAATTATTGCTGAAACTGTCGTTAAGCCTTGGCTTTTGTGGGTCGTAAATTTTTCAGTAAAACTTTTTACTAATCAGTTTCTCCCCCCGGGCCTCCACAAAAAAATTCTGGCTGCGTCCCTGCCTAAACATGTTCAAGGATGAAATTGGACCAATATCTACATGTTGTGACTCAGACCAAAAAGTCCTTCATAAATTAATTAATAAACTTATAAAATATTATTTTATTTAAACCAAACTACCTGTCCTAGATTCAATGCATCGTGTTCCTTTGCCAGAGCACCAAACTCAATCCTTGCAATTTAAAACACACAAATTTAACACCACGCACAAATATTTTCTAATGATAAGTCAAAATCTTCTCTTTACCAAATACTACTTTCAGTTCCTGTTAATCTTTTAGCAATCTGAAATTTTTCTAGATTCATGGCTGCCTTAAAAAAATAAAAACAGAAGAAATAACGACCACAACATAAACATGAAATGAAGCCGAATTTCAATCTAAATGATAAATACCTCTATTTTACTGCAGAAAGGTCTGGCTGTGTTGTGAAACAAATCTACCTAAACGTTATTTCAAAAATAAATCAAGAAAATGTAATAAAAAATAATTTCATCTAAAAATAACAGAGTGGCAATTAATATGCATATAAGATCTAATTAAAACGCTCCAAAATTAAAAACTAATATATAAATAGAAACTATGCATGCCTGCAAAAGCCGAAGATTAAAGAACTTGCTTATAACACATGCAGCAGAATTCCGCATGACACAGGTAACCCCAACGATTCCGGAAAACCCATAGATCTGTGGAAAAACCAAAGAAAGCCTACAAATATTGAGTTTTAGAAAGTTATAGATATATATGGTTGTAATTTAAGCTTTGAAAAATAAATGACATTATAAATATTTTAAATCTGTCAAAGAGTAGTTTTTAACTTTTTTACAAACTTTTATTTAGGTTATAATCTCTCTTTGTGAGTGTGTGTGGGGGTGGCTTTCTCTGAACGCAAATCTTGCAAGTAAAATTTAACCAGCTTTTTGACTAGCTAGGAAGCTGAGAAACTTTCAGCATAACTTTATATTGGATTACAATACATGATTCAATCAAAAAAACTTAATTTGAACAACTTTTGTAATACTAAATCGAGCGTATTTGAAATTAAAGCTTGTGTTAAAAACACGTTTTTTCCTTTAAGTACTTGTTTATTAATCAATCAATCATAACCGCTTTAACAGTTCAAAATTGCTCTGCTACAAATCGCACGTAGTCGCAAAAAATCAATTATCATTGTCTAGCCGTTATGATGAATATTGATCGTAAGCATTATCAATCACAGAATGTGGCTCGCTTATATTGCTTTGTAGTTTTCCAAGTTTGTGTAGATCTGATTCTAGAGCTGCTTCATCTAAACCATCTTATAATAGCTATATATCACTTTTGGACAGGGTTTCTTTCAGGCATAGGCTTTTGTGGGGGCGTTGCCCGGTCAACTTGCTCCCCGTGGAGCTAAATCACTGCTAGCAGAAAATAAAAATCAACTCAAAATAAATTTATAGAGTAACCACGCCATAATTTGAAAAAAAAACAATACTTTGATTTTGGAGTGTAGAACCAGTAAGCCGATAAAACATATTTGCCTGCAGTGGCGCAGCCAGAAATTTTTGGGGAGGGGCATGGGGGGGGGGAGAAACGGATTAGTAAAGAGTTTTCTGAGAAATTTACAACTTACAAAAGTAAAGGGTTAACGACAGTTTCAGTAATAATTAATAACAACAACCCATAAGACATTTAAATTGAAACAGTTTATTACAATATCAACTTCAGCCGACGTTTTTTTGGAAGAAGAAAGGGGCAACGTGATGAATAGTTTCAACAACGTATTTAGGGGAGATGGGGGATTTTTGATCTCTGGGGCACATTGATCTTTTGGCAATAACGTAATAATTTCTAAATTAAAAAAATTAAAAAAATTGTTTATGGTTTGTATTTGTTTCCGTACTATTTTTAGTCTTATTTCTTTTTCAACAATCCGCCGCTGAAAGTTGATAAATACGAAAGTTTGATTTGACCGGAGAAAAGTACATCTTCACAACAGTTGAGTTTCTGTAATTACAAATTAAATAAACATTTTTTCGGGAAAATTAATTTTGGATTGTATAAACGCATGTCTAAGGCTTATTTTATGGCATACTTTAATTCTCAAACAACATTTATTGGTGAGATATCGCCATTTATAGCGTGGTCCATGTCATAGGGGCTCTTTGATCTGTACCAATATGGGGTACGTTGATCTGTTGATCAAAGTGCCTCTTGTACTAGGATACTAAATGTACGCATTCTCCGGGCATTGGAGGTTTAGTGTAGTCCTATAATTTGATATTTTCATTTGTGCAAATGATGACTTATTCCAATTTGAAAAGGATGATATTGTTTGTAAACTTCCAGACCCAATTCATCATGGCGGGACTGCTCGAGCCAGTCGTCATATGGTCTTTGCAGGAGATTTATCCATTTTTCCTAACATGTGTTGAATTTATATAACTTTAATGATTATTATTATTAATAAAAGCTATTATACATGTTTTCATGTGTTTTTTGAGAGAACTGGATGTGGGATCGTACTGAATTTTACCTAGGGGGGGATCATAGTGCCCCATATGCGGGGCACTTTGATCTTTTTTAGGGCTTGCACCAAAGTTCAATTTAAAAATAGTTCTCTTACATTATAAAATGTCAAACTTAATTGAATACATAGAAGAGATGTTCCTCTCTGTAATCAACCAAAAAAAAAGTAGATTTTTTGAACGGCTTGACTGTTATCGCCAAAAAACCTCAAAAGAGATCAAAAAGCCCCCATCTCCCCTATTTGCGGATATATGGAATCCTCACAATGTTGCAGAACATCAACTGCGGTATGTGGCCTCTCTGCGAATGGGATATTCGACCATTTGGCTCTCCAGCGGAAGTATTCACCACGAACAGCAGATGTGTGACCAAGGTCACAGACGTAGTACTTGAGTGTCTCCTCTAGATCAATGAAGGATCTTTGGTCAAGACACCTTGGAAGCAGATGTTGAATCTGAATGCAGACTCGCTCATTTGGGGCAAATCGGTCGGGTTGGGTCACAAAATAAAAAACAAAAATAGGTCGGGTCGGGTCAGATTTTCTGGCGGTCAGGTCTTCAAAATTGGACCCATGGACAACTCTGACTCCAACAATTGAGATGTGCAGAGGGCACAAAATATTAGAGAAATAATAGAGAATATTCATCGAGTAGAGAATTGAAAAACAACCCAATACACGGGCACGCGCGTCACTTCAAAATCAATTGCGCAAGTTTTTTTTTGAGAGGGGACACATCCCCCTGGCTGCGCCACTGTTTGCCTGTTCCTTTGCTAGCGCTGTAGACTACAGATTTCATAAACTTTTATTATTTTTCTTTAATCTTGTGTGAAATTTTTGTTTTCTTCTTCAGCCAGGCGCATTCCATTTTATAACAGCTTTTTTGCATTTAATATATTTTACAAATCAATTGAGAGTATGTTATTTGCAAGTCGATTTGAAACTTTTTAGTTATAATGTCAGGCAGAGCCGGCTCGTGAAACATCTATTTTATGTGTGCGAGAATAAATTAGGCGCCTTTTAAATTCCATGCTTGCTCGCGTAAATATTTAAATTATTTTAAATCATGAAACTATAAATACAACAAATAAAATTACTTTTGACATTTTTTTATTGATTTTAAACATATTTTTAGCAGGGGCGTCATTTGCAATTGCCCCCATAAGGATTTAGCGAAAAAAATTATTTTTAGAAAACAATTAGCTACAAAGTTTTTGAAGATTTTGATTTTTTTTGAAAAGTAGCTGCGAATACTTCCTCCTGATCATTGATAATTTTTTTGAAAAGTATTAACGACTACCCCCTCCTCGGCTATCCGCTATTTTTGAAAGAAAAATATAGCATAAGAAAAATAAAATTTTGGAATCTGTGGGTTTTATAATTTTTTTTGCCCCCCTAAGGTTTTGCTGAAATGACGCCATTGATTTTTAGTTGAAAAACGGAATAAGTCTAACTTTAGATTTAGCAAAATTTAATCTTAAACTATCAATATCCACAGATTCAGCAATTTTGTTTTCAATGAAAATTATTGATAAACCATTTAAACGATCCTGACTCATTGTTGAACGTATATAGTTTTTTATTAATTTTAATTTGGAAATATTACGTTCCCCTGTATTCACTGTTACCGGTAGTGTTAATAATTGATTCATTTAATTTAAGCACAGATTCTGGTGATTTTTCCCATCTAATTTCCATAATAACAAATTAAGTTCAAAAAACAAATCATCTGAATACAGATCTTTTGATTCATCATGAGTCAATGCTTTTTCCAGTAATCTGCATTTATTAATCATGTCTTTTTCTCTTATTTTATCAATATCATTGATATCATACAAAATCTCAAACGGTTCAAAATCATTTGAAAAGCTATCAAATCGTTCATTTACGAGAGTTTAGTGGGCTTCAGCAGGGACGATGCCAGATTGTGAGCCTATAATAGAAAACAGCACTACAAAGACTATCTAAACGTGTACACTGATGCTTCAAAAATGGGCAAATGAGTCAAATGAGCAAGTTTTGCGTTTTACGCTTCATCAATGTAGATTAATGAGAATATCTGGTGATGACGGCAACGTCACTGCTGAGTTAACAGTTATTATACGGTACAAAGGCTACTTAAATAATGATTTGCAGCACTAATTCATATTAGAAAATTGGCGCTGTTTGCTTCTTTTTTTATATAAAAACAGTTATTATACGGTACAAAGGCTACTTAAATAATGATTTGCAGCACTAATTCATGTTAGAAAATTGGCGCTGTTTGCTTCTTTTTTTTATATAAAAAAGCAACATTCATTTCTCATTTACAAAAAGGCTGAATGTCATGTAAATGCAATTGTACCCATTGTTTAAGTATCCAGTCGTATTGGTTGCTCCGACAACAAGATGGCAGACCAGCTTTCTAAAAAAAGCGCTCGGACGGAGCTCGAGGATTTATCAAATGGAAAATGTTGGAAGAGTAGCAAGCTTGGTTAACTGTTTGCACTGGCAGTGGGCACTTCAAAACCTTTATGATTGGTGTATCAACAGACTCACTGCTATTTCGCAAAAAGGTTAAAACAACTACACCTTTTCTGGATCAATTTAAAAGAATTACGAATCAATTTAAAAGAAATGCGAATCAATTTAAAAGAATTACGAATCAATTTAAAAGAAATACGAACCAATTTAAAAGAAATACGAATCAATTTAAAGAAATACGAATCAATTTAAATGAAATACGAATCAATTTAAATGAAATACGAATCAATTTAAAAGAAATAAAAATAATTTTAAAATGAAAGCATAAAAATTTATTTTTAACAAAAATATATACGAATATTTATATTTTCTTTAATACACGCTCCGTTGAGTATTACCGCTTATTTGGCGTTAATTAATTTTTGTGCCAAATTCTCAACGTGGCGAAACGCGGGAGAAAACCAACAGTTGTCAGATTTGTCAGTCATTTTATTTCAGAGACTGACTGCAGATTCGGAAAATCAATCTTCAGAGCCGAAAAATAAAACAACTTAGAACAGAAATCGACGACAGAACAGAAATAAGAAAAACTGACTATAAACTATAAAGATGCATTTCCTACTCTAAATTGGCACTATTCTATTCAGCTGCAATGACTCTTGACATCTCGATTGCCACTTGTAAGAATTCATTTTCTTGTCTAACACGAGTACTACGACCCCAGAGAAGATCAATGTCCCATGAGGGAAAAAGCAAACTTGTACTTCTGGCATTTAAAAATTGCTCTGTAAAGCAATTGATATGGATACCTATCAAATACCAAAAATGCAATAAAATAAAATCGGATTCAAATCATTGACTTGACAATGATCAAACAATATTATAATGAAATGCACTTTTTAGTTTGGTTTCTCATTTCAAGCTATTACACATCCATTCATGTTTTAAACATGAAAATTGTCATCAGTTTCATAATCAGTGATTAATCAGTGCTTGGACTTAGTCTTACAATATTATAATAACTTTAATCTTACAGTTTTAAAACAGATAAAGAAGCTAATTCAGCTTAGCTGACAAACTTTGGCTTTTGATTTTTGAATGACTTTCAATAATTCAAACTATTTTCATAATTTACTATTTTTAGTGCTAGTCTGACACTGCAATACTATTAACCCCAATATTCTGAACTGATTAATTCGAAGAAACAATTTAAAGCTTACTGTCAAACCACACAATCTTTATAACAATATAGGTTAAATGATAGACTTGATATATAATCTAATCTTCTATTAAGATTGTTTAGAAACTGATGACAAGTTGTATGTGTAACACATGAATGGATGTTTAGTAACTTAAAATGAGAAGGTAAACTAAATAGTACATTTTATTATAATGTGGTTTGAAAGATCAAACTTTGATCTTTGTCAAAACAAATATTTAAATCCGATTTTATTTAATTGGTTTCTTGGCATTTGATACAGATGTACAAGTTTTTATCCAAAATAAAATAAGCAAGTTATTGTATTGTGGACTATAACGGTTGTCTTAAACAGTAATTAAATTTGGACAATTTGATTCAATGCTGTCATCCCAGTGGTGTGCCATGCACGCATCAAAAATCAAGATTGTGGATAACAACGAGCATACTGTTATTTGACAAAATTGCCTGTGAAAATTGTTAATTTTGGTTATTACGAGCAGCAATACTGCAACTCTTAGAAAATTTAAAATCACATAATAGGATATCCAAAATTAGATGCCATTTTGTGCCAAATGCTACAAAATGCTTTGGAGAATCTCCTTATCGCGAGGGGCTTCGCACTTGCGGCGCTCGCGCTCAGGCTTCTTCGGTGCCATTGTTCGTCAGTAGCCCCCTACTAATTTTCATAGCCCCCCCACTCACTAAATCCTGCCTACGGGCCTGTGTGGTGGACTCATCATTTTTAATTTAGAAACATCTTGAAATGCAACAGCTAATTAATTATAAGATATGAATTACAGTTTTTTGATTTGTATTTTCAGATATATTCAGTGAGGATGTTTTCTGTTACATTGTACTGATGTACTGATGTTACACTGTACTGTATATTCTCAGACATAACAAATTTACTAATTTACAAATCGGGTTAATCATATGCTCGACCCAAATTGAAATGTTTTTTTCTCACATTCAGAATGACTTCATCGAGTGGCTATTGGATGAACCTTTTGAATGACAACAATAACGACACTTCCACAAATGATGCAAAATCAACTGGCGATGTAAGTCAAGCGCCAATTTCAAGAAAAGGTGTTAAGAAGGGGACCAAGAGGGGCAAATATAAGAAATCAACGCCAACAGTTCGCCTTCGAGTCATTGCAGTTGCCGAAAACGGAGACGACTGGATATCAGTAGCGGTAGCCAATGGAGTCAACCAGTCTACAGCGTACGCGTGGGTGAGGAAGGGAACCTGGATCCAGAAACATCGAGGCGGAAGGGTTCAACAGCGTGTCAAGATTGAAGCTCACCACGAAGAAGCTCTCATCCACATGCTCGAAGAAAATCCTCAGCTGACGTTAAAAGAAATGTCCGCCAAGTTGCTCGCAGACTTTGCTGTGAATGTGGCATCCCAGACCGTAGCTGAACATTTGAATGGACGCATGCTGTTCTCGCTAAAACAAATTCTTCTGCAACCAGATGCTGCTAATTCGCTAACCAACAAACTCCTTCGTCGCGAGTTCGTAGAGAAACTTATGCAGGTTACGGGCAGTGGAAAATTTATAGCGTACGTGGATGAGAGCAATGTAAACCTTTTTATACGACGTACTCACGGACGAGCCAAGGTGGGAAATAGAGCTGTGGTGAGATTGCCTTCCAGTCAGGCCCGTAGCTAGCGGGGGGCTGGGGGGGCTGCAGCCCCCCCACTAAAAATGTAAGCCCCCCACTAGAATTTTTGGTAGTTTTTTTCACCTTATTTCCGAAAGAAATTCAGGAAATTAAACATTGCACACCAATGTATACATAATAGTTGATTTTGCCCTTTTACATTGAAAATTAGTTTTATAATGAGTCAAACGTAACTACTACAAAAAAGGTCTTGGTTAAGCTGGCGTTCGGAAATCTTATAGCGGATTTTCAGCGTACCGTTTTCGGCTGGCCGCCGGCTAACCGTAATTTTTTTTCGGCTGATTTACGGCGGCTGTAAAAAGTTCGGCGGCGGCTAGGAGGTCTAGTCCATTCTGCACTACACCTTTTCTGGATCAATTTAAAAGAAATGCGAATCAATTTAAAAGAAATACAAATCAATTTAAAAGAAATACGAATCAATTTAAAAGAAATACGAATCAATTTAAAAAAATACCAATCAATTTAAATGAAATACGAATCAATTTAAAAGAAATACGAATCAATTTTAAAAAAATAAAAATAATTTTAAAAGGGAAGCATAAAAATTTATTTTTTAACAAATATACACGAATATTTATATTTTCTTTAATACACGCTCCGTTAAGTATTACCGCTTATTTGCTTATTATTTATTTGTCTCCCCTAAGTGCTTTCTTTCAGCGCAAGTTTTTATTTAACAAGAATTTTCAGAGCTTGCAATAAGCTTGGTAAGGTAGAAGGAATTAAAGGTCGTACCCGTACCCATAGACCGGACTGAATAGCCACTGTACAAAACGGCCACTGAGATTTTCTCATTTGTTAAATTATTTTTTACGCCCATCTCTTTTTTAAAATGCGTATATATATGAACTCTTTGTTCAGTGTTGTTCTTTTGTCTCTCGTGTATTTCGTTTGGCATTTATAGAGCTTTTTGTTTTTTCGCACGAAAAAGTGAAAACGAGTCAGGTCAGAACTATTCTATTCTTATCAAATAATTAAGTTTACATTTTGTAAGATTTTTTTAGTAAATAAAGAGATGTTTGATTAATATTTTAATCTAAAGTTTGGATGTCAAAAATTATTATTTTGCTCGTAGCAGACTAAAATGCTCGTACATCTCGGTTCGTACTAAATGACCACTGTTATTCAGTATTGCTGAATGTTTAAATTTTCATAAATGTGTTTAGGTTCATTATTGATCAAAATGTTAATGTAATATAATGAAATTGTTTAATATATTAAAGACATATACATATTAATCGCTACTTTATGTTGTTATGGTTATGTTTCAGAATGAGAAACAGACTATCTACAGCTGTGAAGGAGGGATGGTCCCAAAAAAACATGGAAAGAGCAGTAGAAGATGTTTTGAAAGCTTGCTTGTCAGTTAAATCTGCAGCAGAGAAGCACCAAGTGAGTAGAACATCACTGAGGCTAGACTGGATGCAATTCGCAGAGGAGATAGTTTTGAAAGTAAAGCTTATTCTCAATCATCGATGAGAGTTTTCAGTTCAAAAGAAAAGCTTCAGTTGAAAGAGTATTTAATACATGCCTCAAAAATGGATTATGGGTTGAGTACACTTAAGCTCCGTTCACTGGCATATGAATTTGCTATCAGACAAAAGAAGAGGCTACCTCATTCTAGGAAAAGTGTAGAAAGCCCTTGGGTGAAGAATAAGCAAGCTGGAAAAGACTGGGTGCAAGCCTTTATAAAATGACAAAAAATTATTTTTATTTTTTAATTAACATTAATAAAGATTTTTCTGTGAAATAAAATATTTTGGCTTACCATTTGTTGAGAATTGTGTCTTCTATAATAAAAATTGCATGAGTGGCCATTGAGTACTTGGGGGTGTCCATTCAATACTACCAGGTTGTACTGAATGGCCAGCCAGAAATTTTGGAAGAGGTTGCGTTATTTATCGTTTTTTATAAAATTGTTATAATATGTAAATTTTTAATGAGCGGTTTTCAGTAGTGGAATGTTTTTGCTTTCATTATATGAAAATTTTTTATTTCTATCACTTATAGTTTTTTTGTATGATTGATTTGAATAAAGGTGTAAAATTGTGTGACCATTTGGTACCACTCTCCCCTACTATATATCTAGACATGCAATGCATGCAAATTGCGCGATGCAAGTTAAGATGGCCTTTTGACCAAGGGCAAGGCTTGGTATAAAAAAAAATATATCTGGATTCAATTGACCAATCAAATTTTTTTTCATTAAAATATTTAAAAATTTTTTTGCGTAATTTTAAAGTGAACAAAATTCTTAAAGATTGCTGTGCTTGTGGTATAGACTATAAACCTAAAACGCCGTTGATCACGTGATGCAAGGGGCATAAAATTTCGCTTTGATTTGTCCTCGCTACTTAAATGCACATACGGGGCATTGCGTGTCTAGGTATATATAGTATAAGTCTATGGTCGTACCATTATGGCGCCACTTTTTGAAATACACTTCAACAGCGCCGGGAATGGCTCGTGCATATGGAATCACACAGTTTTACCTGCCACCCGCAAATGTATCAAAAAATGGAAGGTGCCGAGCCCTATTATTCTCAGTCGTGAAACTGGTACTCATTTATCGACCAGTGAAAGATAAAAAGTTGAGTTGGCCTAAGCGGTGCGAGTGAATTCCTTACTCGCCGTGACTGAGATTTGAACCCAGTTGGAAGAGTACACACTAACTAGACTTAGCTGTTTGTGTGTGTCCGCCTTAAGTTGTGCAACTCGAGTTGGCAGCCAAATTGCTACAAAAAAATACGATCAACAAAATCTCTAGGCGTGGCTTCCGCCACGCTGCCCCAGCCGTTTGTAACTCTTTTCCTCCGGATATTAGGGACTCTCCAAACGTCAATATTTTTAAATCTAAACTTAAGACTCATTATTTCAAAACTAGTCTGAACCTTCGTAAGCATCTCAGACTTTCCTGGCACTATATAAATAAATTATTATTATTATTAAACTAAATAATAATAATAATTGTCGGTGCGGGGATGGGGATGGGGACCATTAGCAGCGGGGATGGTTTGGGATGGGGATGAAGAGTTTCGGGGACGGTTGGGGATGGGGATGAAGTGTTCTGGAGACGGTTGGGGATGGAGTTGTAACTTGCGGGTATGGTTGGGGATGAGGATAATAGTTCGTCCCCATGCAGCCCTCTACTACACAATCAATTATATAAAAGTGTGTTTTTTAAAAACTTTGTTTTTTTTATTCACTTGTTTTAAGTTCAATAAAATCAAATATTTTACAGAATGCTTATGTGATTTTTTTGCTGAATTCGAAAATGACATCAGTTTTCCTCTATCATGTCTAGTTTTCTCATTATCTCCGTTTTTTGCTCTGGGGAATTGAAGAAGACTTTATTTGTAACAGCATTTTTATTGATTCAAAGGATACACAAAATGTAAATCAATACTGAGAACGTAGCACACAAACAAACACCATAAATAAAAATAAGAGCATAAATAAAAAAAACTTGGATAAGCAAGTGGGCAGAAATGTTTACCAGGAAATTCAAGGAATACATTCACGTTTTGCTGAGCGTTAACGTTGAGCAACAGAAGTGTTTCGTTTCAAACACTAGCAACAACAAATTTCTGCTCTAATATTTAAAAAATCATGTCAAAAATTTAATTGTCCAAGTTTTAGGCTTTAAAATTATATGAGATTAAATTTAGTAGGCTCAATATAATTACTGACAAGTTTTGCGTCATTGCAATGTTGTCAGAACCAACTTCTGTTTGAATAATCTAATAAATTTCCGAATAACTTTATTTACGTATTATAGTTGATCATATTTATTACGACAAATAAACGATAAGTATTATTTTTTATGTCGTGCTGCTAAGATTCTCTAAAAATGGACATTTGTTCAGACTTGTTCAAAATAACCAAACCCAAAGCTTTCGGTCAATCAATGTCATCAGGCAGTAATCATTTGACAAATAGTTTTGTTTGTACCCTCAGAAATACACAGAACAAAAACTCAGAATCTTATTTTCTTGAAAATTCTTCAACTGATAAAAAACTCACTACAGAAATTGAACAAATAAAACACGAACATTTACTTAAAACAGCTGACGCATTTGAAAAACATACACAACTGACAATTACTAGCTTACATGAAACAAATGAACAGATTGAAAAATCCACAGTTGCGGAAGATTTGGCTACTTATCCTGAAGAAGCTGTATGGCCAATTTACTTATTTTATTCAAAAAAAGAGCCAGAAAGATATCCTTTTTTCAAAAAGTTTATCCATCCAAATCCTAAATTACCACTTTCTGAAAGATCAGCCCCAGCATGGGCCAAGAGAAAAAAGTTACATTGGAAGTAATTTTTTTCCCAAAATTCTTATTACATACCTGGTTTCAATTTTATGATGATGTAAAATAAAATTTGTTTAAAATAAGCAAAATCGAAGTTATTGTTTTGAACTTTATCGTTAAAAATTTTAATTGTAGCTTTCCCTCTTTAAAGATCCCAAGAAATGCTGCTAAGGTTGGTCAGGTTAATAGACCTGTAAGTTTAAGCGACGAAGAATGGCGAACACCGTGGTACTTGACCACATTGTTTTCTGCCACTCTTTCACATGCAAGCAGAAAAACATGGTAGTAACAGTTTGAAAGTCATGTTTTAAATATTTATCAGTAAAATTTAAAAAAAATGTTGAAACTTGTGTGCGATTAATTAGTTGAATTTTAATGTTACGTTAAATTGAATTTTCTCGTTCAGTGGAAACTCTTTCACTTAGCATACTTTAGACTTTAGCCAGTTTAAAACCAACAGAAATTGCTGATGCAGGCAAAAAATATCACAGATGATGGATTGAGAAAAATGAAAAAGCTCGTAATAAAAAACATTGATAAACGGTTGCTGTTGACACCTGCGGTGAACTAGTGAATTATTCTATCGGCTGAATCATGGGTTGGTAACTCCTGCCCGGAGAGCCAGATGCGACCAGACCCCTTCAAATGGGTATCCGGACAATATCCCCCGGACAATATTTCCCTGGACAAAATCTTAATGGACAACGGACAATATCCCAACGGACAATATCCAAGGACAATGGACAATATTTCCCTGGACAAAATCTTAATGGACAACGGACAATATCCCAGGACAATATCCTCTCCGACAATATTCCTCCGCTATACACTTTAACATTTATATAATTTTAACTGCAATATATCTCCGATTGTTACTAAAATAGGTAAAATGGGTAATTCCTAATTACAAACTTTTATTTAGGTTACAAGTTACAATCTCTGTTTGCGAGTGTGTGTATGTGTCTTTCTCTGCGCGCAAATCTGGCAAGTAAAATTTAACCAGCTTTTTGACTAGCTATATAGGAAGCTGAAACTTTCAGCATAGTTTTATATTGGATGACAAAGACAATACACGATTCAATTTAAAAAAAACCTAATTTGAACATCTTTCGTATTTCTAAATCGAGATTATTTGAAATAAACGTTTGTGTTGACAAATTCGTTTTTTTCCTTTATTTGTTCACTAATGTAAGAATAACAACCATTACAAAACCTGTATTTTAATTTCAAAATATAAAGCAATACAATTTTATTGATGCCTGAGCTTTCTTTTCTGTATATAAAAGCTTAAATTGTTTGCATTTTCAGGCAGATTGTCTAATGTGCTGCAATTTTCACAAGTCACACCTTCAGTCACCTTCAAACCTAAATAATTTTTTTCTCTGGTTGAGGTACGTCATCTGCTAAAATTTGCGCATAATATAGACTTCTTCAAGCTCTTGTTCACGTTTAAAAAATTCGATAAAACTTCAACAGTTTAAATGATGGCTCTTCACATTTGGCTTAAGAGCGAGCGAAACTGAGAAAACGAGAGGGAGCGAGAACGGAGAGCGAGCGGGAACGGGAAAGCGAGCGGGAACGGGAATGCGAGCGGGAACGGGAGAGCGAGCGGAAACGGGAGAGCGAGCGAGAACGGGAGAGCGAGCGAGAACGGGAGAAACTCGTTTTTCCTTTACTTGTTTTTAAACTTCACTTGTAAAATAACATTTTTGTATTTTTTTGATTTTACTTGTAGCAATGTTTTTCATGATAGCTTTCATGAAATAAAATTACATACCCTAACTTTGAAACTAATTTAACTAACAAGTAAAGAAAAAACGAGTTTTTCAACACAAACTTTGATTTAAAATACACTCGATTTAGAAATACGAAAGATGTTCAAATTATATGCATATATATATATATATATCTATATATATAAAAATGAATGTTTGTATGTATATATGTATATATGTTAATGGCGTTTATGCATTGCTACACCATTCATCCGATCGTAATGAAATTTTCACACAACCTCGAGAGTCAAGGAGAATCAAATATAGTAAAAAAAATTTTGAAATCCGTCACAAAATGAGCGGAGCGGAGCGGGTGAACGAGCGGGAACTATATATATATATATATATATATATATATATATGTTTGTGCGTATGTATGTGTGTATGTATGTATGTATGTGTATGTGCATGTATGTGTGTCTGTGTGTGTGTTTATGTATGTACTATCGGAGATACCCGGCGTTGCCCGGGTTTTTAGAGGTTTTTCTAATGTTTGTCTCTTTCTCTCCCGTTTCCTTTCCCACTTGCTTTCCCACACCTGTTCGCTTTCCCGTTTTCGGTCGTTTTCCCGCTGCCGGTCGCTTTCCCGCTCTCGGTCGCTTTCCCGCTCCCGGTCGCTTTCCCGCTCCCGGTCGTTTTCCCGTTCCCGGTCGCTGTCCCGTTCCCGCTCACGTTTGCTCTCCCATTCCCGCTCACGCTTGCTTTTCCGTTCCCGCTCGCTGTCCGTTCCGGGTCGCTTTCCCGTTTCTATAATAGACAAACTAACCCACAAACATTCATATATATATATATATATATATATATATAGTCTTAGCAAATCTATTTTACGTTTTATAGGCTAACAGAAGTTATGAAAGAATGTAAAAGAGAAAATGAGCGTGAACGGGAACGGGAACGGGAACGGGAAAGCAACCGTGACCGGGAATGGGAGAGCAAGCATGACCGGGAACGGGAGAGCAAGCGTGAGCGGGAACGGGAAAGCGACCGGGAACGGGAAAGCGACCGGGAACAGGAAAGCGACTGGGAACGGGAAAGCGACCGGGAACGGGAAAGCGACCGAGAACGCGGAAAGCGACCTGGGAACGCGGAAAGCGACTGGAATCGGGAGAGCAAGCTTGGAAGGAAACGCGAGCAAGAGAGAAAATCGATAACAAAACTTCTGAGCGGGAAAGCGACCGGGAGCTGGAAAACGGGAAAGTGGAGAAGGAAACGGGAGCGAGAGAGACAAACATTAGAAAAACCTCTAAAAACCCCGGGCAACGCCGGGTAACCCCGCTAGTATATATATAAAAGAACATGTCCTGACTGACTGACTGACTGACTGACTGACTGATAATCAACGCCGAGCTCAAACGCCTCATCCTAGGAACGTGAAATTTGGAACTTATATTACTTTTACTAGCAGGGCCCGTAGCGGCTTCGCTCGCGTGAAATTAGAGAATTTGAACCGTGCATACATAGTAGAGTACTGCACGGATCAATTTTTTAGGTCTCGGCCCGGCCCGTCGACAACTTGGCCCAGTCCGTTTCAAAAACTGAAATTCCTGGCCCGGCACGGCCCGTCTAATATGGGCCCGGCCCGTTTTACAGGCCTAGAAGTTCTATATACTTGATGAAAAACTTCGGCCCGTCCCACCTTGACTTCAGGTTTAGCCCGGCCCGTATGAACACCCTAAAATCACTAAAATATCTCTATACTTGGTTAAAAATCTCGGCCCGTCCTACCTTGATTTAAGGTTTGGGCAGGGCCGTATGAAGACCCTAAAATAACGGCTTGGCCCCGTCCGTCCGGTGATAAACTGAACTCATCTACTTTTAACCGGAACAAAACCTCAAAATACTAATTTTCACAACTGTGGCACTTACAGTTTATGAGTAGCAGTTATTTTAAAATCAAATAACCCTTTTTCCACTTCACATTTGAGGTCCTGGAAACCAAATTTTCAAACTAAATACTAATTTTACTTTTGTAGCATTTACAGTTTTTGAGTAGCAGTTACTTTAAAAACCAAGTAACCTTATTTTCCACTCCACATTTGAGGTCCTGGAAACCAAATTTAAAAAAAAATGGTAAAACACGTATATCTTTATTTTTAGAATAGAAACTAAATACTAATTTTTACTCCTGTAGCATCTTACAGTTTTCGAGTAGCAGTTACATTAAAAACCAAATAACCTTATTTTCCACCCCACGTTTGAGGTCCTGGAAACCAAATTTAAAAAAAAAATGGTAAAACACGTATATCTTTATGTTTAGAATAGAAACTAAATACTAATTTTTACATCTGTGGTAATTACAGTTTTTGAGTAGCGGTTACTTTAAAAAACAAATAACCTTATTTTCCACCCACATTTGAAGTCCTGGAAACCAAATTTTCAAAAAATGCTAAAACACGTATTTTATTATTTTTGGAGTAGAAACTAAATACTAATTTTTACTCATGTAGCATTCACAGTTTTTGAGTAGCAGCTACTTTAAAAACCAAATAACCCAATTTTCCAACCCACATTTGAGGTCCGGGAAACCGAATTTTTAAGAATGATAAAACACGTATCTTTTTATTTTTCAAGAAGAATCGATATACCAAATTTCAAAATCGCCTCATTTTTGGTTTTCGAGATATACATTGTTTTAGAAAAAAGTTTGTTCTCCAGTTTTTCCCCTCAGGAGCAAAATTTTCAAAAATCGTTTTTTAGTGGATGCTTACGCAATAAAAGTAATATAAATTCCAAATTTCACGTTCCTAGGATGAGGCGTTTGAGCTCGGCGTTGATTATCAGTCAATCAGTCAGTCAGTCAGTCAATCAGGACATGTTCTTTTATATATATAGATTGCGTAAGCATCCACTAAGAAAGGATTTTTGAACATTTTGCTCCTGAGGGGAAGAAACAAGAAAACAAACATTTTTCTAACACAATGTATATCTCGAAAACCAAAAATGAGGAGATTTTGAAATTTGGTATATGGATTCTTCTTGAAAAATAAAAAGATACGTGTTTCATCATTCTTAAAAATTCGGTTTTTAAAGTAGCTGCTACTCAAAAACTGTGAATGCTACATGAGTAAAAATTAGCAATTAGTTTCTACTCCAAAAATAATAAATTACGTGTTTTAGCATTTTTTGAAAATTTGGATTCCAGGACTTCAAATGTGGGGTGGAAAATAGAGTTATTTGTTTTTTAAAGTAACTGCTACTCAAAAACTGTAAATACCACAGATGTAAAAATTAGTATTTAGTTTCTATTCTAAAAGTAAAGATATACGTGTTTTACCATTTTTTTAAAATTTGGTTTCCAGGACCTCAAATGTGGGGTGGAACATGAGGTTATTTGGTTTTTAATGTAACTGCTACTCGAAAACTGTAGATGCTACAGGAGTAAAAATTAGTATTTGGTTTCTACTCCAGAAATAATGATATACGTGTTTTACCATTTTTTGAAAATTTGGTTTCCAGGACTTCAAATAGGTATGGGGCGGAAAATAGGGTTACTTGGTTTTTAAAGTAACTGCTACTCAAAAACTGTAAATGCTACAAAAGTAAAATTAGTATTTAGTTTCTACTCTAAAAATAATGATATACGTGTTTCAACATTTTTTGAAAATTTGGTTTCTAGGACCTCAAATGTGAGTTGGAAAAAGGGTTATTTGATTTTAAAATAATTGCTACTCAAAAACTGTAAGTGCTACAGATGTGAAAATTAGTATTTTTAGGTTTTGTGCCGGTTAAAAGTAGATGAGTTCAGTTTATCACCGGACGGACGGGCCAGGCCGTTATTTTAGGGTCTACACATACGGCCCTGCTCAAACCAAATCAAGGTGGGACGGGCCGAGATTTTTAACCAAGTATATAGACATTTTAGTGATTTTAGGGTGTTCAGACGGGCCGGGCTAAACCTGAAGTCAAGGTTGGACGGGCCGAAGTTTTTCATCAAGTATTTAGAACTTCTAGGCCTGTAAAAACGGGCCGGACCGGGCCAGGAATTTCGGTTTTTGATCCGTGCAGTACTCTACTATGTATGCACGGTTCAAATTCTCTAATTTCACGCGAGCGAAGCCGCTACGGGCACTGCTAGTATGTATGTATGTATATATATATATATATATATATATATATATATATATATATATATATATATATATATATAAACGAATGTTTTTATGTATGTATGTCCTTTATGCATTGCTACACCATTCATCCGATCGTAATGAAATTTTCACAGAACCTTGAGAGTCAAGGGAAATCAAATATAAAAAAAATTAAATTTGAAATCCGTCATAAATGAGTGGAGCGGTTGAGCGAGCTGGAACCCAAAGCCAGAAAAGTAGCGACCTGAACTGTGACTATCACCCTTACTACTGTTTTTATGTTGAAAAACTGAATGTTCTAGTTGACGATATCACAGAAGCTAATAACATTTGTTTGAATCGCTACGAGGGATGGCTGTTAGAAATTTACAATCAAACTATTCAAGACTCGGTCAATAATTACGTATCAAGCTTGGGACCTGAGTACAACTTGCATCATGTGATTCTGAATGTAATAAGAACTACTGGTAGTACGTTTTTAAATATAGAAGAAAATTTATGCACAAGTTAGTACATATGAACTTTCATAACTTTAACAATGTTTTTTAACAACTTTAATAATATATATAAATATGTGTAGTTTCATAATAGAACTCAGTTATTTAAACTGATTTTATTGCATGGTAATATTACGTAACACTTGAATTCGGCCTTATATCAAAACCTGCGTTCGGCAATCCAAATTAGCCAAAACGCGGCATTCAGAAATTCGGCCTTCGGCAAATCGGTCCGACGCCATAGGACTAACTTTTTCTTATGTCTTATTATGCTACTAAAGATTTTCGTAATCAAGACGAAAGTTTTCAATTGAATGAAAAGGTACTTTTAATAATTTTTATTTAAAGTAAAAAGCGAGGTCCTGAAACTTTGACAAATTTCTAGCCGCCCTAAGTTTCAAAACTTCACCACGTCGCTGAAGTTAGCAACGGTAGCCAACTTTGCCTGCATTATACATAGAAAATTCAAAGTTGTGGTATTTTATTATTTTTAATATATTTGAATAGATAGGTAAAACCGTATAAGTCGTTGACAGAAATGTAAACAAATTTTTCCCGGTGATAAGCCCCGCCCACGACTAAGAAAAGGGAACATAAATTAATATTTATGCTAATGATAATAATGAATGCACAGTAAGTAATTTATGTTATTGTTAATAATGAATGGACAGTTTTAATTTTAATTGGTCCTATCTATTCTATATTATCAACGGATGCGTTGTTAAATTGATTGCGCTAGTAAATCCTGGTCATTCACAAATGCAATATAAATAATAGTTCCTCGAAGGGTAATATTTATCATTTTTAAATGTTTCTAAATTTATGATGAATATTTTTTTTTTAGCTTGATTCTGGTATAAAATTTGTCTTATTTGTGCTGCCAAATTTTATGCTTTTCAGCTTTGTAAGCAGAAAAGGGGGGGGGGGTGCCACTAAAGTGTACCTTTATCCTTGTTGCAGCGAGTTTACCTTGCATTTTCTGGGCTGCATCTTATACAGTTTTGACACTTGAATGCATATGTAAGTTTAATCTGCTTTTTCATGTTCATTGTTTAGACTGGTTTTCTTGATATTGTATAATTGCTGCCTGATATTTCGGACACATCAACTTTTGACAATTTAATTTGACCGCATCAACTGTAGGTGTTATTTGCCTGGCAAATGTCACATGGTTGGATAGCAAGTTATAAGAATTGCCAAGGTTGCCAGACAGGCATGTTGCCAGGAATTTCTGATGGGGGGGGGGGTATACTTACATTTGCAGCCTGTTGCAAAGAAAGATCAGAAGACACCACAACAATTTTTGCTGTTTTAGATGCATTTTAGAATCAAACATTAAGTTTTGTAAATGTTCCTTTAAATAAAAAGCAAGAAGAGAAAGCAGCACTGCTTGCAGTCACCAGGTAGAAATTGATTTTGACGAAGTCTTATCAACCGCGCAATGGTGGTCTCAATTAACCGCCCAAAGCTCCATCAGAGCTACTGACTTGCAAATAAAAAATTATGGGTGACCCAATGACAGGTAATTCCCATAAAACTTCACTTTGGAGTTGACCAAATATCAGCAGTGGTGCAAACTGCTTGCACTTTGGCAATTTGGTCTTTAATTTCCTGCAGTTTATCATTAAAACAGTCATTAAAACGTCGCCCCAATGTGCACCTATACATAACAGTAGCAGAGCCACATAATCCAGTTACAAGTTCAATAAACTCATTTTGTTCAACCGTTGATAGTCATGCATTCTTTTTACAACAAAATCAGTTATAAGTTTATCGACTGTAGCTTGTGAAACAACATAAACAGTACGGAATAACTTTGCCCGCACAACTTTTGTCTGAGGATGCTTGTTGTTGCTCATCTCTAAATCCATGTCGTCATTCGCTTTCCTTTTTTTGCCAAGTTTTGCAGCTGATTCATTTCTCACCCATTCTTTTTTGTTTTGTTGGTATTCTTTGAATTTTTCAGCATGAATTCTCTGAATAAAAAAATTAAGAACAATGTTATTAAATTAAAAGTTTAAGTTAAATGCAGAAATTGCGGGAAACTATTCAAATCAAATAACTTACTTACAATGGTATGACTGCACGTAGTATTTAATGACAAGTTTAGAAAATATCTAGTTATACGATAAGTACGCCATGGAACGGAGGTAGGTTAGAATATCAGTTTGCCCATAAGTGGCTACTGCAGGCCTTATTGAATCTCAATTGGATCAAGATCAACCATCAGAATTGGCAGTAACATTAAGTCGTATTCTAGTTTGCAAACCACACTCTGCTGACTGTGAAAGACTTATCTCAGCTTATAATCGCTTGAAAACTTGTTTGAGAACATCACTTGACAGGGACACCATAAGTGACTACCTTTATGTACACGTCAACATGCCAGTTTTGTGCAACTTTGATCCACGCCCGGCTGTTTGGAAATGGATGAATGAAAATATTTGAAGAAATTTCATGTCATCTCTGAGTATGACTGTACAAACCGTTGGATCCAGCAAACATGCTACTGCAGGCAACGGATCATAATTAATGTTTGTAGTGTCCAATATGTTTCCGAAGCGAGTCCTAATTGATGTCATTAATGGAAAAGTGAAGCATTTAGATAGTGATTGGTCCTGTAAGTGAAGAGTCAGCTCCATTAGAGATGGAATTACATGAGATAGAAACATTGTGTCTGTCTGAAGCCTATCAGTCTCAATCTTGAAAGGTTCCAGCAGATGTACGATCTCCTGCAACTTGCCCCATTCTGTGTTGCTTAACGAATCATGTTTCATTTCTTTAAGAACTTCTTCAACAAAAACACAAACAGATAATAATCGTTTGATCATTAATAAAGCTGAATTCCACCTTGTTGAACAATCTCTTAACAAAACTAAACCACATTTTTGAAGTAATTTTTCACTGGCAACTGAAGAACCTTTTATAAATCATATTATTGTTTTTGCCTTTTCAATTAAATTGCAAAAAGATTTAATTTTATAAAGTTCCTTTAAGACCAATTGCAATGTATGCGCCAAGCAGGGAAACCAATGCAAATTTGTTACATCTGCAATTTCTAGGTCTAGTTGGTTTGGCTCATCTGGATCAGTCATTTCATCAAGTTCATCTTCCTTGCTTTTATCTTCATCTTCACTCCCAGCGTGGCCGATCTGTTTCTCACACTGTATGCGATGTCGTGCTGAAGTCTCAAGATCTGATGGAGCGTACATCTTCCGTTGAGGAAGCCCGACTGCTCTGGTCCAAGTCGCTGTTTCTTGGCTATGAAGTGTGTCAGCCTTCTTTTCAGAATCTTCTCGACTGTTTTGCAAACAGTGGAATTCAGTGAGATCGGCCTGTACGAGTTTGGATTGTTTCTCGGCTTGTTTGGCTTTGGAATGGCGATGACGATAGACTTTTTCCATGAAGTTGGTAGCATGCTTTGACTCCAGGACTCGTTGATAATGTCGAGGAGCTGCTCTCGGTTTTCGCGTCCAGTTTCGTCAACATTTCATACGTCAGTCCGTCTGGTCCAGGTGCGTGTTTCTGGTCTGCTTGTTGAGAATGTCGTTGAGTTCCGATACTGAGATCGGTTCATTGAGCTCTTGAGCCTCAGTTGAAGGTGGACGACGCCGATCAATTTAGAAGTTTCGCTCTCTTGCAGCTTTCTCTTTTATAAAGTTGTGGTGGAGATTTTCGTCTGACTAATTGGCGGCTATTGTTTCAGCCAAGAGGTTGGCATTTTCGACTTCGGAGTAGAGGATTTTGCCATCTGTTGGATTTTGCAAGACGACTTCTTGGTGTTTGGTCCTCTGTCCAGCCATGCTTTTCACTGTTCTCCAAAGACGATCGAGTGTAGTGTTGCTGTCAAGAGTTGAACAAAAGTGTTGCCAGTGGTTCGCTTTAGCTTTTCGAACAACTCGTTACGCATCAGATCGGAGCCTCTTGTAGAGGTTCTTAGCTTTGTTTCTCAGTTTGATTGCTGTTTTGCAATCGGCATTCCAGAAGGGCACTGGTGGCAGATCTCTTCTCTTTGCAGACTGTTGATGGTGTTGACATCACGATTGCCTCTTTCAGCGTTTTCTGAAAATCTTTAAACAGCTGCTCGACGTTTTCATCTTTCTTTGTGGTCTTCATCAACTCAGCAACCATGGCATTGTATTGATGCCAGTCTGTTTTGGTTGTATTGAGGACTCGAGAAGTTCTTGAATAATTCTTGAGTTTGTCGTTGAGAGTGATGAGGATCGGATGATGATCGCTCTCCATCGTATCTTCAAGGACAGTCCACGTTGATTTGATGGAGAGTTGAGGCGTCGTAATCGTGATGTCGATCGGGCTTCTCTCGTTTGAAGGTGTGTCGTGTGTACCCGAGCCACTCGTTCAGGGTAACCAAACTGAAGTGCCATCGAGTCTTCTAAGAGACGACCTCGAGGATTCGACGATTTGTGACCGAAGAGACAGGAATGGGCGTTGAGATCACCGGCAAAGAAGATGTTTGGCCAATGTGTTTGTGTGCTGTTGTGCGCTCTCGTCCTGCTGCATTACCGACAAATAAAATATATGAAGTGAAATAAAATAAATCTAACCAATATTTGATTAAAATTCCGATAGAACTTGATCTCTGTCGACAAGAACTTCTAATAGCTAACACACTAGGACACAAAGGATAAAGTTTTCGCGGATTTTCTGTCCTCATCGACCATATATACGAAACATACATACATCACTTAGCTTCGGAACGTTCCGCTATCCTCCCAAGGCCTAGCTGTATCAGGACTTTCCCTATGTGCGTGTGTGCTGGTGAGTGCTTTCGTTTCATAGTATAGCCCTGGACTTCTTATTAGCAGCTCCATTGTTTAACCTGGTCAGCATTTTCCAATGTGTTTGTGTGCTGTTGTGCGCTCTTGTCCTGCTGCGTTACCGACAATATATTTCTATTTCAACTGAGAATCCTTAGTTTTACCGGCAATATATTTTTCTCGAATCATCAGTGCAGTTTGCCACAATTTGGGCGAGCAAACTAATCAGCACTGATTCTTCACATCCAGTGGCTGCATCTTTTCTTGAAGGCTGAATAACATCGTTCTCCTCCGTCTGAGTCGCCATCTCGCAAGTCTGGGTGGAAGCTTCTTTGAAATTCTTCACCACCGCAGGAGTTTCTTTTGGAAGAATTGGCAGCTGTTGTTTCGGTACCGAAGTCGCTGATTGTGCAGATGGCTCTGTTTTCTTGACCAGCTTCACTGCCTCCGCGTAGGACACTCCCTTCGTGGCGACGATCTTGTTCAGTGTGATTGCCGTGATGTACTTTGGGCATTCTCTGTCGCCTGTACGGTGCTCTATACTTTTGCAACTAGCACACGTCGGTTTGGCTGGTTGTTCTGCCTTACAATCCTTGAAGGCATGAGGTCCAGCGCATCTTGGGGAGGAAGTTTCGCCTCTGCAGTACTTTGTGACGTGTCCAAAGTTGTTGCACTTGAAGCAGCGGACAGGTGCGTTGACGTATGGCTTGATTTTGAAAGCCAAATACACCAAGTACAGTTTTTCTGGTACAACGGTACCAACGTCGTAGACGAGAATGACAGCTGTGGTTGGTTGAAGCTGACCTTCCACTTTTCTGTTGATCCTGGTGGCTTCAAGACAACCAGCTTTTTCTGCGATGACGTTTAGGGGTATCTCAAGAGGCACTCCCAGAACAATCATCTTTTTCGTCGGTTTTCCGACTGGTCGAGCTCTCAACTTGAGAAAGACACTGACCTTGAGTCCTCCAAGACTTTCAATTTTCTTCAAGAGGTCAGCATCCTCTAGAGAGTCATATCTTACTGAAAGATGACGCCCTCTCGAATATACTTTTGGAGGAACCTTGAGCGTCTGCTTCAGAGCTTCTTCTATTTTGAAGGGGTTGATCCTGGTCCTCTCTTCCAGGATCAAAAGCTCTACGACTTCTATTTGAACAGATTCTTTGTCTGGAGTTACGACCTCCATCAGTAGCGTGTCATCTTCAGAATCGGATGAAGACGACTTCTTCTGCTTTCTCTGTCTGCGGACCTCGGATTTTTCCAGCTGAAAGGTGTCGTCTTCGATCTTAGACATTTTCTTTTCTTTTCTTGTTAGTGACTCGGCACTGATGTAAGACGGATCATCTGGGTCAAGAGATCCCGTCGACTTTGTTTTACGTTTTAGTGGCTTTGAAGCCGTTGTGACGCTATTTGTGATCATAGGCTCCATCCGGAGGGCCGTTACAAAATCTTAAATAGAAAATAACGGACCCACAGGAGAAGCCGATGGTCCTCTGTTTAAACACTCTCTTGTACAACAGGTACAGAAGAAACAAAATAAAAGTAAAGAATTTCTAAATAAAACACTAAATAAAACAAAAATATACCAAAATAACTTCAAGGGTTTCAAACCCAAGTGACAGTTTCAAAATGCTAGCCCTCCGATCGAACCTCTTAAAAACTGAAGAGGAAACAGAAGGGACACGGCCCACACTCTTGCTCAAGACTAAAACTTCCTGAAACTTCTTCCTTTCAAAAACTGAGAGGTTCTGTATTAATCAAATATTGGAGAAGAAATGACAGAAAAGTTAGGTCAATTTATTTAAATTACTTTAGCGGTTTCCGGTTTTCTGATCTCCATATTCTGAGCTTGTTGTCAGTATCAAACGTAACTACTTGCCCAGAAGCGATGAATGTATCTTTGGCAAAGGTGTTAAATTGTGCAGTTTCATCAAAGCGACCCTGCAGAAATTTAATCAAAAATAATGAATATCCACTAGTTCTTCTAATAAAATGTTTTAAAAAGTTACTTTTCTATAAGCGAAGAGTTTGGCAAATTCATTTCAATAATAAACTAAAATCTTATCAGATTGGAAACACTGAAGCGATGAGAGTTGGAGTGTTTCATGCTGAAAGAGAAATATTTATTCTTAAAACTTAAATTACTTATGATATATTTTTTTCAGATATTATTAGTGCTGTTATTAACATTTAAACAAGGTGGATCAACTTTATTATTTATATTATTATTAAATTCTGTTAAAGATAGTGCATGAATTTTGATCAAGTGCCTGCCCAAATCTATAACACTTTTATTACATATACTGCAAACTTTACGTGGTTTATATGCTGATTTCTCACCACGATTGTAAGTGTTAATTGGAAACAAATAAGCAATGGGGTCTGGATTGTGATGTTTTCGACTTCTCAGATGAGCGGGCACGTTCCTAAATGAAAGCTTGCACAAACGACACTTAAGACGTCTGTTTCTACTTTTTTGAGGTTGCGAAGCCACGGGCTCCGGACGAAAGTCTTGTTTTAGTGTGCTTGTAAAAAATAAAAATGAAAGCCAACCTATTTTTAGTTTAACTTGTCTCTGTTCTACAGAGGAAATCTTCTTGAAGCTATCACACAACTGCATAAGAGATAATATAGACTTTGCCTTCAAAATTTTTTTATCTTGGCGAATGATGTCATAGAAATGGTTGCATGTTGAAGTTAATCTTCACCATTAATTCAGCCTAAACAAGTTCAATTGTTCTATTGTTGTCATTCAATTCATCGGAATCACTATCTCCAACAGACATTGAAGGAGACGGATTTTCACACTCAACTCTGGTACAGTTTTTGCATGATGGTCCTGGGCAAATCTAATGCAGTTCTTACAATTAGTGTGTCTGCATCATCTTGTGCTTCGATATCGACGTAGCCACTGTCCCTCTACAAAGACGCGAGAAAGTTAACAAACGCTTGTTTGTTTTTTTCATTCGACAAAATCATTGACTGGTTTTCATACACGACCATACCGGGCTTGAAAGCAACATCTGGTGAAGACTTCGAAGATCTGCGTTGATGTTCGTGATCTTTCATACTTGGCCCGTTGCAATAACTGTCGAATACTACTATGACAGCACATGTTTTGTTTTGTTTTATTTATTAATGACCTCAGCCATAAGTATATGTAACGGTCACGACTGAAAAATGAAAAATGAACAGATAAACAATAATAAAGCAATGACAGATAGATAGAAAAACGTCCGGTGAAATTGTCACACAAAAAAACGAAACAACAAAACAAAAAGCAATGGTTAAGCAAAATGAAGGAAAGTTTTTTTTTAAAGAGGGACTCTTCCTTTTCCCTGATCCACCGGCAGACCCGCTCTCTAAGACGGCCATCCGAGACCACCGTGTGGATGTTAAGCACGAGTTCATTCCTGCTGCAGATGTTTTGGAGTGCAGATGTGAGCTCCGCTCTGTATGGACAGACGAGAAGAAAGTGTTCCAGGTTTTCCGGTGATTGTGCTGTGCACCTGTCACACTCTCCAGTTGGGTGGCGTCCTACCAGGCGTAGGTTGCTGTTGAGGTTCAGTCTGTCCATCCTTAGTCTGGTAGCCAGCCTTTCTTTCCATCTCGGGATTGTGTTGAAAGGCGACTTTGTCGATGGGGCTGGGTTGAGGGCTCTGTAGGAAGGGGACACTGTAGCCCGGTTCCACTGCTCCCGCCATTGATGCAGGACTGTTTTTTTGATGACGTTCGAGATTTCTGCTGGCTCCGGCTGGATCTCAACGTCTATGGTATCCAGTGTTGTGGCCTGTTTGGCCAGAATGTCAGCTTTTTCCTTACCTTTAATGCCGACGTGGCTAGGTAACCAGACTAGGGGCCTTTCTTGCTGATTAGCAGATCGTCGGTAATTTTCACGATCTCCTGCTGGCATGGTGACTCACTAAGTCCTGCGCGGCCCCTAAGGGCTTCCAGAGAACTGAGTGAGTCCGTAAAAATTACCAAGTCTCTACTGTCATCATGGTGGCTGTACCATTTCATCGCTTCAAGGATGGCGGTCATTTCAGCTGAGCAGATTGACACACCGTCTGTCGTACGTTTGGAGAAGGTGTGTCCTGAGGAGTGGGAATAGATGCCTATTCCCGTTTTATCTTCTATCTTTGAGGCGTCTGTGTATAATCGAAATGATGTTTGGAAGCGTGCGATGTGTTCTAGGGCTGCCCCCATCATAAGCACATGAATATAAAGTAAAGCGTTTTTTTTTAGCTGCTATGGCAGTAATCTATCAACATAGTTTTTCAAAATATTATACACAGAGATAAGTGTAGATCCTGAGACTCCACTGGCATCCGATACATTTTTATATGACAGTCTGGGTGTGTCGTATTGAGTCGCCATATAAACACAGGCGGCAACCACAGACGACGGCTTTCTTCCAATCACCAGGTTCATCTGATCAGCTTTCTCTGCTATTCGTTTTGTTAGTGAGACCACTTTCTTTGATAGTCCCATTGTCGAGCAGAGTCTGCTGATTGCACCATCATATGATTTGTCTTCGTTGAACAAGAACAAGTTCAACTTGCCCAAATCTATAACACTTTTATTACATATACTGCAAACTTTACGTGGTTTATATGCTGATTTCTCACCACGATTGTAAGTGTTAATTGGAAACAAATAAGCAATGGGGTCTGGATTGTGATGTTTTCGACTTCTCAGATGAGCGGGCACGTTCCTAAATGAAAGCTTGCACAAACGACACTTAAGACGTCTGTTTCTACTTTTTTGAGGTTGTGAAGCCACGGGCTCCGGACAAAAGTCTTGTTTTAGTGTGCTTGTAAAAAATAAAAATGAAAGCCAACCTATTTTTGTTTAACTTGTCTCTGTTCTACAGAGGAAATCTTCTTGAAGCTATTACACAACTGCATAAAAGATAATATAGACTTTGCCTTCAAGTTTTTTTTATCTTGGCAAATGACGTCATAGAAATGGTTGCATGGCGCATGTTGAAGTTAATCTTCACCATTAATTCAGCCTAAACGAGTTCAATTGTTCTATTGTTGTCATTCAATTCATCGGAATCACTATCTCCAACAGACATTGAAGGAGACAGGGCCGTAGCTAGCATACCAATTATGGTGGGTGTAACAGCCACATTTTACCGACAAAGTTTTTCGTACTTTTTTATTCAAATAACTTATTGATTTTATATATTGTATATTTTAAAAAAACATGTATTAGTTCAAAAAATTGCAATATTAAAATAATACAAAAATATTTAATTAATTCGGATGCGTCTTTGTTTTATTATGGACCACTTTTTCATCAAGATCGATGTTGTCCAGAAAGTCCTTCTCTGAAGCCAGCAATATCAAGGAATTCAATCTATCATCCGTCATCGTGGAACGCAAATAAGTTTTTACAAATTTTAATTTGCTAAACGTTCTTTCATCACTAGCCACAGACACAGTAGCTGATGCCATTAACTTGAAAACTTTGAAAACCCCTGGAAATATTTGTCGTTTTTGCCAGGATCGTTTTAAATGATCATTGTTTGCTGGAGTTTCTGATTCACTGAATGTATTCATAAAAATTTCAAGTTTGGCTTGGAATGAATAAACATCAGTGATTACTCCATTATTTGGCATCATGAGACACAGTTTTTCAACATCTTTTATGTCAAATGTTTTTGTAGGCTGTTGAAGAATAGAAAATGGCTCAATGCTAACCCAGGATGCCAGTAAATTTTCTTTTCGTGAATAAGCGTGTCCAACACACAATTGAGTTGCTGCGAGTAATATTGGTAGAAATTCATGTTACAGGCTGTCTCAGGTCTGTCATCAAAACGAGCTGGAATCAGCTTTCGTCTATGGCGAATTTCGTAAATTTGTATTGCATCTATGTCAAAGTTACTACATATTTTAATTGCAGCATCAATTTCGCTGTGCACACCTTTTTCATTAATTCTTATTTGTTCTAGAGATTTTATTGTAGAAGATACTATCATTTTTGCATCTAAGATGTTCAATTCGATTTTCTGAAGTTCATCAGTGAGAATTTTTGTCTTTGCAATAACCCCTTTAATAAGCATCAGCATTATGATGAAATCAGGATTATCAACTTTTTTAAGAATTGCTGCAGCTTGAACTTTGGTTTTTTTATCAAATACTTGAGAATTTTTTATTTCACAAAAGCATTCAATAATTGAGTCCATGCTAATCCAAAACGCTTGTATGGATTCGGAACGGGCTGACCATCTCGTTTTTTAAAGATTGCGTAGTTTCAAAGATTGTTCGACCTTCTGAAGTTTGGAATTAAGAAAACTGAATCTTTTGGTGCTTGAAGAAAATAATGTATAACACATTTCGAGAATATCAAAGACATTTGAAGCCATTCTATTTCTTTTAACCGCATGTTCAAAAAACGTGTTTGTACGATGAGTCTGACAAGGAATGTAAGGTATAAACCGACCAAGTTTTGTGCATGAACACCTTTTAGGTTGCTTGACATAGAACTGGCACAATCATAACCTTGAAAAACCATCCCATTAATATCAATTTGAAGGTTATTCATTGTCGATAATATCGACTCGGCAATTCCGATACCAGTTTTGTTAGTAACCTCGCAAATTTGCACAACTCTTTCTTTGATACAACACAACAATTATTGTTAACATATCTCACAGCAATCGCCAACTTGTCACTGTGTGACACATCGGGAGTTGTATCAGCCATTATCGCATACATTGAAGCTTGGTTAACTTCAGAGACCATTTTCTGTTGAACAGCTTGACCAAGCAGCTGAATAAACTCATTTTGGGATTGGGCGCTCAGATAAGTCACATGATATTTTCTCAGGTGTGCGTTGTTAAACCATCGTTTCAGTACTAAGTTATGACGCGACATAAGATGCACAAATTGCTGAAAATTTCCATTTTCATCGCTATCATCACCACGAAATGCTATACCTTGTCTACCCAATGTTCGGGCCACATCAATTAGGATTTTTGTTACGCATCGGTTAGACTCCATTTCTTCTTCTTCACGAATAACCATTTGACGCCTTTCTTTATCTAAGAGAAGATCGATGTGCTGAACTTTATTACAATAATTGAAATAGTCTGATAATGAAGCTTTATGACTGTTTGATGAAAAATGTTCCGTCAATTTTCCTTTTTTGCCTTTCTTGCCGCGACTCTTCATTTTATGCCACTGGCACACACCATTTTCAACCCAGACTGCTTCACTATTTTGTCTGCCTGGCCCATGTGGAAATAGGGAACACACATAGCAAAATGCACTATCTTTAATTATACTGTATTCTAAATGAGGATATTCAGCATACCATGAAGATGAAAAATGGTTTTGCTTTTTTTTGTCGATGTCTTCGTTTATGGGAAAAGTATTTAGTTTTGCTTGATGTGGGCCTAGCTCAATTAGATAATTTTTTTTGTTTTTCATTGTCAATTTTTGGACGCAACCCAGGGTCATGCACAAGGGAAATATTTTCAGTAGAAGTTTCTTCTTTGCCATATTGTCTCGCTTTTGAAATAATATTAAGAGCTTGATCAGTAATATCTAAGACATTTTCAGCAGAAGATTTAACTTCACTGGCAAGTTCTGTTATATCTATAAGAAGCTTTTCTATATGTAAATTATCTGTGTTTTTTACTTCTTTTAACTTCATTTCACAATCGCTTAGAAGTTTGCATAATTTTGCAAACTTACCCACAGAAATGGTGAATGCAGATTCTTTATGTAATGAATCAGTTTCACTTTCAATTGCTGGCATTTGTTCAGCTACAACGTCACTTGAGTTCTTGGACGGGAAACCAATATCAGGAGATTTTGAATTGCAGAGATCTGATATTTCAGTTTCTGTATTTTTGTCATCTCTATTATTTCTTGCATCAATCGGCTCACAATCAATTGTAGGTGATTCAAATTCAATCTCAGAGATTTCAGTTGTCGGGTTTTTTTCTTTATCACCATTTCCTATTTCAGAATCAATTTCGAATAAATTTAATTCACTTGAGATTTTTGCTCTCTTTGCAGGACTTATTGCGAAAGGATTCTGAGGCGCACCATACTTTTCATAATGTATCCCTTGAAGATTTTGAATATAATCGGGATGATAAATTCTAATGGGCGTCAGACGATAGTCGTTATCGAAGATTGAATGTGGACAATTCTTGACTTTGCACTTAACTTTATAACTTTTCATGTTTGGAGGTGGCATGCTGGGTCGAATTTCTAAATTGATTAAAATATCTGATTTAAACCAAGTCTTGATTTTGCAAAACTTCTTAGAAACATTTGATAAACAGCTTTTGAATGAGTAGTTTTTTTTAAAGTCATATTCATAATTGCATTTAAAAAACAAAGTATTTTTAATTATGCACACATTGCCAATAAAGTTAAGTAAAATTGAGAAGTAGTTATTTTAGCAAAAATACCGAGTAAGACATTGCTACTGAAAAGATAACTGAAGCTTATGATCTTAAATGAATTGAATTAAAGATTAGAAAGCTTTGGAATTAAATTTATTATAATAGATATAAAAGCCACATTGTATATAAAATGAAATAGAAAGGAAAAAATAAAATATACAAAATAAGTTAAGGATTTAAAATAAAATATATGGAGTGAAATAAAATAAATATAAAAATCTAACCAATAATTGATTAAAATTCCTATATAACTTGATCTCTGTCGACAAAAACTTCTAATAGCTAACACACTAGGACACAAAGGATAAAGTTTTCGCGGAGTTTCTGTCCTCATCGACCATATATACGAAACATACATACATCACTTAGCTTCAAACTTCCGTTATCCTCCCAAGGCCTAGCTGTATCAGGACTTTCCCTATGTGAGTGTGTGCTGGTGAGTGCTTTCGTTTCATAGTATAGCCCTGGACTTCTTATTAGCAGCTCCATTGTTTAACCTGGTCAGCATTTTCCAATGTGTTTGTGTGCTGTTGTGCGCTCTTGTCCTGCTGCGTTACCGACAATATATTTCTATTTCAACTAAGAATCCTAAGTTTTACCGGCATTATATTTTTATCTCAACTGACAATATAAGTTTTACCAACAATATACTTCTATTTCTACTGTATAAGTTTTACCGACATAATAATTTTACCGACAATGTGCTGACAAGTGGGGGGGTGGAGCACCCCCACACCCCCCGTCCCGACGGGCCTGGAAGGAGAGGGATTTTCACACTCAACTCCGGTACAGTTTTTGCATGATGCGACACAGAGCAGCCCTACTTTTCGGCAAGAACAAGAAGATGAGCTGCAAGGACTTCTAGTGTCACTTCGGCACTTGCATCAAACTGCTTTCACTTTCAGTAGATCCTCAGGTGCTGCAGCCATGTCTGTTGCAATGGGAACTAATCTTCCTTCCTGAATTTTCCAGCCCCAGTCGGTCAGATGTAGAAGTGTGTTTGTACTCAACGACTGCCAAATGACTGTTTGCAGATGTGCTTTAAGGCAATGAAAATGAGCTGCGTTATCCGTTGGCGGCAAACGCCCTGGACGAAGTAAGTGGGTGCTGGTGGTAGCAGTCAAATTAATGTATGTTTGGTAGCATAGTTTGTTCAACGTGTCCGATTCAGCTCCCTTGTATATTATCCTTATCAAGTTTTTACCTGCCTTCACTACCTGTTCATGCGTCGCATTGTTGTTTGAAAGGGTCACTAAGTTTTTGTAGGCCTCCACAGACTTGGACAGCTTTTTCCAGACACTTTTTTTACCATGTTCGAAAAGAGTGGATGTGGTGACATCCACTAATAGCGTGTATTGCTGCAGTAAGATCCAGGGCCAAACGCAACTGTCGAATTGGGTTTATTTTAGTCTTCCACGTGGCCTTGGAGAAAACTCTGGTCATCATGAATATGCTCGTCATTTCAGTGGTGAAGTGATACACAAGGAGAACTAATATGTCCATGTCATTAGCAACCACAGTGACAGACTTGGTCTTCTTGGTCCTGGGCAAATCTAAGGCAGTTCTTACAATTAGTGTGTCTGCATCATCTGGTGTTTCGATAACGACGTAGCCACTGTCCCTCTACAAAGACGCGAGAAAGTTAACAAACGCTTGTTTGTTTCTTTCATTCGACAAAAACATTGACTGGTTTTCATACACGACCATACCAGGCTTGAAAGCAACATCTGGTGAAGACTTCGAAGATCTGCGTTGATGTTCGTGATCTTTCATACTTGGCCCGTTGCAGTAACTGTCAAATACTACTATGACAGCACATGTTTTGTTTTGTTTTTTTTTATTTATTAATGACCTCAGCCATAAGTATATGTAACGGTCACGACTGAAAAATGAACAGATAAACAATAATAAAGCAATGACAGATAGATAGAAAAACGTCCGGTGAAATTGTCACAAAAAAAAACGAAACAACAAAACAAAAAGCAATGGTTAAACAAAATGAACGAAAGTTTTATTTTTTTCTTTTAAAAGAGGGACTCTTCCGCTCTCTAAGACGGCCATCTGAGACCACCGTGTGGATGTTAAGAACAAATTCATTCCTGCTGCGGATGTTTTGGAGTGCAGATGTGAGCTCCGCTCTGTATGGACAGACGAGAAAGAAAGTGCTCCAGGGTTTCCAGTGATTGTGCTGTGCACCTGTCACACTCTCCAGTTAGGTGGCGTCCTACCAGGCGTAGGTTGCTGTTGAGGTTCAGTCTGTCCATCCTTAGTCTAGTGGCCAGCCTTTCTTTCCATCTCTGGATTGTGTTGAAAGGCGACTTTGTCGATGGGGCTGGGTTGAGGGCTTTGTAGGAAGGGGACACTGTAGCCCGGTTCCACTGCTCCCGCCATTGATGCAGGACTTTTTTTGATGACGTTCGAGATTTCTGCTGGCTCCGGCTGAATCTCAACGTCTATGGTATCCAGTGTTGTGGCCTGTTTGGCCAGAATGTCAGCTTTTTCATTACCTTTAATGCCGACGTGGCTAGGTATCCAGACTAGGGTACAACCTTTCTTGCTGATTAGCAGATCGTCGGTAATTTTCACGATGTACTGCTGGCATGGTGACTCACTAAGTCCTGTGCGGCCCCTAAGGGCTTCCAGAGAACTGAGTGAGTCCGTAAAAATTACCAAGTCTCTGCTGTAATCATGGTGGCTGTACCATTTCATCGCTTGAAGGATGGCGGTCATTTCAGCTGAGCAGATTGACACACTGTCTGTCGTACGTTTGGAGAAGGTGTGTCCTGAGGAGTGGGAATAGATGCCTATTCCTGTTTTATCTTCTATCTTTGAGGCGCCTGTGTATAATCGAAATGATGTTTGGAAGCGTGTGATGTGTTCTAGGGGTGCCGGTAGACACCCTGGGTCTGTTTTGGTGTCTCCTCCTGTGAGTGATGTGTCGATTGTGGGAAGGTGAAGCTTCCAAATGGGCAGTGTAGATGGGATGTTGTTGGTGGCTTGTTGGAGGCGATCTGAGGTGAGGATGTCTTTAATGAGTATTGGGGCTGTGGTGGAGTGGCGCTTGGTTTTTTTGGAGGAGTGGTTTTTGGTCCATGTTGTTTTCTGGTCAGGTGATGGGAAGAAAATGTCTTTGGCTGGATGGGAGATGGTGGTGAGAGTTTTGAAAGCGTAGAGGGCTATGATTTGTTTTCGGCGTAGCTCTAATGGCATTTCTCCCGTTTCTGCCATCAGAGCTAGAGAGTTCGTCGACTGTGGGAGACCGCACGCTATCTTCAGGGCTGTGGTTTGCAGTCGTTGCAATCTGGCTAGTTGGCTTTTGGAGGCATTGAAGAATGCTTGAGAGCCGTAGTCCAGGATTGAACGTATGATTGCTTTGTACAATAAAAGTAGCATGGCCTTCGAGGCTCCCCATTTTTTCCAGAGATAGCTCTCATGATATTCAGACGCTTGTGAATGATGTGGTCGATGTGTGGGATCCACGTACTTCTTTCATCCACAATTACTCCAAGGAATTTGTATTGAGTGACTTTTTGTAGAGTGGTGTTTTTTGTCTTCGTGTTTGAGATATGGTAGTTTGGTGATGAGCATGGTGACTGGTTTTTCTTGTGATATTTTAAATCCATGTTCGGTGAGGAATTTGGCGACCCGTGTGGTGTATTTTTGTAGTGTTTCATAGTTGTCAAGTAGGTGTTTTCCGCATTTTTGCAAGTCCAAGTGGGACGTATGTAGAAAAAGCAATCGAATCAAAACCAATCAAAACAAGACAGAGGCAAGTTCAAAGCATCAATAAATATTTATATAAATCCAAGTAATCCAAGGAGTAATCCAATCTGACCTCTCTTTCTCTCTTGACTCTCTTCTCCTGAGCGAATGACCTTCGGACAGCACATGAAGCTGTTTTGTTCATATAAGTAACATTCCTCATGTGATTCAAAGTTTCACCAATTTTCCCTCCATAAATGAGTGTCATAATGTTAAACCAGCCGATGCTACTTCTTTGTGAGAAGCATTAACCGAATCCAAAACCTCTGTAAAAGCAAGAGCTTCCTTTGAACAAGTCATTTTCTTTTAAACACTTGACTTACCTTGTCCATATTAAGAGGAAGTAGAATCACATCCACTTATGGCATTTACAATCAAGATTTGCTGTTTAGCATGGTCTCTTGTACAGTTTGAATTTTGAAATAGATCTGATTGATACCAATTCTATTCCAGAACTGCTACGTTTTGAAACTTCAGATCTTAAATATATCTCAGCCATAGAAACATGGAAGATATAAACTAAAAGAATCAGCACATCTGTATCAGTGGACACTACTGTACTGGGAACCTTAAATTTTGCAAGTGATTGCGATATCGACAATTAATGTATCTGCATCATTTTTTGCCTGATAAATGGTATATCCGTTGAGTTGAAGTTGATGAATCAAAGCATCAACGAAAGCCTTTTTGTTTTCTTCATTTGCTAGATATAGGCCTTGGTTGTTATAAAATGTATTGTTTTCATCAAACACAATGTTTGGAGCTGTCATGTTCATGGTCTTTAACTGATGGACCATTACAGTAATCACCAAATACAACTGTTGCTGCTTTTCCAAATCGTCTCCCTGTGTACTATACATATAGCTGGATTGCATCAGCATATGTGCAATGTCTGCATCCACTTTACTTTGTGAAGCAGCCATCCTTCATCTATAAATAAGTATTTGGTTCACATAGATCACTTTCCATATCTGTCTGTTTTTTCATTTCTTTAGCCAAAACTGACTTGTCAGATTTTCTCATGCAGCACCCTGTAAACAATGATGTTGGCTCAGCAGTTAGCTCATATTTAAAATACGACTCCAGTTCTAAGCTCCGAAAAAGAAGAAGAAGCTCAATTTAGAATGCAAAATAACCGTAAATACATTCTCTTAAAAAGAATATATGTGATTCATCAAAACAACACAAACAGATTTTGAGAAAATTTGAAAAAAGAACACACAAGCTCACTGTCAAGTATTTATTTTATCCTGGACATATTTGCCAGTGACAGTTTTGATTAGATTAATACAATGTCATATATTACGCATTAGTTTTCTTTCTTGAAAACAACAATTAACAGAAAATTGTGAAAACAAAAATGTCAATGAAAAATGATTAAAAAAGCAACTTTGATTCTAAGCAAATTACAGCTACTTGACTCTAACGTTTGATGGATATTTTTCTAACTGAGCGTCCTTCTTTGACTTCGGAGGTTTCATCATCATTCATCTGACACTGCTATACTTGTTGAAAGACTATGCAGTTGGCTGTCTTTTACCTCAAATGGATTGTGTAACATGAACCATTTAATGAGTTTCTTAATATCACTGGCATCTCGCTTGATACGTGATTTACTCATGTCTTTATGCTGAGAATCTTCAGAAGAAGAAGAACATTCAAAAATTGTTAGACTGGTCAATGCAGAATGAACAGTTACACACTTGTGCATGCTGGTGACCCACATGAGCCTAACACTTTCAGACATTCCTCGACCATGTGTCAAGCCTCCCCTGCTTTTCACCACTGTCATCATAACCTGGTCAATCATAAATCTGTAGACAACCCAGCCCAGAACCTATCCGATCGTCTAACGGCATGAAAACCACCTGAACTTAGTTGCTCAAACGACCATGATAGTGTCAATGGAAGATCTGACACCAATTGCAAATACAGCTGAGCCGACTTGGCATAATTATTGTGTACAGATGCTGCAAAGAGACTCAGCATTTGTGTAAGAGATATTTGATGCAAGTTCCAATCCGACATTTTTTCGACAGGGAAATGTGTATCCCAATTTAGGAATACTTCGGTTTTTCATAATACAACTGGATTTAACACGTGACAATCGAGGTACAGCTGATTCAGCAAAGTGTCCTGACCCTAATCGATTACAAGGAGTAGACATTGATATGATGCCCATACCATGGAAGGTACCACTTCCATCTAAAGTTATAACGTTGTGGTCAACATTATCACTAGACCATTGAGTAAAACATCGAGGAAAAGACTGTGTCAGGAGTATCATTCTGAACCACTGATTGCTTAAAAAGGTTCACTTCATCATAGGAAATTGAAAATCCCAGCCGTGACAGCAAATGAAGCAGCCATCTAGATCCAAAGACGGGATCTACACTTTTTTCAATATCACTCGCCTTTCTAGCAAATTCAAGAAGGCACATTTTGTTGAATTTATAATCTGGATGATCTCTTGGGTATTTCTCATATCTTTCAAACATATTAGAGCTTACTCCTATTGCCTGATTACCATCGAATTGCAAAACATGATAACGTTGTTCAGATCTTCGTGTCTTCAAGAAAACAAATTTACTTCAACCTTCTCTTAATGGCAGATGGCGTAGTCGATATGCATATTCACAAGTAGAAGCTTGTCTTTCTTTTAGAATTCACATACACACTTTACACAGTTTTGATGAAATATTTGATTCTTCTTTACCAATCTATCTTTACCAACACTCTCATTCACAGTTGTTGGCTTCGACTTTGAAATATACTTTGCAATGTAATGAGCTATTACTTCATTTGTTCGATAGGACAGCAATTATTGGCATATCTGTCTTCTGGTAGTCTCTTTAAAATGCGTATTGTTCTTGTATTTCTAATAAATTCATCTGACGTTTTAGAAAAAATGTTAGCATGAAAACATGCTTGCTCGTTGTGGAAATTGTTCTTGTGACAAGTATGTGTATGTCGATGAATATGATTCTTCTTAACGAGATTATGTAAATCTGGATTTTCTTTTTCTGATGGATAATGACAAGAAATGATTTCATCAATCAATTTGAGTTCTTGTTCTGATACAAATGATGGTGAATTTCAATCAAAATGACCATATGAGGACTATATTTTATAATTCAATCTTCCACCAATAACCTTTTACTTCACCAAGAATCATCTCATTTGCTTTCAAATATTTCATAAAAGCTTCAAATTTTCTTTGAAATTGTTGTCTGACAATCACTGGCGTATCTAGCATGGGTGACACTGCGGACGGATATCGATGATGTCACCCATCGAAAACGGTTAAAATCAACATTATGTACAAGTAAAAAAATCAGTTAAGCATGAAGTATGATTTTAATACAACAATTTAATTAAACATTTGAAAAATTATAAGTCATTGATCATGAGAGTTACAAAACTATAAATCAAGTATCATAAACATATATAGAATAACTTGCAAAAACTGTTAATTTTAAAATATTTCAAGTATTATAATCTCTTCTTTCTAACTTTGACAGTTGCAAACTTGGAAATCACATCTTCAATACTTTGTGTTGCCTCATGTTCGATTGTTAACATTGCAAGAATGTTTAGCCTCGTTGTCTGTCATAAATAACTTTAGTGTGATGATAGGATTTAGAAGGGATTCTGTAAAATCCCATTCCAAGATGAATTTCAAAAAGTCTACTAATGCCCAATCATAACATTGGCTGCTTTTAAATGACTTCTCAACCTTGGTATCGCTAAGAGGAGTTCTGCTTCTGATACCTCATCATACAAACCAGTAAATGTTGATAAAGCTAATTTCAACTTCTCGATGTTTGCCAAAAGTAAAATATTTGTCTGGACAACCTAGAACGATGAAGCTACATCTTCAATTGACATTGATCTAGTTCGAAGTTCAGCACTGAATCGGTCGAGAAATTCCAGCATATCTTTTTGATTTTCAGCTTTCAGTGTGAGTCCTGCATCGGCGACCATCTCATCGGCCATTCGTTTTTCTTTTGGAATGTCGTATTCTTCCGATTTTTTCGGTAGACCTCTCTTATTTAATTAAAAGCTTTATTAACTTACTTGACCTTTAGGTTCATTTGGCAGCGCTTGGTGACTGATCCTATTGAGATTTTCTGTCATTGGGCTATGTCAACGATGGTGTGTGGAATCACCAGATGCACTGAAATTTGAAGGCAGATGTGTAAAATATCACCGTTCTTAATTTTTAAGTATTGTTACTTACTATACTTTTAATACTACTACAGGATTCTAATGGAGAATAATTTCTCGTATTCGTCACCGATCTTTCTTTTGAAACTAGGTGCCTTTTCAGAGCTGGTCTCTCCTCTTCACACTGATATTACCAAACTATAGAGAAATCACGATTTAACGTAATTTGTTTACTTTTATTTATTTTAAATTAATATTCATAAAAAACTGTTCAAAACTAAATTACGAGCTTCACGTCAAACAATATGAATAATATCTGTGAGAAAAGCCACTTCTACAACCGCCTCAAGCCGGTTTGTGTGTGTGTGTATATATATATATATATATATATATATATATATATATATATATATATATAACGTATTTTGGCAACAAGTCATTTTTTAAACATTCTTTATTAAACGTCACGGCATACTTACACGATACAAGTTTTTGAAGACTTCTTTCAACACTACGAAAATTCTTTCGCACACTTTCAACCGAAAACAGTTCATTATTCATCGTTTTATTTAATTTGCCGACGCGTTTCGGAGTACCTTTACTCCATTTTCAAGGCTCATTGTAAACAAAATCCGCAAAGAACTCAAAGTCATATAATGAAAAGAAAATATGCACAGAACTAAAAGTCACATAAAATATTCTTCCCACTCTTTACTTACCCGTTTCTAACCATAATACCTTGGCTTTACACATTACGAAATATGATCTACAATCAACTCAAAACAAGTCAGCGAAACAGGACCACAAACATCAAACAACCAATGCTCATTCATACATTCAATCATCTGTAGGTCTATTTCTTTCGTCGTCTTTCAGTGATGTTAATATTGTCCACTAAGTGAGAAAACCGTAGTTGCGGATCGGTCTCTTCATCAGCTTTGCCTGCACAAGTTTTGTCTGAGGATGCTTGTTGTTGCTCATCTCTAAATCCATGTCGTCATTCGCTTTCCTCTTTTTGCCAAGTTTTGCAGCTGATTCATTTCTCACCCATTCTTTTTTGTTTTGTTGGTATTCTTTGAATTTTTCAGCATGAATTCTATGAATAAAAAAATTAAGAACAATGTTATTAAATTAAAAGTTTAAGTTAAATGCAGAAATTGCAGGAAACTATTCAAATCAAATAACTTACTTACAATGGTATGACTGCACGTAGTATTTAATGATATAAATGTTCACTGTTACAAGTTTAGAAAATATCTAGATATACGATAAGTACGCCATGGAACGGAGGTAGGTTAGAATATCTGTTTGCCCATAAGTGGCTACTGCAGGCCTTATTGTAAGGAATATTTGGAACTACACAGATTGAGGAACGAAGTTCCGAATGTCGATGCGCGGAGCGCTGAGCTAATTCGGGGAGGGGGTCTCGGTGAGGCCCCTCCCCAAGAAATTTTTAAAAAATGCTACATCAAAGGTGTGATTTAAAGCCTGTTGTAGACAATAATGTGATTATTTATTCCAGAAATGTTTTGAATAATAAATTCTTTATTGGTAGTTATTAGTTTAGTTGCCAGTACAGTACACAACAATTGTATGCTAATAATGAAAATATAATAGAATATTGTCAGTATCAATATTGAACCAATTAAAAAATCTTAAAAAAAAACTCCTTTATCAATCATAAAAACAGGTGCGATACAGCGATAGTGTACAATTTAAAAATAGTCTTAACTCATTAAAACTTTCTTTTACAATCTTTTTTTTGTTTTGGAAGTTGGAAGTGACTCTTGTTTTTTATCAAAAACAGTTTTAAACCATTCTTGTTTTGATGCCTTTGGCGTAAATTTCGCCCGTCTTTCCTTTTCATTCATCCATTTCCAAACAGTTGGGCGTGGATCAAAGTTGCACAAAACTGGCATGTTGACGTGTACATAAAGGTAGTCACTTATGGTGTCCCTGTCAAGTGATGTTCTCAAACAAGTTTTCAAGCGATTATAAGCTGAGATAAGTCTTTCACAGTCAGCAGAGTGTGGTTTGCAAACTAGAATACGACTTAATGTTACTGCCAATTCTGATGGTTGATCTTGATCCAATTGAGATTCATTTTCAGTTATTGTCGTTGCACCAAGACATAAATCCCACAGAACTTGTTTAGCTAATTTAGCATTGTCATTGTGAGAAATTTGAATATCAGCATATTCATCGGCAATAACTGCAAGTTCTAAGTCTGGAACAACATTTTGGTGTACATTTCTTATGTCATCTGATGTCGCTGAAAAACTGGTGAAAGAGGACAAACTGTCAATGCATTTATTCAAAGTTGAATCAAATTGTAGTTGAGACATCATGAAGTTTTTCGTTGACTCAATGCTATCATTTCTGATTGCCAAAAAATTTCGTTTGTCTGTCACATAAATACATGCCATCAAAGAGCGTCAACCATTGCATTCGAAATATACTGCAAAACTTCGTTAGCAGCAAATTGGGGGTACAGAATTTCTATAGTTAGGAAGTCGTCGACTCCAGGAGGTGCCTGCGCAGCCATCGCGGAAAACAATGCAATGGCAAAGACTCGAAAACGTAAACGAAATACACATGGTTTCAAGAAATTATTATTCATAAATTTATCAAACTTAAAGTATGCATCATTTCTGAGTTTTGGATCGCCTTGTTTTACGAAAGAGAGCAAATCCATAAAATGAATCCGTCCCAACAACAGTGATCAAATGTTTTTCAACTTCCTCTTCCCATCCTCCAACTATAGGTGAATCACGACGATTCTCAAGTTTTATTACAAAATTTGCCAGTTTCGGCTTTATGTCGATTATTGTTAACAAGTCGTATTGTAGACTTTTCTGGAAATTCTTCAGTATAAATAATAGATCGCCCAAAAAACACATCAAGCGTAGGTTATCTAAGTTTGTGAGCAATTTAAGAAAACCTTCTGTATCTCTATTTTTTTCTGTTCAATTTCGATTTGGAAATATGTTACAAGGGTTCGCCAGGATGACAACATAGCATCTATTAATGATGCTGTAAATTCAGCTTCAAAAAGTTTAGGCAAATGACGAACACTTAAATTATTCTGTTCACCTATGACATTTAGTTCAGATGTGCGTTTTGGAGAAGTGTGAAAATATGTTGAGATTGAAGACAGAGTTGTTATCAACAGATTTATCTCGTTAATATTTTTGCATAAATCCTGATATGCAAGAGCTGAGGAATGGACGGCACACACGGACTTGAGTAATGGTTTTCTCACACCAAGCTTAACATGTTCAGGGAAAGTTGAAAATTGTTTTGGGCTAGATGAATCATTTTTTTCTTAAATCCTTCACATAAGCCTTGAACTAATTTAGTTTATAAATTAAAAAATATTTTTCAGTTTTATAAAACAGAAATATAGTAAAAGTATTTTCTGTTAAAAATCTATTTGACTATAATTAAATTTTATTAAAACTAACTCTCCTCTTCTGTAAGTTTCTTTGATTTATGCTTGTACAGCACACAAGTTGCAGACAACGGAATACATTCCAAGATGATGCTTGGGTATGGTGGATCATTGACAGTAAAACACTCTCCATTTTTGATGAAGATTAGAACTGTGCCTTTAAAAATAATGTATATATCAAATAATTCCTATATGCACTTATAACTTAATTTTTAAAGTGTGAGCTTACGTTTGTGTTCCAATCTTTGACCTTTTCTTCTCTGGGCTAGCCTGGGTTGACGAAATAAAGGCTGATCCTCATCGCCATCATTCCCCCGTTTGTAAAGCAGCTGGTATATATTGCCTGTATTCCATCTTGGAAATATGATGCGCCCACCTCTCTGATTTCCACGTCTGTCTGCAGCTCCCCATACTGTGTTCCAATCTTTGACCTTTTCTTCTCTGGGCTAGCCTGGGTTGACGAAATAAAGGCTGATCCTCATCGCCATCATTCCCCCGTCTGTAAGGCAGCTGGTATATATTGCCTGTATTCCATCTTGGAAATATGATGCGCCCACCTCTCTGATTTCCACGTACGGAAGGGAGGGAGGGCTCATCGTTTACTCTACTTCTGTACTTCTGGACTAATAACTACTGAAACAACTTACTAACTAAATACTATCGGACCATACAATTATTGTATTGTATTACAATAGAACCCAGCTCAGTGAATTGTATGATTTACTACATTTTACAATGCACTCAACTGGATTTGTTGATTTGACTATTTTTGGAAGAAATTTGACATAAGGATGTCCAGCGTCCCGATTCTTGTAGTCGGTTTTCCGACGGAAGATGACGAAAAACTGCTCATGTTGAAAGACTAGAACACGGTCAGCAGATTTCCATTTGTTTAAGTTTAACTAATTTAATTAATAAATAATGTAAACAGGTCACTTGGTATCGGAAAAAATATTTCTTTTGCTGGATGACCCCTGGCTTGTCTGGTACGAATGGCATACACTGCTGTTTGTTGCTTTCGTCTTATTTCGAGTGGCATCTCTGTGCAATCAACCTACAGTGGGGCTAGACTGGTTCCTTTGAGGGCACCAGTCGCGACCAGGAGTGCTAGTTTAATTAAATTAATTTTAATGTAGCCTCCAGCATATTTGTCAGAGACTATGCAGTGACACAAAAATAAGTACGAATTATCCTTACATTTAAGATTTAATCATCTTAAATTGTCAATGCTGATGTTGTTGTTATTGTTTGTTTTACGTCCTTATCCGACTGTAGTCGATTTGGACGACGTTATCTCCATAGACGTTCACATATTGTAGAGAGGATGGCATGTATCGGAATTTTCATTTAAGTTTCCAAATGTTGTCAGAGATGACTAACAAGTGTAGATTTCAACCAATCAGGAGAGATTCTCAAATTGTGACACAGAAAATTCTGGAAATTTATCATTGAAGTTTCTAAATGTTGTCAGAGATGACTAACTAGTGTAGATTTCAGCCAATCAGGAGCGATTCTCAAATTGTAACACAGAAGACGAAGTGTAGATTTCAGCCAATCAGGAGAGATACTCAAATTGTGACACAGATTTTGACACCTTTTTATCTTCACAGTATTTTTCATCAGCTGACCTGTTTAATAGTTTTGATTGACATCTGTAGGCGTGGTTAGAGCAATCTTTTCCAGTGAGATCATCATCACTTTTTTCCAAGTTGGAGATTTGGCTCTTTTTTCTTGATCCACGAATAGATTATGTTGTTGGCTGCTTTGTTGTTGAGAATCGTCTCGAGATTTGACTGTTTTCCTTGACTTTTACAGCAGTTTTCTAACGACTTCTGGAGAGGCAGTCTTGCTGGACATTCCATTAGAAAATGCTCGACGGTTTCGTTGACATCATCGCCACATCTTTCACAGATTCCAGACTCTCGGATGCCCATTTTATGCATTTCGTAGTTTAGAGTTGTTCTCCCAAGACGAAGTTTTCCCAGAACAATCTCTTTTTCTCTCAAACCTGTATTTATGAATTGTGCATGTCTGGACACGTTTGGACATATCCGTCGATAGAAATCACTGTTGAGCCCTCTTGACCATTCTTCCTGCCACTTGATGAGACTTTCATTTTTGACAAAGTTCTTTATGTCAGCCAATTCGACATGGGTCCTCAGTTGGACTTCGGGAGATGAGATGGCACTTGTTGCAAGTCTATCAGCTTTTTCATTACCAGGAATGCCCACGTGGCTAGGAACCTAAACTATGGAACAGTCTATTCCTTTTCTGCTGCATTCTGTCACTCGAATGAGGACCTCTGTTGTATGAGTACGAAGATGGCTCTTTGTTCTGTAGCTAAGTGCTGTTGCCGAGCTGAGTGAATCCGTGAAGATGGTTACTTTGTTGGTTCAATGCTGATGTATTGTGAATGCTTGTTATATATCCCCTTCTTCGTAAATACTTTATCTTTAAACATTAGAAATTTCTTCGATTGTTGGGATTATTGCCATTTTTTGAAACCTTTTTCAAATAAATCAAATGTAAGAGCATGCCAATCGTTTGTTGCAGCCGAAACAAATAATTCAAGCCACGACATCATTGACAATTTTTTAGAATAAAATATTTATAGTAATATCTTTAGTAGATAACGATTGGTTGTCACGACTTTCTTGGATGAAGCGGATAACTGATTGTAAGCTTCGCTGCCGTAGTCAAGTACTGATCTGACTATGGCCCGATATTTTTGTCCAGAGGTTTTTATTCCTAGAACCCAGTTCAGCCCTATCTAAGGTTGTTTATCTTAGGTTGTTTATGAATCTGTGTTTTTAAAATCTTTCGGCATAAAACATAATTAGCTGGCCAAATTGCAAGTTCCCCAAACCAATAATACATGAAGTTGATCCAAGATGTAAAGATCAGACTTTCAGCTGATGGATTTAAATTAGATCAGAAGTCCAAGTCCTCCGCGTTCAAGTCTTATCTTAATTTCATCACAACCATTATGAGCTGATCAACAAGACTTAAATGAGTTCCTATTGAACAAAACATAACTATTAATTTTTAAGAAATTATTGCATGAATAAGGTTCAAGTACCTAGAAGTTTTGCTTCTATAATAGAAATGGGCATCTCTGGGTGATATATCATGTGTAATATCCAGGAACTGAGTTAATACTATGAAATCTCTCATCGAGAAACCAGTATGAAATTTAAACACTGTTGGTTTTGTTATCAAATTGCTGAGATAAAATTCACAAGGTCTTTTCAATGCCTTCTGCAGAGCATCAGTACCAAAGTTTTAGCAGCAAGTTTTTTTTTTCTTTTTGTTCTCTTGAGCCATATCTACAGTAATTAATTTAAAATTTTAAAATTTGTTATACTTAAAATACTTTAATTTGAGTTATTTTTTATGGCTCGAACATAAGGTTCGTCTCTAAAAAATAGTTATGGTGCTCTGAATATCTATCAACGTACTTGTAGTCGACCCAGTTGGCACAGGAATTATGTTCGATTGTTTCCATTGTGCTGAAAAGGTTGAACTCTCCAAAGAGACACTGAAAACCCAAGAGAGGGGAGCTGCGAAGGCCGACACTCCCAGTCTTAAAAACTAAAAGGGGATTCCATCAAGGCCCATTGCTGTATGTTTCAGTCATCATACCAAAAGCTTGAAAACCTGCTGTTTGCTCACACTGTTTTTATTTGAAAAAATATTAGTTGGTTTTTGCTCGGTCTCCTGTGGTTATTATTCTTGAGGTTTTGGAATAGTGCAGATTCAAGACATCAGACGACACACCTGGAGGGAGGACCTGCACATACCATCTTTTTGTTGGTAACTGATCATACATTTTTCCAAATAGATTTACTGCCTTATTTTATCTCCAATTTTCTCAATTTGATCGTGTTTTGTTTGATGACTAGCTTGCCTATCTTGCAGGCACATAGTTTGCCTCTTCAATACATCCTTTGCACATCAGTGCATTTTTTTTTTGAAGTTCTAGTTTGATTTAAGGTGTCACAAAAATTGCATATGGTGACCGTTCCGGATAAAATTGGTTAAGAAGTGCTATTGTTTTACCATAAAAGAATGGTTTGTTGAAAGGAAATCACGAATAACAGCCTTGTTTCAAAATTAAGAACAACCCAAAATGTTTGTGCCAATAATCTTCTTTAAAAAAAAGACATACTTCCATTTTTATGAATTACTAGGTTGTTCTTGGGCACCGAAGGCGCTCGTTTATATCGCCCCGTTTATATATATTTTTTTATTATAGTTCATAGTCCTTTACACCAAGTGTTTTAAGACAATGTTTTAAAAAAATGGATGCTCACCACCAAATGCTTAGCACTGCAGAAGCAACAATTGAGGGATGGCCAATTTTGAATAATTGACCGCCAAATTGACCAAAATTGTGTTGGGTGTTACTGTCTGTTCTAAATATTGCCAAACAAAAATTGACCGCTTCATGTCTAACTGCTTCTCTTTGACTTTCACGAACTAACTGCTGTGAGGCTGCATTAACGGCTTGAAGCTGTGGTGGAGTCAATGTCGTTGTTGTGCAGCTCGAAAAAAGAATGACCAAATCAGCTCAAGTATATAAATATTGATGAGAAAATTATGATCTACAATTACTTTTGTATCTGAGATTAGCCCTATTGTATAATTGACATTTTTTTAATGTCCTTTTCTGACTGTGGTCAATTTGGACGGTTTTCTTTGAATGTTGTTGTTGTTTGATTTAACGTCCTTTTCCGACTTGAAGTCGATTTGGACGGTGGTGGCTCCAAAATGTTGAAAAGATCAAATGAGAGACAGCAACATATTAGCTCCTATGTGAAGAGAAATAATCGAAATTTTCATTTTATAATGATCAGACGAATTTGGAATTTCTTCGCAAAAAGTGGTCAGAGGTGACAATCGTGCTGTGTCAATTGCAGCCAATCGGGAGAAATCTCTTTTGTTAATGTAGCACGTGGTGTTTTGACACTTTTTTCCCAGCTTGCTTTTTATCGTTGTTGGCCGACTTGGTTGATGGAGTTTTCTGTCTGAGTCGCCATTTCTTTGTATTTAGGTTTTTCAATGTTTAATTCAGTTTGAGTTGAGGATTGTTGCTTTTTTGGTGGAATGATTGTTTCAGTTAGAATAACAGGTTTTATTATTTGAGATATGACAGGTTTTGTGACAACCGTTTTTCTTATTGATTTGATTGCATCTGCATAACTTATTCCTTTCTCGCCAGCAATTTTATTCAATTCAACGGCTCTAATAAATTGTGGACAATTTCGATCTCCAGTTTTGTGTTCTTTACTTTTGCAACTGGCACATGTTTGGGTTTCTGTTGTTATTTATTGTCATTCTTTAAGATTGTGTGGACCAGCACATCTTGGGCAAGAAATGTTACCTCGGCAGTACTTTGATACATGTCCAAAATGATTACATTTAAAACATCTAATGGAGAAATATAAACTTTCAGTCTGTAAGAAACATAAGCCACTTTCAATTGTTCTGGGATTTCTTGGTTAATGTTAAATTCCATTATTACGGCTGTTGTTTCTTGAAGCAATCCATCAATTTTTTTTTAAATTCTTCTGGCTTGAGTACATCCAGTTTGTTCTTCTATAAAAGTTGTTGTAACAAATAGAAATTTTGGTTTTTGTTTAAGTATGCAAACTTTATAATCAGCAATTGTATCAACTGTTTTGAGTTTTAGTGCTTCTATTTTGTAGCAAAATAAACGTGATCATTTTTCCTTTTCCGAAGATTTTAGGTGTATTACCTATTATTTTTGACAGTTCTTCTTGTATTCTAATATGATTTATTTTCAATCTGTCCTCTAGTATCAATATTTCAATCTTTTCTTCTGATTCTATTTCTGAAGCTGTTTCCATTTTATCAGAAGTATTTATTTCAACAGTTTCAGCTTTTTTCATTGCTTTCAATTCTTTCTTAACTTGTTTTTTGAATTTGATTATTTCCTCTTCTTTATTGTTTATTTTAATTACTTTCGAATCTTTTTTGAAGTCGTCTAATGAGTCCATTGATCCTATAGATTCGGTTTTTCTTTTCTGAGACAAACTATTTGTTTATCTATGATGGAATTTATTTCCATCAACTCCATCCTGACGGCCGTTATAAACTTATCTAAATAAACGGACCGACCGGTGAAGCCGACGAACCTCTATTCTAAACCACAAAAGACAGAAACGACTGAAACGAGTACAAGTACTCAAACACAAATATTTTGTACAGAAGGTACAGAACAAATGCACACCAAGGTAAACCAATTGACAAACAGAGTATAGCACTCAAAAACAATATACAAGAAAAAAAAGGCACAAGACAAAATTTTAACAAAACAATGTACACTATAAACACAAATTTGTACAGAAGGTACTGGTTTTCTAGCTTGAACTAACCCTTTGTACTGGTTAGTTGACTGAAAGTCGCAGGACTCGCCTCACTTAAAGGGTTTCAAACCCTACTAGTTCGAATTAGTTCGACTACTGCGAATTTTAAGCGAGTTCTTTCGAACGAGTCAAAACGAGTTCTTTCTAAACTATTCTTTTCGAACGAAAATATACGAACTTGTTTTATTTATAGAAATTCGAACTAAGTTTGACGAATTATCTAAATATAATCAGACAAAAAAGTCTGAAAACTATTTGCAACGATAGCAATTAAAGAGCAACCGAACGCAAAAGTCGACCGAACTCTAAGAGAGCCAAGCAGAGAATGTTTTTATCTTATTTTTCCGAAAAAGTTTTCTTTCTTTGAATAGTCAAAATTGAGTATTTATTTGTTTTTTATGACCAATCATAGACTATCTAATAGAAAGTGAGTTTATTAATCTTGACACACTTGTTGACATGAAGTTGTAAAATTTTCTGAGTTGAAAAATTGATTTGTCAAATCAAGGCTGTTGTTGTTTTCTTTGACACAACAACTGAAAGAAAAGGTTGTGGGCGTGGTTTTGTTTTATTTTTGTGGTTTTTGACACAAATTAAACAAAAAAATTCGTTTGATATGGTGATCGTCATTTTTTGGTAATTTGTAGTTGTGGCTCTTTTGATTTGATCCATTTAAATATGTAATTATTTGCAGTATCATCTTTGAACATTTCTTGTAAATTCATTGGAATTTGTTTTTTTTAATGTCAAAACTTTGTGAAGCTGTTTCTTCCTTGGCAATCCAAAAAGAAATGTGAAATAGTTTTTCTTTCACCTTTGTTGCATCTTTTGCAAATGGCGTATTCGTATAATGGATGGAGTTGACACAGTATTGCAAAAAAAAAAGTAAATGTATTGAACATTAGGGCGCAACTTCGTATTGATAATACCACAGCAGCGCCGGGAACTGCTCGTGCATATGGAATCACACAGTGTTACCTGCCACCCGCATGTGTCTCCAAAATCGGAAAGTGCCGAACCCTATTACACCCCAGTCGTGAAACTGGTACTCATTTATCGACCAGTGAAGGATGAAATGCTGAGTTGGCCTGAGCAGTGTGAGTGAATTCTTTGCTCAACGGAATTACGCCTTGCCGTATTACTTGTCTCTCTGGATCCGTATTCAACAATGCGAGATCTCGTTGGTACAGTTAATTGAATTTTTCTGTTTTAAATTTTTAGGTGTTTTACCAGTTATGTTTGTTAGATCTGTTGGTATTCTAGCAGGATTGTTTCTCAATCTGTCCTCCAGAATAAGTATTTCAATTTTTTTCTTCTGATTATTTATCGGTTTCATATGTAGTTTCCATTTGATCAGAAGTAGTTGTTTCAATGTCTTCGGTTCTATCTTTTTCAGCTTTTTTACCTGCTTTCAATTCTCTTTTTACTTGTTTTTTGGATTTAACAAACTCCTCTTTACTATTTATTTTATAACTTTCGAATCTTTTTTAAAGTCATCTAAAGAGTCCATTGATCCTACTGAATCAGTTTTTCTTTTCTGAGACAAACTCTTTTTTTTCTCTATGATGGAATTTATTTCCATCGACCCCATCCTGACGGCCGTTATCAGACTTAACAAAAAATAAACGGACCGACCGGTGAAGCCGATGGACCTCTATGCTAACCCACAAAACACACAATAACGAGTACAAGTACTCAAGACAAAAATATAACAAATAAGTTGTACAGAAGGTACTAAAATGAAAGTAAACCAATCAATAGGATTGGTACACCAGAGTATAGCACTCAATATATACAAAATGTACAATATGAACTAACACAAACAAAAATCAGTACAGCAGGTAGTATTTATCTGGTAAAATGGCTTTAGTTTTAACTGACCCTTATTTCTGAAATAAATTGAATCTATTTGAGAGTCACTTGGCTTTTTGTAAATGCTTCAAATTTCGCTTTTCTTACGGTGTTTCAACCCTACGAGTTGAACTAGAAATTTTTAGTTTAAAAATGCTAATAGTTCATTAAGTTGTGAAATATTTGAAGCAAGAAGTTTTTGTTTTGGTGCTTCTGCTGTGAGCTTAATTATTTTTTCTGTTTTTTTCAGAGCTGGCTTCAACACATTCGTCAGCAACAGTAGCAGCAGACGATGCATCATTTATTTGTTGTTGCCTGGCTATCTCCTCAACCTCAACAGTAACCAATGCATTGTCTGTTGATTGCTGCCCAACTTTCTCTGTAGTTTTTGTTTCAGCTTTGCTGTGAGAACCAATCGATGTTGTTGGTTTGGGAATACTAGAACAAACCCAAAATGACATTAGTTAACTCTTCTTTTGCAAAGACTTTCTCACAATGTCATCAATTATAGAATCATACTGTTTTTCACTGCGCTTAACATCCCACAAACGGTTTGCTTCTTTTTGCTGAGCTTATTTCGTACTCTGAGGCATAGATTTACACACGGCAGCATACAGTCGGTTGTATCAGTGTTATCATATTCTCAAATAACTTGAATTTTGGTAATATAATCATATACTAAGGAATTTAACTGTTCAAGTGCAATGCAAAATTCTAAAAATAAATACTAACTCTCAGCCAAGTTCATTTATATCAATGAGATAGAATTCAAAAATTTATAACCTTTACTTGCCACCCGCACGAAGCGGGAATGTTCCGGTATTTAGTCAGAAACCCGGTCGGGCATGCAGTGTGGTTGGAGTTTGAATGATAAATCGTACATCATGAAGCGAGATTAGCTGATAAGAAGATTTTGAATGACAAGCAATATCGCAAGGACCTCACACGAAGCTGGAATGTCCGGGTATTTAGTTTGTTAACGTCATCCCAGAAACTAACGAACCGTGATTCAGTGCATTGTTGTGTCCAAGTGATTAGCAAATCATCAATCTGTTTTTTAGCTTCAGCCAATGACAATTTTGAAGACTGTAACTTGGATAAACCGGGCCCCCGGGCAAAACGCCCCCTATTTCTTTACACCCTAACTTAAATGAAACAAGTTTAAATGATCAACTTTATATTAGATTATTAAAACATAGATTTAGGGATTTAATAAATAAGAAACTTTTGAAGTCTCACGGTACTTTAGTGCTTGATCCACCAATATAGTAGGCCGATGCTTGGCCTTGTTGCTGTCGCCCAAAATCTTTAATGCTTAATCGATTATACGAGTCTGTGATGAAATGAACAACCGTAGCCGACGGAAGACTTTTGAGGATCTGCTCGGCTAAATCTGCAAATGTTTCAGGTAGTGCCACACAAGCCTGTAGCACAACTCCACCGTCCACAACACAACGTAAACAGCCTTCTTATTTTCAAGGTCTGTGCTTGGCTGTGCAAGTGCTTCTAGGTAAATAATGTATTAGTTGAGATTTATTTGTTTAGATCATGCTGCCAAGTACAAGTGATACTTGGCTCAGTGTGTTACAAAACAGTTTCTGCAAGTCGAGATTGTTTTCTTGAGACAGATACTAAAGTTTACCAAATAAATTTCGTTCTGTTTTCACCTCTATTGACTTCTTTTGAACGGTTGTAAGCACTTGTTTCTTCTACATTGTCTCGAAAGTCTATACATTTTGTCGTGACAATGTGTCGTGGAACTTCACCGTTTTTAACTTTAAAATATGCCACTAGACTGTTTGCAACTTGTTCATCTGCTGGTTTTCCTGATGATAAACAGAATAAATGTTGGTTATGACTGCCTTCAAAAGCAAAAAGATTTAGAAACTGACTATAAGAAGCTATTAATTTAGACACTTCAACCTCACTTTTTTTTATTTGCCCCATTTTGGTTGATTTATGAGCATCATCGATATTGCTATTCATATCAACACAGTCAAGTTTGGCTGTTACATATGTTGCCTGTGTGTGTCTTGTGACACACTAGCAGTGTGCTAAGCAGACACATTTCGACTGAATCCGACAATGCCACCAGTTGTTTTTGGCTCCCGGTTAATAGTTTGCTCGATTGTCATGTCCACCACATTTCGATATGCTGGTACTAATGACCTAGAAACACTAAATCCGTTCTGTCGTAGCAACTTTTCGGCTGAATATAGTATTATGGTTGTTTTAACTGCATGTACTTTGCACAACATCACAACTGGTGGTCAGTGCCAGATTAACACTTATGAAGGCCCTGGCGCAATGAAAAAATGAGGCCCTTTCTACATTATAAAATTTACAAATTGTGGCTTTAATGTTTGATTTGTTGATATTAAATGTTAATTTTTAAACACTATGTAGGAAGTTCTTCGGGGAAACAACATATAAGGAAACTGGCACAGTCTCTGCTTTTATCTACACCGATAGAGCAATGGGTGTGACAAAATTGCACCATACTCTTCACACAGCGGTCTTCTAAATGTAGAAAGAGATCTCTGTTGAGGTTTGTTATAGACAGACGGTTGGTAAGAAGACCATTCTGTAATCTATAGGTCTATGTTTTTGTTGTACTTACTTGAGAGTTTATAGTTGAGAACTTTCAACTGTGTAATTATTTAATACATTTCATTTGGCTTTGAATTGAAACTGTCAAAACCACTCTTACAAAGACAAAAAACTGCAAGACTGAAGAATATTTGGCCGTCCCCGCGAGCTACTCGTTACTATTATATATAGAGGGGATGGCAAAAGTAGGCTAGAGTGGGAATGAAAAAGTTCTCTATACTTTTGTTCTCATGTCAATACGATACGCAAGCATACAAACAAGCGTACAAACAGGCATGAGCACAAATCCATTGAGACTGCAGGCCAATGCCATTTTGCCTGCAAACCTCCACAATCACGCCCACCTTGAGACCACCGGCAACGACAGCAGCTGCAAATTGCAAAGATCACCAGTTGCGGCACACTTGAACTCATGAACTTAGCAATCATCGTCCAAAATGTAGTTTTTGGAATATTACGCTTGCATAATAATTTTTTTATTGTAATTAAATTTTGAATATTACGTTTGCATAATAAATTTTTTATTGTTATTAAATTTTGAGGCCCCCAAGCTCGGAGACCCTGGTTAATCCGCCACTACTGGTGGCAAGGAAATGCTGTGCACAGAACATCCAAATGGATGTCCTCGTGCTGATGATGACAATTTTAATTAATTTGTGATTGTTTAGGTTTTACTTAATTATTTCGAAGAAATTAAATTAACAAAAGTTTACTTTAGGTTATTAATAAAAACTGTTAAATTTGCATTCACATGACAAAATGTGAATCAACATGTGCTATTTTTAATTATAACTGATCGATCATTTTTTTTCAAACGTGGACTGTATATTTCGATTAAACCACTTAGTTTCATTAATATCTTCTCTTCGATTGCTAAAGATTTTCGTCGCTCTTTTTTCAAATACTTCATGAGGCTGTCAATATCAACATCTTTAGCTTCTTCTCTTTTACATTTTTATACACTTATGCTTGATGCAGGTGTATACCATGGGGAGTTGACATTTCCAGGACTTTCATCCACCATTTCATCAGAATTTGATGCTTGTTTGGAGATGGCTATCTGGTCTGGCCGATGGATAACGATACCTGATTGGGTTCCCGCCATCACTAAATTAACTTCATGTCAACTTCCAAAAGTTGATTATCGCTTTGAATTTTAATACTGTTTAATGCATGTTGATTTGATTTTTTTTACTAAATGAGAATGCTGAGATGTGCATTGAATTTATTAAAAAAAAAACAGTTTATTATTCAATACAGAACTGAAGCAACAATTTTCTGATTTTGAATGATTTGCTACATGATTTTGATTTCAAATCATTTTTATGTTTAAGATTTTAATCTGAATTTTATTTCAAATCATAAAATAAATGATTTTACCCAACACTGTGGATTAACAGAGAATTGCCATTTATTTTATTTGTACCTCTGTGGTCAGATAAAAAAAAGTCAAGATTTAAATGGTTATGTCAAATTGCTGATGGGGTGGCCGAACAAAAAGTCTCAGAAAAATGTCATTGAAAAAAAATTGCAGTAGATGCTCTGGACCTACCTGGTGGATGTTGCTTTTTGTGAAGTTGTGTTCTTTTAAATGCTAATAATATTTCTTCATTAAACTAAATGAACATTTAATTTATATAAAATTATGTTTGAAATAAAAATTTGCGGGCAATACAATTTTACTTGTTTTTATTTCATTTTAAAGTTTAATGACATGATGGATATAAATGGCCCACTTTCAAATCTCTTTTTTTTAAATAATTAGTCTAAACAAATATATAAATGAAAATTGTTTAAAAACCTAACAAGAAAGTTCAAGAAACACTTAACACTTTTAGTTGTAGTCTAAAAAACTTATTTTTTCGTTTTGTACATCACTTGTTTGTATCAAAATACCTGGCGTAGAAGAAAAAACTATCAACAAACATGATTTCTGATGTTTTTGTGTTGTTATGTATATTAGAACTTTGCGGAACGCTGCTAAGGTGGCACTGAAAATGCAAAACAATGCTAATATCTTAAAAAATACATCTTTTTTGACGGATTATCACTAGTTTTTTAATAATAATTAAGGTTTATACAATTAACTTAATTTCTTAACAAAATATGTATGGTTATTATTTTGGTTATCTTATTTACAAACATCAACATGTGCTAAGCTGCTACTGCTTATTCCCTCCTCCACTCAAATTCGTGCGATTTGATAATGAATGCTGACCACGCGGAGCGGAATTTATCTAGCAATACTCCATGAAACAGATAAAGATGAAATTATCTGGGTCTGGTTCTATTTCAAAATAAACCACATTATTTTTTTTATTTACAGATACATTTCTTAAACAGAAAAAACGAGTTTGGTCCATTTCTTGACAAGTCTCAGATAGTAGAAAAAAAAAGATACTTGAATTGTTTTAATTGATAGCAGTTTTAAAAAGTGTCGTTTTTTTATTTAAATTTTTGTTAAATTCGTGAAGCTCTGTGAAGTGATGAGTAGGTGGGTAGTATATAGGTGCCTGTTTTAGATTCCATCAGATCTGTTTTCTCTAGTTTCGTCTAAAGCGTTCAGCAGTCAAGATAAAAATTATCAGAAATAAAATTCATAATATTAACAAATAAATATTTGTTCATATTTTTAGTAATCTACCATATATATGGCTCCCTCCTAAATTTCAAAATTTATTTTTATATGTTTTCATTTAACTTCACTCGTCTCTCTGTTTGTTTGCTTGCTTGCTTGTTCGTTTGTTTGTTTGTTTGTTTATCTGTGGTGATCAAATCTTAGAAACAAAAATTCAACCACTTTTCGACCACCTAGAGCTCTAAAACTTTCAGGAAAGCTTATTCTGGATGACAATAAATGAATTAGGCCTTAAATCAATTAAAATTAATCAAGTTGTTTATGTATAAGTCGCCAGAGGTCCAAAATAATTAAACAATATGGAAGTTTATTTATAAGTCGCCAGAGGTCCAAAATAATTAACGGTTGTTTCAGATTCAAAAATTTTAGTTTGTTGACTCAGATAAAGAGGCAAATAAAAGCTTTTTTAATTTATTTTTTATCTTTATTTGTTTTATTCTATAATTCACTCATATTTTGTTCAATCAATCTGAAATTTCACTACAATGTAAAGCCCGCATCAGCAAATAAACCCACCAATTTTCAACTTGATTGATTAACGGGAAGTTGGTTTTTTTTAATGGTATAGGGTCGCAACGTATAGCTCAAGCAAGCAAGCAAACACGGTGAAGTTAATATAAAAAAATTATTAACAATCAAAAGTTGAAAAATATTTTGTTATAAGGTACGCTCTTGAGATTAAAAGGAGGGGGTAGTCGTAGGAATTTTTTTCTAAAAATTGTCTAAAACTTTTTTTTATTTAATTTTCCAAAGATTTTTTGAAAATCCTTTTAGAACCAGCGGTTTCTCTATTCCCTCAAAATTTGTTTCTCATAACTTCATATTAGTTTTACCAAAAGTTTTTTTTGAAGTTTTTAGTGGCAGCTACCTTTACGCCCCCCATTTTTTTAAACTTCTATAATTATTTTTTCAAAAAACAAACTTTTGTTTTATTTTTCAAAAAACTTCCTTCCTATTTATTTTTCCAATTTTTTTTTAAATTTTTGGGTGCCCTTGCTCCTCCAAAATGACGTCCTTGGAATCGTATATTTTCTTCATTTCGAAAATTTTCTAAAACTTTTTCCATATTTATTTTTTCAAAAATGTTTTTTGGGGAGGGGAACACTCTCTGCTCCCTCCAAATGGCGCTCCTGCATTTATGTATTGGGTTCATTCCCGAAATTCTAAAACATTCTCTAATTTCTGCAGAATTTTTTTTTTGAAAAATCCTTGAGGGGTCCATATACCTTCTAAATATCCTCCCTGGACTCATGTATAGTATTTAAGAGTACGTTTATACACTGAATTTGAAGCTAAAGCATCAATGAGAAGTGGTAGAAAAATCGATTACAACATTTTTGGAAAATCCTTGGGGGCCCACTGCCACCCCCAGCTAAATGACAACCCTGGATTATTGTATTGTCTTTAAAAGTACGTTTATGGGCAAAATTTGAAGTCAAAAAATCAATGGGAAGGGGTCGAAAAATCGATTACAAATTTTACTTGCACAAAAAATTAAACACCAGGTGAAGCTAATAGAAGCGTGGTAATAAAGTTATTTCAGATTCTCATTTTGGATGCTTGAGCTATTTGAGACTTGTTGGGGACACCGTGTTTGTTTTGGTGTTAAAAAAAAATGGCGCCACTATTTCACGACATTTTACCCTTTACGTTGGTGCTTCCGGTACAAAACATCCCGCATGCTTAAATAAGTTATAATCGGAGTTTTAGTTAATTTGTTTTTTTAAATTTTACAAATCCTTTCAAACTTTTCGATTTTTTTATGGTTTTGATTTTATTTCTGCGACTTCCAATTTTGCTTTCGTTTGAAATTATTGCAACCTGCTTGTACTCAGTTTGTATAATATTTTCAATCATTTGCATAATTTTTATTTAATTTATTTTTCTAGCAATAAAAAAGTCAGCCTTAATAATTAAAAAATTGAATCAAATGCTAGTTTATGAAAGTGCTGGAAAAACTATATTATCACAAGCCAAAAATCAATGGCTGAATGTAGGAAAGTGAAAGTAAGAGTGAATTAAAGTAAAACTAAGAGTGAATGAAAGTGAAAATAGGAGTGAAAGAAAGTTAAACTAGGATTGAATGAAAGTGAAAGTAGGAGTGAATGAAAGTGAAAGAATGAGTGAATGAAAGTGAAAAAATTAGTGAATTAAAGTGAAAATAGAAGTGAATTAAAGTGAAATTAGAAGTGAAGAAAAGTGAAAGTTATGTGCAACTGAAAATGAAAGCAGGTGTGAATGAATGAGAAAGTTGAAGTAAATGTGAGTACAATGTTTATTTTTGCAAGAGTTGGTCATGATGTGCATTGTTCATCGTTTCACGGTTCACTCGGATTGAATTCTAGTTTCGACAATTTGCACCAACTTATTTCTAAGCTGACTTTTAATGAGAGATTTTGTGAAAACATCAATTTTCAATTTGTGCAGAGCTTGAAACGATGATCGCCGCATCGGATGAATCTTAACGTTTCCAACATCGTCTGACTGTTGTGCAACATTATGACTGTTGCCGTTTTGTTGTGCAACATTGTGAGTGTTGCCGTTTTGTTGTGCAACATTTTGGCTGTCATTTTGCTGTTTAGGTTGTTGAAAGGTTTCGTTGTTAATTTTGAGATTATTCCGACTGCTGTGAGAAACAAGCGAAAGACTGGAAGAGGATAAAAGATTTGATTCTAATTTTTCGATCAGGTCCTGCCTGTTTCCTGCTGCAAGTGCTTCCAACTGCTTCCGACGTTTCTTGAGAAGCAGCAAAACACGATCACGTGTCTCACAAACGACGACGCAAGAAAATACGATGGCAAAACTTCCACAGCTCATGATGAGAGGTCCAACGTAGATCAAGTATTTAAGTTTTGAATCGTCGAGTCGAAACTCAAACGACATCGATAAGTTTTTACTGTTGTCGTTTCCATCATTGTTTTCTCTTTTGATGTTGTCTACGGAAGATTTAACGAGATTGCAGGGAGAAGAATTTTGCGAGGTTTTAGATGTTGAGCGACTGTTATCAGAGCAGTCGATAAGATGTTTACTGGAAGTATTTGAGGATTGAACGCTCTCGTTGTGCTGAAGTGCTTTATAATCTCGATTAGTTTTTTCGGAATAAGTCGATTTATTGATTTTTGGAACGTTTCTATTGACCGTCCTGTTTGGTTTAGCAATTGCGTATCGACGGTATTCGCGCGGTACAACTCCAGTGGACAATGCAAGCCTGTTTTCCGCTTCGTAACCGAGGAAGCAGAGTGTGATGCCGAAGCAGATGACTGCGATGCCGGCTAACGTAGCGACGAGGGCCTGCCAGATAAATGGAACGTAGAACTTGTGCTGTTCTTCTTTCTCTTCAAGTTTCTGCTCCTTCTCTAACTCAAGTTGTTGCTGACGATAAACGTGGTAGTTGGCGGATGGTAATTTATAGAGCTGGAATTGAACTTTTTCCGATGTTTCGCCGAGAGATATGCCTAAAATGTAAGTGGCGGTACGAATATCAGTTGAGTAGAATTGAAAAAAAATTATAAACAAGTAAATTAAAGACGAATTTTTAAAACCAATGCTCTTATATGTAATTAAAACACAAATTTTGCAATCAATTTTTTTTTATATTACTCTTTTATTTTATGTTAAAGTCGAAATATCTTAATTATATCGAAATATCGAAATTAATTAAAATTATCTAAATTAATTGACTTATTGTAAAACTAATAATTGAATATTGCATTGTCTTCTATTTTAAGCATGTATGCAAAATTTGAAAAAATCTATCATCAGGAAGTGACTCAAAAATTGATTGCAAGATTTGAAACAGACAGAGAAACAAACAGACAGACAGAGAAACAGAGACGACGAGTTAATAAAAGCATTGGTAATAATAATAAAAATATCATCAAAAAGCATCGAATTTAAATATCTCAACTATTTTCATGAAAATTTCGTACACGCTTGAGAATCGCGGTCAGTGAGTGTGGTTCGTGTTAACTTGGTAAAATAGTCTGCCAGTCGGTTAGCGTTTTGTGGTCAAGAAAACCCTCAAGAAAACCCTCAAGAAAACCCTCAAGAAAACCCTCAAGAAAACCCTCAAGAAAACCCTCAAGAAACCCCTCGATAAAATCCTCAAGAAAATTAACTAAATTAATTGACTTATTGTAAAACTAATAATTGAATATTGCATTGTCTTCTATCTTGAGCATGTATGCAAAATTTGAAAAAAATCTAACATCAGGAAGTGACTCAAAAATTGATTGCAAGATTTGAAACAGACAGAGAAACAGACAGAGAAACAGACAGAGAAACAGAGCCGACGAGTTAATAAAAGCATTGGTAAAAAATAATAACAATTTTGCAAAATAAAATTTTATTACTATCAAAGTGTAAGCCCATCAATAAAGATATTTAAAAAAAAAACTATTTAAACTTTTTTTTCATAATATTTAAGACAAAAATATAAAAAGCAGCAAAGATGCAAACCTCCCGTGGGAGACGAACAACTAGGTCTCTGGACGTTCACTCGATTTGCGCTTCTTAAAATTCTTCCAGCAGTGAACATGATGAATTTTTGACTGAACAATCTTTCTGTCACGACAACACATTCAAGCCTATAAAGACCTGCACGAAATTAAAAACACGCATTTTGAATATCACAAATCAAAATATAACAAGTAAATTAAAAACGAATTTTTAAAACCAATGCTCTTATATGTAATTAAAACACAAATTTTGCAATCATTTTTTTCTTATATTACTCTTTTATTTTATATTAAAGTCGAAATATCTTAATTATATCGAAATATCGAAATTAATTAAAATTAACTAAATTAATTGACTTATTGTAAAACTAATAATTGAATATTGCATTGTCTTCTATTTTGAGCATGTATGCAAAATTTGAAAAAAATCTATCATCAGGAAGTGACTCAAAAATTGATTGCAAGATTTGAAACAGACAGAGAAACAGACAGACAGAGAAACAGAGACGACGAGTTAATAAAAACATTGGTAAAAAACCAAGATCAATGCTTAAATGATTGTTCTATTATGCGTTCGGTAAAAAATTTGTTCTATTTTGTATTATGCATTTTATCAAAATATGTTCTAGTATGCATTTGTCTAAAATGCTATGATCCATTTTAGACAAATAATGTTCTATTATGCGTATGTTTAGAAACATTGTTCTACTATGCATCTGTTTGTAAAAATTGTTCTACTTTGCATTTGTGATGTTTTATGGATCCAACACAGGATGCAGCATCACATGTACATTTTCTTTAACGTTTTCTTCTCACTTTCTCATAAACAAAACCAACCGAAAACTTTCCAAACAAATACAATCTGAATATATTTGAAAGGAAGAAATATATATTCATTACGACAAGATAACAATGCTTTATATCGTTAAAGTAGCCGCTGTTTAAAGAATTTGTTCATTAAATAGATATAAATGTATAAACAACAAGTTATCTTTACATCAAAACATTAAAGTTGGAAATGTTTAGAAAATATTTTTAGTCTTCCAGGAAAAAAGCCAATTCACATTTGCGATTGGATTATTCTCAAACCAAAAAAATCCTATTTTCTGAACCAGTCAATACAAACAGTTTGCAAATATTTTGTACAATCAATAAAAACCGTTTGCAAACATGATGTACCAGTGGCGTGGCCAGGGAGGGGCTAGGGGGCTTAGCCCTCTCAAACGCAAATTTTAGCCCCACCAATTTTTAGACATAAAATAACAAAGCAAATATTCAAAAGCTTGAAAGAGGTCAAATTTGAGCACATAAATGCAAAAGACTACTATCGTGTAACTGTTTTTTTCGACAATGGACAAAATTGTACATAAAATAAAACGTCGATTCAATGTCAGTAAAAACATTTCCACTGCTCAAGAGTATTAGATGATTGCCATCCAGCTTCTATCAGCTTCTTAAAGTTAAAAATCCTGCAACAATTTATTCAGTGGCATAGCGTAGGGGAGCAGGGAGGGGTCCTCCATGGGCGGCACTTTTTATGGGGTGGCAAATTTTAGAGAAAAAATTGTTTTGCATATATTAAATAAGAAGTAAGTTTTATAAAAAATTTTAAATACTTATAAAAAAAGTAGTAAGTAGCTATTTCTTAACTACTTTTAAAAACAGTAATTATTAACTACTTTTTAACTATTGCCTAGTAGTTAACTATTAGTTAACTACTTTTTTAGCATCAACATTTAAAAAAATTTAATTTACAAGATGTTCAATACTAACTGAACAGAACATAATTATTTACATATTTATTTACACAATTATTTACAAAATGTTACTATCAAAAACAATTATAAAAGATATTTAAGACGATCTCCTAGAAAAATCATCATATCAACATGGTTATCAGACAATTTACATCGTCTGCTAGTAAAATATGTCCTGCTACACTAAAAAGTCTTTCAACTGCTGTCACACTCAGCAATGTTGAAGAATTTAGCTTGATGAATGCTGCACAAACATTTGGATAATTGAACAGACTTTTGGTATTTTTTGACGAGTTTGACAAATAATAGTTAAGTTGTTCAGCCAATACACTGTCAATGTAAGGATTGTACATTTAATAATAATTAAATAATAATAAAATAATAATTAACCATAATTGTTTATATTCCTTATCGTCATCGCCCCACCGTCTCCACAATTTTTTAAAATTTTTTTCAAGGGTAATGAAAGGAGTTAGTTAACCCCGCGAGACACTCAACCTGAGCAATGCGAGTAAACTCCTTGCCTGAGGGAGTTCTTAAGTTTTTCCTGAATAACTAGAGGAAGATGTTTAAGGTGCCTGCTTCTACACACCCTCCATGAACGCTGTTGATGCCGGTATGATTCGAACCACCGACATTAGGACGACAGCCGAATGCTTTTATCACATTACTATCAGCGCCAATTTCAAGATATTTTATTATTATTATTATTATTATTATTATTATTATTATTATTATTATTATTATTATTATTATTATTATTATTATTATTATTATTATTATTATTATTATTATTATTATTATTATTATTATTATTATCATCATCATTATTATTACTTAAGTAATTAAACCTATTGATTATAACCACAGCCGAACAAATGACATTTCAACACTTGCGGCAATTCAAACCACCAACGAACAAACTTACCAAATATTGATGTATGACAAAAACCAGCTAAAGATCTCCGGGTAAAACCCCGACTCTAATAAACTAAAAATAAAAATGAACGGAGAATTTACCGCGAAAGGTGCATTAGCCATGCGGAATGATCTAAAGGAGGAGAGAGAAAATTACATCAACAGGCTGCCTATCTTTCCCAGATTTAGTTCCGAGAGAGAAGGAGAGAGAGAGAAAGAGAGAGAAAGAGGGAGAGAAGAGAGAGAGAGAGAGAGAGAGAGAGAGAGAGAGAGAGAGAGAGAGAGAGAGAGAGAGAGAGAGAGAGAGAGATAGAAAGAAAGAGAGAGAGATATAGAAAGAAAGAGAGAGAGAGAGAGAAAGAGAAAATTGAGAAAAAGCAAAAATAGAAAAAAACCCAGAAAAAACCATGTAATGAGTGGTTCCAATAATTTTACCGGAACGTAAAATCGTTCTTTAAGAGCGCTGTGTATAATTTGATTTGATTTGCTCGTTTGATCGATGCCAGGAAGCTTTTTACATTTCCACGTTTATCCGTTTACAACATTAACTTTTGGCATGTAATATTGACATGACGATGATGCTGTCTTTTAAGATTGGCATATTGACTCAATTCTCTTATTAAAAATATGTCACTTCCTAAATATTCTGCAACCAGAAATGCACACATCATTTATTATTTATTTTTTGATTTGAGAAAATATGATCACAGATGCCAAGTGAAAAAGAATTGGAGATAAACATGCGATTCCAAGCTTGAGGGGGTTATGATTTCAACTTTTTTTTTCCTATTTGAATAAAAACAAAAAAAGTAAAGGAAAAAGCGAGTTTTTAACACAAACTTTAATTTCAAATACACTCGATTTAGAAATACGAAAAATGTTCAAATTAAGTTTTTTATAAATTGAATCATGTATTGTCATCCAATATAAAGCTATGCTGAAAGTTTCAGCTTCTTGGCTAGTCAAAAAACTGGTTAAATTTTACTACACACACACACAAACAGAGATTGTAACCTTAATAAAAGTTTGTAATAAAAGTTTGTAAAAATAGAAATTAAAAAGATAAACGAGAAATCAGAAAAGAAAGTAATTCGTTTATTTCAAGAAAAGCAGCAAAGTCTGACTGGCAGAGATGAAAAGAGTACTTTATTCACTTTATTCTAAAGATTCATCTTACTAATGAAGTGCAAAATCTAAATAAATAAAAATAGAATTCCGTAATTCGTATAAATAGAAATAAAAGAGATTTTTTAAATCCGTGGAAACCAAACTTTATACAGAAAATCGCTTTCTTGTTAACGTGGGAAATTATTTTTTTATATTTTTACTTCAAATTGAATAATTTTTTTTATTATTTTTACTTCAAATTAAATCATTTATATTTATTTTTAATTCAAATTTAATCATTTATTTTTACTTCAAATTAAATCATTTATTTTTTTTACTTTAAATAAAATCATTTATACTTATTTTAAAATAAATTTTACATCTTAAAAAATATATTTTTTAAAACAACGTTTTTCTTGGGCCCTAAAAAGTATAAAATAATATTCCTATGAGGCTGTCAGAATTTCTGAATAACTTGGACACATTATGGTAAAATACCTTATAACAGTTTCTAATTCATATACAACGAAAAACTTTAGGCGCATTATTTTTTATAAATGTTTGTTTTACTTAGGTTTGATGTTGTTTATGCGCCCAACGTTTTTCATTGTATATGCATTAGAAAATGTTGTAAAGTATGTTACCATAATGTGACCAAGTTATACAGAAATTTTGCCAGGCACATTGAAATATTATTTTATACTTTTTAGGGCTCAAGAAAAATGTTGTTTTTTTAAATAAATGTATTTTTTAAGATGTAAACTTTATTTTCTATTTTTTCGTTTATATATATATATATATATATATATATATATATATATATATATATATATATATATATATATATATATATTCTATTTTTGCCGACAGAGCCACAGACAAGAAAGTGACCTAATAAAAACGTTGTGAAAATGATTACAGACAACGAGTTTCGAATAAGCACACATGTGCTAATCTTCAGTGACATTCGAATTTCGTGCTTATTTGTGTCTAATTGACCAATGTAAGAATGCAATCAAGGATAATGAGGTTAGTGAAAGTGTATGCGCGTCGTACCGCAACATGTGCATTTTATATGCAATTCTATGCATTATTTATTTATGCAGCAGTATATATGCATGCGATTGTAATTTTATGCATATCTCTGTAGTTCTATACATGTGCATGTAATTCTATACGCGTGTAGCAAGTAATTCTAAACCAGTTCATTGTATGTTAAATTCTATTCACATGCACACTGGTGCAGCCAGAAAAATATTTTAGGGGGTGGGGCCCGGGGTGGAAAAACTGATTAGTAAGGAGTTGTCTAAAAATTTTAGGACCCACAAAAGTCAAGGCCTAACAACAGTTTCAGTAATAATTAGTAATATAATAACAAACCATAGAACAATTAAATTGAAACAGTAAACTACAATATCAAATTCAACCGACGTTTTTTTCCGAAAAAATGTCGATGAAGGCTTCTTCATTAATGTGAAGGTCGCGATTGAGGGTCATCTGGGCAAGCCCATTCAGTCTTGTCTGACCCATTGTGGTGCTTAGATAAGATTTGAGTCTGCGCATAGTTGAGAAGGAACTCTCGGCTGTCGCGGAAGAAAGGGGCGACGTGATGAAGAGTTTCAGCAGCATGTTTATCTGCGGATAGATGGAATCCTCACAATGTTGCAGAACATCAACTGCGGTATGTGGCCGCTCTGCCAGTGGGACATTTGACCATTTGGCTTTCCAACGCGACTTTATATATTGCTAGCCTGAACGGGGTCAGCCAATAAGAAATTGTGGTGCATAGACACAAAGGAAATTGCATGGCGCACAAAATATTAGAGAAATAATAGAGAATAAACATCTAGTAAAGAATTGAAAAACAACCTAATACACGGGCACGCCCGTCATTTCAAAATCAACTTTGACCAGTTTTCGGGGGGGGGGGAACGGTGCCCCCTGGCTGCGCCACTGCACATGCATTGTACAATGTACATGATTAAAAGCACATGCATAATGTTTATTTGATTCTAAACAAGCTTGCTGTAACGTGGTAACCTGTCAAAAACAACAAAATAACGGAATTATAAGGAGAAATAATTTGCATGTGTTTTTCCTTCTCTCTCTTTCTCCCTCTCTCTCTCTCCCTCTCCCTTTCCCTTTCCCTCCCCCTCCCCTCTCTCTCTCTCTCTCTCTCTCTCTCTCTCTCTCTCTCTCTCTCTCTCTCTCTCTCTCTTGAACCCAAGAATGATTATTATAGGGGCACGTAACCCATTTAAATACGATGTTTGGTTAGCTGGGCAATAAGAAAATTGCTATACAGAAGAGTAGATTCCAAGTTTTTCGTTATATTTCATCGAACAATCGATGTATTTCTGATATGTATGCATGTATGTATGTATGTATGTATGTATGTATGTATGTATGTATGTATGTATGTATGTATGTATGTATGTATGTATGTATGTATGTATGTATGTATGTATGTATGTATGTATGTATGTATGTATGTATGTATGTATGTATGTATGTATGTATGTATGTATGTATGTATGTATGTATGTATGTATGTATGTATGTATGTATGTATGTATGTATGTATGTATGTATGTATGTATGTATGTATGTATGTATGTATGTATGTATGTATGTATGTATGTATGTATGTATGTATGTATGTATGTATGTATGTATGTATGTATGTATGTATGTATGTATGTATGTATGTATGTATGTATGTATGTATGTATGTATGTATGTATGTATGTATGTATGTATGTATGTATGTATGTATGTATGTATGTATGTATGTATGTATGTATGTATGTATGTATGTATGTATGTATGTATGTATGTATGTATGTATGTATGTATGTATGTATGTATGTATGTATGTATGTATGTATGTGTGTGTTTGTTAGTTATATCTAGACTTAATTTGTTGCGTTTGTTCTCAAATCTTGTTTATTTTCCTGTCAAAAAACTTCAATAGTTAAAAAATAAAACAGCAGTTATGAGAATGCGCGTCCTTCATAATAATTATTTATTACCGTCAGTGGAATTAGCAGCAAACATGCTGATGGCGTGCCTGTTGTAAATAATAAATAATAAATAATAAATAATAAATAATAAATAATAAATAATAAATAATAAATAATAAATAATAAATAATAAATAATAAATAATAAATAATAAATAATAAATAATAAATAATAAATAATAAATAATAAATAATAAATAATAAATAATAAATAATAAATAATAAATAATAAATAATAAATAATAAATAATAAATAATAAATAATAAATAATAAATAATAAATAATAAATAATAAATAATAAATAATAAATAATAAATAATAAATAATAAATAATAAATAATAAATAATAAATAATAAATAATAAATAATAAATAATAAATAATAAATAATAAATAATAAATAATAAATAATAAATAATAAATAATAAATAATAAATAATAAATAATAAATAATAAATAATAAATAATAAATAATAAATAATAAATAATAAATAATAAATAATAAATAATAAATAATAAATAATAAATAATAAATAATAAATAATAAATAATAAATAATAAATAATAAATAATAAATAATAAATAATAAATAATAAATAATAAATAATAAATAATAAATAATAAATAATAAATAATAAATAATAAATAATAAATAATAAATAATAAATAATAAATAATAAATAATAAATAATAAATAATAAATAATAAATAATAAATAATAAATAATAAATAATAAATAATAAATAATAAATAATAAATAATAAATAATAAATAATAAATAATAAATAATAAATAATAAATAATAAATAATAAATAATAAATAATAAATAATAAATAATAAATAATAAATAATAAATAATAAATAATAAATAATAAATAATAAATAATAAATAATAAATAATAAATAATAAATAATAAATAATAAATAATAAATAATAAATAATAAATAATAAATAATAAATAATAAATAATAAATAATAAATAATAAATAATAAATAATAAATAATAAATAATAAATAATAAATAATAAATAATAAATAATAAATAATAAATAATAAATAATAAATAATAAATAATAAATAATAAATAATAAATAATAAATAATAAATAATAAATAATAAATAATAAATAATAAATAATAAATAATAAATAATAAATAATAAATAATAAATAATAAATAATAAATAATAAATAATAAATAATAAATAATAAATAATAAATAATAAATAATAAATAATAAATAATAAATAATAAATAATAAATAATAAATAATAAATAATAAATAATAAATAATAAATAATAAATAATAAATAATAAATAATAAATAATAAATAATAAATAATAAATAATAAATAATAAATAATAAATAATAAATAATAAATAATAAATAATAAATAATAAATAATAAATAATAAATAATAAATAATAAATAATAAATAATAAATAATAAATAATAAATAATAAATGTCTTTCAATAATCTTAAATAACATTAAATATGACAAAAACCTGGAGTGGTAGTTTGTAATAAAAGGATGAACATATTTCTACTTTTGTGCCGTTCTCTGCCAAGTGCCTCAACTCTCTTCTTGGCACTAAGAGATTTGAACGAGCCGATTTATGCGGATTCTTTTGCATTCTTTGTGCTAAGGTCATAAGCTTGTTTTTTTTTGTTTTTTGCTTGTTTTTCTTAATTAGTCGTCTTTATCTACACTATGTTTTTGTTGTCATCATTTTTTTATTTTCAATCATTTTATTTTTAATTTGTCAATTTTTCTATTCTTTTCTTTCATTCTTTTCATTTACTTTCTTTTTTCTGATGGGCTTTTCTTATTTCCTACCTCTCTGCATCTGTACAGCTGGATTGAATGTGCTGTGCACGTGTATGTGTGCACGTGACATCAGTGCAGGTGGATGTGTGCATGTGACATCAGTGTACGTGGACGGCAGTAATAATACGTCACATGAACTGTTTTTCATCATGAACTGAGAACAAGCATGTGTGAAAAACGAAAATGTTTAACCGAATAAAAAGAGTTTTATAATAAAAACAAGTTGATATCGAATAATTTATTTTACGACCAGCATGCACTCAGATGAAGGAGAATTATTATAATTCATTAAATTAGTGAATTATTTTGTCTGTGGTTACATGAAATCTTCATCGTTACATCAAATGATTCATAACATCGAATTATTAAATCGTTAACATATTATTTATTATGCAAATGAGATTGCTCGTTTTTTAATAAAAATAAGTTTGTCAAAACATTTTATTTTATGTCTTCGAAAAAAGACACATCTTCAACTCGCTGATTTTACTCTGCTTTGATTGTTCTATTCAGAACGCTGCGCAAAAAATTTCTTTTATTTGAAATGGTTATATATGTATTCTAAAATTCTAAATAACAATCATTTTCTAAAATCTGACGTCGTTTCAATAAGACAAAAGCATAATGTCTTTCTAATGTTTATATGCATTAAAAATTCAAACAAACTTAAATTTATCCTGATTTTTGTTTATTAAGTTGAGTATTTAAAAAGTAGGAAAATTAAAATTAAAATTATTTTAAACTGTGTGATTACATGACAACAACCGTGTCATCTGGATGTATCAGTCAGAAATATGGGTTATTGCATTGTAGATTACATTCAGTGCTCCCTTGCAGAAATGAAGCAGACATTTTATAAGTTTTCTATAAAACTTTATAACAAGAAAATGTTGGATGTGCCAGAAAAAAAACTGAAAAACTTTGTTTTGCCGATGTTCATGTAACCAATTAAAGCTGGTGTCAACTGCACACAACGCTTTTAGAAACTGCAAAATAGCTTCTGAAAAATATGTGTTTATATTATGTTATGTTGTTTTATGTTATGTTATGTTATGTTATGTTATGTTATGTTATGTTATGTTATGTTATGTTATGTTATGTTATGTTATGTTATGTTATGTTATGTTATGTTATGTTATGTTATGTTATGTTATGTTATGTTATGTTATGTTATGTTATGTTATGTTATGTTATGTTATGTTATGTTATGTTATGTTATGTTATGTTATGTTATGTTATGTTATGTTATGTTATGTTATGTTATGTTATGTTATGTTATGTTATGTTATGTTATGTTATGTTATGTTATGTTATGTTATGTTATGTTATGTTATGTTATGTTATGTTACGTTACGTTACGTTACGTTACGTTACGTTACGTTACGTTACGTTACGTTACGTTACGTTACGTTACGTTACGTTACGTTACGTTACGTTACGTTACGTTACGTTACGTTACGTTACGTTACGTTACGTTACGTTACGTTACGTTACGTTACGTTACGTTACGTTACGTTACGTTACGTTACGTTACGTTACGTTACGTTACGTTACGTTACGTTACGTTACGTTACGTTACGTTACGTTACGTTACGTTACGTTACGTTACGTTACGTTACGTTACGTTACGTTACGTTACGTTACGTTACGTTACGTTACGTTACGTTACGTTACGTTACGTTATGTTATGTTATGTTATGTTATGTTATGTTATGTTATGTTATGTTATGTTACGTTACGTTACGTTACGTTACGTTACGTTACGTTACGTTACGTTACGTTACGTTACGTTACGTTACGTTACGTTACGTTACGTCACGTTACGTTACGTTACGTTACGTTACGTTACGTTACGTTACGTTACGTTACGTTACGTTATGTTATGTTATGTTATGTTATGTTATGTTATGTTATGTTATGTTATGTTATGAATTGTCATGTTATTCTATGTTATGTTATGTCTTATTGTTGAAATGCTATTCTTAAAATTATTTACTAAAAAAACTCCAAGTTGAAAATTAAAAAAAAACATTTTATGAAACTTCGTACTGAAAATAATGTGGGAAGTTTGATAGCAAGAAAGAAAAACATGGAACCACGTGGGAAAGTACTCTACACTTAAATTTTAAAATCAACCCCATCAAAACAACATCACATACTCACAACAACACATAAACACAACAACGCATTAACACAACAACATATAAACACAACACATCAATACAACAACACAACAGCACATCAAAACAACTCAAATACTGCAAGTTCATAAAATCTAAATAAATAAACATAAAATGGGAACTCATGTGATCACGTTTGTGCGGCTCCAAGAATTTTAAGTTTAAATTTTTAAAACTATGTTTTTATTATTTTTTTAATTAAAATGTTACTTTATTCTTTTCATATAACAATATTATTAATTAATTTAGTTTTTTAATTAATATTATATTTGATCTTGGCATGAAACTTCAATCAATTTTTCTTCTCATTGTCACGAAATCCAATAAATGAATTCATCAAACATTTATACTCAAATATGTTTATTTGTAAGCTCTAGAAACATTTCAACGCGGTTGTCAAGCCGAAGTAAGGAGTTGTTGAACCCATTATCAAAAAACAGAGCAAAAACGAGCCAACAAATGAGCACACAAATGCAGACAACGGACTTGAAACCGCGGGCAATTCATAAATTCATCAAGATGTAAGATATTCAAATTCATAGATGTTCAGTTATTAATATGAACCAGCGAGAGCACGCGCAACTAAACATTTAAAACGTGATAAAGTACTGGCTGACACCACTTCCTCGGGGAGCGAGCTCCAAATTTTTACAACATGGTTTATGAAGGAGAACTTTGTAGCATCGATTTTCTACCTATCTAATTTTGGCTTGAAGGTGTCATGTGGTAGTGAGAAAACCTAATATGATGCAAGAGGTCCGAAGAGTAAATTCATTTATAATTTTATACATACGACACATATCAAGAATTAAGCGTTGATGTTCAAGTGTTGATGATCCGAGAAGTTTGAGTCTAGTCAAATATTGGTGATTACGAACCGATGGAATAGATTTAGTAAATCTTTTCTGCACCGTTTCGATATTTTCAATCAAATATTTATCGTGGGGGTTCCAAACTTGCGAACAATACTCAAGCAATGGACTAACATATTTACAGAACGCTTTTGAAAAAATGGTCTTTAGAAGTAAAAGAGAGATTTAGCAGACGAGTTCTTGTGGATGCTTTGTGTGTTATGGTTTCAATATAACAAACAAATGTGACACCTCCATAAATGGACATTCCAAAATCTCATGAAAAGAACAATTAGAATTATTTTTTGAAGTATTTGAACAACTTCTAGCGCAGCAAGAGAACGGCATTTTTGGCAAATCAATAGTGAAAGTGGAAAGATCAATGAAGATAAAAATATATTGTATATCATGTGAGTCTTCTGAACCTTCTGATCCTTCAATCCATCAGAAGATTCATAAGACTCACTGTAAATCGTTTTGGAGGCCATCTTTGCATCCGAAGCTATTATTAACTAGTCTAACTGCTTGTAATAGTCTGCTAGCGAAGATTTAGGAAGCGAGAACAGTTCAAACATTCATATTTGCAATTAAAAAGCTTCTTATGTAGTTTACATTATAAATAGCTAATATTATTCTCGCTTTAAAGCAGAACTCTAGGTTTGATTAGACGTGTCGCTAAATGACAGTATTGTATGATATCAGGTTCATAATAAATGACAGTATTGTATGGTATCAGGTCCATAATAAATAACAGTATTGTATGGTATCAGGTCCATAATAAATGACAGTATTGTATGGTATCAGGTTCATAATAAATGACAGTATTATATGGTATCAGGTCCATAATAAATGACAGTATTATATGGTATCAGGTCCATAATAAATGACAGTATTGTATGGTATCAGGTCCATAATAAAACTAATGTAAGTTTTAAAACAAGTAAAGGAAAAACGAGTTGTTTAACACAAACTTTGATTTCAAATACACTCGATTTAGAAATACGAAAGATGTTCAAATTAAGTTTGTTTTTTTAATTGAATCATGTATTGTCATCCAATATAAAACTATGCTGAAAGTTTCAGTTTCCTAGCTAGTCAAAAAGCTGGTTAAATTTTACTTGCAAGATTTGCGTACAGAGAAAGACACACACACACATACACAAACACACAAACAGAGATTGTAACCTAAATAAAAGTTTGTAAAAAGCACAAACACATACATTAATAAGTCCTTATTTGATGGCGTCTTTATATTCGCAAATGGCTACACGGGTAAATATTATTATAACCTATATATTATTATTACCTATTGGCCTAAGTTTTTCTCGTCTGCTAATAACCCTAGACGTATTTCTCAATATTGACATGGAAAAAGATACAGATCAAGGCTCGTTTTAATATCTTTCAATAAACTACAAAACCATTCCAGACAACCCTGTATACGATTTAGCGATATTATCCCAATATAAAATTATGTGATGATCTCTAAAGAGCTGATCATGCGGTTGAAGAGGAACAACTTCCATCGTTCCATGCCTCTGTCCGAAGCACTCACGAGGGTTATATTGAAGACACATAGCTCCAGCAGGAAACAACTTCAAAATAAGAAAAAGCATTGATTATGTGTTCGTGTAGGTAGTGAAATGTGTTTGTGCGCGTGTATTTGTGTATGCGAGTTTGATGATAAATGGTCTTCTGTCACGGGGTGTTTGCCTATAAATCAACTTTTTTCATTTATTTATTTATTAAATATGAGGCTGATAAAAATAAAGTAAATATGTTTGAATTTGTTTTTTAAGCGTTCAACAAATGCTATAAGCATTTCTAAAAACTTCAATTTGAAATCCTTCATAATAAATAACTTCACCGTGTTCGCCTGATTGATTGATTGAATGCGGGCGAATCTTGTGACGGTTAAAAACATACTTCCCGTCACCCAATCAAACTGTAATTTTTTGTATTGAATTGTTGTCAGATCGATTAAACAAAATTTGATTAAAAAATTTTATATTAAAAAATCACTAATTTTTGTCGAAGGAAAAAACCCAGAAGTTTCAAGCTTATTCACAGAAAACGAGAATTAATTTTTTAAATAAAAGATTTTTAATACAAAATCTGTTTTTATCGGTTGATTCTTTAAAGTCAACTAATAAATTTAAGATGACTAATGTATTATTGTTTATGTATTAATGCTTCTGTTTTTCAATTTGAAAGTCGTGTATATGTTCAAGTCCAAACGAAAGCGGGTTCTAATTTTTGAATGAACCAATGAGTTATAAAACAATTCTCTCCAGATAATATGGCGAGACGAAAATCTAATTCTGTGCCAATAGGACCAGGGATGGACAGGCTGTTTGAATTCAACATAAAAATCTAATTTCACGATTGCCATGGAAATGTAATAAAATTGATTGAAGGGGTTATTATTTTTTATTGTTATTCTGTTGATACGTTGAGATTATGCGTTTATGTCTGCATATAATCTTGTGTGTGTTTGTGTGTACGGTTGGGTGTATGTGTTTGTATGTCGTCTTTTGTGAATGCCATTTTGTGTCTGTGCTGCCAAAAAAAATGAATAACAAATCATGACAAACCTATCAACGCAGATTGTGTGCAAAACATTTTTTCGGCAAGTGTGACAACAAAAAATCCAATTTTGAATAAAAAATTAAATAAAAATAACATCCTATTCATCAAAAATATACAAACCAGCAAAATCTTTTAAACAACGTTGCAATGCTTCTCTAACAGACAATTAGCAACGGTAATTCAATAAACGCTTCAATTAACATCATAAATTATTTATTTTAATTATTTAAAAAAGAGCAATTTGAGACAACATAAATTCCCGTCTATCCTATGAATGAGAAAATAATAATATCGAAGAGAAGCTGATGAATATTGGAAGTGACATTTTTATATAACGATCGACTGTCCGTCCCATTGGAGTGACAATTCCCGTTAGAGACTAACATTATTATGCTGGCAATATTGATCGGAAGCAACAAGACAGGAAAATCACTTTATTTTATCAAAGAATTTTTTTTCGATAGAAAGTAATTCGAAGCAAATTTAGAAATTATTAACTTGTTGTCTCATAAATATAATGATTTATATATATATCTGTATGAGTTCCGCTCACCTCTTTTAATAAATTCAACTTCTAGCAAATGTTCCTCAACAAACTGTCATCAATGTTTATATTTAATTTAAATCGTATCTATGCGCATAGAATAAGCATATAAACTATTATTTACAACGTTATGTATCTACGTAGGATAAGCACCTAATGTCATATTTACAACGTTTATATTTAGGTAGAATAAGCGTATAAAATATGTTATTTAGATTAATCAATTCTTTATTTCAATATCTGTTCATTTTTTGCACTGAAAAAACACTTTTGTCGGCCAACGAAGAAATTAATCGTTTAATTATTCATCGCGCCTTCATTAATTGATTTTATTATTTGTTATTAAATTTTTTTTTATAAAAATGTGTTCTTATTTCTCGCTTCAGCATCTACACTTCTACACAACATCAACAACACGCAATTCAAGTCCGCGGTAATCCGTAAAGAAGAGTTTTTAATGCAATGAATTCGACCGGATAGTTATAAATACTCCGATACGATAGCCCACACGCACAAACTTGCTTATATATATATATCATATATATATATATATATATATATATATATATATATATATATATATATATATATATATATATATATATATATATATATATATATATATATATATATATGATATAACAGAGGCATAGATTTTATAATATTACCCCTTCTTAATTTTGTTTGTCCCGAACAGCTTAGTCGCTTCTGAAAGACCCGGCAAAGCCATGAACTCGTTTCTTTGACCGCAATTCACAAACGACATAGTCAATTCTTTTGACTCTCTGACGCAGTTTCTCCAGTTTCGCTGGAGCCTGTGTGATTTTCCGATTCTGCGTTGGAGGCTGGGATACCACGCCAACTCGTTACATCTAAATATCTTCAAACATGACTGTTAATCACAGCGAGTCCCCCCCCCCCCCTTTGTCACCGACGGTTCTACGAAACTGAACCTCACGTTCCGACTTTCTACCGTTTACCAAGCCTTTAAATGCAAGATTATTGTAACTGCAGAACTGTTCGACTTCCTCAAGTTTCAGTTCTGTTTTTTTTTATGTCACTACTGAAGCACATCAGCAGAAGCATTTTTAAAACATTTAAGATAAAACAGTCATTTCAATACCTACACCCCACATTTGTCACCAGCGCCTCAGCAGACCTTTTTTCCTGTCCCGCAACATCCAGACTAGTAGTTTTCTCAGCTTACTCATACGTGGCAGTATCACTCTCTTGAGCACTCCGATAATTAGACAATTTTTTGAGTTCCGGTCCGTTTTCTTCAAAACCATTTTTAAGACCAACTTCTCCGCAATGTTCTGACACTGATGACCACTTAAAAAAATCAGAGTCCAGCAACATTCAGCTACACTGCTCACCTCACAGCATGTAGTCACAAAACTGGATCTAAGTTATTATTTTTGCTGTCGTGCTCTACTTGATTTGCGTCGTCTGTTTGGCTGCTTTCTGTCACATGTTCTTAGACACGTCTGGTGGACTCCGGTTCAAACTAAGTTTTGCCGCAGGAACGCACAACATTTTTTTAACAGAAACACGCTGTTTCAGATCGGTGTCCATCACTGCCTCAGCCAATTCAATGACAAGACTCTTAGCAGCCTTGTCACCAAGACCACATTGAGGCAAACAACTACCAGAAGATTCCTCGTTTCCATTAAATTGTTTGCCGTTCATTGGCAGCATTGCCGCGGCGGCCGCTGCCATTCCCTCTTCAGGGCAGACCTGACCACCAAGAAATAATTTTTTTCTCGTTTTCTCTTGTGCTGCTTTGTTTCCTTCTTTCATTTCTGCTATCATGTTTTTCCAAAAAAAATTGTTAATTCCTCATTTTTATCAAACTCGTATTTTTCTGAGTCAAACCCATTGTCCTCTAATGCTGTCTGGAAACGGTTCACAAGCTTAGGCTGTCTCCTTTACTTTTCAGCCCTCGTTTTCTTAGCTCCCGTCTCAACTCATGGACGGAAAGTTCTTCCAGTAGTTTTAAAACCATTAATTTTTATTTATTTATTTTCCAATTTTTAAAGTGCTTTAAAATCAGACAAAAAGATTATAAAAAGCACTCAACCAAATCAGCAAGCAAAAACAGTCGCATAAATGATAAATATAACTTTATATTTATGGTTTGAATTATCATATTAAAGGATAGGTGAGTGAGGTGAGTTCTCAATTATGTGGAAAAGGTATTTTAGGTCGAATGTTCTCTGACTCCCGGTGGAAGGGCGTTCCAAATGACTGGTCCAGCAACATGGAAGGATCGGTTTCCGAACTTTGTGAGACGGGATCTGGGGATGATGAGAGTAGGAAGATCAGCTGATCGGAGAGATGATCTTCTTTGAACTGTATTTGAAATGACCAGGAGGGAGCTTATGTATTCTGGCCAGCCGGAATTTTTAACCACTGAAGCTTTTCGAATAACGGAGTTACATGACAAGCTCTACTCGACGCGAAGACAAGTCTGGCAGCGGCATTTAACACCTTCTGGAGAGTATACAGTGTTTTTTTGTTAGCATTTGTTAATAACGAATTGCAGTAGTCCAGTCGAGTTAATACCAACTGAACTAGAAGTGTTGTTAGAACCTCTCGCGGAACAAAAGGTCTAATTTCCCTGAGAACGCGCATAACCACACAGCAGCGGGAAGATGTCCTGTTGACGTGGGAACCCATAAACAAGGTTGGTTCAAGGTAAACACCGAGACTTTTGACTCTCTTTGACTGGCGAATTTCAGCACCAGCAAGCCGCAGCGATGCGGGCGGCACTGAATGCAGCGCGGCGGCACTGAATGCAGCGCATGGTCCGATCTAGCTGATTTGACCCCGTCCAGTCAGCAATACTAAAAAACAGCTTTCTATCCTCAGGAAGAGAGATGAAATATTCTTTGGCTTGCAATGTCCATATAATTGTATATCATCCGCGTATTGGTGGCTAGACAAACCACATTGAGCGACAATACCCTCCACCTCAGCAACATAAAGCAAGAACAGCAGCGGACCGAGAACTGAGCCCTGCGGGACTCCAGAAAGGATATCATCAGTCACCGCCCAGCCGTCAGGCGGGATGGGCGTTTGTGTCCTGCCTGTCAGGTAGGATCAAATCCAGCCATGTCTGACGGATGCCGAAAAAAACATCTAGCCTGGTTAGTAGGAGATCGTGGTCAACAGTGTCAAAAGCAGCCGACATGTCGAGAAGAAGGAGTACGACGACATCACCTGAATCAATGGCAGACGGATATCGGCAACCACTCTTAGCATTGCCGTTTCAGTGGAGTGGTATCAACAATAGGCAGACTGCATTGTCGGAAGGAGAGAGTTCTTGTCGAGATAGGCTTGAAGACGCTTCATAACGAGTAGCTCAAGAAGTGTAGATAGAACACACAAGTTTGAGATTGGTCTATATGACGACGGCAACACCGGGAATAGCCTTTTAAGGAGCCAAGTTGGAATAGGATCCAGGCTACATTGCTTGTTTGGCAAAACGCGAATCAGTTTCGCTACTTCATCAAAAGTGGTAGGGTCGAATTGACAAAATTTGACCGCCTGGTTTAGAGATGAGTAGACAGGGGGGGGTGCATTCGCTGTCGATTGTCGAATGCTCTGAAGTTTTTCAGATAAAAATTTTAAATAGGCTTTGGGTGACGGTGCTGCAGACACCGACTCCTCGCAGGGCCAGCCACCTCTCTGATCATCCTCGAGTGGACTGCAGGATTCCTTTCCTCCGAAAGGCGAAGGTTATAGAAGTATCTACGTTTTACACGCAGGAGTCTAAAATATTTTTTTGTTTCAGTTGTCAAGTGGGTGATGTTTTTGAAATCTTGATTTTTTCTTCTTTTCCTGAAAAGGCGTTGTCTCAATCACCAGCATTCTGCGTCAAACCATGGCCGCGAATGTCTGTGAGGACGAGTGGTAAAGGCCGGAAGAAGTGTGTCGAGAGTATCCGTGACAGTTGTGTAATACTGTGCAGCCATCTCGTCGAGGTCTACTGCTGTCCACTCAGTAGGACGACAGAGAAACAAAGATTCAATGAGCTGTGCCATCCGTTCAACATCGAGTCTCCTCCATTGGCGCACGCGAAGAACGGTAGGCGACGTACTTTTGCAAGGGAAAGCGACCTCCCAGCAGAGAAGCTGGTGGTCGGAGAAACCTGTGTTGAACTTTGCGTCCATAGTTTTATGATTCTCATGTTTTCTTTCTAGCACTATGTCAAGTAGACCCCCGTGATCATGGGTGGGCCCGTCGACAGCAAGGCGCAGACCAAGCAATGAGATTACATCATTGAAAACCTGAGTGTCCGATCCTCAGGTCGTTCAAGGTGAAAGTTTATATCTCCAGTTATGAAGACAGTGGGCGATGAGATCACGAATTTCTCAAGGAGCTCCGAAAATTCTGTAAAGAAAAGTGATTTGAGTGGACCAGTTCTGTAGATGTTTATCAGTGTAATGCGTTTTTATCGCATACCCGAGATGTTCAAATGTGGTAGAAATGTAGCCGCCATCCAATGGATATAGTTTTAATGGCGCCCTGGCGAACGAGGGCGCGGTCGATCGACAACCGAGAATCCCATCATTTGTAAACCGCACAAGGCAGTAGAACCCTAATCATACCAGGTTTACGTAAGGGCCAGGACATCAACACCGAGTTGAGAGGCGACATCAATTATTGGTTCTAATTTGTTGCCAAACGAACGGACGTTGAGGCATCCAAACTTTACCTTTGGTGCCACCGGTATCCGCTTGTTGTGGGAGCGCTCTCCAATTCGACGGGACGAACAACGACCTGAACGAGACGCAGAAATTGAAGTTGGTGGGAAGTCAGTGACGACTGGCCGGAGACGCTGAGGTCTCCAGATTTGACAGGAAAACAATCCTTTACGTAATTCTCGTTGAATGCGAAAACAGGCAGTAAGGCTCTGTTTAAATTCGAGCAGTTCACTTCTTTCATAACATATAGGCATGAATCCAAATAAGTGTCAAGCAATAGATTCACTAAAACTCTCCAAAAAACGGAGTGAAGTAGAATAAAAGTAATTCATAGATAATTCATAGAATCACCGTTGTTAAAAACTTGTAAATTTATAAATTTATTTATAAACAGTCCGCTAGCTAAAAAAAAACTCTTGCATTTAGCAGCCATTACGTACACGCCGTGGCGCTCCTTCATTTCTTTTAGGTCACACTTATGACACCAATGTGGTAATATTGACAACGTATTTGGGTTCCGTTAAAATAGTTTTGTAATGTATTGAAAGATTAAAATAAGTGAAGCCTTTATGTGTACCCTTTCTCTGCTATTTTCTGTGTGCATCTTACGAAGATATTCTTTTTTTAAATCCTTTTCTTGTCTTCTTTTTTTATTCGCTGTGTGCACGCATCGCAAATTACGTTCACCGACAAACCATTTCAAGAAAAGTATGTGTGGTGTGTGTGCTTGTGTATGTGCAATTAAATGACTTTCATTTTTATCCTTCATCATAAAAGAACATCAAAGCCAAATTCCATATGGTCGCCTTGACTTTTTAAAGTGGCAATTTCGCAAAAGTTTCCATAAAAAATCAGCGGTTTTTCTTCAAATGTCCAAGAATTAACTAAAATTTTAAAAAAGTATTTTGTTAAACGTCGTTAACTCAATTTTTTTATATAGCGTAACTCCACACATGTACAGAAATACCTTAATTAATTTTATCTTTTAGATTGTAAGCTAATAGGACAGAGGCGATGTATCGAACCTGTCAAGTCAAGTCTCATGTACTGTACTACCCAAGGAGCGGAATTATTGGCCATCCCGTTTTTTATATACTCTCATATGGGAGTATATGAGAGTATATAAGAGTAGGAGCCTATTTGTTTTTTGAAATATAAAAATTGTAAAGACAACAGAAAAGTTGTTTTAAGAAACAACAAGTTTTATCGTTTAACATTTTCCGATAATTTTCTGTCAAAAAAAGCTGTCAATATATTTTTGTCATTTGCATCTTCGTGATTTTGTGAAAGAATCTCAACAATATATTCAAAACTGTCAATGTAGAGTTGTTTAATATAATATAATATGTTTATGTCGTGAATGTTCATAGTACTCTTTCTTATGTTTCAGATGTTCAAAAGAGAGATGTGCATGTTAGAATTCAATTTCAATCAAAGAAATAACCATAGATATATAGATGGGACATATCAATCTATTTCCGGCGCAATTTGAAAGCTGCCATTTTCAACCTGAGCTTGTTTACATTTGCTCATTTGAGCGATATTTGTTGCCGGTGTATTATGACGATACCTGACAAATCTGCTAAAGCTCTAGTTTTTTTTGTAGATGTTGCTGTGTTTTTTATTTGAAAAACCTGTATAAGAACTATACTTAGTGTTAATTGACTTCCCGAGCTCATATATCCTGTCGCTGTTTGTAAACAAAGTAAAATCATTAAAGACTCTGACTTAAAGACTTAAATTTAAAGAAGGCAAGGCCACAAAGCTTAAAACTTTAAAGGGTCATATATCCGTTTCATTACTTTGTTGTCATGAAGCGTGTAACCAGTTTTCGTTATTCTATTGCTCTTTGATGACCATGATCTTTGATGTGTTAATTACTTTCTTATGCTAATAATGTTAATAATGATATTTGGTTGTCGCGTGTCTTAGTGTTGAAAGTTTGTTATGGGTAGTTTCAATAAATCTGTTAGAGTTAAGAGGAAGTCTTTTGATTCATTTATTATACTCAGTTATACTGGTCCTGATTTGTGTGTCACTATGATATAATATAACTAATACAACTATGATATCTGACTCTAAAAAATTGATCTGATATTATTTATTCATCCACCATTTTAAATCATTTCAAATTAAAAATGTTCATGCTTATAATGTTTTAGTCATCAACTCCACAATTTATGATTCTAGTAATTTCAATAAACTTGTTTAAATTGAAACAAATGTGTCTTAATTTACTGGTTTTGATATGCATAGGTGGGGGTTATGATGTAGAAATTATGTTAAATGCTACAAGCTCAGGTAATCTCTGTAAATTTGTTTGGATTAAAAAATTATAGTTTAATTAATACATTCAAAACAATGTTACAGGTTTGCTTACACTTAAATTATGTAAAGTAGATTAAGAAATACTGACTTATAGTTATAAAACTAGAATGATACAAGTTGGGACATGAAGATCAGTAATGCTATACCATGGACGTCTATATAATAGTATTATATAGACGTCCATGGCTATACCCATCCTGTATTGCTTTTTGAATAATTAAAGCTTTTTTGATCTATTCTTGAGACAGGAAGCTTAGTGGTACCATGACATGGATTTATTGCTCATGAATATTTTTAATTTATTCCTAGTCATCAACCAGGCTATATAAACAAATTCATCTATAAATTATGCCTGCTGTATTTGATGGAAACACTGGTTTTGCTAGAGATTTACGTTGACTTATTTCTTATATCAAGATCTACTTCAACTTAACTTTTGCTTTCAGATTGTCTTCATTTTAATTTTTGCTTTCAGATTTATTGCAACTCAACTTTTGCTTTCATATTTAATTCAAATTATTTTTTTATTTTAGTTAACATTGTGATTGTATTTTTTATTTGTTTCCTGTTATAAATCAACTAAATTAAGTACTAATAATATTCTCTTTTTTAGTCTTTCTTAATTTACTAGCAGTTAACTTAGTTTTTTTTAGAGTTTATGAAATGACGAAGCTGTGTTGTATAAAGAGTTGTGAAGATACTGTAGGAAACATAGGCATTACTCACCACCGGTTAGTTATAAACAACCGATGATTAACAAATTCATATTAATTAATTGATGAAATGAGATAATTGTATCTTTATTTAAGGTTTCCTGTTGACCCTGTACAAAGAGAAAAATGGATTCAAGAAGTAAAGAAGTTCATGCAAGATGGTTGGCAGCCTAAGAAGACTAACGTCATCTGTAGTCGACACTTCACAGAATCGATGTTCATACACTTCAAGACGAAAGTTTGCCTTGTGAAGCAAGCTGTTCCATCTGTGTTCAACTTCATAAAGGTTTGTATTATGAACATAATAAAAATTTATTTTTATATTGATTCGTTTGGATATCAAAGAAAATTGTTTTGGTATTTTAATAGGTGGAAGAGAATTATGCAGAGAAACTGATAGCTGAAGTTCTGAACTTTTTTTAAAATTTTTCTTTATATTCTTTACTACTTTACATTTACTAATTATTCTTATTAATAGGTAGTTGATTTCAGCAATGATTTTGCAAAAATTGAAGTGATATCTGACAGAGAAAGTGAACTTGTTGATAGTGAAGTAGTTGTTTATAAGGTTAAGCTTATGTATTTTATTTAGAAAATATTTTCAACATTTTAAATGACATAAATTGTAATGCTATAACAATAACTTTTTAGGACCACAGCTATTTTCTGTCTCTTGATAAAATTGAAAGCAAATTGAATACCCTTGTTGCACGTTGTCGAGGTCTTCACAAGAAAAATCGCTACTATGAAAGATATTTTAAAAGAAATATATCATATCAAAGGCACAATTTGAAATTGAAATATGAGATGAAGCAATTGCGTGACATCAACAGAAAACTAAACTGCCAGCTAAAAACGTCAAGTATAAATATAAATTATCTTTATTGAACAAATTCAGATATACATATTTATATAGTTATATTTTATTTACATAAAATTCTAAGGTTTTCCTGTTCACTTGTTGTCTAATGGTTCTAACGAGTATACTGAAGAACAGAAAAAATTTGCAATAACTTTACATTTATATGGACCAAAGGCTTATGACTACCTCAGATCATCAGGCATCAGTTTGCCTAGTCCAAGGACTTTAAGAAGGTAAAACTTTATTATATATGCACTTGTTTTGTTTAATTTGAATGGCTGGATAGCATTAAAATAATGTTTTTTCTTAATTTTATACTCTTATTATATTTATGCTTGGTTGTTTAGATGGTTAGAATCTAGATGCCATATTCAGGCAGGGAAAACAGGGAATGTGATGCTGCAAGATGAAACTTCTTATCTTGATTATCTTCACAAAGAAAGAAAAGAAATTTGTAATAAATTTTTCATTGTTATTTCTTTTGCTGGTACCAATCTTAATTATTTGCTTATTTATTAAACAGACAACATTTATGAAGAAGAAGTGTTTGAAGAACCAGGTGATTATGGAATCGACTCAGAGCTTGCTCAAGTCTTGATAGAAAATGTAATTAGCTACATAGCTGGTTGGATTGTATCCAAGCTATTTAAAAAACTGGAATGTAATGTTTGCAGGTTCAAATTATAAATTGTTACAGTCATAAATTTTGGTTTCCTGTGTTTTTAGTTCTAAATAATATTTTCAATTTTATAGATACAGTTTAGTTGATGAGCACATGAACCAAGGACATGAAATAGGACTGCAGCTGCTAGTGGTGAAAAATAAAGGTGGTCATGTCTTTCCTTCTTCTGGAGTTATAAAAGTAAGATAAAATTAAGATTTGTTATTTATAAATATGGTATTAAAAAACACTTTTTTTTTAGGTATGTCAGACAGCAGAAAAATTTTTAAGACAACATGTATCAGCCACAAATGCCAAAGATGAAATTAAAATAAAAGAACTTATTCGCCAAACATTAACATCAATTGGATCCAAAGATATTTTTAACCTGGGGGATCATATAAGAGATACACAGGATGGCATTGACAATCATTCCTATCTGCTGCTTAAGTCGATCGTTTATGAGTTTTTCAAGTTAAGAATATCAGCGAGCAAAAATTAATACACAAAACCTTAAAAGTTCAGGTTTAAGACAAAAACTAACAAAAACAATTTTATTTAGTGGACAGTAACTTAAATTTTCAATTTTTTGTGCCATTTTCAGTTTTTGTTCATTGAAAAGCCAAACAGAATTTATTGTATTAATAAAAACACTTGTAAAATCATAGTTTGTTGCCTCAGTTTTTTGCAAATCTATTTCAACATTATTGGAAACTGTACTGAACTGATACTACACAAATGTAATCGCAAAGTGAAAAGGAATAAATATAAATTCTATAGTTGGCATAGTGCTTTTTACTTGCTTAAAAACTAGGTAAATAAATGCAATCGTCTCAGGTAGATTCATTTCAGGGCAAAGAAGAATTGGTAGTGACTTCAATAATCTATGTTAATTCTAAAAAGTATTATGTACTTTAGAAAAAGCCAGTAACTATTATTGCTAATCTAACCTAGTCAGGATTTAGTTCTAAGTCTAGTCTAAGATATCTCTTTTAAGAAAATGTCTTTGAAGACATAATGAATTCAGATTTTATGCTGAAACTTAAACTATCAGCATAAAATAGATACATATGACTATCAGTTATCTTCAGATAAAAGCATTTTCTTAAAATGTTATGGTTTTAAAGTTTAAATCAAAAGATTCAAGGGAATTTATAAAAGTCATTTCTGTCAAAAACAATTAAAGCATGCGCTGAAGAAACAAAGAAATTTTGATAGAAAGTCATAAATTAATCTATGATAAACAAATATTGAAAAAATAACGCGCTGTCATTGCTTTATAATAGTTAACTGCAAAATTGGAATGAATTGCTTATCGAGGTAAGGCAAGCCGCCGGTGTAGACAAATGTAAACAAATCTCTTGTCTATGGTCAGTCAGGAGGCACAAACTAAAACTCCACTGCGCGCGTAAAACCAAACAAAAACCGCAAATAAGCCTATATAGCCTATCTAGATATCTATGGAAATAACATTAAATATAAATTTCAACTTTTATTCTGTTTTTCAGGAAATTGTAATAAGTTATTTAAGTGAAAATTTAATTTAATTATTTTATAAAATATTATTGTGTGCATAATAACTAAAAACAACCCATGCTTACTAATAACTGCTAACTTCATAACAAAATATAGCGATGAGGCAAACTAATATTTTTAAATTGCTTAAATCAAAACAAATTGAGTTGCATTTACTATGCGCCATTTAAAAATTAGTGCAAAATGATTATTTATTAAAATGCAAGTTGAACACAACGTGATTGTTTGAGCCAATGCAAGCTCCCTCTCTCTCTCTCTCTCTCTCTCTCTTTCTTTCTCTCTCTCTCTCTCTCTCTCTCTCTCTCTCTCTCTCTCTCTCTATATATATATATATATATATATATATATATATATATATATATATATATATATATATATATATATATATATATATATATATATATATATATATATATATATATATATATATATATATATATATATATATATATATATATATATATATATATATATATATGTAAATATATATATACCGAAAGATTGTTATAATATATATGTCTATATGTATATGGATTTATGCAAATTTTGAATCCTCACTGTATTATAAACTTATGTGTTCATCCAATATTGGATGAATTTTTATTTAGATCTATTCATTTATATAGAAAACCAATAAATATTTATTTATTGATATGCATATTGAGTTAAATATATTTCTTTATAGCTGTGCTTATTGAATAGACTTTATTCATTTATAAGGTATACGTGCCAGATAGAAAGAATAAATTCTCTTTAAAAATATTTATTGCTATAAGTCAATCCGATGATCAAGTTCAAAGTCAGCAGGATCGCAATCCAGTCACGTGATCACGAAGACGTTAATATGTTTATATTTCAGATCGAGTTTTCCATCGCCATCGTAGTTGTCATAACTCCATCATCATCAACATCAACATCAACATCAACATCAACATCAACATCAACATCAACATCAACATCAACATCAACATCAACATCAACATCAACATCAACATCAACATCAACATCAACATCAACATCAACATCAACATCAACATCAACATCAACATCATCATCATCATCATCATCATCATCATCATCATCATCATCATCATCGTCGTCGTCGTCTTCGTCATCGTCGTCATCGTCGGCATCATCATCGTCATCGTCGTCATCATCATCATCATCATCATCATCATCATCATCATCATCATCATCATCATCATCAGCAGCAGCAGCAGCAGCAACAGCAGCAGCATCATCATCGTCGTCACCATCAGCACCATCACCACTGGGCATAGTATACTAGTTCTGTAATATGTTCTCACTTTCTTTCGTTTTTATCTCCACGGAAGCACACTCTCCCACAGCTCAAGGCAAAACAACATTTCCAATTCATTCATTTGTCGCACTTCTTGAGATCGGAAAGACGTTTTTATTCAAAAAAAAAGTAATTAAAAACAAACAAACCGATGTTTGAAATTCAACTATTTAGAAATATAATATACATAGTACTACGTATTGTTATATTTAATTGAAAATGGAAAACTTTACTTGACAGACGAAAATCAAGAAAATGAGGGAGAATAAAAAATGAAAGAATGTGTGTGTGTGTGCGTGCGTGTGTGTGTGTGTGTGCGTGCGTGTGTGTGTGCGTGCGTGAGAGAGAGAGAGAGAGAGAGAGAGAGAGAGAGAGAGAGAGAGAGAGAGAGAGAGAGAGAGAGAGAGAGAGAGAGAGAGAGAGAGAGAGAGAGAGGGGGGGGGGAGGGAGAGAGCGAGAGAGAGAGAGGAAAGACAATTCGTTTTAGTACTATATCTTATTTACATTGGAGAACTCGGCAACTAATTTAAAATACTTTTTTTAAACGTGTTTACAATCTACCATATAAGTAATTACTTAGTGGTGTTTGATAATACTTCTACGAAATAATTTCATTAAATCAAATAAGAATATATAATTCACTAAAGTAATCATCATTTGATCATTTCTGATTTTTGTTAATTTATTTTCAAAAAAAAATCAAATGATAAAGTGCTTTGAAACTATTTTTTAATTCGAATTTTAATTTTTGCTCTTAGCTGTAATTGTTGAATCATTGTGAATTTAAAATAGACAATGACATAATGTACAATGACACAACATACAATGACACAACATACAATGACACAACATACAATGACACAACATACAATGACACGACATACAATGACACAACATACAATGACACGACATACAATGACACAACATACAATGACACAACATGCAATGACACAACATACAACGACATCATGTACAATGACGTATTGTATAAAATATAATTTTTTTTAGATATTTGTGTGTTTAAACAAATAAAAACATTTCTCTGTTTACTTTACAACAAGAAATTTTTGCAGTACGTATTTGAATAGAGATATAAATTATTTTATTAAACAAACTTTCACTGATTTACAAGCAGAACTGAGAAAGTGTTAATAAGATTAGAAAGTTATTCAGAAGATGAGTCTCTCATCTCAATGCAGATATCGTCTTTTCAACTCCACAGGTCTAGAGAGGCAGTGAGAAAGGTACGGGCTGTTTATCCAGCGTACAGGAGATAGTGTACACTGTATGTATGTGTTTGTATGTTTATGTATACGTGTGGATTTGTCTCTGCATCTGGTCATACTGTTTGCGTCCAGTGAATCACCTGCCAAGCTTAAGGTATGAGTCATCACATTTCACTTGCTTAAAATGCATTTCACTAAGACACCTGTAAAAACTGGATTGAATCGTAAATAAGTTGCTTGAATAGTAATGACGAAAATCACAACGACGACGACGATGACGATGACGATGACGATGATGACGACGACGACGACGATGGTGGCGATGGTGGTGATTGTGATGATAACGCTGCGGATTATAGTAGTGGTGATAATGATGGTGCTGGGTATGATAATTTTTAACTTGACTTAGCCTAGGAAAGCAGATTAACTTAGTGTAAAAACAAATGAAAATAGTTGACACAAATAGAAATCTGAGTAAATACTAGCGGTGTTACCCGGCGCTGTCCGGGTTTTTAGAGGGTTTTCTATTGTTTTTCTCTCTCTCGCTACTTTTTCTATCCCCGCTCGCTCTCCATCTCGGTCTCCCGCTTCCTCTCACTTTCCCGCTCGCTCTCCTGTTCCTATTCGTTCTCTCGCTCCCACTCGCTTCCTCTTTCGTTTGCTGCCACGCTCCCTTTCTTTCTTCATCTCCCTACTAACATTTTTTTGCCCATAAAACGTAAAATAGCTTTGGTAAAAGCTACTTGAAACCTTCAAACTTTGTTTCTTAAACTAAATTTGAATTTGATTACGCAATAACCTTTGATGTTCGTACATAGAAACTTTTGACCTAAAAGGTTTTTTACTCATGAAAAATGAAATAATAGACCGATTTAAAAAAACAGATAAAACTTTCTCCTTAATGAGTACCACGTGTCAAAATTTCGTAGCATTTGGTCCAGCCGTTTTTTAATTCTGCGCTTAGCAACACATTTAGCGACTTATTTTTATTTATATGGATCAATTTAACAAATTTTATTAATCGATAATTTGACATATTTGTATACACAACGTAGACCTTCAAAGTTGAACAAAATAAAACTCTCGGTCCCGTCAGTCATCTTGGCTCGCTGAATTACGTTTGCAAATGAGAAAATAATGGTGGTCCGCCCCTTTCATAGCTGTGAGATCCGATGATGTTCATGGGACAGCGTAGTGTTGATAAACTTTCATTTTTCTCTTTTTGTCGTTTTGTGGTAAACAAGTGTTTATGGCAATCCACTCCAAACTGAAATTTATCTAAAGTATAATTGCAGTAAGGTATTCCTCAATAGCCTTCTAGCATGGCAGTCATATAATATCTAAAGTTAATTATGAAAAACATACAGGCAGACATACAAACATGGAAACATACAAACAAACATACAACAAACAAGAAAGAGCAGTATGAGGCGAAACATATGTTCATCTGGATTATGCAAAGTGCTACCTTCTTATGGAGCCGCTGTAAATATTGCTTCCTTCACGTCGGTGTGGCACAAAAACTCAAGTATGTTGTGTGTTTCTTTCGTGTCTTGAATTTATATCGTGTTTGTTTTTGTGTATGTATGTATGTATGTATGTATGTATGTATGTATGTATGTATGTATGTATGTATGTATGTATGTATGTATGTATGTATGTATGTATGTATGTATGTATGTATGTATGTATGTATGTATGCATGTACGTATGTATGTATGTATTAGGGATGTCACGGGTACCCGAACCCGAACCCGAGTTCGGTACTACCCGGTCTTTTTCTGATACCCGAACCCGAACTCGAACCCGAAGGTGTGAAAATTTGATACCCGAACCCGAACCCGAACATGTGAAAACTTGATACCCGAACCCGAACCCGAAAATGAGAAAACTTGATACCCGAACCCGAACTCGAACCCGAAAATGTGAAAACTTGATACCCGAACTCGAACCCGAACCCGAAAATTCATAAGCCTAATACCCGAACTCGGAGTTGTGAACAAATAAATTTTTTTAGTAAATAAATATTTATTCCAGTTTTAAAAATAGCAACACAAACAGAGTTTTTATAACTTTTCTAGTTTATTAAAAATGAAATAGTATTAGGAACCGATTTATTAGTGATTGTGTAAGCTAGACCACTAATCCGTTTGATTATCAGGCGGACCGAGCCGCGAACGAACTAAAATAATTAAGCCTTCTTTGGTCGAAGAAATCACGGATAGCCATGACTCTAAACTTTTTACTTCAGTTATATAATCTTATTCATTCATATACTCAAAGTTTTCTGATATAACAAAGACCCTTTGTTATAAAGATAATCTTGCATAATCCTAAACTTTAACTGGCAGGGTCTATAAATGATCTATGCAAGGATATCTTGATATATCATATTTCTACAAATTTTGATGTAACTATGACGTAATTGGCTGAACTGTCTAGGCCCACTAGAGTAGGTTGTGGATCCAGTTGTTATATCAAGACATCCTTGATCTTTTTTTTTTTTTTTTTTTTTTTTTTTTTTTTTTTTTATAATAGTTTATAGTCCTTTACACCATGTGTTTTAAGACTGAAATGTCTGTATGTAGGAAGCAGCTAAGTACTTCCTGTTGTGGATCATAACTTTTCCCTCCTCCTTTCTCCAGGCTTGGGACTGGCTCGCAATTAGCGAGGCGGAGTTCATCCTTGATCTATGCGTCACAGTCATTTTATTGGCAAATGTGTAAGCTAGAACACTAATCCGCCTGATTGCCCGACCAGACGCGTCTTTACAATCCCTGTATGAGCACAGGACGGACCCGATAATTATTCATGTTTACGCTCTTTCTTGCGTTGTGATTGGCTGAAAACATTGACAGGATTTTTGATATTTATTAGAAGTTTACTTTCAATGTTGTTCAATTGAAAATGTAATTTTTTAAGAAAAGTTTAGAAAAAATATTCTAAAATAAATTATCTTAAAATTTTTCAGTACATACAGTCATAACTAGATCCAATTGCTAAGTACATCCAAGTTCTAGGTTAGCTGAGTTGGTAGGGTGTTAGCCTTGAATGTGAGAGCATCACGGTTCGATTCCCAGTCACTGCCTTACAATTGCTTTGAAAAATAATTTTGTCAGATCTCGATGGAGCCCGTTGAATTCTAAATTTGTATCAACTCTTTTTTATTCAATTCATACACGAGTCGTTCAACAGATTCTTTCCTGCAACTCGTGAAGTTAATAGCGCTGTTAAATCCCACTAAAATTAACAAATAAACAATTTCATGCTTTGGCTAAGAACAACCAAAGTTGAGATATAACAATACACTAATATCACGTTGTTGATGCAAATTCATTATTTATCGACTGATTTTTTTTAGGTAAATTGGTTTCAAAGTTAGAGTATATAATTTTATTTCATGAAAGTTATCCAGAAAACATTGCTACAAGTAAAATCATAAAATGCAAAATTGTTATTTTACAAGTAAAGTTTAAAAAACCAAATGTTATGTTACAAGTAACACAATTTAATTATTTAAATTAGTCCACTACTGTGCGACTCGCATGTGGCACATTCGCGTCAATGTTTTCAGCCAATCACAGTGCAAGAAAAAGCGTAAACATGAATAATTATCGGTCCGTCCTGTGCTCATACAGGGATTGTAAATACGCCGACCGGACCGAGCCGCGAAAAAATTAATAAATCAGAATAATTTAAGAGGTAACGTATTATACTAATCGCAAGCCATTCAAGTTTTGTATTATCACCTTTGCGTAACAAATAACACAAATAGGTCATTTTATTGGTGAGTGTGTAAGCTAGACCACTAATCCGCCTGATTATCTGGCCGGACCGAGCCACGAACGAACTAAAACAATTAAGCCTCCTTCGGCCAAAGAAATCACATTATTTGGAAAGCTAAAAAAATAACTTGTTAGAGCTTATTCAATACGTGTAATGTCCAATGGATGAATTGATCGCTCTCGTTTGTATATGTATATACACTAGGTAAATTTAAAATCAATCCAGGAATTTGAAACCATAAGAGAGTACCCGAACCCGAACCCGGTTTTTTGAAAACTACAAACCCGAACACGAACCCGAACCCGAAAACCTCAGTTTCACAAACCCGAACCCGAACCCGAAAACTCGAGTTTTACAAACCCGAACCCGAAAACTCTAGTTTCACAAACCCGAACCCGAACCCGAACCCGAAAACTCTAGTTTCACAAACCCGAACCCGAACCCGAACCCGAAAACTCTAGTTTCACAAACCCGAACCCGAACCCGAAAACTCCAAAAAGTACTACCCGTGACATCCCTAGTATGTAGGTATGTATGTATGTATGTATGTATGTATGTATGTATGTATGTATGTATGTATGTATGTATGTATGTATGTATGTATGTATGTATGTATGTATGTATGTATGTATGTATGTATGTATGTATGTATGTATGTATGTATGTATGTATGTATGTATGTATGTATGTATGTATGTATGTATGTATGTATGTATGTATGTATGTATGTATGTATGTACTAGCGGGGTACTCGGCGTTGCCCGAGGTTTTAGAGGTTTTTGTATCGTTTTTCTCTCTCGCCCCCGTTTCCTTCTCCGCTTGCTCTTCCGCTCCCGGTCGCTTTTCCGTACCCGCTCGTTCTCCCGTTAACGCTTCCACGTGCTCTGCCGCTCCCGCCCACTATCCCGAACTTTGTTACATAAACTAGATATGATTTTTGTTACTTACTTAGACACTTTTAACCTGGAAAGTTTTTTGGTAATAAAAAACTAAAACACAATTTAAAAAGTTAAAAACTACCCTATTTTTCATACTCTTTGAGATATATTTCTGCACTGGGTCAGAGGTGAACATGGGTTCAGATTTGGCATCCCAACTCAACCCATCCCAGTCAAACCCACCGGAAAAGTTAATTTTCTAACCCAAAACAACCCACTAAAAATTAGGAAAAAAAGTTAATGTTGTAATTTAACCCAACCCAATTTAATCCACACATATTTTAAAACAAAAATTGAACCCAACCCAGCCCTACCACTGGGTCGACCTCTGCGCCAGGTAAGGTGATGATTTAAATAGCGAGATTACATCCGGCAAAGTAGCAAAAACACATACGAATTACGAAAAAAAAATCCCGACAATGCAGAATAAAAAGAAAAAGATAAAAGTCTAAGCCAATTCCAGCCATGTTTGTTGCCAATCTTGCTTCAATCCCTCGGGTTGTTACTCCAACATCGGCTCTTAATTTTCTGACAGCTCTTTTATGCGCCGATCCTGCCAAGCTTTTCCGCGTAGGACTGGAAGTAATTTAGCGTGTCAGACGTATTATATAATCCGTTTAAGTCTGCATCTTCGTACAAATAGTCGGTTGCGGTTTGAATAGTGGTGTTGTGGTTTTAATACAGGTAGTTGCGCTAACACAGGTGTTGATGATTGCACAGGTAGTGAAAGTGTTAATTAATTGAGAAAAATTTAGTTGGAAGTCCCGGGTGTAGAATTTATTTTTATTAAAACGAAATTGACTAGTAATCAGTGAAATGTGTTTTACCAATGAAAAAGTGGTAGAAATCGTATACGTCGAAAAATTATTTAGATTTTTTTAAAATTTCAATAAAATTAAGTATACAATAAGAATTAGCACAGCTAAAAGATATTATCATAAATTAGCAAGGTTACACGGGGTTTTAGAAAATTTTCCTTTTTTGTTTATTTTCTCTCGTTGTCTCTCTATTTTTTGCTTTTCTTAGACTTAGCCCTAGCCGTAACTCTAGGGCTAGCGTACCCCCTGTGGTTGGATTACGGAATCCAAAGTTTCTCTAGACTCTAAGCTTTATCCTTTATGAAGACTACCTTCTTGCCAAATTTTGTTTAAATTACTCCATCGGTTCGGATGTGATAAGCACACAAACACACAAACAAACGCCTTATTTTATGTATTTATTGATTATATTTTCAAATAATTGAAATTTTCAACCTGTTTATTTAGTGCAAAGATTCAATTAAAAAAAAAGATTTAATAAAAAGACATTGCCTCTTATATATTCATTGATTATCAAATAATTGAAATGTTTCAACCTGTTTATTTAGAGCAGTTTTAATTAAACAAAATTAATAGAAAGAAACTGTTCACTCTTTATTCACAAAGCCATCAATTTACAAACCAGTTCAATGTGCACACATATTTCCACACAAACCAACACACCTGCCACACTGCCACACACACGTACACTACTGTAAACACACGTACACACACACACGCGTACACACGCTCATATTCATTCTCATATTCACTTGGCGAGGAGTGAAACGAGTCAACCCGCTGGGCCTGTAAAGGAGTGACAAACGAGTTTAGAGCAAAATAACGTACTACTTCCCTGCATTGTTCTGTAATTGTATTGGAAGAGAAATTTGCACATGAGAACGAAGAGCCACGAAGTTTTCGGTTTTTATTTGACAGGGAAAAATCTTGCGGAGTTTGTTTTTATTTGGTCTTTTATAATATTATAGTAACATAAAATATTGTACAAGTTGAAAGTTCTTACTGTACAAGTTGAAAGCTTAACCTCGATAGGTCATTCGGTGTAATGTAAAACGAGTCTAGCAATGTTAACTTAAAAATTTTAAATTGAAAAAAACAGTTTATTATTTTTGCAACGAGGGGTGAACGACATCGACTAGAAGCTTCATTTGCATTGATAAGTACTGAACATTTACACAGGAGTCAAGTTCATCATCAGCTGTACTGTATTTGAACATGTGGTACGCCCAGCCAATTTTGAGTAAACAAGACGAAGAAATTGCTGTTGTAATGCCGCCCAGACATTGAAAAGTTGATTTAATAAATTATTAAGAACTGTGCCGAGTTATTATTATTTAGAAAATAAATTTAACATAAATGCGTTATTATTTAATTCTACAAGTTAATTTATTGTTTGTTATTATTTACCTTAAATAAAGTATCTATTTAAAACATTTAACTGTTATTTGTAAATAAAATTTTAAATTGATGTCGTCCATATATAAAATAATTATTTTTATAACAAAGCTCATGAAAAATTTTCTGTTATTGGCACATTTCTACATTCACATGGATTATTGAAAAACCAAGAATTTACATTCTCAATCCAACACAAGTTTACTTAAAACATTTCGTTGTCAAGAAAGTTGTTTTCAACTCCACTGATTTTGAAAAAAAAATCCGCTCACCGCTCCACTAACTAATTTTCCGAAAAAAAATTTTTTTTCTTAAAATGGACATGAATTTGCACCTCCAACCAGCCTTTTTAGATCTTAAATTAATTTTATTCACGTTTATAGTCTTAGACTACTCAGTAATTTATTTTTAAAATCGCTTAAGCCTAACGTAAATTTGCGGCATTTAGTAGTTTTATTTTTAAATTATTTAAAATTACGAATGTCATTTCAGCTAAACCATGAAGGGGCAAAATGTTTAAAAAACCCACACATTCCAAAGATTTCTCCTCCTAAAACTAAACTTTAAAAAACACAGATGATCAAGAAAAGGAGGTAGGTGTTTTCTAACAAAATGTCCAAACCCTTATGAATTTTTTTCTTCCAAAATAGCTGATGGAAGAATAGCTAGTCATTGCTGTTTTTGTGAGCCTGTCTTTTTTTCAAATGACGTCTCAAAATAACATTTTTGTTAATAACATATTTTTTTATAAATTAATAACAATTTATTTGTAGGAGTTTTAAATTTATGTTATATCTTTTTATTTTTAAAACCATCAATTAATTTTGCCAAAAACTCTACAAAAACGTGTTCTTTCACATATATCAACATTTAAATAGCATTCAAATAATAACATTTAAATAACATTTATGCATTCAAAAATAATATTTATGCATCCACAAAATTTAATTAAACAAAAAATAGCATAAAAACTTTCTAACAAATATTTATACAAACACAAAATGGAATTTATGTAATCACACAAAAATATTATTAAACTGATAAAAATGATATTTTTTGCATATGCTATTTAATATTTAATTATATTTGTCCAAGTATTAAGTATTATTTATGAGCTAACAAAATGAGTGAAAAAAAGAAAATTATTCATTCCATAATGAACTTAGTGCATTAAAATCTGTTGAAATGTTAACGAGGGATATCCCTTGTTTAAAAAAAAAAACAAAATTAAAATCTAATCTTTCACTGATTTGTTTTTGCAAACTCTTGGTCAACTCTCAAGCAATATTTTTTTTATTTCATCCAAATAACCAGCAACTCATCATCAAAAAAATATTCCACGATAAAACATGATTTATGGAGGACTTGCATTGTCAAGGATTTTCCATTGGTTGGAAATTATGTCCTTTGCTCACTGAAATAAAAGTGGCATAATGACGAGGACGATAATAATTGGTGCTTGCTTGTGGTACTAGCATAAGAATGCGATATGGTGATGATGATGGGAATTATGTTGGGGATGATGATGATGATGATGATAATGATGATGGTGGTGTTGGTGGTGATAATGGTGGTGGTTTTTGTGGTGAGAATTAAATTGGGGATGATGATGATGATAGTGATGATGGTGGTGTTGGTGGTGATAATGGTGGTGGTTTTTGTGGTGAGAATTAAATTGGGGATGATGATGATGGTGGTTGTGGTGAGAATTATGTTGGGGGTGATGATGGCTGTTGTGGTGGTGATGGTGAGAATTAAGTTGTGGATGATGATAGTGGTGGTGATGACAATTATGGTGGTGGTGGTGGTTGTTGTTGCTGTAGTAATATACATGCTTTTCCATCAAATAATAAAAACATTTAGCAATCAAAATTTTATAAGTTGTCTAACCAGTTGTTAAAGTATCAGCAGTAATGTATATTCCATTTAATAAAATAATAATCACTTTATAAAACTAAAACTTCGTACGCCTTTTATTCATGGCACGTAGAATTTCAATGTTTTCTAAATGTTTGGTGTTGATCAAATGAATACGAGACACACAAACATGTTTATTTTTTTAATGCGTTTTAATATATAATATGCTGTGCTGTTATTATTGTTATTTTAACTTGTTTTTTTTGGTGGAAAATGGATAGTTATAGAGAACTAAAAAAAACAAAGCAAAATAAAAACTAGTTTGAACAAAACATTCTAATAAAAACATATATATTAATAGAAATAAAAATAAAAACGAATATTAATTTTTTGTTAAATTTGTATATAAATTGTATGTTAACAAATTTTATATAACCAGATAATTAAAGAAATTATACAAAGAACACAAAATGAATAAAATGTCAACAACAATTTGTTGTACAATAATTGAATATTTTGAAACATAGCCAATATTCTTTTAGAACTTTTTATGAGACATGTTATCGATCTAGCCCCTTCTTGGACCACAGACATAAAAAAGCTTACGCGGACCAACCGATCCTCAAACAGCGGCTCTCAACTACTTGAAAAATTGAAAAAAAAATTACAGGTAAAACATATATCTTTTTGCGGATGATGAAAAGATTTTTAGAAATCTCAAATGCCCACAGGATTCAAGGACTTTACAAGAAGATATCAACCATGTGATGGAATGGTTCGGGAGGTGGCGCATGAATGTCAACATCAGTAAATGCTGCCTTTTGAGAATTCTGAGTCTGTTGATTACATGCTTAGAGACTCAGGAGGACAGACTTATAACATTCCTGTGGTCAGTTCAATAACGGACCTTGGAGTAATTGTTGATTCCCAGTTGAGTTTCAGAGAGCACATTTTGACAAAAACAAAAAAAGCTGGCATGTTGTTGTGAATATTTGCACGAAATTTTAAACATCTATCTGAAGAAGCTTTTGTTTGTCTCTATAAGTCTCTTGTGCGATCTCAATTGGAGTATGCTGTACAGGTTTGGAGCCCGTACCGATTGGGACTGATTGCAGAGATTGAGAGAATCCAGAGACGAGCCACAAAACTGGTCAGATCTTGTAAGTATTTGGGCTACGTGGACAGGTTAAGGAAATTGAAGCTTCCATCGTTGGCTTATTCTAGAATTAGAGCTGACATGATCATGACGTACAGGATCACAAGAGGATACTTTTCGAACTTCAATTGTCCTGCACTATGCCATGTTCCGACAAACGGAAAGAGGTCATTCCTGGAAACTTGTTACAGGCATAAATCACAGGGATTGTCGAAAACATTTCTTTTCCAATAGAGTGGTAAGATATTTGAACAATCTTCCAGAAGACGTGGTCGAAGCTCCCAATTTAGCTACTTTCAAGGCTCTGATGGATGATTTTTTCAATCAAAAGAAATATGCATTTTAGTGGATTTTGTATTTTTTTAATTTATTTTTGTTTTCTTTTTTTTTCCATACGTATTTTTCATTTTAAGGTAATCATGTAGAATAGTACCAGAAATTATTTTCGGTGTTTTTAATTATTTTTTTAATATAAAATTAATATAATTAGAAACAGAATAAAATTACCAATCGGATGATCCAAATAATTTATTGAAAATATAATTAAAGAAGAAGTTAATGACAGAAAACCGCCAGGTAGTAGGAAAAACTAGGTTCATAAACAGTAAAACTAACTAAAGGCGAAGCGAAATGAAATGTCAAATAAATTAGTTGTCAAATAAATTTATTGTGCGAGTTTTTATAAAACAATTTAAAAAAAAATTACTTATTTTTAGAAAAAAGTATGAATTAATTTGTATGCCTTAATTGAAAACTATCGCGTTTAACATTCTATGAAGAACAGTTCGGACTTGAATAAACTTAAATTTTTTTTGCAAATAATGTTATTTTGACTGCGTGATTACTATTTCTTGTGTTACTTTTGCTAATAATATTTTTTTAAGCGCTGTAAGTATTTCTTGTCTGCGCTATAAATAGTAATTTCTGTTTGACTTCGCTATTCATAGTTTTTGTTGCTGTTCTCTTGCGCGTTTCGTGAGTTTTCCGAGAAAATTTTATTATCAAAAATTAATAAACTGCTTGGATCATTAAATTGGAGTTATTATTGTGATTACAAATATATAATTATTATTACGGAAAAATAATTAAAAACACCGAAAATAATTTCTGGTACTATTCTACATGATTACCAAAAAATGGTGTCAATAAATATGGGGTCCAATTATAAAAGGTAAGTGTAAACGGTAGAAATTATATTTAGGTTGTTCAGGTTCAGGGATACTACTACCACACATTATCTGTTATTTAATCAAGCAAAATATTTACATACATATCTGCTTTATTTCAAATTAAAAAAATTTTGATTTTTAGTTTTTTATGATTTTGTCTTCTAGTTACTTTTTAAACCAAACTATCCGTTCGGAAGATAAGAGCGTTGAGAAAATTTCCAAACACATGTATTTCCGCTAACAATGCAGTATTGCAATACTTTATTTGGAAATATTTGGTCTAAATTTGAAATAATTATATTTGATTGCATGAAACCGTTCATTTTGTTTGCCCACCCGGTATATATATATATATATATATATATATATATATATAATCTCGTAGATTGACTATGCATTGTCAAAATAGTGCCATATACCAACATATGTCAACACAACATTCAATCAAACCATCACATAAATTTCTAATTGATAACACCAGTATACTAATGAAAGAAAATCAACCCATTAAGTTAAAATTAAAAGAAGCTTTAGCTATTAATAAATGTAAGCCTTTAATTAATAAACAATGGTATTCTTTTGATTTAACTCTTAAACTTTTTGGTTCTCTAAATAGTAATAAAACTAATAATAATAATAATAAATGTTTTAACTCATCAACAACTTCTGTTAAAAATATGCATGTTAATAGTGCCAATGTTTCTTCAGGTATTTCTTCGTTGAATGAATGTTTTGTACCAGATGTTTGTGTTTCAAAGGTTATAGATAATGTATGTGATTCTTCTTCCAGTCACGTCCTTGAAGTTGACTGTAATTCCGTTGTTAAAGGCTTTACTAACTGATCTTAATTATTTAGTTATTACTGTTATTATTATACTTATTTTAATTTAAATATTTTTTATGTTGTTACATTTGTATATAATGAATTTAAATTTTATTTAAATTGTATTTTAATTCCTTTCAATTAGTTGTATCTTTTACCATTTAGTCACTGCATTTTATTTTAAAAAAGTTAAACGGCTCTGATGATGGCAAAAAATTGCCGAAATAGATCTATAAGCCTATAAGATTATGGAGTTTGTGTTTGATAATAAATTATTTTTAAACCGATTTAGAGTATTGGAAAAAATAAAAAATAAAATCGATTCAGCCAAGTGCGCCACTTTTTTCAATCGAGTTTGCCTAAAAGAACATATAGCGCCGAAGTATTCAAAATATATATATATATATATATATATATATATATATATATATATATATATATATATATATATATATATATATATATATATATATAATATATATATATATATATATATATATATATATATATATATATATATATATATATATATATATATATATATATATATATATATATATATATATTGTGCTTTACTACTTTTCAATTAGTTGTATCTTTTACCTTTTAGTCACTGCATTTTTATTCTTAAAAATTAAAAGGCTCTGAAGATGGCAACAATTGCCGAAATAGATAGTAGTAGAGAATTAGTTAGGCTCACTCTAGTGTTGTGAAACCTGTGTGGCGCCGGGAACTGCTCGTGCATATGGGATCACACAGTTACCTGCCACCCGCACGTGTTTCCGAAACCGGGATGTGCCGAACCCTATAAACCAACTTTTCATGGAGTTTGTGATTAATAATATCGAGCCAACAATTCTTTATTTCTCCACCAAGTAACAATGGTTGGTGTTTTGACTTTATTCAAAGCTCAATACGTTTCGGACATTCTTTTTTTCGTTATATTTCCATCAAGCAGCTTAATGTATTGCTGTAGCTGTATCTCTTTGTAGCTTGCCTTAATCTTGCAAATAATGTCAATATCAAGAAGTTGAATTTACTTACATTGTTCTGATGTAGGAAGTGCACTTGAACGTTGGAAAGTTCAAACTTCTCGTGCATATTTTCTCCAACGATTAAATACTGCGAAACCTGTAAAACTCCCACAGCAAAACACCGGTTCAGCCTCTGGCGTATTGAGGAAATGTTTACCTTATTTTACAAATGTTATTTAATTTCGGTGCATGACCTTTTTATTAACTGCAATTTAAGTTTGCATCAGTAAAACTTTGACATATCTGAAAAATGTATTGAAAATTCTGTTTCAAAACTAAAAGTTATTCTAGCTCAACTAAACTTCACAGAGTTTGCTTAAATTATTGTTTTTGATGTCTGTGTCAGTCAACAATTATTTATCCTTTATATTAACTTCGTCTAGCTAGCTTGTATTAGACACAAAAAGTTTGGAATTCAAAATTTACCAACTTCCTGTTATCCGATCGATCTGAAATTTTGTGTATATTGAGATAATTATCGCTTATTTTATTATATATTTCCGCTTGATTGACTTTACAGAATATAAAACGTTATTTTAAAGAACATAATAGCAGGTAGAAAAGACTTATCAAAGTTTTATTCTTATTTTCCAATAAACTACAAAACCACTCTAGAGAACCCGGTATACAATTCGATTATATTACAACAATATCTTTGTCGTAAAATACAATTCTTTCTATTAAATTTTTGGCTCTACTGGACAATTCAAAATAGTCCTATTTCCTGATGATTATAATAAATCGATTATAAAATGTTCGCTACGTCATTAAGGTGATTATAACGAGCTTACTCATTAAGCATTTTAATTCGTTATCCAAAAATGCGCTGAAGTCCCTTCGATATACTACGAAAAATTTTGTAAATTTTTTCATGACAGGTTTGTTTAATTTTTAAAACAATTGGATTGTCTTGTATTGTAACTTCTTGAATCGAAGGCTGTTTGAAAAACTTCTGCTATGATGATGATGATGATGATGATGATGATGATGATGATGATGATGATGATGATGATGATGATGATGATGATGATGATGATGATGACGATGACGATGACGATGACGATGACGATGACGATGACGATGACGATGACGATGACGATGACGATGACGATGACGATGATGATGATGATGATGATGATGATAAAAAAAACAACGAGAGTAAATAAATAACAAAAATAAAAGGATTTTTTCAAATATGGTTATTAATTGTTGTCGATTTAGATTTTCATGTCAGACAAATTTTTGTAAAAACAATTTTTTTTTAAATAAACAATATTCAAGTGAAAATATCACAGAAAAAATGTTTCTAATAAGCAAATCAATATAATAATCTGTCAAGTATCATTTTGAATACAATCACTTTTTCCGTTTTCGTCATGTTTACACTTCGTCATAACTTTCCCTACGTCATCTTCTCCGTTTACAAGTTCATCAATTCTTGTTTTCAAAAGTTTTTTAAGAACTTTGTAAGCCCATTGAACTTCTTTCAAATATTTCGACTCTTCTTTATTCAACATCCGTACAAAATTTTGCAGTTCCGGGAGACTGAATAGTTCCCACTTTGAAAAAATAAGAAGATATTAAAAAGGTTAATTGTTAATTTTATAAGTAGAAGTAATTAGCAAAAAAGAAAAAAATACAACTTTAATACAACTTTTGCCATCAACTTTATTTATTTATTTAACTTGAACGTTAATTGTTCAGTCTAGGAATGTACATTGGTCAAAATTTGCCGACCTTTACTTGGTGTCCCGACTGTCCCGACCCAACTCGCTTCAACCCGACTCAGCTTTTTTGTGTAATTCAATTTATAAGCAATATTTAATATTAAAAGAACCCTGCTTGTAGTCCACCATCTGCTCCTTGCCTATAGACCACCAGATTTTCCTGAAGCCATTCCATATGCGAGAATAAGTAATGCATTTTTATGCTCTTATTTTACACAAGATTTCCGAAAGCTGGTAGCAAGCCCTAGAATCAGGATGATAACAATTCACCAAATGACTTTGACAAGCTGAGATCCTGAACTAGATCGTTTAGCTCTTTTTGAGAGAAAGGTTCTGGAGCATAATGGCCACGAGCCAC